>JASVEL010011751.1:0-735362 GCA_032618575.1 Nicotiana noctiflora | reverse complement strand
GTATAGATACAAATAACCAAAAAAAAATAAAGCGACTATTGTTCACCCATGCAATTTTTACCATTATGACGGGCCACAATTTTGGGCCATGAAAGCCTAATAAAGCGGCAACCATTTTCCTACCCGGATATGAAAAGGCCCCCGTTCCTTCTTCCTCCGACTGAGAGTGCCAGAAGAAGAGATTGCGGGAGCAAAATGACCGGCGACGGATTATCGGCGAATATGGCCGGAATGTCCAAAAACCAGCTCTACGACATTATGTTTCAGATGAAGGTACTCCTATTTATGTGTTTGTGTTATATAATCATACGCAAATTCGTTGTTGAACTACTTGAAGCTTTCATCAAGTTCAGTTATCATTCATTTTGTTTGTTACTTGTATTCTTTTCCTAGAGCTACTTGATAAAATTGTTGTAAATTATTAGCTCTGATTTCTAATGGGGCTGATGTGTAGACGCTAGTGGAACAGAACCAGCAACAAGCAAGGCAAATTCTCATTCAAAATACTAGCTTGACTAGAGCACTCTTTCAGGTTTTCTTTTACCTTCACACTCTCACTCTTCTAAGTTTGCTCGTTTGTTTGACTTTGATCTCGTGTCTACGGTTGAGCGTTATTAGTCTAGGCTCTTATCTCTTTTTGCTTCCTATTGGTTGTTACACAGCTAAATCAGGGTTTTAATATCTCTGATAGACTGACTCGTTTAGTTTTAAACTTAACTTCAGATATTCATGTTTCAGGATCACTAATGTGTGGGATCATAAAGCTTAATATGTGATAACTGACATTTAGATAAGCTAGGTGAAATATCGAATTTCATGGCTAAAAGACAGCTGCTCCTTCCTCCTTATTGCAAGATGCTTTCACAATTGGAACACAACATATGAATTTGGAGTTCCTTTTTGGATTCTGATTGTCTGATCTGGATTTTGTTAATGATGGGTTTTATAGGCACAAATAATGCTCGGGATGGTGCAGCCACCACAAGCAGTAAATTCGTGTTTCTATCATCCTTTTGGTCTTGTGAATTATCCATACTCCACGTCTATATGCGATGCAGTTGCAGATATTTACTCTTTTTTTCTAGTTGTAGATTCCAGCCATCCAGCCGACAGGAGCATTGAATCCTCAGCCGTCAGTATCTCAGCTTCCACAGTCAAATGTTCAGACCACTCCATCGTTGTCAGGGCAAATTGGCATTCAGGAGCAAACAAGAAAGGAGCAGCAGAATCAGCCTTCTCTAATTGCGCCATCTGCTTCTCGTCCACCCTCAAACCTTCACCCTCCATCCTTGCCGTCTCATCCATTGCAGTCAGTGCAGCAGCCAAAGAGACATATTGGTGCTCAAGCCACACCAATCTCTTTGCCACAAACTTCTCAAATTCCTAACATGCCATCTCTTCCTCATCATTCCGCTTCACCGCTGCCATCTCATCTTCAATCACAAATGCCTCCGACATCCTCCCAATTGGAGCAACCAATGCAAACTAGTGGCAACCAACACCTCGTTATGCAATCACAGCTACCACCAGAAGTGAGACCACCAATGCAACCCTTCCCCCATCAAGTGCACCCTCACATGGGGCCCAATGGTGGTTTTCCTCAATCTGGAGCAACTCAGCACCACCATCATTCACAGCCTACTTATCATGTAAGCATTATGCCTTTAGTGAATTTAAGGTTTCCTGTTCCATCATAAGCTGTAAATTTTCCTTTTATCATTCAGCCTGCACTGAGGCCTCCGGCAAGTATGGGACCTTCTTTTCTACCGGGTCAACCACCTGTTCCAAGTCAGCTGCCACCTCAGTCGCTATATCAGGTGCCATAGTTTTTAACATCTACGTGACTGAAAATTTATGCTATTTCTAGCTTTGATTGGTCTTCCTGGCCATGTAAGCCTGATCATTTTGTGCTAAACTTGAACAATTCTAATGAGGGCGGACTATTGTTAAATTTTAAGTGCCACTTAATAGTTACCTCTTTACCAATGCATGAATTCCGTGCCAATTTTTCTGTGTTTATAATTTTCTATCTATCCGTCTTAAATGTCTTATGTCATGATCAGTAGTTATGCAGGATTGTGAAGTAGGATAGGTGTAGAGGGTTTTTTAGTCTTGGATAAAAATGGCTAATAGGGATAAAGATACGGTATGCTCCTCCATTGTAAGCATTCTATTATTGCTCATTTATCACGTGAATGAAGTTTCACGGGTACTGCTTTCTTTTGAAAAATTTAGGTTACCAACTTTCTTCTACATCGCAAATCATTCCAACTCCCTTGGTCCCTCTAGCCCAAACTAACTATTTTGTTTTGACTTCAATTGTCAGTGTTTTTATTTGACCATCAGATATTGTTAATCTATTTCGCCTTTTGAAACTACTGGCACACTATATACTTAAGTATATCTTCAATAAAGTTCAAAGCTTGACAAAGTATAACTTGTTATCCATTCCCAAATCATCTTTTTGTAACATGGTGTTTCCAAGAGCAATGTTACATGTTAGTCTGGTAACAGTCCAGAACGCACGATAATTTTGGTGATTATTGTTTGAAGAGAATTCTCAACTCTTAACTCTCTTTACAATGTCAGCTATTATCATAGAATTTAACATGTTTTTTGTATGTGCATATATCTAGATGGGAGGTTCACATTTGAGACCAGAATTCAATCAAGTTGGAAGTTCAATGCAAGCAGATCGAGTATCTCGTCATATTCCGAGCTTACCAGAGAATACATCAGGAACACAGCTGCCAGGACCACCACCATTCCCTGGCCAGATGGGCCCGAGCAATCAGCCTTCTAGACAGGCAGCAGTAATATCTGCAGTCCTATTGTTCACTTATTTAGTTTTTGAAATGACTGTTGGTTGTTGGTTTTACTTTCTGTTTCAGACCAAAAATAAGTTAATCTTATTGATGTGCAGCTGAGTCCAGAGATGGAGAATGCACTTCTTCAGCAAGTAAGGAGTCTGACCCCGGAACAGATTAACATGCTACCTCCAGACCAAAGGAATCAAGTGCTTCAGTTGCAACAAATGCTCCGTTAATTAGAAGTAAGTGCTGCAGAAGACAATTTTGCGAAGAAATTGGAATCACGGTCTGGCTAATTGACTGCTACTAGTACTATGGTGACTGCTATTTATCTATTGTCACTTGCATGTAGCATGGTATTGCATTAGCGTAGCTTAGTGCAACTCAAATATGAGATTGCGAAATAGTATAGTCGTGTAAGAGCATACCTCCTGCCCAGAGATCAAAAGTGAGGCGGAAATTCCTACATGTCTATTGATGCTGATCTAATTGTGAACTTATGTAGTAGTGTTTCATGATATGTGGAGGTTGGTACATAACAATGTAACTGGTTGGTCCATGCTCCCCCCCCCCCCCCCCCCAAACCCCAAAAACCAAAAATCAGATATCCAAACTGAAGACGAAGATATCATTCTTCTTTTTCTTAATAACCTAAGGAGCAGTGTTAGATTTGAGTAAGGGCATGATTCATGCAATAATGAGATGCTTCCACTTTGATTTCATTAGCCCATTTGTAACATCATTAGGTAGACGGCAATTAGATGCATCCTAATTGTAAAAGCAGCATGATTTGTTCTATGCACTTGAAAACGCCCATTTTATGAACTATTAAGGTATGCAGAAGACTTTCACACATATGTTTGACACTTCGCTCAAATGGCAATGTCATTTGTGTTCTATACATAAATGTTATGGTGCAATATAATAATTTCCCACTGCATCTCAGACCATCACATAGTGTTTTGACTTTTGGTTAAATTTCAATTTTTCCTTGGTGATCCTAGAAACTAAAAGTACCGAAAAAGGCCAACAGCGAATAAACATCTGCAATCCAAAGATAGCCTTTCATTCCTTAGTATCAAGAAACTGTTAAACTCTCCGATAACCAATTCTGCTAAGTACATGTTGAAACAGTGCTCCTGAATCTTCGCAGACAATCTTGATAAATTTATTCAATTGCAGTTGTAATTTGCACTTATGCCCTGGATGAAAAAAAAATGTCTCAAGAAGTAGTAACCACATAAAAGTTATCTCTATAGTTTAGTGGAATCACAAAGATTTACTTTTTATAAAATCAGTTTTCCTCTTCTTTTTCCCTTGGACATGCGATTCATCCTTGTCATCGTTTGCTCTTCCACAATTTGAATCGACCATTGATCCAAAGGCTCCATCAACGTGCATAAACAAGTACTTGGGAGATTTGTTAACCTCAGATTATGATCCAAAACCTCAAAAAGATGATTATCATGGCTGCAAGATACAGTGTCACACTTTGGTCAATGTACAGTTATTGTAGTTGAGAGTCATAGCACCCAAACAGTAGCTCTTATCACTTTTGGTTAATGTGTTTCTTTGTCATTCCAGTAAATCTGCAAATATAAAAGTAGGTACTGAAAGTTAATGCCACTGTTGTTAGCATGCAATTGGTTAAAGTATAGTGAGTGCTAACTCCAAACACTTAACTAAGTAGTTTGCAGCTACTAGGCATCTTCTGAAAATTTTGACCAAGTACATTCATTTCGACTAGTAAAACCTTGTAGTTGAAGAATATTTCCATGCTTGAAGAAATTTTAAAGAGCAAAAAGATTGTTATGAGGGGGCATTATGAGGTTATAAATACAAACAAGTAATGAGACAGTTCGTACTGCTAGTGGAATCGAGAATTGATTGCGAAAATTAATTTCCTTGTTCTTCCAGTTTGTTGAACCATACACCCACCTTTCCAGGGGAGAAGTGCCTTACCAAACTAGTTCTAATCACTTCGCTTCCTGCCATTTCTTTTTCCTTTTTCACTCGCTAGAATAATATAAGATTTATAAAGTTATATTGAATATGTATTTATTATTTTATGGAATAAGAGCTTTTAAGCATACTTTTACTAATAAGGCATAAGACGGTACAATTACCTCAATAGGACTATGGACATGATGATGCAGTTCCTCATAAAGAATTAGGCAATTAGCCATGAAATGATGTTATCCTGTTTCATTGTCCTCGAGACTGGAGTATTCTGAATCATCATTTTCCCATTCAGGATCTCCATCCTCGTCACCATCAGACTCCAGAGATGAACCTTCATCTTCACTCTGCACACAGAATGAAAAATTAGTTAATATGAATATTGTAATTTGATCTTTTCTTTAGTAAGTATTTCGTTATTTTGATCCTTCTTCCTGAAGTACAAAAAGTTCACCCTTCCAGGGAGGACCCTTTCCCTCCCTCACACTTCAAGGACTATTAACAGTTAAGACGAGGAAACCCTGCGAAGTGGTCATAAAGACAATACTTGACAATCATATAAGAACCTCCAAGATTTTTCCTAGACAGCCAAAGAAATCGTTGTAAACTCACTTGGGAAACTTCTGAGACATGATTGAACTGATCAAGCGCCTCCAAGTTGCTAGTACTGATGTCTGTGTTACCAACATCACCCTATGGACGTACACGAAGAAGATTCAGTTATCTAACATGTATAGCAAAATATGCACTTTGAACTTCAAATACTGGTGAACACAGTGTAGCTGCAAATATGTTAGTATATATTTCTAATAAAAATTTAATTCACAAAGCAACCTCAGTTTTTCAAGCTACTATTTTTCGCATCTTCAAGAGCCTCTTGGTATTTTTCACATCTTCAAGAGCCCTTGGTGCTAGTTCCAATAGTACTTAACAGCTATGAAATATCTCAATGATCTTTTTCTTAATAAGGTAATAAATATCCCACTGATGACAAAGTAAAGTGGGAGAAGATGAGTCCAGACTTGCCTACAGTTGAATTCCAGAGAGAGGTAACCAATGTTATCAAATGATACAGTTAGCATATAAGATTGGGTGTTATCAAGACAATGACGAACGACAATCCCTCAGATGTTATCTTTCCCTAGGAATTGTGGTTTACAAAAGATCAGCCTTAGACTTCTTTGTTTCATCTATAAAAGATTCTGAACTGAAATTTTTAACTGAATCTGAGTTTAGTCAAATTCCACATATTAGGATTTGGCCTTCTAAGAGATGGCAATAATTTGGGAACACTAGTTTTATCTTATCATGTTTAGAACTATATTTCTCTGCAAGAACTACTATATGGTCATTTATAGGAAATATTAATTTTGGAATAAAGAATCTGATTTCAAGAATATCTTCAGCTATACATGATTTTGAAATATGATCAATATAGTAACACTTTGATCCCACTTTAAGTTTAGGTTGGCAATGTTTCATAGTTGATACCAGAAAGCCGCAAGGATAGATTATGCACTTATAACTATAAGATCCAGTTAATCTTTTTGAAAAGCAAATAGAGTTGAAGTCAGAAGCCTCATGAAATGTTTACAAAATTGGGGATTTCTTTTATGAAGAAAACCATTTAACTATAAATCAGGGAGTTATTTCAAACAAACTGTTAGAATTTGCAGCTCAATGTAGAAATCAAAAGACAAACACCAAGAAATGAAGCATGAACAATTAGACGATCTGCTGGAGTTGGGACTATAAATAATCAAGACACGTGAATATGTAAGTCCAAGCAGTATAAAGCTTGTTATATGACGCACAGGCAGAATAACTGAAGAATCCAAATCAAGAGGAAGCAGGATGAATGGTAACATGGCACACAGTAACAAAGGGTATATTAGCAAACTGCACTACATGAACACATAATTCAAGCTCAGATTTTTTCTTACAATTTGCCTTCTCGTTTGCTCTATCGACGTCTCCAGCTCAGTCATATGCTCACTGAGAGCCTACAAGACAGTATTTGGGAAGCCAGATAAAACAAGCAGATTATCAGTAAAAAGAGAGATAACATCGTTTTTCAATGGGACAGCTGAAGTGTATAAGATGGAAAACCTCATAACGCTGTAGTGCCACTCTACGTTTTAGTGCTTTCGCTTTTGTCAGAAGGTTCCTTGGCCTGAGGCTGATCGGCCTCCTATAGTTCTTCCCACGGTAGAAAATAAGAGCATAACCTTTTGGCACTCTATCTATTGACACTAGAATACCGCCACTTTCATATTCCAAAAGTCTAGCTGTTTCTTCAACAAAAGCAAGTTCCTTTTCCTTCGATATTAACTTTACAAGTTCTCTGTGTTTCCAGTGCAGATGCATGTTCTCAATAACACCGTCAAAGACACCACGAATACCTGGTAGGTATTTATACATGAGTTCTCAGTTAAATACAGGATGTAATCAACAGACGGACCACAATTTTTGTTTACGTCCAAGAAAAATGAAAACTTACCAAGTGGAAGGTATGACTTCATTCTTAATCCAACTCTACGGTACATGACCCTTTCCTCCTCTGTTATTGTTTCCAGGTCATCAGAAGGACCAGCAGGAATCCAGGAGTCCACAATCTTAGCTAAAATCTTCTCCGCTTTAAGCTTCTTGGCCTGGGACTGTTTATGATCACATAAAAACGATTACTTAATAGACAAAGGAATGGCAAAATGAAAATTGAGACAAGGCTAGGTAAAAATAATCTCGGAAACAAGATTAAGGGAATAACAAAAAAGATTTAATTTGGCAGGAGATTTTCAGAAGAGCCAAACATTTAAGGGGGGAAAAAGAATGAAGAGAAAAATCTGAATTTCAAAAGAGTCAAAAAAGATTAATGAACAAAATAAATTTTGGAAAAACAAATGCCTATTCAATATAATGAAGAATGACGAATACAGCAAATCTAAAGAATTTTATAGCTCATCGGTTGAAACTTTCCGAGGCTAGAATAGACTGAATAGTACCGATACACCTAGATCACACAAAAAAAAGATCTTCAAAATCATAACAAGGACATTGACGGATTTCAAAAAAGACAAACGGTTGCAACAGAGTGTTAAGATAAAGTGCAATAAAGGTGTTATCATGCAAAAAACTAACGTGAGAAACTTTTAAAAGGTTTATCATTCAAGAGATGTGCTTTCAGATTAGAGGTGAAAAGACACACTTACAAGCTCAAGTTTATGTTCAAGCCGCTTGACTACTCTAGCAATCTTCGCTCTAGCTGCTTCTTTTAACATCTTGTCACGTTCTTCAGTAGATATTTCTCTTCCCCACCGAGCTTGAGCCTCATAAAATTCAGCTAAAGTACCGGCAACAGCCTGTCCATCTGTGCCCAATGGTGCCGCTTCAGCAGGACTGCTCCGCGTTTTCTCTTCAACATCTTGGATCTGTTTTGTTATCTCTTGCCTTTCTGCTAAAGCAGCCGCAACAGTTGGTGGGAGGAAATCCTTTCCTCGATAAAAGATAATGTAATATTTGTTTCTAAGAAGTAGTACTCCCCCTGTTAGTTTCTGAGATACAGCTGATATGTAAGACTCAACGGATCAAATTTCAAAGGGATACAAGTATTATGTGCTGCTCAGTGAGCTATACTTTCTACTTTGTACGCAACTATTCTACAATACATCCCCTCCCCCACCCCAAACCATAGTTTCTCTAGTTTACCAACAAACAATAGTCTTCCCATCCATACAGTATAAGAATTCTCATAGAAGCACTACGTCTCCGGAGGTGGCAAAATGGTTAAAAGAAAACAGTTATCCACCCATATTATCCATCAAAAAATGGGTTGGATAATGAATAATTTAAAAATGGGTCGAATATGGATAAAGAACCACGCTATCCACTTAGAAAATGGTTAACCAAATGGATAACTAATGTGTTTAACTTTTACATTTGTATAGCCTCAAATTGGAGTTCCTCAAGTTCGGAAGACTAGAAATTCTCTCATAAGTGATCATATTTAAGAAGCTATGGATAATATGGATATCCATATTATCCGCCGGATAAACCCATTTTTTATCCGTCTCAAATAGGGACCGGGTCGGATAATTTTATCCGTTTTTTTAAATTACCCGTGCTGACACACTCATATTCGACCCCACCCGACCCGCCTGTTTGCCACCCTTATGTTTCCGGTAAAAAAAGGACAAATGAACCTTTATATCCAAAAGTCCATGGAAGAATACTCAGTATGAAATTCAACTATAGAGAAGCATAATTGTAAGTTCCAAAAGTACTGGAAAAGCCTATTACCATAATTGTACATAACTGATATCAGTTGATATGTGATTCCAAAATAGGGCACACCCATAACTCGTCGGTGATTACTGAAACACTTTGTAGTGTGAAGCTTATGATGAGCTACAAGATCACATATGACAGGATATGGAGAGTGAGCTTTGTGGCGGAAACATTCTGTACACTCCAGCATCAAGCCATGATAGGCGAATTACGGCACTTTTGAAGTGGCAGGAGGAATAACTAAGAACCTAAGATGTCTTCCAAACTCAAAAGTTGTAACATCACTTCCACACGATTTTTCTGGTTCACAAGAACAAGATCAATTTTTTCTTTTTTTTTTCTAGAACTAAATCAGCCTCTCTAATTTCACAAGGCAGGAGTAAGGCTGCATACACACTACTCTCCCCAGACCCCACTTGTGGAATTAAACTGGGTTTGTTGTTGTTGTTTTCTAGAACTAAATAAGTGGTCTCTGCAGAAGGAAAAAGGAAATGGAGAATACAAAGTGGGAGCAAATACTTTCTCCTTTTTTATAAGGTGGGGGGCTATACTTTCGCTAAAAGTATTTACTTGTAAACAAAAAACTTGGTTATATGACTAACAGCCTTAGCACCTAATTTCATGAAATTGGAATCCCCTTTGACGAAGATAAATAGTACTTCCCAGTTCATAACTTCATATGGCGTTGCTCAAAGACTCAAAGAAGCAACTGTCAAAACATTCTTTTCTATTTCTTTTATCTAGGGATAAAATAATATCAAAACATTTTAACACACCTTTAACTCCTCAGCCATCAGCTTGTTGTTTGTATTCTGAATTCCACGTTTGACTGCAATTTTAACAACTAAACTCTTCTCCCAAAGCGTGATTATAGCAGCAGCCAACCCTTGATGATTTCTATTTCTCCCTAAAAGGGACACCAGAAGATAACCCATGTTGTCACAGTAAAAACTAAAATTGTAATGGTACTTAGAGGTTTGAAATTTACCGAGAGCAAAATGACAAGGAAGTGATTTAGCAATTTTCCGTAAATTAGTCATTTCTGCATTTGTTAAGCGCGATCTCATTCCAGTAGGAAGAAGCCGGAATGGTGTTTTGTAGCCAGGAATTGTCTGGGGGAGCAAATCGGCATCAACAGGAAGTACTCCTGTACCCCACCAATCCTCATAACGTGGGCCTAAACCATCTAAGAGCCTATTGAATTCTGCTTCCTCCTCAGTCATGCTTTGGACACGATGAGGATGAACTTGATTACGATTTTCAATAACTGGATTAGAGCTTTTGCCGTCTTTTGCAATAGATTTGTCCGAGGAAACATCAGGAACAAAGAGAGTATTGCCATCCACATTCACGGATTGAGATCTTGAAGAAGGCCCCTCATAATTACTTCCTCGATACACCACCATAACGCTCCCAGCCCTCCATATCACAAGCCCTCCTGTTCGACGCTGACAACCGGAAAAAAGAGGAAGTAAGCAGACTGCATCATTTCTAGCACATGTGATATTCAGGTAAATTACAAATGACATAATTGCTTGCAATGGTTACTGGATAATTGCTCGAAAAATGTACTGTTTATCTTTAACAAGATAATAATTGTATTTTTTATTGTTAACAAGATTATAATTGTAGTTCAACACAAATTCAAGTAACTCTACATCTATATGGAATCCTTATATTGCACTCATTCCTTTTAAAAGTAATGAACATTGTTCTCATGTAAAGTGAGACCATTTACGGTCAAAGAGCAATATCATTTCTGAAACAAGACATATGAATAAAGCTCTTTCTTCATCGCAGTATGATTCCTATGATTGTTTCAGAAGTGTTATCTAATCTAGTTGGAACTTTAGTTTAATAGAAAGTAATTAGGACCATAAGATGTAATCTTGCCCAGCACAAGGACAATATATGAAGAACAAAATATACAAGCAATATTTTGGACACAAGTTCTGGAAATGTTCTAAGGAGTCAAACAAACTCATGCTAAAAGAAAGCAAGACAAATAGAAACAAATACTCCTTCCATCCCAATTTATGTGGTGGTGTTTGACTTGTCATGGACTTTTGAAACTTGTTAAAGTTAGAATGAGAAGTTCAAAATTAAATTATTTCTAAATATTGAAAGGTATTATACTGGGTATGTTGTTGTTCTAAATATAGAAAGGTGTAATTCTTTTCTGGGAAAAGCAAAAGGAAAGTAGGCAACATAAAATGGGACAACATAATGTTATACGGGTAAAGCCAAGTGCACAACCTCAACAATCTCGTGGCCAGTCCTCATATCATGAGCCAGAACCTCATGAAACTTGAGCCTAACCAGCTCATTCTTCCTCCACGCATCGTGAATCTTCTCCAGTACTGCTCCTGTAATCCCAGCCTTAGGTACACTAACCCTTTCTCTCAAAGTCATACCATTCCTCCTCAGCCTCCTCAATTCCTCATCCTCAATCGTTAGCTCAGCCAATGTTGGTGCCTTCACTGTCCTCCTCTTCCCTCCCCTCTGCTCCTCCACCACCACCTCTCCATCCTCCACATTCCGTTCCCACGGCAACAATGTATCATCTCCCTCGTCATCATCACTCTCTCCCAATATCATATCCGGTCGGACCCAATCTCTCTTCAATAAATCCCCTAATTTCTCTTCTTCGCCATTACTCGGCACTGCCGAACTAGAATTCAAATTCGAATTTTCCTCTTCTTCATTTTCATCTTCATCGTCAGAGCCTAATCCTAAGTTTCTCAAACGGAGTACAATCCTCTCTATGGCGGTGGTCCCTACTCTACTAGTGTTCTCGTCGAAGTATTTAGTTTCTGTATCGAAGGTTCTAGAATTGGACGACGAATGTTCTACTGGAGGAGATGTGTTGGGCCATTTATTTAGCCAAGTAGAAGAGTGAGATTTGTTTGGCTTGGACTTTACAGGGGTAGAATTGGAATTTGAATCTCGGTAGGGTTTCCGTTGATCCCTGTTGTTGGTTCTGGTGTTGCCGCCGGTGCGGCGAAGAGATGAGAAGGGTTTAAGGAAAAGAGAGAATGCAGGTCGAGTAGAAGGAGTAGAAAAGGAGGAGAACAAATGTGGTGGCAATTCTGTGAATTTCGCTGTCGACAAGGCCATTTTCAATTAATTCAGTTTCTTCTTCTTCCGGTTAGCTTCATAGTAGTGCGAAAAAATGGCTTCAGCTGGCAGAGCTTGACGATAAGATATCTATTCGGATATTTTAGCGGAGTCATATGTACACATCAGCCTCCGAATCTTAATGACCCGACCCAAGTGTTTCTCTTTGGTCCAAGTCCTGCCATATCGGCCCAGAAAGTATAAACCCAATTACTTGGCCCATAAAGCATCTGATTGTACATGTAACATGGTTATGCGTCAAAATAGCACGGGCTAGCAAGTTTTTGGGCTAATAATTGAAAAATAGACAGCCGAAAAGTTCCAGCACAATATGTTGGATTATGGAGCTCCTGCATATAAACTTCCAGCATATTATGTTGGAACTCCCGGAAAGTTCCAGCATATTATAATGGAACTCCTATACATTATAAAATTCCAACATATTATGCTGAAAGCTCATATGTAAAAAAATTCGAACTCCAACATATTATGTTAGAATTTTTCCGGATGTGTACGAGTGCTTTTGTTCAGATTTTATCTTTACATGAAAAATAGCTAAATTTTGAATACTTTTGAAATTGTGGCTCTTTTTCAATTACCAGTTGTAAATTTGGCTGTCACCGCATATACTATTCATGAATTATATATATATAATATTCTTCGACCACCAACGAATAAGGTAGAATGGATAAGATCCTATCCTTAACCAGAGATTTCCGGTTGAGAATTGAGAAATTTTGGTAGAAGCGCTTCCTAGTGGCTCTAGGAATTTAACCAGCAACCTCATCAACACCGCACAAACTTTGCCTTATATATGTTGACTAGTTAGGAGTTGCACGTGCTATGCACGGACCCAATAGTTAGGTTCTAGTAATTAAAATCTAATTGGAAACATTGGTCATAAAGTTTTATATGAAAGGTCAAACTTTTCGATGAAATAAGATATAAGAACATTTTGTATGTCCGCACTAACTCAGTTCAACAAAATGAATCTTTCCAACATAGTTTGGATCTTGAAGTACAAAGTCATGAACTATGCGAGGTTGCTAGACACCTCAAATGTAATAAAAAAAATATTTGCATCTTCAATTACATCAAAAACACACTCTATAACTTATATTCATTATTTCCTATTGGTAACTGAGTTAAGGTTCTGTCAGAGTATGCTCTGTGGTTGCAGCTTAGTCTGATCTTTCACACCAGAAAGAAAATAATCTTGATTTGTGTCGTCATCTATTAAATAATATTTGTGTCAAAGATGGGAGAAAATAAACAAAAAGAATCTACATCAAGTGTCAACAATACGTCATCATTGGCATCTTCGCGTATAACAATAATTGTGTCAAATGCAAAATTTGCGATAGAAATTTTTGACGGGTCCGAACATTTTGGGATGTGGCAAGGCTAGGTTCTAGATGTCCTTTTTCAATAAGGGCTAGATATGACCATTAAAGAAAAGAAATCAGATGTTATTGGAGAAGAAGATTGGAAGATTCTCAACCGTGTTGCTTGCGGTACCATTCAATCCTACCTTGCTAGAGAGCAGAAATATCCGTACACAAAGGAAACTTCTGCAAGTAAATTATAGAAAGCACTAGAGGATAAATTTTTGAAGAAAAACAGTCAATATATATTGTGCACGAAGAAGAGACTGTTTCACTTCACCTATGTTCCTGGTACCATGATGAAAGAACATATCATCGGTTTCAATAAGTTGGTCACAGATTTGTAAAATATGTGTAAACGCGTGATTTTTGACCCTCCCCGAGATTTTTTATATTTTTAGCGTAAAATATTTAGTTTAGTTGTAATATAGCTATTTTAGCTAAATTTGACTCTTTTACTTTATTTTTACCTTAAAATGAAAAATAACAAAAATATGGTTTTATTAATGTTTCGTAGTCATTTTAAACTTGAAAAATACAAAAATAGTACTTTATATTTTTTATCTTTTTATAAAAACGAAAATTACAAAAATAATTTTTATTAATATTTTGTAGTCATTTTAAACTTAAAAAAATATAAAAAAAATAGTTCTTTATATCTTTATTTTTATATAAAAATAAAAAATTATAAAATAAAAAAATAATATAATTAGTATTTTTGTGGTAACTTTAATCTTGAAAAATATAAAAAAAATAGATTTGTTTTCATGGTGAGTCTTGTAGTTATTTTGCTTACGTAGGATTAATTAATAACACTGTGTTCTCATTATCGGTTTCGGGCAAAGAATAATATTCGGGTTCAAACTATCCGATTTTATAATTTTCGGACCTAGCCCATAATAATCCGAGTCCACCACACGTGGGGGACATGGACGGAGCACGAGACGAAACTCATAACCCTTGAAACCCACGTGGAGACCCATGACTCTTGGTCTCTCACGTGGGAATCTTTAAGAATTTCCAATGGGCAAAAGATGGGCATGTAATATATCTAAAGAGAAGATAGACAAATAAGAGGAAAGGGGGATATACAGACAATGGGAGTCACGTGAAGGGGGATTAGAGGGAGATAGACACAAAGATATGGGAATAGTATATTCATTATGGGAGCTTCTGCAGGCATCTTAACAACCCCCCCCCCCTAAACGTCTGGTTCTTCTACAAAAGAAGCTCCCAGCCGTGACCTCTGGAGGAGAAGAAAAGGACCCATCATCTCATCTTCTTAATCAAAAAAGATAACCAAAAAACCTACTTCTTCGGTCCAGCAACGACGCTCAGCCCCTGCCTTCACCCCGTCATTCCTCCATTCTCGGGGACCAGCCATCTCCCACGTCGTCGCACTACCAGCGAACCACCAACTTCCTTCATCGCTGACCACAAAAATGACCAGTGCTACAGCCCAGCTCCGTCCAACAGCTTGTTGTCCGCCATTCACATCTTCCTCATCATGAAAAACCTAAAACCATACAAAACCCTCACATATCTAAATGCTTCAGCACCTTCTTCTACACACACGAAGATATAGGCATTTCTCCAAGCTCCTATCTCCGATATCTCACTCGTGTTGAAGAAGAAAGCTTCAGCCGTTGGACAATACAGTAGAATCTTGAAATCATCTTCTTCACTAAAGAAACAAAAACCAGCAGCCTTTAAGAAAAGCTTCATCTGTTGAACAGAAGAGACGAACAACCCTATGCTATCCTTTTCTCCTGGAAAAAACCCTAGACGACCACACCATTAGCAACCACCAATGAGTCCAAGCGTGAATCTCGTTTACTGCCCTCCTTCATTTCTTCATTTGAGTTTGTGAGATCGACATTCGAGTTTTATTTTGGTGAGGTTCCGATCCCGTTCGTAGTCCAACCCGAGGTTCCGAGTATATTGCTCGTCATTTCCGTTGTTGATGTTTCATTGATTTTCCATTTAGTTTCTCATCTTCGTTGCTTACTCGTACATCCGAACAAAGGCTAAATATAAAGAAAGCTTCTTTTAAGGTTGGTTCTTCCTTATCCTTTATGTTATTGTTTTAACTATTTGCGAAGATTTGGTTTATACTTTCATGGAATATATCTTGTTTACTTTGCTTCTTTCTTGTTATTTGGGTTTAATTGCTCGTGTTTGCAATGTCCTCATAGATTGATATTGAATTACTTTTGAATAATGTTGTTAGAATGATTTTGTTGTTGGGTATTTCTTGTTTGGGATTGATAACGAAGTTGACTGTAATTATATCTTTAATGACATAGGCCATGAGGGAATAATCTGATTTGAGGCCTAATTTAAAGTTTGCATATATAGTTTTACATGGTACAATCCAACTTATTTATCAATTAGGATATTGCTTTTATTATTTGAGACAAGGGGTAGAGTAGAAATCGTAGTCACTTTAGGATTAGCCTTTAATAAAATAAGATGAGCCTCGCCAAATAAAATGCACAAATTGTGGGGCCATCAGTAAATGTATATATTAAAATACTCAGAATACGGGACGAGTCGTCTAACGAACTTCACGGTTGTCCCCCAAAGATAATAACGCGTTAGACTCTTTATGTGTGATTTTAATTAAATTACGTTCTTAAACTCGGGTGCACATTTATGTGACCCAAATTCAAATCTCAACAGAGTTGAAATGTGTCAACAACCACGGGTACATTGATTGTGACGTGGTTAGAAATACGTTTTCATGACGTTACAATTCTTTGTTAAAATAACGTCAATAATAATAATAATACTAAAAGTGGTTAAAGGTTAAAATTTGCACATAAGTTAAAGCATGTTATAAATCAGATAAATAAGCCGAATATGACAGTTGAGCGACCGTGCTAGAACCATGTAACTCGGGAATGCCTAACACCTTCTCCCGGGTTAACAGAATTCCTTATCCGGATTTCTAGTTCGCGGACTGTAATACAGAGTCATTCTTTTTCTCGATTCGGGATTCAATCGGTGACTCGGGACACCATAAATCTCCCAAGTGGCGACTCTGAATTAATTAAATAAATCCCGTTTCGATTGTCCTTTAATTGGAAAAACTCCATCGCGCCCTCGCGGGTAAGCGTAAAAAGGAGGTGTGACAGCTCTGGCGACTCTGCTGGGGACTTCTACCCCAGAACTTAGGTTCTGGGTTTAAGAATTCGAGCTCATTTAAATTGCTGTTTTGCTTATATCTGATTTCATTATATATTTTGATTAATGTGCTACATGTCTATCGCTTTGATAATAGTTGCACTGTATATACAAACTGCTATATGTCTACCGCTTTGATATTGCGTGAACTGTATATAAAACTGTGCCGAAAACCCTTCTCTTCTTACCCTCGGGGATGTGCTTACTGGTTGAGACTCCCCATTCTGTTAGTGTAAATACCAAAAATAAGAAAAGAGACAGGATAAGTTACAAAGCCGGACGATCCCGCGGGTCCCCGGTACGTAGCCCCCTCCTCAATCCGAGTTTGTCTACTCGGGTACACAGTCTAGCATCAAAAAAAAAAGAAAGATCGGGATATTGAGCCTAAATTAGGACGATTATTTGCATCATGTTTTGACTTAGGGGACTCAACACGGGGATTGGGTCCATCTTGGACAAGTGACCCGGTAATCAAAAGACCGAGTATGTTATATGTTGCATTTATTTGTTCTAGATTATTATTGGCTAAATTCCTGAAAAATAAAAAGAGAGGAAATTTTAGAAAAAAAAAATCGAAATGTCAACGAAACGCTGTCGAAAGTTTGAAAAGAAAATTTGAAAAAATAGGTGGAACAATTTTTATTGAAATAATTGGTCAAATAATCTGACCGAACTACGCTGGTTTGATTCTCCCCATTAGGTGGGATACGTAGGCAACCCTCATCGCGTCCAACCACCCCTTTTAAAAATCAAAAAAAAAATGTCGAAGTTTTAGTTTGTCAATAAAATCAAAGTGATGCCGTTCTTGAAAATAGCCGAATGTTCCGAAAGGACGCCGGAAGGTTGTTTTTGCAAAAATGGCCACTTTGACTCTTTTCTTTTTGAATAATGGCCTTGAAATATTCCTTATGGAAATGTTGAAAGGCCACCCCTTTTAAAAATCAAAAAAAAAATGTCGAAGTTTTAGTTTGTCAATAAAATCAAAGTGATGTGTCACGACCCCAAATCCTGTCGTGATGGCGCCCAGCACATTGCTAAGCCAGCCTGACCAATCAATATCAACAACGGAGCTTGAAGCTCTCTTTAACCCATTTAAGCATTTCAAAATATGAAACAATAGTACAACAGCGGGGAAACCAAGTCCCAAAATATACTAACTCCCATAGACCGAAGGGTCAAGAGTCATGAGCCTCTAAAGAACGTAAGTGTAATAAGGTTTACAACCAAAGCTCAGAGCGGAAAGAAATAACAATACATAAATCAAGACAGTAGGAAGGAATATCGGGTCCTGCGGACGTCGGCAGCTACCTCGAAGTCTCCATAGAATGGCGATAACACAAACAGTTGCGATAGCTCAACTGCCCTTCTAATCCTGTATATCTGCACACACAAAAATGCGGGGGAGTGGGGTGAGTATATTTCAACTCAGTGAGTAACAATAATAAATAACGACTGGAAGTGAGAACACCTGTACTATCACTATACAGTTCTAAGGGTAACCTCACATGTAAGTCATCACTATAATAAATACCCCCAATATCCAGTCCACATCTATGCCATCTAGGTCCCACACTGACCACATTCTCACTCATACCACTACGGTATACAGCTATCTCAATATATGGAGACATATACATATGTCTATATCATATCAGTATTTTAGTATATATATATGAATATACATAAGTATAATGCTGCGGCGTGCAGCCCGCTCCAATACATATACCACTGCCGCGTGCAGCCATTTAACGTCGACGGCGCTCACTGGGGGTGTGTGCAGACTTCGGAGGGGCTCCTTAGGCCCAAGCGCTATGATACTGTGGCGTGCAGCCAGGTCCACCATATATTACTGCGGCGTACAGTCCGATCCAAATTGTATATATATACATATAATATTATAATACCGCGCTCACTGGAATGTGTGCAGACTCAGACTCCGAAGGGGCTCCTACAACCCAAGCGCAATAATACTGCGGCGTGCAGTCCGTCCCACATGTATATTACTGCGGCGTGCAGCCCGATCCAATATATATACTGCTGCGGCGTGCAGCCCGATCCAATATAGGTATATATATATATAATACCTCACAATGGGTCCTCGACCCTATCCCAGTCAATATAGACCTGGCCTCTCAGGCTCACTCAGCTAGAATAAGGAATGTCTACCTCCAAGTACACATCCAGTATTGGCTCATGATATGCTATACAGTTATAACTACGGCTAAGTTTATGTATCCAACATAATATACTACGGCTGGGTGTATGTAGCCAGCATGATTTAAGGGTCGCCTAACTCTACAGGTCCCCTAATATTCTACAAATCGGCACAAGGCCCCAAACATGGCTATTAGCCCAACTACACATTTATAATCTCATTATCAGTCATAATACACAGAATACTATTAGTCGGGAAGGACCAAGTCAAATCCCCAAATCCCAATGCCACCACGCTCGTCACATGACGCGTGTCTCATCTCTACATAGCACTATAAAGTGCAAGTACGGGGTTTCAAACCCTCAGTACATTATTTACTACCACCACTCACCTCGATCCGATAGAAGCCTTAATCCACCTTGCGCTTGCCTCACAATTTCAATCACCTTGAATGCCGAATCTGCTCAAAATCAATGAGAATACATCAATATAGGCTAATTAAACACAACCCATTCGAAATAACTCAATTTACATCAAAATTCCCAAAGTTGCCAAAACCCGAGCCCCGGGCCCATATTCCGAAAATTTACGAAATTCACATTTCTGGAACCCTCGTCTCGCCGCGAGTCCATACATATAAAATTTACCAAAATCGGACTCCATTTGCCCACTCAAATCGGTGTTTTTCTTCAATTTAGGCTTAGGGCTCAAACCCACAATTAATCTTCCATTTACAGGGAATTAACCAAGGATTTCATGTTAAAATGATGTAATTAAGCCACAAAACTTACCTCCAACAAATCCCCGATGAATTACCAGCAATTCCCGTGAGTTTCTCTCTCTAGAACTCAAAAATGGCGTTTTGGGTTAATGAACCCGTAGCCCCTCTGTTCTGGATTTTATTCACTGCCAGACACTATTGTTCATCGCGTTCGCGTGACTCTCTACGCGTTCGCGATGAACAACCTCGCCTTACCTTTCACGAACGCGACGCTGGCCATGCGTTCGCGATGCTCAATTCCTGATACCCTTCGCGGACGCGACGCACCCCACGCTTTCGCGATGTTCAAACTCCCAGCCACCCGGATTTCTTCTACGCGTTCGCGATAGACCTCCCGCGAACGCGAAACACAACACCACGACCCTACGCGAACGCGACCCAAGCAACGCGTTCGCGATGCTTATCACCCCAGACTTATGCGAACGCGACTCCTTCTCCGGCGAACGCGATGCACAAAAAGGCTTGGCCTTCGCGAACGCGACACTGGTCACGCGAACGCGAAGGATTAAGGGCCTGGGCAGAACCTGCAGTTTTCTGCAGAATTTTTCCAAGTTCTAAATGCCCGGTTGATGGTCCGAATCCATCCCGAGGCCCCCGGGACCCCAATGAAAACCACCAACATACCCCAAAACATGATACGGACTTGTTCCAATCATAAAAACACCATACTAAACATCAAAATCACCAATTAACCACGGATTCAAGCCTAAGTTTCTTCAAAACTTTCAAAACTAACATTCAATCCAAAACCCGGTCAAACGATGTCCGAATGACCTGAAAATTTGCAGACATATCCAAAATCACATAACGAAGCTACAGAAATTGTCGGAATTCCATTCCGACCCCCGGATCAAAATATCACCTACCATCCGGTTTTCGCCAAAATTAAACATTCGCCAATTCAAGCTTAAAACTACACCGGACCTCCGAATTCAATTCCGATTGTACTCCTAAGTCATAAATGATCCCCCGGAACTAGTCGAATCATCCGAATCCGGTTCCGAGCACTCTAACTCAATAGTCAACTCTTGGTTGACTTTTCATATTCAAGCTTTCTTCAAACATGCTATTTGTTTCATTTTCAATCCAAATCACTCCTAACTCACCCGATATACTCCAATACTGAGTTAAAAGCATAATATATGTAAATGCAAGGTAACGGGGTGGTAATTCCCGTAACAACGGGCCGGGTCGTTACATTCTCCCCAACTTAAACAAACGCTCGTCCGCGAGCGGACTCAGAGTTGTACTAGAAGCCACCCAATAGCTGAATGACCTTACCAAGCATAATTCCAGGCGATCATACGTCACCCTATCTCACATAAGTCCGAAAACACCATATAGTCAAAATTTCACAGACCATGTGAACCATAAATCACATTGTACTTTCCGAAATCATATGCCAATTGCAATTCCCATGCCTATACTCGGGATACACTCGAATCCACTGCAATAACCCATATTCACTACTCCGGGTGAGATCATATGATGTATCGACAACCCAATCACTCGAGACGATAGTCTCTAATCACAACAACTGGCCACAATAACCAAATACTAGTTGAAAACCTCTTTCATTAGATAGAGTCTTATTCCAACACCTCCATATCCTGCCCACGGCAGTTGAAGCACGCGATATACCGAACCCATCTCTCAGGTTAACCATTGGTGAATCTATTTCCCTTTTTAAAACTCATACCACGATAGGTTTCGGAGCCAAACCTCGATTTTTACCTTTCTAACAAGCTAAGATCCAATATGCTCGTATTCATTAATGACTCCAATGGTTATTTCGATTCTAACACACCGCACTGGTGATATGACACCTCAACACCGGCCTAAGCCACGACGAGCACAACATAGGCTCCAATAAGAACGATCTGAACACGCTCGAATCATGACAACCGGCTCACACACAAGAGCTATAATTCAAATTCCTCAATACCATCACAACACATAACTGAAATCTTGTCTCACATCATAGAATTAAAGTACCCGAATCCTCCTCGAAAGGTCATAACATCACGTGGCTTTGCCACAATTCATCATTCTATCCAAACACCAGTTCTCATGAAGCACCTCAAGTTACCAAGCTCAAACGGTCAGCCACACGCATATCTATGTCTAGACTCAAGCAATCAATCACACTTGCGGTGATACAATGATATTCGCTATCAAATCCTGAAAGGACACAATCGATGTGCTATTCCCCGAGCGATGCCTAATACGGACTATTCCTCAGAAGCTAGGAAGTACTGTATACACGGTAACATACCACTAACTACATTTTCACAATATTCTGTTGCGGCGTGCAACCCGTTCCAACAACATACATGTGGCGGCGTGCCACCCGATCCAGATACCATACATGTGGCGGCGTGCCACCCAATCCAAATACTATACCTGTGGCGGCGTGCCACCCGATCCACGAATACACCTAGCAAAGGGAATGCACATCGAGACAAGTCGCTCATTGCAACAACATATACACAGCCTCAAGCTCGGCCACCTGCATTGCACCCGTCAAAGTTCCCCAATACTGGAACTGAAACAATGGTAGATACCTCTACACTAACATCCGCCCCTAAGGTCCAATTAACAAAGCAATGCCTACCAGCTGTCCGCTGGTCCTGGGTACCACTACTCTATTGGAGCATACTTTGATGTTTTTCTGCTACGCAATTTGTGCCATTTTCCGACATAGTCCATATCACATTAGTCTGGACAAACTAGCCCAATGGCGACCAATAAGCAATCAAGTATCATAACCCAAGTTGAGAGAAAAAGCCACTAGAGCTTCTGATTTTCGATAATCACAAAAAAAACGGTGTCGATACTCATGATATACAACCACTGCATAGGCGGACTAACGAGAACTTCAAGTCTCCAACACATATACAACACATGAATCACAATACCTGGTTCCACACTCCACCGTACGAATACATAACGCACATCAAGCGTCCATTCATACCACGACGGCCATTCAGAAATTTCACTATGCCATCAACGATTCAGTTATTATAGTCGATCCAACAAGAGAATACCACCATACAACTAGATATTATCAGTTTATTTTACCTGGCCCTTTTGACCATAGACTCTGCCGAAATACTAGTATAGCAGTACCATTCTCCTACATCACCAGGAAGATTGATTCTCAGATTATCTGCAGCTGCCCACGCTGCTTGAGGATTTTAATGACTCCTCATATAATATTAATTGATCTCAAAACCTTGAACATGCCGTTATCAACTTTCCATAACACATCGCATATACCATACCATAATAAGACAACAGGGAAAATTCATATCCCTTTCCCTACGCCGCAAACATCAACGTACTCAACTAGTCAAGGACTTTCATGATTCCATATTGAGAAAACTCATTACACATTTCGAGCTTTACATACCAACGGAAATACACTTATTTTCAAACCACAGTAAAACACATCACAAACTCTTTCTCCCAATCATATTGCATAAGTTAAACTGCCAGGACTGAGTCCTTATACACATATTATACCCATATCGGGTTACACGACTGCCAACACTCAAAAGCTTTATTGCACAATATCTACAAGACTCATTACTTCAACCACATACCAGGAATTAGTCGTATTCTTTATCATACCGCTTCGGTTTATTAACAAGTTGTTCAATTTACCCAGTTTCCTTTCTGATTCATCTTTGATTTAATATTAGCCACTACTGTAGCACCATAACACATGAACTCATTCCACACGAGACTCGTACATAAGACCACACGGTCTGAGACATATAGGCCACTGAATACTCTCTCAATATTTCCAGAAGGATCACATCCTACAATACTTTAGTTTGAAGAACCTCTTGCGATTTGAATTCGTTATCATTACCTTCCAATACGGATTACATAGAATCCCATCATTCACATAATATAACACAAGTACCGATCTCTTCTAACGAAACCACCATCTTTAGCCACATGCACAAATTTGAGACACCTGACTGTTACAAGTAAAATCTTGAACACCGTAAACAATTCTCGGGCGTCAGTCATCCTTATTCAGCTGTAATTCAACTGTCTTATTGAACAGAACCACTCGTGCCTTATTAGAACTCTGACATTGCAGATCATGATTACATACGGATACTATTAGCTATCACTCTTTTCTATACACCAAGCATTCCTTACCAACATCAGTTCAAAATACCCTAGTATTTCTTCACATCTACGAAGCACCATAACCTTTATCAGAATTTTCCCAAACATACTTAGAGACAGAATCAACATAGCACACAATAGTGCAATCGGTTAATCAATAGCAACCTCCCTAACTTAGCTCGAAGCCATTCATCAAAGCACTTTCAACCACTCATATCAGTATTACTCAAGTGATGCCGAAATGTTAGTATGATATTAAACTCAAGTCATTTACAAGCTTCGGCGGATATTCGAATCATCAGAAATATTAACTCTTTTGCAATTCTTGCATTCATTCACACACAACAGTTACGCCCCCTCTTTAGGTGACAAAATCTTTTCTAAGTCCCGAATTTTCCAAAAATTTCGGCAGAGTTTCCTTTGTAAATTGGCCTATCTACCTGCCAGAGAATCACCAAACCATCCTAGCTATACTTCCACAACTCAACAAGATATCACAATGTATTTCAACAACATTAAATCTCAATACTACACGAATTATATCATCACAATTTATACTTGAACCTGCGATGTATCTGCTCGAATCATAACACATATCAATACCTTTCAATTACACATGAGAATCAACCCACTTATTTTTCCTCAATCTGGTATTTCAGTACAACACCTTCTACCAGGATATACATAGCATAATCATTTTAGTCTTCCTGAGTTTAAACTTGTTCCACTACAAATAAGGCATTTTACCTTCCAATTAAGAGGCGATGAAAATATTTCTCACGCCCATAGCTAGGGCTATATATCAAATCACAATAAAGATCAATACCGATAGTATGAACTTCATAATACCGGCTCGCGAAATTAGTACCTTGGTGCTCAAACCATAGACAAAGATCTGGCCTCAAGTCCTCCCGACTGGCCCAACATGAATTCACGGAGATTATATCTCGCCCCTCGTTCGGAGAAATCACAAGCCATAAGGCAATTATATTACTGAGCGCTCGATGCGTACACAGACGTGTGGAAGGAATTTCAAAAATTATATCTCAAGCTGAATCAAGTACGCACGATAAGAATTCCAAGAAGTGTGAAATGTTTCCTAAAGGTTCGCAGCCCTCCCGAGGATAAGTACAGGCGTCCCCGTACCGATCCACAAGACTCTACTAAACGGCTCAAGACTCATGAGGCCTAGTAAACCTAGGCTCTGATACCAACTTGTCACGACCCCAAATCCGGTCGTGATGGCGCCTAACACATTGCTAAGCCAGCCTGACCAATCAATAACAATAACGGGGCTAGAAGCTCTCTTTAGGCCATTTAAGCATATCAAGTCATAAGCAACAGTGATATAAATATATCAAACAGGGAACCAAGTCCCAAAACATATTAACTCCCTCAGACCGAAGGGTCAAGAGTCATGAGCCTCTAAAGAACGTAAGTGTAATAAGGTTTACAACCAAAGATCAGAGCGGAAAGAAATAATCAATACATAATCAAAGACAGTATGAGGGAATATCGGGTCCTGCGGACGTCGGCAGCTACCTCGAAGTCTCCATAGAATGGCGATAACACAAACGGTTGCGATAGCTCAACTGCCCTCCTAATCATGTATATCTGCACACACAAAAATACGGGGGAGTGGGGTGAGTATATTTCAACTCAGTGAGTAACAATAATAAACAACGACTGGAAGTGAGAACACCTGTACTATCACTATACAGTTCTAAGGGTAACCTCACATGTAAGTCATCACTATAATGAATACCCCCAATATCCAGTCCACATCTATGCCATCTAGGTCCCATACTGACCACATTCTCACTCATACCACTACGGTATACATCTATCTCAATATATGGAGACATATACATATGTCTATATCATATCAGTATTTTAGTATATATATATGAATATACATAAGTATAATGCTGCGGCGTGCAGCCCGCTCCAATACATATACCGCTGCCGCGTGCAGCCATTTAACGTCGACGGCGCTCACTGGGGGTGTGTGCAGACTTCGGAGGGGCTCCTTAGGCCCAAGCGCTATGATACTGTGGCGTGCAGCCAGGTCCACCATATATTACTGTGGCGTACAGTCCGATCCAAATTGTATATATATACATATAATATTATAATACCGCGCTCACTGGAATGTGTGCAGACTCAGACTCCGAAGGGGCTCCTACAGCCCAAACGCAATAATACTGCGGCGTGCAGTCCGTCCCACATGTATATTACTGCGGCGTGCAGCCCGATCCAATATATATACTGCTGCGGCGTGCAGCCCGATCCAATATAGGTATATATATATATAATACCTCACAATGGGTCCTCGACCCTATCCCAGTCAATATAGACCTGGCCTCTCAGGCTCACTCAGCTAGAATAAGGAATGTCTACCTCCAAGTACACATCCAGTATTGGCTCATGATATGCTATACAGTTATAACTACGGCTGAGTTTATGTATCCAACATGATATACTACGGCTGGGTGTATGTAGCCAGCATGATTTAAGGGTCGCCTAACTCTACAGGTCCCCTAATGTTCTACAAATCGGCACAAGGCCCCAAACATGGCTATTAGCCCAACTACACATTTATAATCTCATTATCAGTCATAATACACAGAATACTATTAGTCGGGAAGGACCAAGTCAAATCCCCAAATCCCAATGCCACCACGCTCGTCACATGACGCGTGTCTCATCTCTACATAGCACTGTAAAGTGCAAGTACGGGGTTTCAAACCCTCAGTACATTATTTACTACCACCACTCACCTCGATCCGATAGAAGCCTTAATCCACCTTGCGCTTGCCTCGCAATTTCAATCACCTTGAATGCCGAATCTGCTCAAAATCAATGAGAATACATCAATATAGGCTAATTAAACACAACCCATTCGAAATAACTCAATTTACATCAAAATTCCCAAAGTTGCCAAAACCCGAGCCCCCGGCCCACATTCCGAAAATTTACGAAATTCACATTTCGGAACCCTCGTCTCGCCACGAGTCCATACATATAAAATTTACCAAAATCGGACTCCGTTTGCCCACTCAAATTGGTGTTTTTCTTCAATTTAGGCTTAGGGCTCAAACCCACAATTAATCTTCCATTTACAGGGAATTAACCAAGGATTTCATGTTAAAATGATGTAATTAAGCCACAAAACTTACCTCCAACAAATCCCCGATGAATTACCAACAATTCCCGTGAGTTTCTCTCTCTAGAACTCAAAAATGGCGTTTTGGGTTAATGAACCCGTAGCCCCTCTGTTCTGGATTTTATTCACTGCCAGACACTATTGTTCATCGCGTTCGCGTGACTCTCTACGCGTTCGCGATGAACAACCTCGCCTTACCCTTCGCGAACGCGACGCTGGCCACGCGTTCGCGATGCTCAATTCCTGATACCCTTCGCGGACGCGACGCACCCCACGCGTTCGTGATGTTCAAACTCCCAGCCACCCGGATTTCTTCTACGCGTTCGCGATAGACCTCTCGCGAACGCGAAACACAACACCACGACCCTACGCGAACGCAACCCAAGCAACGCGTTCGCGATGCTTATCACCCCAGACTTACGCGAACGCGACTCCTTCTCCCGCGAACGCGATGCACAAAAAGGCTTGGCCTTCGCGAACGCGACACTGGTCACGCGAACACGAAGGATTAAGGGCTTGGGCAGAACCTGCAGTTTTCTGCAGAATATTTCCAAGTTCTAAATGCCCGGTTGATGGTCCGAATCCATCCCGAGGCCCCCCGGACCCCAACGAAAACCACCAACATACCCCAAAACATGATACGGACTTGTTCCAATCATAAAAACACCATACTAAACATCAAAATCACCAATTAACCACGGATTCAAGCCTAAGTTTCTTCAAAACTTTCAAAACTAACATTCAATCCAAAACCCGGTCAAACGATGTCCGAATGACCTGAAAATTTGCAGACATATCCAAAATCACATAACGAAGCTACAGAAATTGTCGAATTCCATTCCGACCCCCGGATCAAAATATCACCTACCATCCGGTTTTCGTCAAAATTCAACATTCGCCAATTCAAGCTTAAAACTACACCGGATCTCCGAATTCAATTCCGATTGTTCTCCTAAGTCATAAATGATCCCCCGGAACTAGTCGAATCATCAGAATTCGGTTCCGAGCACTCTAACTCAATAGTCAACTCTTGGTTGACTTTTCATATTCAAGCTTTCTTCAAACATGCTATTTGTTTCATTTTCAATCCAAATCACTCCTAACTCACCCGATATACTCTAATACTGAGTTAAAAGCATAATATATGTAAATGCAAGGTAACGGGGTGGTAATTCCCGTAACGACGGGCCGGGTCGTTACATGATGCCGTTCTTGAAAATAGCCGAATGTTCCGAAAGGACGCCGGAAGGTTGTTTTTGCAAAAATGGCCACTTTGACTCTTTTCTTTTTGAATAATGGCCTTGAAATATTCCTTATGGAAATGTTGAAAGGCCACCCCTTTAAAAAATCAAAAAAAAATGTGTGTTTAATTTTGTCAATAAAATCAAAGTGATGCCATTTTTGCAAATAGCCAAATGTTCCGAAAGGACGCCGGAATGCTGTTTTTGCAAAAATAGCCACTTTGAATCTTTATAAATAATTTTTGGGCACAACCTTGAAATATTCCCTCACGAAAATGTTGAAAGGTCGTAGCCGCAAAATCAAGTTTGGGTTACCACCCTTTTTCAAAAAAAAAAAAATCAAAAATATTGAATTTTAGTTTTCAATAAATCGAAGTGATGCTGTTTTATAAAATAGCCGAATGTTCCGAAAGGACGCCGGAAGGCTGTTTTTTGCAAAAATAGCCACTTTGAATCATTTTTAATAATTTACGGGCACAACCTTGAAATATTCCTTGTGGAAATGTTGCAAGGCCATAGCCGCAAAATCAAGTCCGGGTTCATACCCCTTTTGCAAAAATAACCAAAAATGTCAAATTTTTGATTTTATTATAAATAAGTCGGGTGATGTTATTCTTGCTTAAAATAAGCCGAATGTCCCTCAAAAAGACACCGGAAGGCTGTTTTGCAAGAATAGCCACTTTGGATTTTTTAAATAATTTTGGACACAGCCTTGAAATATTCCCTCGCGGAAATGTCGAAAGGCCGTATCCGCAAAAATCAAGTTTTGAGTCATCACTCAACTTTACAAAAATAACCACTTTATCAAACAAGCCATTACATGGCCGAAATTTTACTAAAATAGCTACATTTTTGCATTTGAACTTTCTCAGTCTTGTGTTGGCCTGTGTCGGTGCTGAACGATGCCCCATAGGCCCCAGGATAAATTTTAAATTTGCATCTTCTTACATAAAATTTTGCAAAAAGAGCCACTTTGTCTAAATAAGTCATTACATGGCCAATTTATGAAAAAATAGTTTTGTGTTGGTTTATGGTGATGCCGAACGATGCCCCATGAGCCACAGGATAAAAAAAAATTTCAAGTTTTATCTTTCTTAAATAAATTTTGCAAAAATAGCCATTTTATCAAATAAGCCATTAAGTGGCCAGTTTTGTAGAAATAGTCATAAGTGACACCAAAAATATTCTTATTCTTGTAGAAATCTCCTACACAAGTTTGTAGTTGGAGTCGGCTTGTACAATTTTTATTCAAAAAAAATAATCGAATAAACATCTCTTTATTTCTTGCATTAATTTGCAAGAACTACGCTCGGTCTGATTCATGCGGGGTCATGATATGTAGGCAATCCACATAGGATTCGACCATATCCATAGCCAAAAAGAAAAAAAAAACGAAAAACTACAAAAAGAAAAAAAAAGAGAAAAAGAGAAAAATAGAAAAAAAAACAATTTAGAAAATAAAGGAAAGTTGGCGAAGCACAGATACGAGAAGCTGGAATGACACATGAAACTGAAGCAAATGCATGATAGAAATGTTTAACTGCCTAGGTTCATTGCATCCCTAATGTGCGTTTACCTGTCTGTCAAATGCCCTAACGCTAACGTGATGACTTCGCTTTGTTGTGTCCATTTACAGAAAGGTGGTTGGTTGTGGTTCTAAAAATAACTCTTCCCTGTAAGACAAAGTCAGAGGACAATGGAAGATAATCTCAAGACTGAGTGGGTTGATACCGATACCCGACAACAGCTGGTTGAACGGAACCACGGGTTAGTAGAAGAAGTCAAGATATTGAGACAACATGTGGCTGATATGTATCGGGCGTGGATGGATGGAAAAGCACCACCCCCGCCACCACCTAGCTTCCGGGACTCTATACTTACTTGGACACTAAACCCAAGGCGAGATGGTCACCCACACTCTCCATATATACCCGCCTATCACAACTTCTCCAGCCACTCGAGTAGCTCAATTACTCGTCCCCCATCTATGTTTTCACAACGCTATTCCCGTCCCCAACACCACTACTCTCCCCGGGACACCCAAAATCGTACTTCACCTTCCAGGTACCCAGCTCCACAAAAAGCCTACCAACCCCCACGAACATACCGGAAACCCCCCGGGTCAGGTTTCAGGCCAAATAAGGCGTTTAGGGAGGAGAGGTTGCTGAAGCGAGAAAAGGATCTTACCCCTATCGAAGGATCTTATGCAAGTCTGTTTGAAAGGTTAAAGCATGTCGGCCTGATTACACCGCTCCCCGGATATACTCCCGACCCACGTGCAAGAAGCTTCGATCCTACTGCACGATGTGCATACCATTCCAATGTCAGAGGGCACGATATTGAGAGTTGTCGTACCTTGAAAAAGGAAATAGAAAGAATGATTCAAAAAGGGTGGTTGATTGTGATCAATGACGATGACAGAGAGCACACGAATCCTCTGGGGGTATATTGACTGAAGCTAAAAATGTTGAAGCAGATGGCAGCCTCGGCAATATTGATGCAGAACTTAGTGGCTAAAGCGTCGTGCTTGGTAATTGGGAAGACACTCCATCTTTTGGTCAGCTAGATGGAGCTTTGGTGGTTCGTTTTTGTTGTCATTTCTGTTGTCCGAGTTATTTTTAGGGTCGTCTTGTGGTCAAACCCTTTTGTCCTAGCAGTTTGCTTTGGTCTTGCCCAGTTTTGTTTCAGGGTTGTACTCTAGTTTGTTTTGCTTGTTTTGTCATTGAACCATTTCGTCATTAGTTTAATGAAGCTTTCGGTCTTTTGTTACTTCCGGTCATTTTATTTGTTTAGTTCTTTTTACCCTTTAGATTTGTCTTGTGCTCAAACGCCGAATCTAGTGACACGATATGCGCACACATAATTGTGGCTTAATTCTAAAAGTTAATCATGAAGCAATTGAAAGATGATCGGGTCATCTAAAGGAAATAAAAACAATTTGAGACTATTTGGATCCGGAGTCATGTGAAACCGGGGCAAGTAAAAAGGAAACAGTCAAAGGCAAGCTGGCCAAAATTGACATGGGGTCGTTCATAATGAGAGTGTTGCCCAATAGTGCTTTAAAGATATGACGAATATTAATTGTGTTTTTTACACTTGGCATGTTTTGAAGATTGGAATGACGAAGGCATTTTGTTCTGCTATCCAAACACTTTATCCATCGTCAACCCTTTGAGGCTTATTTTAAATTCTTTCATACCCCTCCTTCAGAATTAGTTGCAAAGACTAGAAACACAAGTTTGAAAGGCAAAAGAAGAAAGGGATAAAGAAAAAGTAAAGAAAAAGAAAACAACAAAAAGAGATAAAGAAAAGAGAAAGAAAAATGTATGAAAAAAAAAAGAAACTTGAAAAAAGGAATTGGGAACTACGTTTGACCTGATTCCTCAAAGAGGATACGTAGGCGCTTCACAGCTCGGTCATAGTGTAAATAAAAACCAAAAAAAATCCCCAAGCAAGAAACAGGGGCAGTAAAAAAAAAATTGTGTTTATGTAAGGAAAATATAGGATTCCGAAGGTTGTAATTTTGAACCCAATTTGTTTTATTTTGAGCCTTTAATACCCTTTCTTTCTAGCCTTGTCCAAACCCACATTACGGTCCAAAGAAAGACCTTTTGACCAATCTTCAAAAGAGGCTGAGTTAGGCAAATGAGAGAAATTTCATCGGGGCATAACACTCTGATTCCCGGCAGAAAGACTCCGATCTCCAGCAGAAAATAGGAGAGCCTTATTAGTAACGCCACCAATCCCCAGTGAAAAAGTAACACAAATGAGAGAGTCTTAGCGGTGAAAACCTTCACAGGCACCATAAGGTGATGAAAACTGAGAGAAACACCGAAATGAGAGAGGTTTGGTAGTGAAAACCCCTCGGGCACTACAAGTCGAACGGAGATTGGAAATCAGATGGGAAAGCCCCATGCGAAGATTACAAAAAGCGGTTTAACGATGGAGGATAGGCTATATGTGCATGTCATGTCCATTAGAGTTGGTATCCACGTTTGATTAGGTTTACTTTATAATTTTTCTTTTTAGAGAGTCATTTATTCTGTTTCCTTTTATCTTTCTTCTTTTTATCGAAAATTCCCCAATAGAGTCTGTTTGCCAGAAATGACTACAAAATTTTCCATCAGCTTTCCAATTACGCAAGACGGGATTCTAATTGGTACACCCAAGTGGTATAAGTCAGGAGGAAACAAGCGCAATGCCAATGTCCAGAAGGATGTTCCCCAATAAGAGGAAGTTGACAAAGGGGTAGACCAGCATCATAAAAGATACCTCCATAAAAAGTAAAGGTTAATGACCTCAAGGCCAAGGCCAGTGAGATTCAAAGGTCGGAGAACGCCACAGAAGAAGGGAGGATATCCCCAGCAGAAGAGGTATTTTCAGTGACAAGGGTGAATAAAGAAAATGGTTCACCAGTGAAACATGCAAGGTCTTCACGAAGGGTCACTATCATAGGAATTCGGGTGGTCAGTGGAAAACCACGTGGAAAGGTTCGCAAATAAAGAGTCGTCAAGCAAGGTGGGGAAGAAAGAAAGGAGAAAGCTATCCCCAGCATGAATATAATCAAATAATAACATCCCCAGCAAGTTCTGATAATGAAACGCAGAGCAGGGAAAGAGGAGGAGAACCGTCCCCAGCAGGAGCACCACAACCAGCCACCACATTTTACAAACTAACCAATTTTTCTTTGATTTGAAACAGGAAGAAGAGGGGTTGTTGGCAGAAAAGCATGCCACGAAGAAGATTCTTAAACTGAGGCAGAAAATTTTCTCCCGTTGCGAAAATTTTCTCGAAACCAAATACCCGATTGGGGAAAGAAGCCGGATAACGCGAGGAAATGATCTTTGAACCCGATTATCCCCAGCAGCTTTGAAAAAAAAAAGTTGTGATAGAGGAAATTATACCCCCAGCAGACAAGACAAAATGAGGAAGCTTGCGTTCAGAAAGGCAAGAAGTCGGTATCATCCCCAGCAGTTCTCGGAAAAATGAAACACTGATTTCGAGATTTCTCCGGCAGCATTATATCCTATAAGTTTTTCAAGGGAGCCAAGCGCGAGTCCCGAATGAGGTTTGGAAAGAGGAAAAGGAAAAGGGACCCCCCGATAGTGTAATCCCCAGCTGATGACATTTCAATCCCCAATGATCTCGGGAGAGAATAAAGGTTTTTGAAGGAAGTAGAAAAGGAGGAAATAAAGAAGATTTCCCCAGCAGCATTATCCCCGGCAGGTAAGTAATCAATTCAAAGATGTCCCCAGCAGTCAAGAGAAAATAACATGACCCAGGAGGAAAGCAATTCCGAAACAAGGTAATTCAGAAGAAAGGATGCCCAAGAGACGATGCAGGAAGAAGAAAATGGTACAAGAAACAAAGGAAGGCGATATGGATAGGATGAAGTTAGTGAGTTGTAATTGAAGTCAGGGAGCCCGCCTGAAGAATGGAGTGGCGATTTATTTTGAAGTGCAGTTGAAGTCAGGGAGCCCGCCTGAAGAATTGAGTGGCGATTGAGTTTTTGAGTTGTAGTTGAAGTCAGGGAGCCCGCCTGAAGAATGGAGTGGCAAGTTAGTTTTGAAGGATGTTGTTGAAGTCCGGAGCCCGCCTGAAGAATGGAGTGGCGATTTATTTTCAAAGGATGTTGTTGAAGTCAGGAGCCCGCCTGAAGAATGGAGTGGCGATTTATTTTCAAAAGATGTTGTTGAAGTCAGGAGCCCGCCCGAAGAATGGAGTGGCGATTTATTTTCAAAGGATGTTGTTGAAGTCAGGGAGCCCGCCTGAAGAATGGAGTGGCGATTTACTTTCAAAAGATGTTGTTGAAGTCGGGAGCCCGCCTGAAGAATGGAGTGGCAATTTATTTTCAAAGGATGTTGTTGAAGTCAGGAGCCCGCCTGAAGAATGGAGTGGCGATTTATTTTCAAAAGATATTGTTGAACTCAGGAGCCCGCCTGAAGAATGGAGTGGCAATTTATTTTCAAAGGATGTTGTTGAAGTCAGGAGCCCGCCTGAAGAATGGAGTGACGATTTATTTTCAAAGGATGTTGTTGAAGTCAGGAGCCCGCCTGAAGAATGGAGTGGCGATTTATTTTCAAAAGATGTTGTTGAAGTCAGGAGCCCGCCTGAAGAATGGCAATTTATTTTCAAAAGATGTTGTTGAAGTCAGGAGCCCGCCTGAAGAGAGGAATGGCGTTTATTTTCAAAAGATGTTGTTGAAGTCGGGAGCCCGCCCGAAGAGAGGAATGGCGATTTATTTTCAAAAGTTGATGATTGAAGTCAGGAGCCCGCCTGAAGAGAGGAATGGCGATTTATTTTCAAAAGATGTTGTTGAAGTCGGGAGCCCGCCTGAAGAGAGGAATGGCGATTTATTTTCAAAAGATGTTGAAGTCAGGAGCCCGCCTGAAGAGAGGAATGGCGTTTTATTTTCTAAGTTGATATTGAAGTCAGGAGCCCGCCTGAAGAATGGAATGGCGATTTATGATTAGAGTTTGTCGTTAAAGTCAGAAGCCCGCCAGAAAAGCAGAACGACGTCTCAGTTTCCAAGATTTGATAAGGATAGTGATCAATGGGAAAGTGATAGAGTGTAACGGAAATCCACAGCATGAATCCAAGTTTATAATTAGAAGGAAGGCAACAAGGATCAGAAAAGATAGATTCAGACTTCGAAGGAGAATAGCTCGAAGATCACAAGTCAGGGAACTCACTTTGGAGTGCAATGCAAGTTAGCAACAAAAGAAGCTTGCGACCAGAATGCGAGTCAACGGTCCGAGATGATCAACAGAAGTTAGTCACAATGAAAAAAAGGGCAAGAAGCCAATCCAAAATGCAGAAGCTGATGAAAGTTGTCCAAGACATGGTCAATGACACAAGAACTGCAAGTCTGGCCCTGATCCAGAAGGCCAAAGAAGATTGAACTAGCACCTACAACTAGCAAGTATCAAGGTTCAAATTTAGAGTCCGCATGAAGCACCAACCAATACTCAAGATCAAGCTTCAGAAGACTTATAGATAGGAATCTTGTAACTAGTAGCTGATAGGCTTAGTTAGTCTTTCTCATGTTTTGATTTTTGTTGTAATAGCAGGACCACGGACCGGAACTTCGATGGAACGGAACCTCGACGGAACGGAACCTCGACTGGCTCTCCACCTCGGTTACTCCATATTCTTACTCACTTCTAAACTACACGTGGCCTGATTCCTTTATAGCCAAGGATATGTAGGCAGCTCAGATACAAGGGCTCGGTCGCATCCTCTTCTTTTTAGTTTAGTCCCTCCGAATAAGGGTCGGGTCAAAAAACACTTGTCTAGTCGTTCTTTGTCTGAAAACTCTTTGTGTTTTCAGTCAAAGAGGGGCAGCTGTAAACGCGTGATTTTTGACCCTCCCCGAGATTTTTTATATTTTTAGCGTAAAATATTTAGTTTAGTTGTAATATAGCTATTTTAGCTAAATTTGACTCTTTTACTTTATTTTTACCTTAAAATGAAAAATAACAAAAATATGGTTTTATTAATGTTTCGTAGTTATTTTAAACTTGAAAAATACAAAAATAGTACTTTATATTTTTATCTTTTTGTTAAAAACGAAAATTACAAAAATATTTATTAATATTTTGTAGTCATTTTAAACTTAAAAAAATATAAAAAAATAGTTCTTTATATCTTTATTTTTATATAAAAACAAAAAATTATAAAACAAAAAAATAATATAATTAGTATTTTTGTGGTAACTTTAATCTTGAAAAATATAAAAAAAATAGATTTGTTTTCATGGTGAGTCTTGTAGTTATTTTGCTTACGTAGGATTAATTAATAACACTGTGTTCTCATTATCGGTTTCGGGCAAAGAATAATATTCGGGTTCAAACTATCCGATTTTATAATTTTCGGACCTAGCCCATAATAATCCGAGTCCACCACACGTGGGGGACACGGACGGAGCACGAGACGAAACCCATAACCCTTGAAACCCACGTGGAGACCCATGACTCTTGGTCTCTCACGTGGGAATCTTTAAGAATTTCCAATGGGCAAAAGATGGGCATGTAATATATCTAAAGAGAAGATAGACAAATAAGAGGAAAGGGGGATATACAGACAATGGGAGTCACGTGAAGGGGGATTAGAGGGAGATAGACACAAAAATATGGGAATAGTATATTCATTATGGGAGCTTCTGCAGGCATCTTAACAACCCCCCCCCCCTAAACGTCTGGTTCTTCTACAAAAGAAGCTCCCAGCCGTGACCTCTGGAGGAGAAGAAAATGACCCATCATCTCATCTTCTTCATCAAAAAAGACAACCAAAAAACCTACTTCTTCGGTCCAGCAACGACGCTCAGCCCCTGCCTTCACCCCGTCATTCCTCCATTCTCGGCGACCAGCCATCTCCCACGTCGTCGCACTACCAGCGAACCACCAACTTCCTTCATCGCTGACCACAAAAATGACCAGTGCTACAGCCCAGCTCCGTCCAACAGCTTGTTGTCCGCCATTCACATCTTCCTCATCATGAAAAACCTAAAACCATACAAAACCCTCACAGATCTAAATGCTTCAGCACCTTCTTCTACACACACGAAGATATAGGCATTTCTCCAAGCTCCTATCTCCGATATCTCACTCGTGTTGAAGAAGAAAGCTTCAGCCGTTGGACAATACAGTAGAATCTTGAAATCATCTTCTTCACTAAAGAAACGAAAACCAGCAGCCTTTAAGAAAAGCTTCATCTGTTGAACAGAAGAGACGAACAACCCTATGCTATCCTTTTCTCCTGGAAAAAACCCTAGACGACCACACCATTAGCAACCACCAATGAGTCTAAGCATGAATCTCGTTTACTGCCCTCCTTCATTTCTTCATTTGAGTTTGTGAGATCGACGTTCGAGTTTTATTTTGATGAGGTTCCGATCCCGTTCGTAGTCCAACCCGAGGTTCCGAGTATATTGCTCGTCATTTCCGTTGTTGATATTTCATTGATTTTCCATTTAGTTTCTCATCTTCGTTGCTTACTCGTACATCCGAACAAAGGCTAAATATAAAGAAAGCTTCTTTTAAGGTCGGTTCTTCCTTATCCTTTATGTTATTGTTTTAACTATTTGCGAAGATTTGGTTTATACTTTCATGGAATATATCTTGTTTACTTTGCTTCTTTCTTGTTATTTGGGTTTAATTGCTCGTGTTTGCAATGTCCTCATAGATTGATATTGAATTACTTTTGAATAATGTTGTTAGAATGATTTTGTTGTTGGGTATTTCTTGTTTGGGATTGATAACGAAGTTGACTGTAATTATATCTTTAATGACATAGGCCATGAGGGAATAATCTGATTTGAGGCCTAATTTAAAGTTTGCATATATAGTTTTACATGGTACAATCCAACTTATTTATCAATTAGGATATTGCTTTTATTATTTGAGACAAGGGGTAGAGTAGAAATCGTAGTCACTTTAGGATTGGCCTTTAATAAAATAAGATGAGCCTCGCCAAATAAAATGCACAAATTGTGGGGCCATCAGTAAATGTATATATTAAAATACTTAGAATACGGGACGAGTCGTCTAACGAACTTCACGGTTGTCCCCAAAGATAATAACGCATTAGACTCTTTAGGTGTGATTTTAATTAAATTACGTTCTTAAACTCGGGTGCACATTTATGTGACCCAAATTCAAATCTCAACAGAGTTGAAATGTGTCAACAACCACGGGTACATTGATTGTGACGTGGTTAGAAATACGTTTTCATGACGTTACAATTCTTTGTTAAAATAACGTCAATAATAATAATAATACTAAAAGTGGTTAAAGGTTAAAATTTGCATATAAGTTAAAGCATGTTGTAAATCAGATAAATAAGCCGAATATGACAGTTGAGCGACCGTGCTAGAACCATGGAACTCGGGAATGCCTAACACCTTCTCCCGGGTTAACAGAATTCCTTATCCGGATTTCTAGTTCGCGGACTGTAATACAAAGTCATTCTTTTCCTCGATTCGGGATTCAATCGGTGACTCGGGACACCATAAATCTCCCAAGTGGCGACTCTGAATTAATTAAATAAATTCTGTTTCGATTGTCCTTTAATTGGAAAAACTCCATCGCGCCCTCGCGGGTAAGCGTAAAAAGGAGGTGTGACAATATGGATACAACTTATAATGATGGTGACTTGGCCTTGATGTTGTTGGCATCACCTCCTGATGAGTACGAGCACCTTGAAACTAGTCTACTCCATGGAAATAACGAAGTTTCTCTGAGAGACCTTTGTTCGACTTTGTACAGCTATGAATAAAGAAAGCAAACAAAATAAAATGGCGAAGAAGGAGAAGCACTATTTGTGAGGAGTCGTCCTCAAAATCAAAAGAGGACAAAGAAAGGTAGATCTAAGTCAAGACCTATAACCAACAAAGATAAATGTGCCTTTGTCGAGAAAAGGGGCACTAGAAGAAAGACTGTCCAAAATTGAAGAATAAGGCCAAACATTATAATGGAAAGGACATTATGGATTCAAATGTAGCTGATTGTGATGATTCCGACTTCTCATTAGTTACAACAGAGTCATCAACATCAACAGACATATGGTTGATGGACTTGGTTTGTAGCTATCATATGTGTTCCAACAGGGATTGATTCGTGGAATTTCAAGAAGGAGAATTTGGATTCATCCACACAACGAACAACAACCTTGTTACCTCATATGGAATTGGTTCGATTCGATTAAGGAACCATGATGGAATGATCAGAACATTAACAAATGTTCGATATGTACCGGATTTGAAGAAAAATCTCATCTCAGTAGGAGCCCTAGAATCAAAAGGGTTCAAAATCATTGCAGAAAATGGAGTGATGAAAGTATGCTCTGGTGCACTAGTGGTAATGAAGGCCAATCGGAAGAACAATAATATGTACCATTATCTCGATAGTACAATTATTGGGATAGCGACATTAACATCCAGTGACAAAAAAGAGGCAGAAGTAACTAAGTTATGGCACTTGCGCTTGGGACATGCTGAAGGAAAATCCTTGAAAACTTTATCAGATTAAGGATTGTTAAAGGGGGTAAATGCTTGCAATTTGGAGTTTTGAGAGCATTGTGTCAAAAGGAAACAAACAAGGGTTAAATTTGGTACATCAATCCATAATACCAAAGGCATTTTGGATTATGTACACTCTGATATTTGGGGTCCTTCCAAAATACCTTCATTGGGTGGGAAGCATTATTTTATAACCTTTGTTGATAATTTTTCTCGAAGAATATGGGTTTATACAATGAAGAGCAAAGATGAAATGCTGGAAATTTTTCTCAAATGGAAGACGATGGTAGAGAATCAAACATACAAGAGAATCAAGTGTATTCGCACAGATAATGGAGGTGAATACAAAAATAATCATTTTAATAAGGTCTGTAAAAATGATAGCATCGTCCGACACTTTACTGTCAGACATACACCACAACAGAATAGAGTGGCAGAACGTATGAACCGGACCTTGTTGGAGAAGGTATGGTATATGTTGTCCAATGCTAGCTTGGGCAAAGAATGTTGGACTGAGGCAATTACATATGCATGTCACCTCATTCCAAAATTCTTTGCCCAAGCCAGCATTGGACAACATATGTTCAAAAATGGTATGGAAAAATGGCCAAAGGGTTCAAATGTCACATGATAATATGCAGTTGAGCCAAACACATGCAAAGAGTTATAATCTACAGCAGGCTTTCCATACCATTTTTCAAATGGTGTCTTACCATCAATAGCAGCAAAGCAAGATTGGTGGCCAAAAGGTATGCTCAAAAAAAGGAAATTGATTACAATGAAGCATTTTATCCAGTTGTAAAATATTCCTCCATTAGAATTATGTTAGCTTTGGTAGCATAGTTGGATTTGGAACTAGTTCAAATGGATGTAAAAACTGCATTTTTACATGGAAACTTGGAGGAGGAAATATATATGACTCAGTCAGAAGGATTCAAAGTTGCTGGAAAGCAATATATGGTGTGCAAACTTTAAAAATCATTGTACGTATTGAAACAATCTTCTAGACAATGGTACAAGCGATTTGATAGTTTTATGTTGCAGCAAGGGTACAAGAGATGCAAATACGATCATTGTGTGTATTTGCGCATGTTTAAAGATGGTTCCTTTATATATCTTCTCCTATATGTTGATGATATGTTGATATCTTCCAAGAATTCGGAAGAAATTGATAAGTTGAAGATTCAACTGAAGAAGGAGTTCGAGATGAAGGATCTGGGTGAGGCGAAGAAAATTCTTGGCATGGAGATAATAAGATATAGACGTTCAAAGAAACTCTGTTTATCTTAGAAAAAATATTTGAAAAGAGTACTACAACATTTTGGCATATACGAGAAGACTAAGCCACTTAGTACTCCACTTGCTCCCCATTTTAAGCTAAGTACTACTATGTCACCATTGGATAAAGATGAACGAGAGTATATGTCAAAGGTACCATATACAAATGTTGTTAGTAGTTTGATGTATGTAATGGTCTGTACAAGACCTGACATTTAACAAGTTGTTAGAGTTATTAGCAGATATATGCATAATTCAGGAAAGGAGCATTGACAAACGGTGAAGTGGATTCTACGGTACACTCATAATACTATAGATGTTGGGTTAGTTTTTGAGCAGTAAGGCAATCAGTCTATAGTTGGATATTGTGACTCAAATTTTGCGGGTGATCTAAACAAGCGAAGATCAACTACTGGTTATGTGTTTACTTTTGCAAAGGCACCAGAGTACATGGCTATTACAGAGGTTGTGAAGGAGACAATTTGACTTCAAGGGTTGCTAAAGGAGCTTGGTGTTGAACAAAAAAGTATCACAATTTTTTATCATAGTCAAAGTGCTATTCAATTAGCAAATAATCAAGTTTATCATGCAAGGACGAAGCACATTGATGCTCGGTATCATTTCGTACAAAAAAAATCATAGAAGAAGGTGGAGTCACGGTGAAGAAAATTCATAATACAGAGAATACTGCTGATATACTGACAAAAGTGGTGAATGCGGCCAAGTTTCAACATTGTTGAACACTAAACATTGAAGATGAAGACACAACTAAAATTTGTTACCGAGAGAAAATTGAAGATGTGGAATTTTGCCAAGGTGGAGATTTGTTGAAGTTCGGCAAAATGTTTAGTCCCACACCGGTGGGTTACATTTTGGTTTGGGATTTTTTTCCTATAAAAGAAGGCCTAATGTTTAGGATTTAAACACACCTCTCATTTGTATTCTTATCTTCTTAAGGCATCTGTATCTTCTCTCTTTAGTATTATTTCACTTGTATTTTGGAGTTAAATAAAATATTGGTTGTTTATGAGGAATAGGCAAAATTAGCCGAACCTCATAAATTCTAGTGTTCCTTTTATTATTATTTTATTGTCTTATTTATTATTTGGTGGCTGCCATAATTTTTGGTATAGTAATTGTGACTCATTCACACTATATACATTTGGCTTCCGCAATAATATATATGTACAATATAATTTTCCGGCAAAGAAATTCCGGTGAACCCCTTCTGCCTCTCTAAATCCGCCCTTGTTCGTAAGTTCTATGCCGTGTATTTGAATTAACCTCTAGTGAGTTTCCAGATACCATATGATTAAAAAAATACATGATAAATAAGAAAATTAGATGTCTGAGATAGAAAAAAAAAGTTAGTTGAGCATCCACTGAAATATAATGTAGGAAGAGAGATGTAACACTAACTAGAGCTGTCAATATGGGTCACATGAGCTTTAGCAAATGACGGGCTGGTCTAGGCTGGACTAGCCCACCATTTTGATGGGACTTATAATGGTAAGCCCATCCCAACCCTATGTGGGTCGCGGGCTCCCATGGGCCGGTTCATCATTTTTAAAAATATAATTTTAACTTTTTTTTAAGTTCTGAACTAAAAAAAATAATCATTTAAAAGTTAAAAAATTCGTAAAACTTAATAATTTTTTATATTGTTCCAATATATCACAATAAGTACTAAAAAAGGTAAAAGATAGGACTATACTTTTCATTCACTGAAAGTCACAACTTAAAATAAACTATTTAAGAGAACGTTCATGATACTTATGAGATATCTAACACATCATCTTCATCAAATACATTTGAATCCGCTTGTGACAAGGTTGTCTTAACATCTTCACTTTCATCTACAATTCATATGCAATATTAATTAGCTAAATATTAAAGAAAATACAAAAAATTAATAATATTTAAATTCACATAAACAAATATTATCAGTTTGTATTCAGGAAAACACGTGTAGCCAATTTCGAGTAGTAACAAGTGTTTGGACATTTTCATAATAAATACAACTTCTGTAGTTTGCAAGAACACGCCACAAATGCTAAATATTAATTCTGATGGTATAATGATAATAAGAATGCTAAGTACATCATGCACCATCATTGAATTGAAAGATCGAGATATTTTCTAGAATGGCCCTTCCAATACATGACATCATCTCAAGTTTTGGTTCCTCTTAGTAAAAATCTAATTCTGACTTTTCGTCTCTAAAGGCAGTACACTTTATTTTTTATATATTTTAAATAAATATTTTACTAGACTCACGGGCCGGCCAACCCAGCCTCAGTCAAACCTCACGGGCCACGTGCTTACTCGGGCCGGACTTAAAAGCCTTGTTTTTAATCGTGCTTCAAAAATTTTAGCCAAGCCCTGCTAAATCACGGGCTGAGCTGGACTGGCCCGTTGGGCCAAGCCCATATAGACAGCGACTCCTTATATAATATACAAAACGTAATTATCATCAAAAAGAGGAAACTGACTTTCATGTCTCTGCATTACAGTTACAAAAAAGTTAGGCTGCTGTCTGGTGGCTTCATTTTGAAGACGTGTGAACTGTGAAGGTATCAGTTAATATACACGATGATACAGCTTGAAAATTTTGACAAGATTAATATGGCCCCTATGACCTATCTAATGGAAAAATCATATGTTGTATATTAACAAAAAGTATAACAATGGGATTGCAGTTTTTTAAGGGAAAGTAGGTCTTCTACCAAAAGCATACGAAGGTGATGAATTAATGATTTCCTGGCCAAGCTCATTTATCTTGTTGAGCAAAAGTGTTTGTTCAGTCTCGAGCTGGACCATAAACTCCTCTTGGGATTCGTGTAGGCTTTCCAGTTCGTGCAGCGATGCTGAAAGTCCTTCGAGATCATCGTCTTCTATAAACGACTGGAACTTGATCATCATTTGCTTCATCTGACGGAATCCATCGTCAAGGGTAATATGTGAGCAAATTGTTTAAGTTTGGTGCCTAGTGATCGTCTACAAAATGTAAATTACATAGGGACCCGATCTTACCTGGTTAGAAATTTGGCGGCGTGCCTTGGTCACTGAGGATTCAGAATCCACGCTTGTTTTCTTTTCTAGATCTGGAACTTTGCGTGTGACTTGAATATGGATCTCTCCCTTTTTCACATTTTGAAGGGGTATCCACTTGTCAAACATTTGATTTGGAGGCAGCCTTTGGTATTCTACGACACAATCGCCTATGCTTGCTGTTGGCAGTAAATGGTTGTGGTCCTTAACATGCAACTCTAGGGGACTTCCATCGTCGGGAAATTCTAATGTCTGGTGCCATTGAGGATGCAATGTTTTATACATAACCTGCAAAGAATCCAGGATGGACAGAAAAATCCTGTTACATTCACATTTTTCAATATAGACCAGAGATAGCCATTTCCATTCTCCTATTCTCTTTGCAGCTCTAGTATTTTGCAGTAATGGTTTCCGAATTAGTTTCAACAATTTCAAAAAGGTCTATATTTGATGATACAGTTTGTTTGCAACAACAGCTTCAGCATGAGACAAAAAACCTTCAGCAAACAATAGAAGTGTGAAAAGAAAACGACAAAGAGCATTCTCTCTAAATTCTTACCTTAGTTCTTCTCTTCAAATTGCCATATTGTACCCTCACATAAGGATCACTGGTTCCTCGGAGATCAGCAGCAACAAGGTCTTTTGCCTCGATGAGAGCAAGTTCAACCCAACCATTGGAAGAACTACCATTTGAACCCTAAAAACACCAGTCAGAAGGAAAGTGGCATCATAATCAAGAACATGAGCATGTAAGTGTATCGTTTTCCTTTACTCTCAGGTTTTTTTTTCTCATATTAATCTAAAGTGCCTCCTTTCTCATCATTTCCTCATTAAATTACTAAATGACCAATAACAGCTATGATCGAGAATACCTTGGATCCTTCATAGTCATCAACTCTGACTGCTTCTATCTGGAGCCGCAATTCTCCAGAATTCACTTTCTCGAGAGGAATCCACACGTCCCTCAGGGACCCCTCTGTAAGTCCTTCTAAGCTTACTCGTGCACTACCAATGTTCTCATCTCCAAACATCTCCTCAATGAAGCACTTTATCTTCAGATATTCACCACCACCTATTTCATCAAATTCAAACTTCTGATTCCAGGTAGGATCTGAAGTATGTGGAACAGTTCTCGTTCTCTTCAGAGCCTGAGAAAAAGTTTAAGGATCACTACGTATTCACTCAAGTTCCCTTGTATTGTAATGTTGAATAAGGTAATTTAAAGAGCTTTTAGTATTCCATTTCCAAAACAATTCATAAAAGGCATCAATGAAGTTAGGTTAGTTTTACAGAAATGATATTTCAAGAGACGAGTTCTGTGAGGAAAAAAGAGGAGATATACCTTCCCGTACTGGAATTTCACGTAACAGCCAGAACCAGGCTTTCCAAATTTATCTTTTGATGGAAGGTCCTTTCCTTCAACTATTGTCACATAGATTTTTCTTCCTGTTCTAGGTAGAAAACTTGATGTACCATTGAGTGAATGCTGAGAGCTGATAGGTAAACCATTCGAGCTATCTGAACCATCAGCGAATTGCCATTCCTTCAAGACGAGTTTCACTGTCAACTGAAACAATCATTTAAAACAAACAAATCAGTATTGCATAACTTCGTATCTACACCAAATAAAACACAAAGAATGAACATCAATTTCTTTGTCCTTTCAATCCTTCTACATCCAAGATCATCAAGTTCTAATACCATATAAAAGAGGGGAAAACACTTACCGACTTGAAGTTGAACAATACAAGAGGACGTACATTACATGATATAGGGAAATCATAGACTACATTAAATACAAAAATTTTATGCTAAGGGAAGTTTCCCATTTCTTTGGTCTTTAATTATGACACAACATTAATAATATTCTCTTTGACTTTCAATACTCCTAACTAGACATTGACTTGAACTTTCAGAGCTGTACGCAGGATAAGACAATCCATATTTTACTACAAGTGTGCAGCCTCTGACGGTCAAAAGGAATCTATGATACCACGAAAGGGTACAAATTGAAATACACCATGTTTGTGATGATAAGATTGTGAATATACTGTTCTTTGTTATGTTTTTTGCATTATCCTAATCAATTATACAGTGTGCATATGTGGAAGCTCAAACAAAGCCAAAGTACAGTGTAAGGAGAATTACAGAGGCTGCAAATTTAAAAGACCATAGTTTAAAACTAGATTCCTACCTCTCCTGAATTAATCCCCTCAAATGGAACCGTCATTTCAATTTCTTTACCACAAAACTCAGCACGCCCGGCTATAGCAGCGGAGTCAGCTCCCGTCGCCCAAAATATTGTTGAATCATCTGCAACATATCTCATCTGTTTCATAAGCCATATCATGTGTCAAATGCCACTATAGAGTGATAGAGAACCACTAAATGTTTCAGCCCGTAAAATGAGCGAACTGAAAAATTAATGCAGTAAGGCTCACTCCTTGCTGCTAATTCATAGTTTCTGTTTGAATGTAGAACAAGAAAAAGATGTCACTGATCTTTAATTGGAATCAATTAATAACAACTACAATCCCTCAATTGGATGCACTATCATCCCAAATTTACCCATCATGCTATGACATTCAAGTCAACCTTAAATTATTTTGATACTACATCACGCGGACCTTAATTTGCCCAGATATACCCGTGTCTGACAAGTGTGATAAGGGTGTGGGTATGTCATGCAGATCTTTGGAATACACTAAAAATTAGCAAAACACTGGAGGCACTTGTATAGGATAGTTAAACAAACTTGTGTGAGATACATACCCATAAACAAGTCATGTAACAGAGCTTTAACATATAAAACATGGGTTGTAGCATATTAATATACATAGATTCACCTTTATTTCACAGCTTGTCAGATAGTCATACTTCACGCTGCCAGGAGTGCATTCAAATAAATTGAACTTAATTGTTCCTGCATCCTCATGTAGAGTCATATTGAACTTTGAGTCCCATCTAGGGCAGGATCCTGGTCTGACATCTGTTTTCCTGGTTAATTCTTCAAGTTCAACCTCGACAAATGTCCGCAAATCCTTGTAATCATGGAGATTCTCCACATAACCATCTGTCGACGAGCTCTGTTTCCTGGAAGGGCTACTCCTCAGGTTACTTCTTGACAATTTGCTGGCAGACATCACGGTCACAGAGAGTACACCGGCGACAGCTCTTTTGAATAAATTCACCGCAGGCAAAGAAAAACAATTACGGCGAGGTTCAATCATCCTCTTAGATAAGGAGTCATTAACAAGTTTAACCTGTGAAATAAAATAAGCAAAATAATTTAGTTACTAGTAACGAATCAGAATAATTCTGTAAACTGACAAAAGAGAGAAAGGTCAATAACATAAAAGCTACTTTACTCATTGTAATGGAATATGTGTAGTTAAGATTAGAAAATTTACTGCCCAATCGGGGTTTGGGAAGGAAGATGTCATAATGTAGTAAATCAGTCACATACCAGCCATGCAGAAACACCTGGCAGCTCAGTTGCTGGAAGAGATTGGCTTCCACCACTACCAAATGCAACACCTATCCTAACCTCCGGAGGCGCCACAAATGAGTATAAAAATGCTCTTCCATCTAGAACTGGCACTACGCGGAGCTGTAATAGTTGGATTAAAGAGTTGTTAATTCACATCAGTAATTCTAGGAGCCAAGGAAACAGCAGAACTTTAAGAATGAAATATGACCCTTAAGTAAATTCTTTTGAAGCAGAGCTGTTTGAGCAAGCTGCTCCACTTCTGCCCTAAATCGACGTGTAGAAGGTAAATATTTATGGTACAGTTGTGGGCTTGTGGAACCGTAAGTACCCACAAAAAATAACTAAATGAAGTCAAGAGGCTGAAAAGATAAAAATGTACATACATCACCCTTGATGTGGATGCTGTTAATAACTATCCGAGCAGTCCCCATTAATGGCTTTCCCAACTTGGCAAGCAACATGATACTTATATCAGTAGTGTCCCAGTCAAAACCAAGATGCACAATTCGCTGTCCGCAAAGGTAATAGTCAGAAAAGAGTTCTACTCCATTTTTCTAATACAAAGGAAAAAGGAAAGAAAAGACAAGTTATAACCAAACCTGATCACCGGAAGTTGACCACCGTATCCCACGAAGCCCTAATAGCGGAGGTTTAGAACCAAGTGAAAATTCTTGTAATTCGATCTTTTCCTACAATCATGATCAAGTCAGCTATCAGTTCTGGTAATTTAGGCAACATTTAGTACTTCTAGTACCAATCGTCATACGAAGGGCAGACAAGAAAACTCACAATCAACTTTGGTTTTCGTTGTTTCATGCGTCTCTGTGTCATAACAATTAAAAGAAGAAAAGGCAAATATTTAGATAACATTATAGAAACTTAAGTCTGTGCTAAAAGATAAGCACTGTTGAAGAGCATCACATATGCATTATATTTATCCTATCCACTTTTTCCATCAACACTCAACTACATATCAGTTAAGATTCCGCTCCTTGTTGGGCAAAATGCAAGCACCTGCACATACAGAGAGAGGTACAGAACAAAGTAATTTACCTCAACAATAGAAGAGAACCTCAAAGAAAGCCTTGGGCTCATATAAGTAGGCCAGATTTCAATTAGTAGCTTATTCAGCCACTCACACTGCTCCAAAGGTGTTGCTGGCTGTAGAAGGCAAAAAGAAATAGAAAGAGAGCAAAATAAGCGTAACGCATTAACTAAGTTGTTCAGGAAACAGTGGCAAAGAAAAAGCAAGGACAATGGCAATGAAATTACTGATGTCTCCAGCAACACTTGCATCCATTTCTTATTCAAGTCTTCTGCAAGAATTTTACGCTGGTAACTTCCATACTGCAAATAGAAAAGTTGATGCTTGATTAGAGCCTTATATACGTTTCTATTCAAAATATAATAGGACACACGTTCTCGGAGAGAAAGGAGAATCTCGTAGAAAAAGAGCTTGCTAAGCCTCGCTTCCCTCTCCCCTTCACTTATTAATTAAGTGGAAAATAGTCGTTGGCATTCTATAAGTGACTTATGGCAAGCCCACGTCGCCTTCGTCTCCCATTGTAGTCGCCTTCGTCATATGGCAAGCGCTACTTGTCGCTTGCACGACATTGTGTGACGATAACTTTGCATGCTAGGGGAGTGCAGAATAGACCAGCTGAAGATGGAAGAGTGAACGTTGTCGAGCCTAGAGCCCGGTAAAGTTGTTGTCATGTGACCAGGAGGTCACCGGTTCGAGCCGTGAAAACAACCTCTTGGAGAAATGCAAGTAAGGCTAACGTACAATAGACCCTTGTGGTCTAGCCCTTCCTCGAAAACCCCCCGCCTAATAGCGAGAGCTTAGTGTACCAGGCTGCCTTTTTTTTTAGTTCTCGGAGAGAAAGATACCAAGCAGAATATTGCCTAGCTGACAGTGATAACAGTAACTAATAAAAGCCATTACAGTACCAACACTGAAGAGGATTTTTATAGCAGATATTTTGATAAAATCTCACTGCAACATGGAAATAACGATCTTCTGCCCATTGATTTAGAAATAACTCAAAAAAGAAAAGTTTGGTTGTCGGTGGAGATATCAAAGTACAAAAACACAGATGACATCAGAAGAAAAATAAACACAAAAGATCAAGCAATATGTCACCAGGCAAATATAAAAAATATAAGTATTATTTTGTTCCATATAGATCCAAGAATTTGTTAAAGATCAATATAGTTGAAGAAATTCACATCCCAAAATAAACCAATCAAGTGAAGGCAAATAAGAGAGAAGTTGTTAACCTGAAAAACTGCCCAGACAGCTACGGCAAGAGGAACCCAATTGGTGAGAGAGAAAATCCACTTCTCTATCACCCAAACAACCAAAAATATTGGAATTACAAACGGAAGAATTGGTTTATCAGCTAACAACTGATTCAAGAAATCCATAGCTTGTCTCACATCCAAACAACTTGCTCTCTTTTTCTTCACCATCTAAATACTAAGCAACTACAGTACCCAAATTTTCAATAGCAATACTGCACTTTAGCTTTTTTACCGCATTCCAAGAAAATTAAAGATTTAAAAACTTGTCTTTTTCACTTGTTTAACAGAAACAGAGAAATGAGGAATTGTCTTTATTGAGTTGGGAATAAGAAAGGACAAGAACTGAAGAACATATATCCCTATTAAATCCGTTAAGAAAGCAGAGGGAATTCAGAGAGACGGCTCAAAGACTTAGTACATTTTGCGCCTTTTTATCTGTCCAAAATGAAGACTAAGCTACAAGATGGAAACTAAGAAGAAAAGTCTAAGTCAACTGACTCGCCTTGGACATGCTACTTCAACAACTTTACACGTTGGTAAATAACTAATTACTAGTAATATGGAAATGCTTTTTTCGGTAAAGATAGGTGCGGAAAGGGAGATATAAAGAAGTAAATTCATAGAAAAACCAGTATATTTTCATAAGGTGAGTTACGAGGAGGATAATATGTAGACAGGCCTTATCTCTACCCGAGAGGGCAGAGAGACTGTTTCCAATCGACCCTCGGCGCAGGGAAAAGAAAGGCAAACAAAAACAAAAATAAAAACAAAAACCGCATTAGTTACTCCAACATACATCGCATAAAAATTATTTAAACATAAGAAACATATGTACCATAAATAAACAGGCATGCAATGATATTAAAACAGCAACTACCATAAATGACTAACATAAGAGAACACACACTAATCATCTATGGGCGGCCCTACCACGCCTCACCCATCCTGGGAGGGAAAGGAGTACGAAAAATCTAGAAGCCTCTATCCTACAACCCTGATATTAGACCTCCAAACTTTCCTATCTAATCACCTCTCCGCAGTATATGCATAAAAGAAAATATTTTACTGGTTATGCTACACTTACACTTATAATTTTTTGGCGAATGAATTTTGATAAGTATTTCTTAGCTAACTATTTCAGGTTAAAGTTATGGGACGACGGAGTCACCTTTCTTATGAAAGACATTATTCCTCATCAATATGGGACATTACAATTAAAATTTAGCCGAAATAAATTTTCTAGCAAATAATTAGTGGAGTGGTAAGTATTCATTTTTTATTGTATGTTTTTAACTTTAATGTGGGATTTTATCCTCAAAAGGACCATTTTTAGTTTATTTTATTCAATAAATTTGAGTAAGGTCTGCCTACACATTATCTCCCCAACTCCATTCGCCTGAATTTACTGGGTTATTATTGTTGTAAATTTAAGTAAGAGTACTGTGAGTAATCAATCCCTTTTCCGATTTTCGTTATATTTTTGCCGTGAGAATCGCAAGATTACTGTGAATCCCTTTTTCCTATATTTTTGCTTATTTTCTGACAGTACTAAAATTTCCAAGGTTTTGGATCAAGGTTTCTTTCCCTTTTTATAGCCTGTTTGGTCAAGGAGAAATTAGATTAATTTGAAAAGTAATTTTTTAAAAAGTACTTCGGAAGAAAAGCAGTTTGTATTTGACTAATTACTATAAAAAGCAATTTTGAGCAATAATTTGTGTTTGACCAAGCTTTTCAGAAAGTGCTTTTAACTATCAAATTACGAATAAGGACATGAATAGATTTACTTTATAGTTAATACTATAAGTAAATAAATAATTTAAAAAATTTGTTATTACATGCAATAATTAAATCTTTTCATTTTATTTAAGTATGATATGAAAATAAAATTAAAAAGTACTTAATTCTTTTAATATAAGCTAAATATATTGAAAATCATTCAACAAATATAAAATCATTCACCGCTAAAGTCACTATATATTAGAAAGCTATCCTAAAAATAAGAAGAAATATTTATAAATCAATATCCTAAGTATTAGTATTAAAAGATATTTTGGTATATACTATATTTTATTAAGGGCATTTTTTGTAAGAAGAAAAACCAAAACTGCTTCTGCTTCTACTTTGGTAAGAAGCTACTTTTATCTGCTTCTCAGAAACTGCTTCTGCTTCTTCCCAAAAGCACTTTTTTTTTCTCAAAAAAACTTGACCAAACACCTCAAGTTAGAAAAGGAAAAAGTATTTTTGGGAAAAAAAAAAGAAGCACTTTTGACCTCTTGAGAAGCTTGGTCAAACATGTTATTAGTTTTACGCCTTCATTCAATTTACCCAGAAAATTTAAAAATATTATTTTTAGGTTATTTATTTGAAGAAATACCCCTTAAAGTGTCATTTCAATAAAAATAATCGCTTTAAAGTCTAGACAGCGAAACATGATTTACATAAGAAGATAAATATAGTTGCAATTTTTTCCTCATTGGATAAACGATTACTACTTTAAAAATACAATTATAATAGTAGTTAACTTCAACGTGCTCTTAACATTTAGGTTAGCTAGTAATTCCTTAATCCGGATAACTAGAAAAATATTTAAACGCTAATGATCTGTAAAATACCAACAGATAAAAAACAAAGAGATGTCATTAATAAAATTAAGCTTGATAAGTTTAAAAAGATATGGTTCTTTAAGAAATATTTTGAAATAGAGATGATTGTGTTGGAGATCAATTTTATTAATAACTAGTAAATTTGTTCGCGCTTCGCGCGATTATAAAAGATGCTAGAAATATTTTTTAATAAATATTATGTAAATGTAAGTGGAACAGAAAATATATTTCATGTGTTTGCATATAAAAGAAAATAATTAAATATGTATAAATTTATCAAATATAGTAATTTTATTATATTTTAAACTTTGATAAAGTATATTTTTTTATTATTAAATTTTCTTTCGGGCGAAAAAAAAAGAATTTTGATGAAAAGAGAGAACAAATTAGCGGAATAGTATTTATCCTCTTTTTTTTCCTCTAAGCCTCCATGCCCCACACTATTTTTCTTTAACAATAAAGTCACAAAAAAACTGCAAAGTAACAAAAGTAATTCTCATACCCCTAGTGTTTATCTTCAGATTTGATAATAGTGAATTAAAAAGAGTACATATTTTCTTTTTTTATTAAAAAAATATTGAAAAGTGGAAGAGCAATTATTGATAATGTAAATAATACTACAACTCAATGCAATGTTGAAAATGCAGGCATGTCCATTTGATGTTTCCTCTGTGTCAGAAATTAATAGCCTAATTCTACAAAAGAGTTAGAAAAAGGTAATCTATTAACAATCACATAGATTATATATTATCTCAGACAATTTAAAAGAAAAGTTGTGATCAAAATAGTTTCCAAGTTTCTCTAGTAACATGTTATTCGTCAAAAAGATAGTACAACAACGTTATTGCTGAAAACACAGGCATGCATGGAAATCCATTTGATGTTTCCTCCATATCAGAACTCAATTGCTTAATTCTACAAAAGAAAAAGAAATATAAACAATTAACAATTTTCTCATACAATTTATAAAAGAAAATTTTTAAATGCAAATATTTTCTAAGTTACTAATGATCTCTTTTTTAGTAATAAAAAAAGATATGAATATCTTTACATATAGTTCATAATAATAGAAATTAAAGGAAACTTAAATGGATATGGACGGTAGTTGGAGTTGGCGACTCTCCCAGGGTTCCCTCATCTGAGATATCTGGGGAAGAGGATCAAGTTGTCCCTTGCGAACAGCTTGATGCACTATCTCCCTTCAACCTTTGAGCGTAATGCGGCAAAAGAAAAGGAAGGAAAATTCTGATAATATAGATAAAAAGAAAAGAAAATCAAATTAAGCTTAATGATACCCGTAATAGTCATTGCGTTTTGGTAAAAAATAAGGAAGACATAATTATCCTGCATAACTATGTATCCTGCTCTATATGCATAACTTCTCTTGCATTCCTCCATTGTAAAACGCCAACACAAGATCCTTCTCAACTTTTTAAATTTCAAGACCCTTTGTTGGACATACAATGTGATCAATCAAACAATGAAAGGAAGATGAGAAAACTCAATAATGTGTTATAAATTTATACATTAACCATTGGGGGTTATGAATAGGAAAGATATATGACAATTATTGTAAAATAAATGTTGAACACACATAACGGTTTATTAGTTTTATGAATAAATTGTGTGACTCTTCCTTACCCCACAATTATAACTCTTCAATAATGTTACAATTCCTTAATATCTCCACGTAAAAATAATAGAGAAACAATTAAGAAAAGGGAAAAAGAAGCAAAGAATGATGATAAAGGTAAAAGAAGGAGAAAAAAGATAAATAAGTTTCTTGGCCAAAGAGGTGCCAATTCTATCTTACCTATTCCCTTCTTTATTTATATATATAGATTGCCTTATAAATCGAGATGCATAATTTAAAACGTGCAATATTTAATTCTCGCCCCAACATGTTATGAACAACGCCGTATTTTCTGCCAGCGTGAACAAACAATCTTCCAGTGTGATAATAAAGACAAAATGTGTAAAATTTAGTTCCACACCTTTGTAGTTAGATGCGTATATAATGCAAGTTCCTTCATTTAGCCAAGTTGTATTACTCCTCATTATGTCCGACAGAGACACTCTTGTCTTTTAGCATGTGGGGCACATTAGTTTTTAACATTATAAGTGTCGAGATTAAGTATCTATTATTAAGTTAAGCTGTTGTGAACAACAATTTAAACTTTAATTTAATGTATATGCGTGGCATTATCTCTTAAAAGTTCTTTTAATTTCTCAATCTCTAAATCTTGCATTGAGTAAACATCCTTCCAAGTCATTCACCGCTTTAACGCATAGACAAGCACCCTACCATTATATCAATATTGTGCGATAGCAACGCACAAATCGTCATAACAATTAATGCCAAATCTCAAAACCTTAGGTAATATTAACACTGAGCTGAAACGACGAACGACCTTCCGCAAGGTGACGACAATAGCCCCAATCAAATACGCAGGGAGGAACATCATGCACCACATCTGTATTACCATTACAATTTCTCAATTCTTGATAGCTAGCAAGCGCTTCACGTCGCATATGATTGAGTAGGAAAGAAACAAAGGCATAAGCCTCAAAGGAATAAAAAAGGGAAGTGCTCCTAACATCTTTGTAGCCTCTCGAAGATAAGTACAAACATCTCAGTACCGATCTGCAAGACTGATATTAGGCTATATAGATGATATTTACATTTTAATATTACCATGCTTTATTGTTGTTTTATAGGAAAATTGCCAACAAAAAGCTCTAAATGGTGTTCTTTTGTTTCGCATGGAATAGTCTAAGTGAGGAAGCACTACGAAGTATTTTGGAGGCAATAATGTAAAAAAAATGCTCACTCAAGAAGTACCGAGCACAAAGAAGCAAAAAGATGTACTAAGCAAAATTTCACCGCGACCGCGGTGAAAACGCGGCAGATCAAGAGGCGAGGCAGAATACTCAGCATTCACCGCAGTCATGCCACGGTCTTGCCGCGACTGCGGTACGCTGTTCACTCGTCAGCAAATTTGGGAACCAAAGTATAAATTCGGGGAAACTTGTTCAAAACCCTTATAAGCTTTAGAAACTCGCCCAAGAAAGGTTTAAGCTTGTTTTTAGACTACCTTGGAGGCAAGAACAAGTGTGACAAGAGTAACAAAACATTAGAATTCTTCTATCTTATTTTGATTATTTCTATTACCCATTATGAATAACTTAGTAGTTTTATCTTGTTTTGTCATGAGTAGCTAATTTTCTAGTCTATGGTTTTGATAACCTATTGAAGGATGAACATCTTGTTATGATAATATAGTTTGCTAGTGTAATCTCTATTTATTCAACTATGTATTTGTTGTAGTTAATTGACAGGATCATTAATTAGATGTGCCTATTTAGTATGCATAACTCGGGAGAGAGTGCATATTTAGGTAATTGTTGAACAACACCACTCCCAAAGTATATGAGGGAACAATAACTGAGGGTTTTAAGGCGGGATTAGGGATAATGAAGCCTTGGTGCAATCTAAGTGAGCTGTAATAAATAACGTCAGCTAGCGTAACTCGGGAGAGAGCATCTATTAAATTGTCATGATCACCCGGGAAAGATTTACGGTAAAAAGAGTGCTCATGATTGATAGAGACTATTTGGTGAATCTATATAAAGCATAACCTGAAGGGATTCCATTAATAGGGGAAATCATAACCTTACATCTTTCTCTTAATTGTTTACAACTTAATCATAGTTAGTTTTCAGCTGCTTATTTACTTTCATTCGTAGTTAGTAGAAATACCATCAATTGTTATTCAACGTTTGGGAAGTTGATTCCATATAATTTAGTAACTTCAACAAGAGTAATTGATAGGTTAATTCCTTGTGGGTTCGACTCTGGGCTAAATACTCAGATTATATTTGCAACATCCGCGTGTCCTTTCTATAAGGCATAGTTGGGTGTGATCAAATTTTGGCGTCATTGCTGGGGAATTTATGGTGTTATCAATTACAATTGAAAGAAATACAAAAATTCTTAGTGTAGTCAGTTTTCTCTATACCCAATCTATACATTAAAAGTTTAACGTCTTGGTTGTACAAGTGCATGCCTAGAAACTCAACGAGAACTGGTGAAGTATATGAAGCTTTATCTGATCCCAAAATTTTTTTAAGGCCTGGAATCGAGCCAACCGGAAAAGCAAACAGTAACAAACAATTGAACAAATTGAACCGAACATGGGAGATTACGAAAACAATCCACAGGCACCTCTTGTGCCAGAGGCTGCTCTCTATGACTGGGCACAACCCACAACTGAAAATCTGGCCATAACGATTTTAGTCCCACAAGGACAGGCTGAATCATTCCAAATCACGAACAACATGATGCACCTATTGCAAAATAAGGGACTATTTTCGGGGTTACAAATCAAAGATCCTCAACAGCACATGAAGAATTTTCTGTCAATCTGCAAAACTCAAAGGTAACCCAATGTAACTTAGGAAGCATTCAAGTTGTTATTATTTCCATTCTCAGTGACAGGAGCTGCCCAGACCGGGCTTAACTCCCTCCCCGTTAATTCCATAACAACTTGGGAGGAGTTAGTCAAGCAATTTCATAACAAGTTTCATCCACCCAACAAGACTGCTCAGCAAATTGACGAAATCTTGAGTTTCAAATAAAGACCAATGTAGACACTGTAGGAAACATGAGAAAGATTCAAGGGGATGCTTGTTATATGTCCACACCACGCTATTGCAGATCAGATGTTGGGGCAGTGATTCTACATAGGTTTGGTAGATGGTATAAAGGTTAATGTTGATGCTTCAGCTGGTGGAGCATTTTTGAGCAAAACGTGGAGAGAAAGTCAAAGTCTTGTTGATAAGATGGCGCAGAATACGGGGTGGACAACTAGGAATGCACCTATCACTCTATTGGTTCACTCAGTGCCCTTTGGTCCATCCAACTATATTAATGAAAATATGGCCACCTTATTGACATAGACGAGTATACTCACCAAAAAGGTGGAAGAGTCAGGGCATAAGCAGCAGGTACACATAGTAGATACTACTAATGGGGGCTTGTGCGCATCTTGCATTAGTCAGTCAATTGGTGACCAGTAGAATGCAGAACATGATCATCATCACTACCCTGAAGACATGAACTATGTGTCTTATTATGGAGGCCAGAGACATGGTGGTCAAAATTGGGGTCAGCAGCAACAACAACCATACATGTAGTCCAACCATAAATCAACAATGGAAACATGGGAGGAATGAGACCCCCTAATAATATGGCACCTTATCAAAGGCCACAGGGATACAATAATCAAAATCAGCAGCAAGGGTATCACCCTCCTAAGCAACAGCATGGTGGACGACAGAAAGATGGGTTTGCTAGACTTGAGGCAATGATGCGGCAGGTTATTGAGTCTAATGCAAAGATTAGTGAAAGAATAGATCAGAATAGATCACATGATTCATCTATCAAGAATATTGAAGTGTAGATGGGCCAATTTCATGTCTCTGAACAATATTCCTTATGGGACGTTACATGTAGACACCTAGATAAATCCAAAAGATCAAGGCCCGAAGTAGCTGATGGCAGTGAGTCTACGTAATGGAAGAGATTTGGATGTAGAGCAAGAAAGGGCTCGAGAAACCAGATAGGCTGAGACACTCATACCAGTTCCCATTGAGCTGGATGAGTCAATGAAACTAACAGAGGTGACAATTCAGTCTGCATAGGAAGAAAATAACATTCAGATTGAGACTGAGAAAGAAGCTGAGATAGCCCGGAAACCAGTGGTTGAGGTGGCAGCTGATAAAGAGCAATCCCAAATCATTGGGAAGAAGAGACCTCCTGCACCATTCCCTTAGAGGCTAGCTAAGTACTAAAAAGAATAGTAGTACAAGAAATTCTTGGAGATGCCGAAACAAATCTAGGTAAACATTCCATTGATTGATGCTCTGAAAGAGATGCCTGGGTATGCAAAAATGATGAAGGACTTAATATCCCAAAAATTCGATTTCCAAGACTTGGCCACAGTGACTCTTACTCAGACCTGCAATGCAGCGGTGACTAGACCAATTGTGGAGAAGCTATCTAACCTAGGTAGATTTACAATTTCCTATATTATTGGTAATTTTGCTTTTGCCAATGCACTTTGTGATTTAGGGCCATCACAAATCTTATGCCCCTGGCGATGTATAAGAGACTGGGATCGGAAAAGCTAGACCCACCTCTATGTTGTTGCAGCTGGCTGACAGGACTGTAAAATGACCTTCTGGTATCCTGGATGATGTGTTGATTTAGGTAGGGAAATTTATGTTCCCTGCAGATTTTGTGATCTTAGACTGCAAGGTGGATGAAGAAATTCCCATAATTTTGGGAAGGCCATTCTTGGCCACTGGTAGAGCTCTCATTGATTGTGAGACTGTGGATCTCAAGATACTGAATGACGAAGAGATAACATTCAATATGCATAAATCTATGAGGCGGCCAAGTGAATTCGCCAACTGCTCTCTTATTGATACTGTGGATGTAATTGTTGAAAATGATGATGAGATGCTGACAATTGAGGACCCCTTGGTTGCATGTCTGATGAAATTAGATGAGGTGAATGGAGAAGAATTGGCAAAATGGGTGTTGTCTTTAGAGGGCAGAGGGTTCTGGGACAGAACTATTGAATTTGAGCCCTTACACTTAGAAAATAGAGAAACTCCTCCAGCTATGCCATCCGTTGAAGAACCACCAAAGCTAGAATTGAAGCCATTGCCAACCCATCTCAGGTATGAGTTCCTTGGACCTGACTCAACATTACCTGTTATTATCTCATCCAGTTTGTTAGATGTGCAGGTACAAGAACTCATGCAGGTACTCAAGGAGTGCAAGATTGGGTGGACCATGAAATACATTAAGGGGATCAACCTCGCTTACTGTATGCATAAAATTCTGCTGGAAGAGGACACAAACCTTTTAGGAAATATCAAAGAAGGCTGAACCCCAATATGAAGGAAGTGGTGAAGAAAGAAGTAATAAAGTGGTTAGATGCGAGAATCATTTTCCCAATATCTGACAGCAGCTGGGTTATCCCAATTCAATGTATGCCTAAGAAGGGTGGCATGACGGTGGTCAAGAACGATAACAATGAGCTGATCTCAACACGGACCATCACGGGATGGAGAATCTACATGGACTACAGAAAGTTAAATATAGCCACCTGCAAATACCACTTCCCACTTCCCTTCATTGATTAGATGATAGAGATATTGGCAGGGAGGTCACACTTATGTTTTCTAGATGGGTACTTAGGGTACAATCATATCTCCATTGCACCAGAGGATAGAGAGAAGACCTCATTCACTTGCCCATATGGCATTTATGCCTTTCGGAGGATGCACTTTGGCCTATGCAATGTGCCTGCCACATACCAAAGGTACATGATTGCCATATTCACTAACATGGTAGATGATATAACGGAAGTATTCATGGATGATTTCTCAGTGGTGGGGAACTCGTTTGATGAGTGCCTCATAAAGCTGACTCGCATGCTAAAACGGTGTATTGACACTAACTTAGTTCTTAATTGGGAGAAGTGAATTTTATGGTACAATAGGCCATAGCCTTGGGGCACCGAGTGTCAAGCAAAGAAATTGGTGGATCGCATTAAATTTGACGTGATAGCAAAGCTACCACTGCCAACTTCAGTCAAAGCAATCAGGAGCTTCCTCGAGCATGCAGATTTTTACCGAAGATTCTTAAGAGACTTCTCAAAAATTTCTAACACCCTCTATATGTTGTTAGAAGAAGATCACCTCTTCTTGTTTTCTGATGATTGCAGAGTAACATTCGAGGAGCTGAAAAAGAGGCAGGTCACAACACCAATTATTGTTGCCCCTGACTGGGAACAGCCATTTGAACTCATGTGTGATGCCAGTGTCTATATAGTGGGGGCAGTGCTGGGACAATGGAAAGACAAACTAATGCATCCAATCTACTATACAAGTAGAATGCTGAGTGGGCCCTAGCTGAACTACACTGTGACGGAGAAAGAGATGTTGGGAGTGGTTTTTGCTTTTGATAAATTCAGATCATACCTGATCGGCTCTAAGGTTATTGTATACACCGACCATGCAGCTCTCAGATACTTGATGTCACACCTCTTTTTTACGCACCCGCAAGGGTGCAAAGAGTTTTTCCAATTAAAGGACAATCGAGATGGGATTTATTTTAATTATTTCAGAGTCGCCACTTGGGAGATTGATGGTGTCCCAAGTCACCGGTTAAATCCCGAATCGAGGAAAAGAATGACTCTATTTAACGGTCCGCGAACCAGAAATCCGGATAAGGAATTCTATTAACCCGGGAGAAGGTATTAGGCATTCCCGAATTCCGTGGTTCTAGCACGGTCGCTCAACTGTCGTGTTTGGCTTATCTATCTGCTTTTTACAATTATGTACTTAGTGCAAGTTAATATCCCCTTTACCGCTTTTATTATTGGTTATGATTTACGAAAGAGAAAGTTGCTTAAAAATATGCTTTCGAATCACGTCACATGAAATGCACCCGGATCCTCGACATATTCTTATTCAACATTTCGGGGTTTGGATTCGGGTCGCATGAAATGCACACCCGTATTTAAGAAGATAGAACTAAAATATGCGCCCGGATCGACTACTTATTTACACTGTTGCGAAGGGTGTGATATTCGTTAAGAAACGACGCATCTCAAAATCTAAGTATTTTATATGTACATTTATGAAGGCTGTGTGATTAGTGTAACTATTGGGTGAGGCGCACCTTTGATTCAAACCTAAAGCGAACTACATCCCACTGTATTTTACCTAAGAGTTGATTCCAAATTATTTAAAACTTGCTACGAACCACACCACATGAAATGCGCCTGTGGTTCCTGACATGCTTTGTTTACTCTTGCCCAAAATTGGGGTCGGGTCACATGAAATGCGCCCCGACTCTTTTAATCTAATTACGTCATTCCGTTGAGTAACAACTCCCTAGCTAATCTTGCTTTTAGCATAAGGTCTAACGTTAACAGATTTGGAGATTACACACACGAGCGGAGAAGATTGAATAGAGATACGACAGACTAATTCAGGTTTACGTGCTTATCTAACGACAGTGTATCTTTGGCCTAGCTATACTTTTCCATAACCAAGACTAACAATACAAGCTTAATTGAAGAATAACAGAATGTAATTAAACAGGAGAACTTTAAACGACTACATGTTTCAATAGACTTTATGCATAAGATTCAAACTTCATTCTTTTCGAACCAAGGAACTACAATAACAGAGGTGTGTACCTGGAATGCGGAAGAACAAGGAAGAGTGAGCAATGGCAATGCAGCAACAGTAACAGGAGCACAACAGTAGGCCAGTAATAAACACAGTGAACCAACGGCCACACAAACACCACAACAACAATGATAACCAACCAAATAGCCACAAACACTGGACCAGCAACAAATGACCACCACAGTAACAACACTAGACCAGCTAAAACAGTAGACCAATGACCAATGGCAGCAACAATAACCAGTGGCAACCAATGGACCAGCAGTCACTTAGACCAACAACCAGTGACAAACTGGATTGACAGCCACCAAAACCAACCAGGCAGCACCACTATAGACACAAACAACAACCAGCAGCAACACAACAATGAAACAACAGCAACAACCAAACCAGGCAGCAACCAAATAGACCAACCAGCAACACAAACGACCAAGAGAACAACAAAAGAGTGGCAGTGGACCAACAGTAGCAACACAATAGCACTGAACTGGCAGCAATACTCAAACAATAGAAGAACCAGCACTGGACCAACAACACTGTGCACAGCAACACAAACGACCAAGAGCAGCAATACTAATGACCAACAAGCACCAAATGAGCACTGCCACCAACAGCAAAACACAACCACAACACACGAAAGACTAATAGCTCAGCCACTGAATCAAAACACACGAAACAGTGACCCCAAATCCAATGAAACAGTAGCCTTTCTCTCTGTATCTTCCTATATGTATCCTTTTTCTATTTTTCTCTCCAGTTATGACTATGTTTTTGCTCTCCAGGTCCTCTCTAATGTCTGTATCAATATATCCCCCTATAGCTTTAGTTTGATGCTATATTTATAGCCAAAAACCCCTCCAGAATACCTGCACTAATTAGCTATTACCCTGCCCACTCCTATCTCTGCCAGACCCATCAAATTCCCTGCATTCCCCACTACCTACTGTCCAATGTATGGACTCAAGCATTAAACAATGCTGGTGGCAGGAACCTCAGTGGGATGCCCTGCTGTGCAGGTTCCACTAACCCTTGTATGGGTATGTGATTAAAAATTAAACTATTAACTACAACCACTTAGCCCCCTTTAATCTGAATCAAACAGTAACAAGCCCCTACACTAATGAATTGCATACAGGCAGATTCAGGGATCAATGTTACGAACTAATTCCTTGACGACTTTAATCACATTGGACCTATGATTCATTTTAACTACTGGAAACAGAGGGAATTGGCCAAATAAAAGGCCTCAAAGGAGGAGCACAGATCGACTGTTATGAGAAATTACAAGCATGATAGATGAGAACTGAAACAATGAATAAAACAAACACACATATTCACAAAATCGAATTAAATCGACCAAAGAAGAAATGAAAACCTCGTAAGAAATCTGCCGACCAAGCTTCGAACTAAGATGTGGAATTATTGAAGCCAAACGGGCTTTAATCAAGATGTTCTCGATTGAGAACACCTAGACTAAAGTCCCTTGGACTTCAATTACGGCTAACCCGGCTTGAATTGAGTTTCTTCAAAATTAGGGTTCTTGGGCTCGGATTTGGGGCTTTTGCATTTTTGGTTAGATTCGAAGCAAACCAATGTCAATGGGAGTGTGGGGGAGGTGTGAGGAGACCGTGGTGTGAATTTGGTGAAGTTTGGCGTAGTTGGGTTTTGACTCGAATCTTTGAACGAAGATTCGAGCCGTTGGGTGGTGATTCGAGGTTAGCGAAGGCCGGATCCGTGATGGGGGAGGTGAGGGGAAGGTTTTGGCATTGGTTTGGTGGTGATTGGCCTACCGGAACCGCCGTGAGGCGATTTCCGGCAGGCGGGGCACGGCGGCGTTACGCTGGGTGTTTGAGAGCTCCTGAGGGAGATGAAGGGAGAGGGGGGGTCCGGCTTGGGGGGGCGGGGTATGGAATGAGTTTATATATGTTTTGGAGAAGTTAAATCCTGATCGTTGGATCAAACTTGATCAACGATCAGGATCTCCTCACTTAAACCAAACGACGTCGTTTGGTTAAGTCATAGGCTGAGCGTATGTTGGAATTAAAGGATTAATCTGGGCCGTTGGATAATAAAATCCAACGGTCCAGATCAAGCGTTACCCAGGCTGAAGCTTGGACGGGTATTTGGGCTGGATTAGAGGAAATTCGCTTGGGCCTGGTTTTTAGGCTAAGTTTCGGCCCAGATCAGATCTACATGATGTACTATATGCATATGTGTATATATATATATATATATATGTATATATACATATATATATATATATATATATATATATATATATACACACATATGTATATATACCAACCTATAACACCGCTGTTTTTTACTACAATTAACGCACATAATTACATATCACCCAAAAATGTAAATCACATGACTTCGATATCAAACACTAAAAATGCAAAACCTAGCATATATTTTTTGTATTTTTAAAATAAACGTGCACACAAAAAGATAAAATAACCCAAAATCACAAAAATCATGCCCAACACGAAACTATTTTTATTTTTGAATTTTCTGGGAGTACTTCTCAAGTAAGGCAAAAATCACGTGCTCACAGCTGCCCCTCTTTGCGCGTAAACACGCAGAGTTTTCGTGCAAAGATAAGTGAGCGGATATAAGCGATTTTGCCCATTCGAGTACTCCGTATGAAGCATTTTGGAAAAGTTTTTTGACCGAACCTTGCTTCAAAGGTCTCCTACATATCCCTGGCTAAAAGGGAATCAGGTCAATGTAGTTCGGGAAGTTCTGGTAGCTGGGACTACCATGACTGTTGCGATCTCGCTGTTACTGCTGTTGCCGCTGTTACTGCTGTTACCACTGCTTAGCTGATTTCCTTGTTACACCGCGCTAAGCAACAAAAGCAAGAAGCTAGACTAAGTTACGATACTACAAGTTCTTATCTATCCTTTTTAACTTGATCTTGTCGCGCTCCTTGCCATCTTGTCTGACTTGGCGTTCCTTCTGATGCTTCGTCTCTTCTTACGAACTTGGATTCATGCCGGAGATTTCTGTTACATTCTACCGCTTTCCTCCCCCAAATTAAAACAGATCGCCACTCCATTCTCCAGGCGGGCTCCCTGACTTCAGCTACTACTTCAGAATTAAATCGCCACTCCATTCTCCAGGCGGGCTCCCTGACTTCAATTACAACTCCAAAATTAAATCGCCACTCCATTCTCCGGGCGGGCTTCCTGACTTCAATTACAACTCCAAAATTAAATCGCCACTCCATTCTCCAGGCGGGCCCCTGACTTCATCTACTACTTCAAAATTAAATCGCCACTCCATTCTCCAGGCGGGCTTCCTGACTTCAACTACTACTTCAGAATTAAATTGCCACTCCATTCTCCAGGCGGGCTCCCTGACTTTCAACTACTACTTCAAAATAAAATCGCCACTCCATTCTCCGGGCGGGCTCCCTGACTTCAACTACTACTTCAAAATTAAATCGCCACTCCATTCTCCAGGCGGGCTCCCTGACTTCAACTACTACTTCGGAATTAAATCGCCACTCCATTCTCCAGGCGGGCTCCCTGACTTCAATTACAACTCCAAAATTAAATCGCCACTCCATTCTCCGGGCGGGCTTCCGACTTCAATTACAACTCCAAAATTAAATCGCCACTCCATTCTCCGGGCGGGCTCCCGACTTCAACTACTACTTCAAAATTAAATCGCCACTCCATTCTCCGGGCGGGCTCCCTGACTTCGACTACTACTTCAAAATAAAATCGCCACTCCATTCTCCAGGGCGGGCTCCCCGATTTCAACTACTACTTCAAAATAAAATCGCCACTCCATTCTCCGGGCGGGCTCCCCGACTTCAACTACTACTTCAAAATTAAATCGCCACTCCATTCTCCGGGCGGGCTCCCTGACTTCAACTACTACTTCAAAATTAAATCGCCACTCCATTCTCCAGGCGGGCTCCCTGATTTCAACTACTACTTCAAAATAAAATCGCCATTCCATTCTCTAGGTGGGCTCCCTGACTTCAACTATAACTTCAAAATTGAATCGCCATTCCATTCTTCAGGCGGGCTTCCTGATTTCAACTACTACTTCAAAATAAAATCGCCATTCCATTCTCCAGGTGGGCTCCCTGACTTCAACTATAACTTCAAAATTGAATCGCCATTCCATTCTTCAGGCGGGCTTCCTGACTTCAATTACTACTTCAAAATTAAATCGCCACTCCATTCTTCAGGCGGGCTTCCTGACTACCTTCTCTTATGAATTACCCTGTCTCGGAATTGCCTTCCCCTGGGTCGTATTACTTTTCTTCTGGCTGCTGGGGGTATTTTGGAACTGTTTACTCGCCTGCTGGGGATGATGCTGCTGAGGAAGTATTCTTTGTTTCCTTCACCCCTCATGCTCTTCCTTCTTCCCATACCTCCTGTGGGACTCACGCTTTTGCCTCCTCGAGCAAGTTATGGAATGTAATACTGCTGGAGGAATCTCGAAGCCATTGTTTTATTTTCCCCACAACTTCTTGGGATGATACCGGGCTCAAAGATCATTCCGTCTTGTGTTGCTTTCTACACTTATCCTCTGAGTCTTGCTTTCCAGAAAATTTTCGCAACAGGAGAAAATTTTCTGCCCCAGTGTGATAAACTTCTGGACGGTATGCTTTTCTGCCGTCGGACCCTCTTTTCCTGCGCTTTAAATCAAAGAAAAATTGTTAGTTTCAAAACGCCGCGAGTGGTCGTGCCACTCTTGTTGAGGCCATTCTCTTTCAGCTGCTTGGCCTCTCTCGGACTTTGAGGACGACGTTGACGCTTGCTTGGGACGATGCTTTTTCCACGAACGACCTCTCATCTTTCCTTTTATTCCACTCTTTGGTTTGATCTTTTTAACCGGTGATCTGTTGCGTGAAATCATCTTTATGCCACATGTGTCCATCACACTCCATAATTCTTGCGAACCTTCCACTCAGCCTGTCATCCCAATCTTACTATCGTAACGACCTCTGTCTTATTGCCTCGTTCCACGCCTATTCACTTTCAATATACTGCTTTGGGAGACTTGGTAGTAAGCTTTGAAAAATCAATTTTCGAAAAATGAAAGAAAAGAAAAGAACACTGACCGCAAATGACAAAAGAAGAGAAAAACTTTTCTGAACTCAAAAATAGGAAAACTTATCTGAATGTGTGCCTGATCCAATGTTATGCCGCGCCTTTGAGATTAAACTACCCAGTCTATTCATGTCAATCACTTTCCGATACCGCGTCCTGCTAGAGGTAAACGGGTGTCCCAACCTTGTCTCATGCCGACATCTTGTACCCATCTCATCCTGTCACCTCACAGTGCCCTTCAAGGGTTTTCACTAATGAGATTCTCTCATTTCTCTCTATCTCCCGTCGCCTTAAGGTGCCCGTAAAGGTTTTCACCGTAAGACTCTCTCATTTTACTTCTCTCAACTTCCTTCGCCTTAAGGTGCCCGCGAGGGTTTTCACCGTTAAGACTCTCTCATTTATGCTTTCTTTCCTTGCGGCGGGGTATCACCCCCGAGATTCCCTCTAGAGCGTTATCCCCTTTCGGCTTGTGCATCCTGGATTCAATCGAGGGTCGGGATGTCACTCTTGGCTTTCATTCACATGACTTGGCACTTCTCAAATACTGATCGAGAGGTCTTTCTGGTTCTTGATATGGTTTATGCGCGTGAGGCTGAAGAAAGGGGTTTAGCCTCAACGGTTAGCTTATTACAACTTTCGGAATCCACACTATCTTTCCAACGAAACCATGACTTCTGCCCCAGTTTCGCTGCTTGGGGGATTTTTGATTTTTATTTTATTATGACCGAGCCGTGTGGCGCCTACGTATCCTTCTTGAGGAATCAGGTCGAACGTAGTTCACTTTTTCTTGTATTTTCTTGTATTTTTTTCTTTGTTTCTTTTTCTATTTCGTTACACATCTTCCTTGATGATTCCGAAAGAGGGTATATGAAAGAATAATTAAGGCTCAAATGGGGAAACAAAGGTTAAAGTGTTTGGGTAGTAGAAAAATTGCCTCTGTCATTTCATTTTCCGAAAAATGCCAAATACACACAAACGAAACCAAACGTTGACAAATGCATTAAAGAATCACACATAATATCTCTTGATTGCATCAGAATTGATAGCCATATCGGTGCATCTTCCCTCGACATCAGTCAGACATAGAGCGCCGTTGGATAATACTCTAGTTACCACAAAAGGTCCTTGCCAATTTGGAGCGAACTTGCCTTTCGCTTCGGCCTGATGGGGTAGAACTCTCTTCAGCACATGCCGTCCCACTTCAAATCTCCTGGGACGTACCTTCTTGTTATATGCTCTCGCCATTCTCTTTTGATACAATTGGCCGTGACATACTGCTGTCAATCTCTTTTCATCGATCAAGCTCAATTGCTCCAATCGGGTTTTGACCCATTCATCATCGTCAATCTCAGCTTCAGCGACAATTCGGAGGGATGGGATCTCAATTTCTGCGGGTATTACTGCTTCAGTCCCGTATACCAACAAGTAAGGAGTTGCACCTACCGAAGTCCGGACGGTAGTGCGATAACCCAACAACGCGAATGGTAGCTTTTCATGCCATTGCCTAGATCCTTCTACCATTTTCCTCAATATCTTCTTTATGTTCTTGTTTGTTGCCTCGACCGCACCATTTGCTTTTGGGCGATACGGTGTGGAATTTCGGTGTGTAATCTTGAACTGTTGACATACCTCTTTCATCAATCCACTGTTAAGATTTGCACCGTTATCCGTAATGATCATCTTTGGAATTCCAAACCTACAAATGATGTGGGAGTGTACGAAGTCCACCACCGCCTTCTTGGTCACTGATTTGAATGTTTTGGCCTCCACCCACTTGGTAAAATAATCAATCGTTACCGGAATGAACCTGTGACCATTGGAAGCCGCAGGCTCAATAGGTCCAATAACATCCATACCCCATGCGACAAACGGCCATGGTGCCGACATTGTATGCAATTCAGTCGGCGGAGAATGAATCAAATCTCCGTGTATCTGACACTGATGGCATCTTCGCACGAAACTTATACAATCCCGCTCCATAGTGAGCCAATAGTATCCTGCTCGAAGAATCTTCTTTGCCAATACGTATCCGCTCATGTGTGGTCCGCAAACTCCCGAGTGTATATCCGTCATCACTGTTGTTGCTTGACTTGCATCTATACATCTCAACAATCCCAAATCCGGGGTTCTTTTATACAGCACCCCTCCACTAAGGAAAAATCCGTTCGCCAACCGCCGAATAGCTCGCTTTTGGTCTCCAGTTGCTTGCTCTGGGTATACTCCTAACCTGAGGTATTCCTTGACATCATGAAACCATGGCTCACCATCCACCTCTTCCTCTATCACATTACAATAAGCATGTTGATCCCGGACATGGATATGTAACGGATCGACGCAAACCTTGTCCGGGTGATGTAGCATTGACGCTAAAGTAGCCAACGCGTCGGCAACCTCATTATGCATCCTTGGGATGTGCCTGAATTCTACCGATCGAAAGCGTTTGGTCAAATCATGCAAACACTGACGATATGGGATAAGCTTTAAATCTCTGGTTTCCCATTCTCCCTGAATCTGATGTACTAGAAGGTCCGAGTCCCCCAAGACCAAGACGTCCCGTACATCCATGTCCACCGCTAATCGCAACCCCAAGATACATGCCTCGTACTCGGCCATATTATTGGTACAGTGAAAACGCAGTTGAGCAGTAACAGGATAATGATGTCCTGTTTCAGATATGAGCACGACCCCTACTCCGACTCCTTTTGCGTTTGCCGCTCCATCGAAGAAGAGCTTCCATCCTGGATCCTTGGTAGGTTCTAACCCCTCAATCTGCAATACTTCCTCATCTGGAAAATACGTCCTCAAAGGTTCGTATTCGTCATCAACGGGATTTTCAGCTAAGTGATCGGCCAGGGCTTGAGCTTTCATAGCCGTCCTTGTCACGTATATGATGTCGAACTCCGTAAGTAATATTTGCCATTTTGCTAGCCTCCCTGTAGGCATAGGTTTCTGGAAAATATACTTCAACGGATCCGGACGCGAAATGAGGTAAGTGGTGTAAGAAGACAAGTAGTGTTTCAGCTTTTGGGCTACCCAAGTCAGGGCGCAACATGTCTTTTCTAGATGAGTGTACTTGACCTCGTGGACTGTAAACTTCTTACCGAGGTAGTAAATGGCCCGTTCCTTCCTGCCGGTAAGATCATGCTGCCCCAGTACGCAGCCAAACGAATTCTCCAGAACCGTCAGATAAAGAATCAGGGGTCTGCCCGGTTCAGGCGGAACTAGTACGGGTGGATTTGACAGATACCCTTTGATCCGGTCAAACGCTTCCTGACATTCTGCCGTCCATTCTATCGCGGCGTCTTTCTTCAATAGGCGGAATATGGGTTCACGAGTTGCCGTAAGCTGGGCAATAAACCTACTGATGTAATTCAACCTTCCCAACAGACTCATTACCTCTGTTTTATTCTTCGGCGGGGGTAACTCCTGAATGGACTTGATTTTGGATGGGTCCAACTCAATGCCCCGTCGGTTGACGATGAATCCTAGCAGCTTTCCTGATGGAACTCCGAATGCGCATTTGGCCGGATTAAGCTTGATGTCGTACCTTCGGAGTCTTTGAAAGAACTTCCGAGGTCAGCAACATGGTCTTCTTGACGCCTAGATTTTATGATCACATCATCCACGTACACCTCAATTTCCTTGTGTATCATGTCATGGAATACCGTAGTCATCGCCCTCATATATGTTGCTCCTGCATTCTTCAAACCAAATGGCATCACTCGGTAGCAATAAGTCCCCCACGGTGTGATAAAAGCCGTCTTTTCTGCGTCCTCTTCATCCATCAAAATCTGATGATATCCCGCATAACAGTCCACAAAGGATCCAATTTCGCGTCCGGCGCAATTATCAATCAGGATATGGATATTGGGAAGTGGGAAATTATCCTTAGGACTTGCCTTGTTGAGATTGCGATAGTCCACGCATACTCTGATCTTTCCGTCTTTCTTTGGCACCGGTACTACGTTAGCCAACCATTCCGAGTATCGAGTGACACGAATGACTTTCGCCTGCAACTGCTTGGTTACCTCCTCCTTGATCTTCACACTCATCTCCGTCTTGAATTTCCGCAGCTTTTGCTTGACGGGAGGATATGCCGGATCAGTGGGTAATCTATGAACCACTAGATCAGTGCTGAGTCCTGGCATGTCGTCGTACGACCATGCGAAAATATCTTTAAACTCCATGAGTGTTTTGATCAATTCTTCTCTCAGATTGGGTTCAATATGGACACTTATCCGGGTTTCTTTGACGTCATCGGCATTCCCTAGATTAACGGCCTCAGTATCATTTAAATTCGGTTTGGGTTTTTCCTCGAAGTGACTTAATTCTTCACCGATTTCTTCTACGGCTTCATCATCGCCGTACTCTGACTCACTCTCGTCACTTCTTATTTCATGCGTTATTATTTCCAAACCCGATTGACTTTCTAGGCTGGGTTGATTAATCTTTAAGCACGCCATATCATTAAGATCAGTTGAAAGAAGGCTGTTCAGAAAAGTAAAAAGAAGAAAAGATAAACAAAATTAGACACGAAGGAACCAAATTTCATTGATGGGATTTGTACAAAGGGAAAACAAACTGCAAACTTAAATCAAAAATGAACAAAACAACGGGATTTTACTCCGGGGACAAACCCCCAACACAACATTTCGAAAGAAAAACAATCCAAGACAAACTACCAAGACTCCTTCCGGACGGGGAGAGGAGTAGCCTTCCAGTTATTCAGTTTTGCCTTTGGTCCCACAAACTGTATCTCGGCGTGACTGGATCCTTCACCATCCTCGAGCATACATACATCTGTGAATAGGTCCTCGAACTTCCTGAAGAACTCTTCGTCTGGCTTGATCGTAGGACCGGGAATCTTTGGCGCTGGATGTCCTCTTGCTCCGGACCTGACAAAAGATTGGGAAAGGCGTGGAACAGGCTTTGGGAGCACCCATGTTTTCTGCTTACTCCTCTTTGCTCGCCGGATGTCCTCCGAGGTTGGCTGGAATCCCAAGCCGAAGGTTCCCAAGTTCTCGACCACCGATACCGGTTGTATAATTCCTTGCAGAGATGCACCTAGCCCTTTACCGGGTACGAAACCATGTCGCAACATTTCATGCGCCACCATGACATCCGCGGTAATTGTTCTGTCGCCGGGAATACATTCCCCTTCCGGAACTCGGTGGGCGGACACCACATCGCAGACCTGATACACCCACGGCCCAACATCTTCTTCTGTTTCAACAAAGGGAATGATGGTGCCTGATTGTGGATCGTTCTCTCCATGGACGACGATCTCCTGCTGGTCCCATTCAAACTTGACGAGCTGGTGTAAGCTGTGGATGGAACTGCTCTTGCGGCATGAATCCATGGTCGCCCTATTAGGAGGTTATATGACACCACCATGTCCAGCACCCGGAATTCCATGGTGAACTCCACTGGCCCGATTGTCAAGACTAGCACTATGTCACCAACCGACGCTTTGCCTCCTCCGTCGAACCCTCGAACACATACGCTGTTCTCGCGTACCCTGCCGATGTCTACCTTCAATTTGCCCAGTGTAGAGAGAGGACAAATGTTAGCACTGGACCCATTATCGACCAAGACTTTGGTAACCACCGCCTCTTCACACTTCACCGTAAGATATAAAGCCCTGTTGTGCTCAGTGCCTTCCTCAGGCAACTCGTCATCGGTGAAGGTGATCCGATTTGCTTCGAAGATCCTATTGGTGATCTTCTCCAAATGGCTCACCGAGATTTTATCCGGTACATGTGCCTCATTCAGGACTTTCATCAATGCTTGCCGATGTTCTTCAGAATGTATCAGCAAGGATAGCAATGATATTTGCGCCGGAGTCTTCTTCAACTGCTCTAAAACAGAGTAGTCATGCAACTTCATCTTTTTCAAGAATTCTTCTGCCTCTTCATCAGTGACCGGCTTTTTCAATACTGCCGGAGTGGTCTTCCTCAACTCCGCGGGGGCAAAACATCTCCCCGAGCGGGTCAACCCTTGGGCTTCACAAACTTCCTCTTTCACCTCCTTTCCTCCGTAGGTCGTTGTAATCCGAGCATAATTCCATGGGACAGCCCGGCTATCAGTTACTGGCAACTGTGTTGCCGGCTGGATGATGAAAGGATCCATTCGAACGCCTGCTACTGTCAAAATGGGCTTGATTGCTGCCCCTGGTACAACTATCTTGGCCGGCTTCACCGGTACTTCGTTCACACTTTCCTTTCCTGCTTCCGACTCTCCTGGTATGTCCTTCTTGCAACTGGGTGATTCATCAATGCTTGGCCCTTTTCTCGTTCCTGCCCCGCTAGACTTAATCATCATTACAGTCTGAGAGGCTTTCTCCTTTCCTTCCTCCGCCCGTACCAACTCGATCATATTGGTCTCATGATGAGTTGGAAGCGGGTTTTGGTTGATGTTGGGCTCCGTTGGAGTCTGGACCTCGATCCTGCGGGTGTCAATGAGCTCCTGGATGGCCGTCTTCAGCCTCCAACACTTTTCTGTATCATGTCCCGGACATCCCGAGCAGTAGGCACAATTTACTGAATGGTCCAGGTTCTTCGGAAGAGGGTTTGGCAGCTTAGCTTCAACCGGATTCAGCAACCCTACCTGCTTTAACCGGTGGAACAGACTAGTATAAGACTCTCCTAAGGGAGTGAAAGTCTTTGGCCTCGGCGCCCTGTCGCCTCTGAATGCCTGGTTTGGACGGAAACTCGCGCCCGAGGGATTTATGTAAGCTCTTGGGGGTGGATGATTGTTCTGGGGGTTTGGTGCACGCCACGGTGCATGAACGGGAGGTGCAGAATAGGACTGTGCATGGTGGACAATAAAATGGGGATCAGGTGCGGGATAGTAATGTTGCGGGTGGCTATATGGGTTGTGGGAGTAATTTTGGTGGTGAGGTTGGGGTGGGCTATATTGGGGTGCGGGGCCTCTATTTCTGAACCATGCCCCGGACTCGACGGCCGCAACTTCCTCTCTCCTCTTTTTCCCCGGTACTCCTCCAGTACCACTTTGGATAGCCTGAGTGGTGGCTTTCAGTGCTGAGTAACTCATGATCTTGTTGGCCTTCAAACCCTCCTCGATCATACCCCCCATTTTTATCACCTCAGTGAATGATTTGCCTACGGATGTTACCAGATATCCGAAGTATGTGGGCTCTAATGTCTGCAAGAAGTAGTCCACCATCTCGCTTTCTCTCATCGGCGGATCTACCCTGGCCGCCTGTTCCCTCCATCGGAAACCAAATTCCCTGAAGCTTTCAGCAGGCTTCTTCTCTAATTTTAGCAATGATAGGCGGTCGGGGATTATCTCAAGATTGTATTGGAACTGGCCGATAAAAGCTTGAGCCAAATCATCCCACGTAAACCATCTACGGGGATCCTGTCTAGTGTACCACTCCAGCGCAGATCCTCCCAGACTCTGACCGAAGTAAGCTATCAGAAGCTCGTCCCGTCCTCCGGCCCTCTCATTTTACTGCAAAACCCTCGCAGGTGGGCCACTGGGTCACCATGCCCCTCGTATAGGTCGAATTTGGGCATTTTAAATCCTGCTGGCAACTGGACGTCCGGAAATGGACACAGATCCTTATAGGCGACGCTGACCTGGTTGCCTAAACCGTGCATGTTCCTGAAGGACTGCTCCAGGCTTTTAACTTTTCTGACAACTTCCTCGTGTTCCGAACTTTGGAAGTGTTTTTCCGGTTCTGCCGGATTATCCCGGTGAGGTGTATGTGATTGTGGTTCAGGAGCCCTGAAAGTAGGCTCTGGAGGATAGTAAGAGTTGTCATGGATCTGAACATATGGCTCGCTGGCCGGCCTTTGCAGAGGAGCAGGTGGAGGTGCCACAAAAACAGGGGTAGCTGGAGGAGGATTTGGTTTGGCTGGTGGAATGTGGGTGGCATATGGGTTTTCCCCCTGAAAGTATGGATAGCTCGGGGCGCTTGTTGAAGGATCGATGGGCGGATGTTCCGGAGCTGAGGCGAGAGTAGGGCGGTTTGGTGAAGACTCTTCCCTGGCCCAGGCCAGGTGCATCTCTGTTATCTGTTGTTTTAACCGGTCTACCTCTTCTTTCATGATTTGTAGCTCGGATTTTTCTTCCTCGAGACTCTTGCCAGAACTCGACATGCTTACTGTAACTGGTCCTTTGGATCTAGTACGGTAGGGATGGCTGGCCAGGATATTCTGTCAAACCAACTGCTAAACTTTCTGGAATATGCAACAAACTTGTTAGTTCACCGAGTTTGACAGCTACGTTATAGCACGTTGGATGCAATGCACCTAACCAAATAACCCTTTCTACATGTACTCTTAACATGCGTCATTCCGGCCCTTTTTTCTTTTTCTTTTTCTTTTTCCTTTTTTCTTTTTCGACTATCTTTGCAAGCCTTATTGTTATTTAACCTTTGGATTCTTTTTCTTTCTTTTTAGTGGTGGTCGAATCTTATGTGGATTGCCTACGTATCACGACCCGCGTGAATCAGACCGAGCGTAGTTCTGGCAACAGGATTGTGGCAAAATTCAGTAACTTTTATATCAAATAAAACCGTGTAGTTACAAAACACGTCTTACAACAATCAGCAAAACAAAAGAAAATGCTTGACTGGGGAAAGTAAAAATAAAAATGCCAACTAGCTTGACTTAACATTTCAAAATACATTTTCAATCAAAAATCTAATGCCCTAAAACTCCTGGGGGCCTGCGAGGCATCATTCGGCCTTGCCGCAAGCCTCGGTGTGAGGTCCTTGTGCAGTTCCCTCAACTCTTCCATGATCCGATGAACATAACCCATAATTGAAGCGAAAAGGTCGGCGCGGGGCATTCGTTCACAAGCTAGGCACTTCATGGTGACATAGTGCCCGATTTCTCCAATTCTATCCTTGATCATGTCCCTTTCTCCGAGTAGCCGCTCTATTTGCTGGTTTTTCGCCCCCAATCTTCGAGCATTGTTGGTGACTTGATCTAGGAGCCTATCCACTTGTCTTTGCAGTCGGGCCATCAAATTGTGGCAGCGGTCGAGGTCTGCTCTGGCATCTTGGGCTTGCTTGAAAACCCGCTCCCTAAGGACAACATTTGCTTCCCTCAGGCTAGTGATGATATCAGTGTAATCCTCTTCCACCCGCTTTAGGTGAAGTGCATGTTGATGTGCCTCCTTTTTCCAGCTAGCACGGATCCTCGTTATTTGGGCTTTTGACTCGTCCAATTCTCTTTGGATGTCGGTGACTTGGCTTCTCAAACCCCTTATCAATTTTTCGTCGGCCCGACTCCTCGACTGTCTGTCAGCATCTCTTTTCATTTGTTGGACTTGAGCTCTCAAGAAGTCATTTTCTTGTGCCAACTTCTTTTTGTCTCCTTCGTCGGTGGCGGCTTGCATGTTCTTCTCGAACTGAAGGTCCCGGACCTGCTGTTCTATCCTACCAATCTTCGTCCTGTACCCCTCCTCCTTTGCTAACCAATCCCATTGTTCCCGTGAATCTTCCGTGAATTGTTGGACATGGGCTCTTTTAGAACATTTCCGACGAATCTGAAATCTTTTCCCGAACCACACGTTGTACTTTGGGTCCACCTCTCCCTTAGATAGCTCCCGGACCATGGTTTTAGGCTCAAGGAACCGACATTCGTGCCACAGCCTTCTAACCTTCTCTTCGGGGAAGACAACTCCCGGGCTCAACTCAATGGCGTACTTCCTTAGGTCTTGATCGGTAGGAATAACATGAAACCTTCCTAGTTGACGTAATACACGGTGAGGGACATATGGTTGGACACTGCGGATCCCCATCAGGAAGGATATAACACTCCTCGGCTGCCATATATATTACTTCAGTATCGGGTAACCACCCGAATGCCCATTCAATCCGATCGGCTTCTATTGAGCTCAGTCGTGCAAGCCATGCCTCGACGCCTTCAGGGAATACAGCACCCATCATCCGTTCTTCGAAACCCCTGATACAGTTTTTCCGGTCAACCCATGGTTCATGTATTGTGTTCGGTGATGGAGGTGTTCTTGCATCCATAATTGAAGTAACAGATTGCAACCTTGGAAGAAATTGCCCCCTTCTCGTCATACAGTCAAGGCTCGATAGATCTCGGACAAAACCAAAGGGACCACCGTGCTGGTAGCCTTTTTGATTGCAACATCGGCTATTCCTACCAGGACTTATCTCTATTTTCTTATCTTCGCGCGGACAAATCACAATCCCCAAGTATGTCGTTATGAATGCTAGAATTCGTCTGGCCTCCCACTTGGTTCTATTCCCTGCGTGAGTCGGTCCAAGGTTTGACTCTTCAAAACCCCGAGGAGTGCCGTACCGTTGATATAAGAATTGGAGGTCGCAACACCCTTTCAGCAGATCATCATTTTTCACCTTCCGACTAATGCTCAGCAGATCCAGAAACCCATGTGGAGATACCGGTCTTGGTGAGAGCAGGTATTGCCCTCTTAATTTCCCATTAAATCCTGCATAGCCCGCAATTTCCTCTAATGTGGGCGTCAATTCAAAGTCAACAAAACGGAACACATTGCGGGTCGGATCCCAGAAAGATACCAGTGCCTTGATGATGTCCTCCCTTGGCTCGATATTCAACAGATCAACCAAACCTCCCAAAATTCTCCCTACGACCTTTTTGCTACTGTCTTCCAAATCGTTCCACCATATACGGAGCTGCTGAGGGACCTCACTAAAGATTGAAAATGATTTATTCTGATTCGTGCTCATCCCGCACATTTATTAAGGTGATTTAAATAAGAAAAACAACTTTGTTTTGCTAAGAAAATAAAAAAAATCAGTTTTCAATCACGGCCTTTCAATGTCCCGGGGACGAAGGCTTTTAAGGCTGTGGGGTAAATCGATCGAAATCAAAATTGACCCAAAGGTGGCCGTTTATATGAAATTAGCCTTCCGGCGTCCCTTTCGGGAACATTCGGCTATTTTTTTAAAAACAGCGTCACCGACTTATTTAGTACAGAAGTTTTGATTTTTCAGCCATTTTTCAAAGGTGAAGTTGGACCTGATGGAGGTTGCCTACGTATCTCACATCCAATGAGAATCAAACCCACGTAGTTCGGTTTTGACGAAACAAACGACATCATTTATTTATTCATTTTACTAAAGGAAAACAAATAAGCTATTTCTATCAAAACACATTTTTTCTTTTCTTTTCTTTTCTTTTCTTTTTTTTTTTTTTTTTAATCTCTAAAAGCCGGTCAGCATGCAAGTCTATAACGGATAAATGCGCAAGACAAACAGGATGCAGCAGGATAGTCTGTTCATTTCAGGTCACCTGTCCTAGACGGACCCAACCCCTGTGTTGAGTCCCCTAAGCCAAAATGCGACATGATGCAAATAAACGTTTCCTACTAGGGATCCGGCATGAAGCTTTGTTATTCTAGGTTTAAAAACCTGGGTTTATCCGTTCTAGACTTGGCTTACCCGAGCGGACAGCTCGAGCCGAGGAGGAGGCAGCAACCCGGGAATACAGAAGCTTCACCGGTTTTGCAACTTATCCAAACCTCGTTCTAAAATGGGAATTAGACGCTATACAGAAAAGAAGTCACACGAAGTGCACCCTTCTTCATGATTTAGAAGACTCGGAGAGGAGATTGGTTCCGGCACAATTTATATGTACAGTTCACAAAATATCAAAGCAGTAAAAACAACATTTGCACATTGATGCCAACATGTAAAAGAATCGGATAATAAAATATGCCAAATACAACAGTTATTCCGAGCTCGAATTCTAAAGATATCCCCAGCAGAGTCGCCAGAGCTGTCACACCTCTTTTTTACCGCACCCGCGAGGGTGCAAAGAGTTTTTCCAATTAAAGGACAATCGAGATGGGATTTATTTTAATTATTTCAGAGTCGCCACTTGGGAGATTGATGGTGTCCCAAGTCACCGGTTAAATCCCGAATCGAGGAAAAGAATGACTCTATTTAACGGTCCGCGAACCAGAAATCCGGATAAGGAATTCTATTAACCCGGGAGAAGGTATTAGGCATTCCCGAATTCCGTGGTTCTAGCACGGTCGCTCAACTGTCGTGTTTGGCTTATCTATCTGCTTTTTACAATTATGTACTTAGTGCAAGTTAATATCCCCTTTACCGCTTTTATTATTGGTTATGATTTACGAAAGAGAAAGTTGCTTAAAAATATGCTTTCGAATCACGTCACATGAAATGCACCCGGATCCTCGACATATTCTTATTCAACATTTCGGGGTTTGGATTCGGGTCGCATGAAATGCACACCCGTATTTAAGAAGATAGAACTAAAATATGCGCCCGGATCGACTACTTATTTACACTGTTGCGAAGGGTGTGATATTCGTTAAGAAACGACGCATCTCAAAATCTAAGTATTTTATATGTACATTTATGAAGGATGTGTGATTAGTGTAACTATTGGGTGAGGCGCACCTTTGATTCAAACCTAAAGCGAACTACATCCCACTGTATTTTACCTAAGAGTTGATTCCAAATTATTTAAAACTTGCTACGAACCACACCACATGAAATGCGCTTGTGGTTCCTGACATGCTTTGTTTACTCTTGCCCAAAATTGGGGTCGGGTCACATGAAATGCGCCCCGACTCTTTTAATCTAATTACGTCATTCCGTTGAGTAACAACTCCCTAGCTAATCTTGCTTTTAGCATAAGGTCTAACGTTAACAGATTTGGAGATTACACACACGAGCAGAGAAGATTGAATAGAGATACAACAGACTAATTCAGGTTTACGTGCTTATCTAACGACAGTGTATCTTTGGCCTAGCTATACTTTTCCATAACCAAGACTAACAATACAAGCTTAATTGAAGAATAACAGAATGTAATTAAACAGGAGAACTTTAAACGACTACATGTTTCAATAGACTTTATGCATAAGCTTCAAACTTCATTCTTTTCGAACCAAGGAACTACAATAACAGAGGTGTGTACCTGGAATGCGGAAGAACAAGGAAGAGTGAGCAATGGCAATGCAGCAACAGTAACAGGAGCACAACAGTAGGCCAGTAATAAACACAGTGAACCAACGGCCACACAAACACCACAACAACAATGATAACCAACCAAATAGCCACAAACACTGGACCAGCAACAAATGACCACCACAGTAACAACACTAGACCAGCTAAAACAGTAGACCAATGACCAATGGCAGCAACAATAACCAGTGGCAACCAATGGACCAGCAGTCACTTAGACCAACAACCAGTGACAAACTGGATTGACAGCCACCAAAACCAGCCAGGCAGCACCACTATAGACACAAACAACAACCAGCAGCAACACAACAATGAAACAACAGCAACAACCAGCCCAGGCAGCAACCAAATAGACCAACCAGCAACACAAACGACCAAGAGAACAACAAAAGAGTGGCAGTGGACCAACAGTAGCAACACAATAGCACTGAACTGGCAGCAATACTCAAACAATAGAAGAACCAGCACTGGACCAACAACACTGTGCACAGCAACACAAACGACCAAGAGCAGCAATACTAATGACCAACAAGCACCAAATGAGCACTGCCACCAACAGCAAAACACAACCACAACACACGAAAGACTAATAGCTCAGCCACTGAATCAAAACACACGAAACAGTGACCCCAAATCCAATGAAACAGTAGCCTTTCTCTCTGTATCTTCCTATATGTATCCTTTTTCTATTTTTCTCTCCAGTTATGACTATGTTTTTGGTCTCCAGGTCCTCTCTAATGTCTGTATCAATATATCCCCCTATAGCTTTAGTTTGATGCTATATTTATAGCCAAAAACCCCTCCAGAATACCTGCGCTAATTAGCTATTACCCTGCCCACTCCTATCTCTGCCAGACCCATCAAATTCCCTACATTCCCCACTACCTACTGTCCAATGTATGGACTCAAGCATTAAACAATGCTGGTGGCAGGAACCTCAGTGGGATGCCCTGCTGTGCAGGTTCCACTAACCCTTGTATGGGTATGTGATTAAAAATTAAACTATTAACTACAACCACTTAGCCCCCTTTAATCTGAATCAAACAGTAACAAGCCCCTACACTAATGAATTGCATACAGGCAGATTCAGGGATCAATGTTACGAACTAATTCCTTGACGACTTTAATCACATTGGACCTATGATTCATTTTAACTACTGGAAACAGAGGGAATTGGCCAAATAAAAGGCCTCAAAGGAGGAGCACAGATCGACTGTTATGAGAAATTACAAGCATGATAGATGAGAACTGAAACAATGAATAAAACAAACACACATATTCACAAAATCGAATTAAATCGACCAAAGAAGAAATGGAAACCTCGTAAGAAATCTGCCGACCAAGCTTCGAACTAAGATGTGGAATTATTGAAGCCAAACGGGCTTTAATCAAGATGTTCTCGATTGAGAACACCTAGACTAAAGTCCCTTGGACTTCAATTACGGCTAACCCGGCTTGAATTGAGTTTCTTCAAAATTAGGGTTCTTGGGCTCGGATTTGGGGCTTTTGCATTTTTGGTTAGATTCGAAGCAAACCAATGTCAATGGGAGTGTGGGGGAGGTGTGAGGAGACCGTGGTGTGAATTTGGTGAAGTTTGGCGTAGTTGGGTTTTGACTCGAATCTTTGAACGAAGATTCGAGCCGTTGGGTGGTGATTCGAGGTTAGCGAAGGCCGGATCCGTGATGGGGGAGGTGAGGGGAAGGTTTTGGCATTGGTTTGGTGGTGATTGGCCTACCGGAACCGCCGTGAGGCGATTTCCGGCAGGCGGGGCACGGCGGCGTTACGCTAGGTCTCTGAGAGCTCCTGAGGGAGATGAAGGGAGAGGGGGGGTCCGGCTTGGGGGGGCGGGGTATGGAATGAGCCTTATATACGAGATATGAGATTGAATCCTGATCGTTGGATCGTTTACGATCAACGATCAGGATCCCCTCACTTAAACCAAACGACGTCGTTTGGTTAAGTCATAGGCTGAGTGTATGTTGGAATTAAAGGATTAATCTGGGCCGTTGGATAATAAAATCCAACGGTCCGGATCAAGCGTTACCCAGGCTGAAGCTTGGACGGGTATTTGGGCTGGATTAGAGGAAATTCGCTTGGGCCTGGTTTTTAGGCTAAGTTTCGGCCCAGATCAGATCTACATGATGTACTATATGCATATGTGTATATATATATATATATATATGTATATATACATATATATATATATATATATATATATATATATATATATATACACACATATGTATATATACCAACCTATAACACCGCTGTTTTTTACTACAATTAACGCACATAATTACATATCACCCAAAAATGTAAATCACATGACTTCGATATCAAACACTAAAAATGCAAAACCTAGCATATATTTTTTGTATTTTTAAAATAAACGTGCACACAAAAAGATAAAATAACACAAAATCACAAAAATCATGCCCAACACGAAACTATTTTTATTTTTGAATTTTCTGGGAGTACTTCTCAAGTAAGGCAAAAATCACGTGCTCACACTTGATTGAGAAGAAAGAATCTAAATCGCACCTAATTCGTTGCGTGTTGTTACTCTAAGAGTTTGACCTCAAAATTCATGATCGTAAGGGCACAAAAAATCAAGTTGCTGATCATTTATCATGACTTGAGGGAGCTAAAAAGTCAACTGAGGTTGAGGACATTCTGAAAACCTTTCCAGACGAGCAACTGCTCGGGGCCAATCTTGAGGAAGTGCCATGGTATACAGACTTTGCAAACTACATGGCATGTGGGATAGTTCCTTATGATTTCTCCTCAATACAAAAGAAAAAGTTTTATTGTGACTGCTGCATGTATTATTGGGATGAACCCTACCTGTTCCGAATATTTGTTGATAATATGGTCCGGAGGTGCATCCCTGAGATAGAACAATCTTTTGTTTTGCAGGCATGTCATGCATCAGTGTATGGAGGGCATTTCAGAGGAGTTAGGACAGCTGCAAAAGTGCTAGAGGCCAGTTTTTTTTGCCAATAGTGTTCAAAGACGAGCACCATTGGGTGAAGGGCTGCAATGAATGCTAGCGAACCAGGAATATTTCCTAGTGACATGAGATGCCCATAAACCCGATTCAAGAAGTGGAAGTGTTTGATGTTGGGGAAATTAACTTCATGGGTCCCTTTGTTAGCTCATTTGGCAATTAGTACATACTTATTGCTGTAGAATATGTGTTCAGATGGGTAGAAGCTGCAACACTTCCCACTAATGGTGCAAGAGTAGTGGTGGGGTTTTTGAAGAAGAACATATTCACCCATTTTGGGACATCAAGAGCTATAATCAGTGGCGAATGCACCCATTTCTATACTCGATCTTTTGAGAAGTTGCTAGCGAAGTATGATGTGCATCACAGGGTGGCAACAATATATCATCCACAGACATGTGGACAAGTGGAAGTATCTAATAGAGATATAAAGAGTGTATTGACCAAGACTGTAAAAGCCACAAGAACTGATTGGGCGAAAAAGCTATATGATGCACTCTGGGCTTATAAAACTACTTTTAGAACACCAATTGGTATGTCACCATATAAATTGGCGTTTGGGAAGGCTTGCCACTGCCAGTGGAACTTGAACACAAAGCTTGGCGGGCACTAAAATAGCTGAACCTAGACATTGAGGCTGCAAGTACAACGAGAATCACTGAATTGCACGAGCTTGGCGAGTTCAGATATCTGGCTTTTGAGAGCACGTGGTTGTACAAGGAAAGAATGAAGAGATTGCACGACCAGAACATTGTGGAGTGACATTTCAACCTCGGGGACAAGGTATTTCTCTATAATTCAATATTACGGTTATTCCCTGGAAAGCTCAAGTCACAATGGTTTGGTCCATTTCGAGGGGTCAAAGTATTCCCTTTAGGAGCTGTGGAAATTGCCTCGCTGAAAGACTCTCACACATGTAGAATCAATGGGCAGCGATTAAAGCTATATGTAGGTATTAATGAACCAAAATAAGTGACAGAGAACCAATTGACAGAACCCTAGAGGCCGAGCGAACCGTAAATGCACTTATATGCGTCGTGTCGCGCCATTAAATGTTGCATGGGATGCAACCCACAAATGATATAGTTAGTGCCTTCTTTTGTAACGTTCTATAAAATAAAAAAATAAAAAAAGAACAAAAAAAACCGGGAAGCACCGCGACCACGGCAAGACCGCGATGAAAGACAAACATTCTGCCTCACATTATTTAACCCACTGCGGTAGCGATGGGACCGCGATCGACCGCGGAGGTTCTGCGTTAGGTAAGCATTTTTTTATTTTTCTTGTTCTTTTTTTATTTTTTATTTTGTCCATTTTATTAACTCACCTCCTAATAATATCAAAAGCCCACCTCTAAATCCCTGAAAACACCCGACCACCCCTTATTTCCCTAATTTCCTTTCTCTCTCTAACCCTAAATCAACAACCCCCTCCCCTCTTCTTCTTCTTCACACATATCACTCCCCCATCTCCATTCCTCTAAACCCTTCCTCCATTAAGTTATGCTACTCACCCCTCCCCCCCTTCTCTTTGTATTGTATATAGTTATATGCTTGCCTTGTGTTGTAATTATGTAGTGATTTTCTTGTGAATTTCGTTTTAGGGACTGATTGGTGAAGGGGTTGTGTGTATAATATGGTGAAAGGGGGTGTATGTTTGTAGGTATTGAATAAAATATTGTGGGGTGTATGTTTGTAGGTATTGAATAAAATATTGTGGGGTGTGATGGTGTAGTAGAATCTTTGATTTAGGGAGGAATTGATGTTACATTATGGGCTTTGTGTATGAAGAATTTGTCTTGCCCACAAGGTGTTTGGGTAATTGCCCCAATGGAGTATAAGGGATAATGTGATATGGTTATGGTAAAGTCTTAGTAACCACCCATAGTCACACACTTCACGCACTCACTAATAGGCTTTTCTCTATTTGACAGGTAAAATGAATTCATCTAGGAGGCGATGCAACATTGGATCTTCCGCTAGTAGACCGGAAAGCTCCTCGAGAGCTAGGGGCAAGCCAGTGCACCATAGTTTGACAGTACTAGGTTTGTTTCCAAATCGGCAGAGGACATGTACAATTCAAAAGCAGCTAAGAAATTGCTATATGATGTGCATATTGGCCAACAAGCCATAGAGGTGGAATGCCCGAATATCTTCAATAAGTTAAGGAGGTGTCAACTAGACATCTTCTTTGAGGTACCGGAGAAGGCCAATGTTCGGATGGTCAGGGAGTTCTACGCGAACTACCTAGTGCATGAGAATGGAGTGGTTACTGTTCGCAATACATTGGTAAATGCGTTCGTCGAGGCCATCCACAGGGTGTGCCGTCTGCTAGTGTTCAAGGGAGAATCTGATGATTATCATACTTTTAGCAAAACACGTGCCTTGTAGTGGACTCTTCTTGAGACTATCTGTGTGTCAAACAAAGAACACATATGGATAAAGCCCATGATCACATTAACTCCTAATCACTTAATTGGGAGGTTAAGTATTGGCTCGCCATTATCAACAATCAACTGTTGCCCTCCAGCAATACGACCAATGTCAATCTACCATGAGCGTCAACAATCTACTATTTCATGGACCACATGCATTTTGATGTGGCGCAACTGTTCCATGACGAGATGTTTATTAGATCACCTGAGTTTCTCAAAGGCTTTTACTTCCCTTCTCTAGTCACCGGGCTGTGTCAGATTGCTAACGTACCTGAAGACCGTAGAGTTGATGGGAATCTGCAACTGAAAGGCCCGTTCCTAGCAAGAAAAATCATAATTGGGATAGAGCCAGTGGTGAATGTTGATGACTCGGGTAATGATGCTAACAAAGATGATGTTGAGGCAGCTGAGGTCCCACCACCTGCGAGAGTTGAAGAGGCAGGCCCTTCACAGTCATGCTAGAGTACCCGCATGACAACTTTAGAGCATGAGATGGCTGGGTTGCGTACCCCAATCACTGATTTGGGTGCTCGTGTAGACGTGGTGGGTGACCGGCAGGTGAAGTCAAAGAGAAAATATTTAGGATGGCTGAGAGCTCCGGGTCGTGCTTGTAATAGGAACCCAGACACCTTCATCGATCAGGAGTGATCTCTCAGGGAAGTTCCTTTACCTCACTGTTCTTTAATTTTTGATGTCATGAGGACATGTCTACATTTTAAGTGTGGTTTAGGGGATACTTTATTGTATGTATGTATTTGTAACAATTGACCGTTTGATTTGTGTTGTTGTTGTTTTGCTTTGCTTGTTTTTGGTATTTTGAGTAATGGTTCATTAGGTAAATTAAAGTAGGTAACTTACTTTTCCCTATGACGGATCTCTTTCGGTGGGGTTATTAAGGTACTATGTCAAGAAAAATAAGAGGAAATTTGGAGACTCTTCCTGATGACAGATCCTTTAGACAATTTTTTGAAGGAAGTAAGTCTAGACAAAAGACCAATTTTTATATTTATTTTAGGTAGTGTAGTAACTCCCCCTCGGTTTTTCTTTGGGCCATATTTCTTTTCCAAGGGTTTAGCTTGAACTGGGTGTAGGTAGTTTTTACTTATTTTTCTTTTTTTTAGTATTATGCATAAATACAATACTAGAATTCATAATCAATAATGAAAAATAGGAAGAATGAAGTGAAAACTCGTAGAAAAATCCACCGTCTTGCTCCTGGTTTGTTCTTGCCTCCTTTGGTTGAATCTCTGGTCTCCACGACGTCTCCATAGGTCTAAATTATGTCAAAAGTTCTCAAAATACCATCTTTCCAAGTATATATACCAAGTAGGGTAGGGACCAAATAATTATACCTTCTCCTACGCGAAAAATGACACTTTTCCCTAACATGACGTGGGATGCCGCGGATCAACTGCAGACGGTTCGCGCATATTGACCCGTGTTCTGCCCCATTTGTGTCGCCAGTGCGCGGTCGCGCACTTGAAGTGCACTTTTCACCTTGTTCTGTTTGGAATTCAGAAAAATGTAAAACATAAAAGTTGTAGCCCTTTGTGTAGTTGTCCAACCATAATATTTTGGAGCCCAAATGGAGTTCTGAGCAAAACGTTATGTGTACTAGGCACTGTGCAATATGCCTAGTCGATTTGTCATTCATTCTTAACTATCATCAGTTGATCCCCAAAGACGATATCGACTTAATTACTTGAGCTTTTACTCAGACTTCAAAGCTACAAATCACTTGATCTCATTTCATAACATCTACATAGCTCGGAATCACTCCTACAAGGCATAAAACTCACAATTAGTGCAAGACACTAGCGATTAAAACTCAAAATCATTTAAAGTGCAGTAAATTTGAGTTGTAATAAGTGACTAAAATACGTAATTATAGCCTATCATCAACACCCCACACTTAAACCATTACTCGTCCTCGAGCAATCAAACTGCACTTTGTTTTATATGCATGACCTTTTTAAACAATTCTCCTAACTCATCACACCAAGAGTATTTAAAATAGACTAAGCACAAAAGCGTAACATTTTCACCTCAAGATTTGACTCACAAGTACACACATTATTCACAACTCACCCACATACTCTAACATAGAGGTCACTGACATTACCTTTCCTTCATGAATCAAGTGCCCTCACACAACAAAAGATAGTAGTTCCACATAATAAAATTTAAGAACACTTAGGAACTCAAGATAGAAAGAATTCACCCACTCTCAGAAATAACATTCATATGCCACACAAGATGTACCATAGGCTTGCCCGTAGTGTACTACTCTACTAATCGAGCTCAATCAATCTAAGATCAAGTATGACTTTATTTGGTTGTAATGTAGGCTGCGGGATGGGTAGGATACATTTGGATATAATAGTGACTACACCCCCTAAGTACTTTAATACATATACTTTAACATTCAAGCCCATGCTTATGTCAAATCAAAACTCCACCTTCACATCAATGTATATTACTGCATACTTCTTTAATCACAATTACATCAAGAGACACCAAGTATCAAGGAATATTTTTATTTTTTTTCATAATACTACAACTATTTTTCCCTTTTCTTTGTTTTTCAATCAAGTGGATATTACTTTTTCAAAACTGTGCACCTTTCTCCTTATTTCATTAGTTCCACTCAAAAGCCAAACCAATCAGCTCACACTTTAACTTTTACACCGTTCATAACAATTCAAGTGCTCATGAGAGGTTAGAGTGTTCAAGTAGATGGTTAATTCAAACAAATGGATAAGGCTTGTAATGTGGTTACCAAAGAAACATGATTACATGCTCAAAGGGGTTAACTATGATACATAATAATTAGGCTGGTAAAATATACATATGTGGCTCAACAAAGAAATGACTATTGTAACACTACGTACATTCGGACTAGTTGTGGATATGTTAATGGGTATTAATTCTATATTTTAGAGATATGAATTCCTAGAGGGATGATTATTGGTTAAAATATTTGTTTCGGAATCAAGATGGAGAGAAAGGTGGATAAGATTTGACAATATCGACTAAGTTTGCAGAAGTTCCGTCTTCTAGCAAGGTTTAATAAAAATATGTAAGGAATTTGGGAAAACTGAAAACACTAAAGTTGTAGACCTTTGAATTATTTTTCCGTCGATATATTATAGAGCCTTAACATATCTCTATGCAAAAAGTTATGTGCGTCTTACAGAATACTATGCGATATGCGTGCCCTGATCTCGACCGCGCTTCTTTTGAGTTAGTGTTACTGCCATTTGCACAGTCAGTAGCGCTGTCAGGTCTACAGTTGCGTGTGCGCACTCATGAGGGGTCGTTTTAAGCCCTACTTCGTCCCCCACAACCCTAAAACATAAAAACTTGCTCTAGAGAGGGAAACTCTCAAAAAGCTAACTCCTTAAGGGTCCCTCCACCACCTAAGGTAAGTTCTCATGGTAATTCTAAGTTAATTTCAATTTTCCAACATCTTATTAACATGGGTAAACCCTCCATATCATTAGATATTTGATTGGGACATCATTGTTGAGAGACGGAAGCCTAGAACTCGAATTCAAAGAGATTGAACTTCAGAAAGGTAATGTCTTCACCCTCTAATTGATTATAGCGTTGGATTAATGATTGTGTAATACAAGTTCATTAGATATGAGTTGATGAGTTTGATAGAAAAGCATGAACAGTTATATGTATGGCTTGTTGATTGTTGATTATTGGTTAAGGGTGTTGTTTATCTTATGGGTGAAGAAGAATGATGTTGATTATAACCATTTGAGATTTTAGAATTTATCTACGAGCAAGAGAATGGGTTATTGGGCGTAGCGACGCCATTAATAAGGACTATGCAATTTATTCTCACCAAGTCTCTGATAAAATGCTTAAGTGACTAAAATATGAGAATTATCGCTAATATGGAATCCTTTTGACTTGTATTGATACAGATTAAAGTTAAAAGGGTTGGTGAATGTTGTATTACGCTCAAAAGCAGGAAGTTAAGGTATGTGAGGCTAACTCTGTATGTTTAGGAATATTAATGATTCTTCATACAATACGTTTCTTTTGCGACATTACTAATTGCCTCAGAAATATAGTTTAGCCCAGTTCCTTGAATAGTTGTAGAACTTCTATTCTTTAGTTTCATAACTCGTTCATGACTTTTGTTCTGAACATTATGATCTCAGTGCGTATTCAATATAGACTTGGGTTTTATGCCCCAGAGTCTTAGTATAAATTACCCAGTTTGCCATAAACAGTTAAAGTTTCAGTGTTCATCATCAATTTAAGAATATGTCTCCGTCTAGTCCTATTCAGTATTTCCATATTATGTAACTTAGTGTGATCCAGTATTCTAGTATCATGTAACTCAGTATGATTCAGTATTTCACTATCATGTATTGCAGTATGATTCTCAGTTCCTGATTTTAAATCGTTGAATGTTGAACACCTTTATTTGGTCCCGAGGCCGCAGTTTATGCTTATGCATCTTTGGGACGGAGGCCGAATTTTATGCTTTATGCATCTTTGGACCTGAGGCCGCAATTATGTATACGTATACTTGGGCCCGAGGCCATATATATATATATATATATATATATATATTGGGACTGAAGCTGCAATTTATTTATTCAGATAAACAGGTTGTTCATCAAGAGGGAGTATTCATATCCTTTCTTCCTTTGTTAAGTTCAGTTATCAACTATGAGTTGTCACTTATCATTTTCATTATCAGTTCAGTTATCAGTTATCAATTCATCCATAAATTTCAGTTATCACCTATTTATAATTCTTTCTTTCAATTGATTTATATACTAGTGCAATTCAAATGTACGAACGTCCCTTTTACCCGGGGCTTGCATCTCACAATGCAAGTAATGCTTTACAGGTTGATGATTCAAAGCGCTAGGATTCTCGTACCAGCTACATGGTGATCCTTGATTCTTTCGGGGCATTATCATTACCTTATAGTCTTCAGTATTTTCAGACACTCAGTATTTTTAGTACTTCATTAGAGGCTTCATAGACTATAATACAGTTAGGCAGAGTCTCAGGCTTATATGTTTCAGACTTGTTTTAGTATTTTCGCACTTTGATTTATATCATCCAGACTTCCAATATATCAATATGTGTTAGTTTATCTTCCGCATTCAGTATGTTATGATATCACATATTGATTCAGCAAGCCAGTTGGTTCGCTTGGTCACATGTAGTTAGGCACCGAGTGTCGTGTTACGTCCAGGCCCAGGTTTGGGGCGTGACACCTATATCACTTCCAAGACTAAACAAAACTACTATTTCGCTTTGCAAACACACAAGGCAAGTCTAGACATCAAATGCAATAGGTAGAATAACACAAAACCTTCCACACACATGGCACATAACTCACTCATGATTTGACTCATCAAGACACTCTAGTCAAATCAGTTAAGTAAATTTAAGATCATACAATTTAAGGTATTTTTATAAGAGTCAAAAATTGAGCCTAAGCGTCACAGCCAAAATACTCACTATTCTCAAGGCATAACAAAGTCAAGAGATATTGTTGCTATTCAATTCATCTCACTCTAGCTCCTACTCCCTTAAAAAAACTAACTATACCCGGTTCAAACAAAACCCATGAAAAAAGAACCGCGACACAAGGAAAAACCAAGGGAAAATTACTACACTACCAACAAAGAAAATCTTTTTGTCCTTTTTCTTTAGACTTAAGTCCTTCAAGAAAAATCGTCTGGGATATTCATAATCGGGAAATTCCAATCTTTAAAAAAAATATTATTCAACTAAACTATCACATGTAAAGTAACATAGAAAGTCACCCAGACAATCTCCTCACCCCACACTTAAAATTATGCATTGTCCCCAATGCGCATCATAACTATAATAAGGTAAAGAAACTCCTTGGTAGGCAAAGGTCCGATGCACTAGCAGCTTATGGGGTACTCAGACTTCTCTCAGGTTTGGTCCTTCGTGCGGGTACCTCACACTTAGTACAAACCATTAGATTTGCTGTTGCATTCTTCCAATAACTTTGCTTTTCATTGTCCTAGAAATAAAAAATTGACACTATAAAAATAATACAATTAAAAAAAATACTAAAAAAAATAAAAGAAAGCAGTAAAGTTGGGTTGCCTCCCAACAAGAACTTGATTTAACGTCGTGGAACGATGCGAATCACTTTCTGCGTCCACCCCGACTTATGAATTGGACCCCAAGTTTTGATTCTACTCTATGATCATGTTCTTAGGGTGATACAAATTGTTGCCAGCCAAAAATTTAAATGATACTTTATGAAGTTTTTGACTTTCAACCGAGGAATGTCACTTTGCCTAGATGACCTTGAAAATATCAGAATATAGGGCTCATCTACCTTTTTCTTTGAGTCCCGAGTTTGCTTTTCTCGTGTAATCATCACCTCGGTGCATTTAAATACTCTTAAAGAACATTGACTCCTCCAAATCATGTAAATCACATACTCTGGCTCTTCCTACTCGTTCTGTCTGTTTGAATCCCTATTTTTGAAGTGGTTCTTGGCTCGACCACTTAAAATTTTTTGAAGGTGCCCCTCGTTGAATAGTCAGGCTACTTCCTCTCTTAGTTGCCTGCAATCTTCTGTTTTATGGCCATGGGTGCCATGATACTTGCATATTTGGTTTGGGTTTATCTGGGCCGGATCGATATGCAGAGGCCAAGGCCACCTAGTATCTTTTATACGCCCAATGGCCGATATTATGGCGGAAACATCTACACTAAAGTTATATTCTGATAATCGAGGTGCTTCATTAAACCCGGTATCCCTATCGAAACCATTGTTGATCATGAGCCCTCGGGAGCTATGTCCCCGATCATTCCTCCTATCATTTTGAACGGTGTTGCACCCAGGCCCGTTATTTCCTCGGTCTCCACCATATGGCTGATATCGGTCTCTGTTCGATCGTGGTTCCCGGTCGACGTCCCTTTTAATTTTGTCCACTACCTGTTGGGATAAATCGAACTGATTGGAGACCCTAGTTGGTCGTCTTCGACCCTAATCTTTGACCGATATCGATTATGTACATCGGACCAAGTGACGACGGAATATTCGATCAATTTCTGATTTAATTGGTGCGAAGCTATGGAACTCTGTTTGTTGAGACCTTGAGTGAAGGCTTGACAGCCCAATCATCGGTGATCGGTGGCAAATCCATCCGTTCCATTTGAAATCGAGGTACGAATTCCCTGAGCATCTCGTTGTCTTTTTTGCCTTACCTTGAATAAGTACAACTTTCTAGGTGCAACCTAATGGCTCCATCACGCGCCTTTGAAAAAGGAATATGCAAGCATAGCAAATGAATCAATAAAATTAGGTGGTAAATTATGATACCGTATCATAATACTCTTTGATATGGTTTCTCCAAATTTCTCCGAACGTCATTCATTTTCTGTTTCTTTTCCTTTCCATTTTTGTCTTTTTTATTCTCATAGTATGATTTGATTGCAATGTATCACGTTTACTCTTTTTGATGTGCATGTTCTTTTAACAAAATTTTCAGTGGTTTGTATAATAAACTAATCGATCTCAGTTAAGTTAATCAATCGTACCGCATTAAACAACATGAGCATGATCCCATTAGTTTTCAGAAAATTTATACATTGCATCCAGAAACCTTTTGACGTGTAATCAGAAGCCAGCGCTGGTCGGGGAAGGTTGGCAATTGGCGTTCACATTTGGTCAAATAATAATTATTCTCAACGGGATTTCTTTTACTGTTCTTGTAATGATGCTTTAATTAATGCATATTTACTACGTATTATGAGATAAGTGGCAGATTATCTAGTTATCTATTAAAAAATCATCTTCTAGAAAATGAGGGAAAAGAAAAAGAAACCCAACTACTCGAATAACTTTGATATTTCCTTGTTTCCGTCAATAGGAGACAAAGATGGAAAGTAAGGAAAATAAGAGAAATGCCAAGTTTGGAACTGGAACTTTTTATCTTCAATTAATTGTGCAGGATACCTCCTAAACTACAAGTATACAACAAAACATGACAAGTTTATGTAAGCATAAACATAATTTATATCAGGATCTTAAACATGATAATCTTACATATAATCGTAATGGAAAAATATACCTGAAGCGAGATCCATTATCTTGAAACGGAAGCGTTAATTGGTAATCGGTTTCTTGCCCCTTGCACTAGCTTTCGTTACCACCGATTTTAGGGATGGAAGAGAGGAAAAGCAGTAACCCTAATGGGTGGGGAGAGGACCAATTTATAGAGATTTTCACTTAATCTGGTACGTCCATCAAGTAACCAATCGGACGGATGAGATTTGCTCATAATTAAATATTAGTTATGGGCCTTAACCTATTGGGCCACATTATTTGTAAGAAAATAACTTACATTCTCCCACTTGTCCCAATAATCACATAATGTTAATATTTAATATGGGAACATTAGTTGCGCATAAACAAATCTCTTCTATAATATCCATCATAAATACCACTATACGATAAACCAGTAACTGTGAGTTATGGCGGTTATACATAATTTATCTACATTCTCTCTTCCATATACTACAACATTAGTAATTTACCGTATCAGGTTCATAAGTTATAAATTTTATGGTCCATAATAATGTCTCCTTGAGACTTATCCTGTAATATCTCAAAACAATAATGTGTACACCATTATGAGAAATAGGAAATCACTAATGTATATCAGAAACGTATAAATGAGCTCAGAGTGTCAAAACATCATAAATGCATCAATCATAAAAACAGCCAAGACCCATTCTATGTACATATTCTTTAAATATCTTTGGCTGTAAACCCTTCGTTAACGGATCTGCAATCATGAGATCTGTTCTAATATGCTCAAGTGACACTCTTTGTTTCTGAACTTCCTCCTTAATGGTAAAGTACTTTAATTCCATATGTTTGGTACCTTTGGAGTACTTATCATTCTTGGAGAAGAATACTGCTGCAGAATTATCACAATAATTTTTCAGCGGCTTGGTAATGGTGTCGACAACCCCAAGTCTTGAAATAAAGTTTCGCAGCCATAATGCATAAACTGTGGCCTCAAAACATGCCAAAAATTCTGTTTCCATCGTGGATGTAGCAATGACAGACTATTTGGCACTCTTCCAAGATATTGCTCCTTCAGCTAATTGGAACAAATAACCAAACATGGATTTTCTAGTGTCAACACATCCAGCGAAATCTGAATCCGAGTATCCAACAACTTCCAAATGCTTGGACCTCTTATACATGAGCATGTAATCCTTCGTTCCTTTCAGGTACCTCAAAACTTTCTTTGCAGCTTTCCAGTGATCAATTCCTGGGTTACTCTGATATCTTCCTAACATTCGACCGCAAAACTAATATCCGGTCTTGTGCAAGTCTGGGCATACATCAGACTACCAACAATAGAAGAGTAAGGAATTTATTCCATTTCCTTTCGCTCTACATCATTTTTAGGACATTGCATGAGACTAAATTTATTCCCTTTTTGAATTGGAACAATTCTTGCTGAACAATTGTTCATGTTAAATCTCTCAAGAATTCTTTCTATATAGCCTTTCTGAGACAACCCAATAATCCTTGTGATCTATCACGAAATATTTCTATTCCTATTACATAGGATGCCTCATCCATATCTTTCATTTCAAAATTCTTAGAGAGAAAATCTATAGTCTCACGCAATATACCTAAGTCATTGCAGCAAGTAGAATATCATCAACATATAGGACTAAAAATATAAACTTGCTCCCACTGATCTTTTGGTATATACACCGATCAATGGTATTTTCCACAAATCCAAAAGATGTTATGGTATCATTGAACTTTATATACCATTATCGTGAGGCTTGTTTAAGTCCATATATTGACTTTTTTAGTTTACACACCATTTGACCTTTCCCTTTAGTTTCAAAACCCTCCGGTTGGTCTATATACACTTCTTCCTCGAGATCTCCATTAAGAAAGGCAGTTTTCACATCCATTTGGTGTAACTCTAAATCATAATGAACCATAAAATCCATAATAATTCTTAACGAGTCTTTTTTGAGACCGGTGAAAATATCTCTTTATAATCAATGCCTCCTTTCTGAGTATAACCCTTGGCAACAAGTCTAGCTTTGTATCTCTCAATATTGCCATTTGAATCGCGTTTGGTCTTAAAGACCCATCTACACCCGATTCTTTTAGAACTTTCAGGTAATTCAACGAGATCCCACACTTTATTGTATTTCACAGATTTTAACTCTTCCTTCATGGCATCAATATATTTGACAGACTCATTACTTTCTATGGCTTGCGAAAATGAGACCGGATCCTTATTAAGACCAATATCAAAATCTGACTCTTGCAAATAAACCACGTAATCATCCGAAATAGCCGATTTTCTAACTCTTTGAGATTTTCTTAATGGCATTTCGTATGGTTCATTTGTGTCATATATTTGTGAGTTAGTTTCTTCGTGAAGTGTTTCATTCAAATGTTGCTCGGTATTGTCAAAGTGTTCTTCAATAACTGGAATAATATTTGGTATTTGTGTGGAAGTAGACATATTTCTGGATAATAAAATATTGACCCTCACCTCTTTAATTTCCACACTTTGCTTTTCAACACTCCCACTAACTTTACCATTCTCAATGAATGTTGCATTACCAGTTTCAACAATTCTTGAACTATGGTTTGGATAGTAAAACACATACCCTTTAGATTTCTCTGGGTAACCAAGAAAGTAACTACTTACTATTCGAGAATCTAATTTCTTTTCTTGTGGATTATAAGCTCTAGCTTCCGCTGGGCAACCCCAAATATGCAGGTGCCTTAAACTAGGTTTCCTTCCTGTCCACAGTTCAGAAGGGGTCTTTGGAACTGCCTTACTAGGAACCCTATTTAATAAATATACAGCGGTTCTAAGAGCATACAGCCACAATGATTTGGGTAATGAGGAATAACTTATCATGCTCCTAACCATGTCCATAAATGTTCGATTACGCCTTTCTGCAACACCATTTTGTTGAGGTGTTCCTGGCATAGTATTCTGTGCACATATGCCACGTTCCTCAAGGAACTTTGCAAATGGACCTGGACATTGTCCTGACTCATTATATTTTCCATAGTATTCACCACCTCTATCTGACCTAATGATTTTTACCTTTTTATCTAATTGCCTTTCAACCTCATTAACAAACACCTTGAAAGCATCTGTTGCTAGAGATTTTTTTTCCAGCAAATAGATGTATCCATAACGTGAAAAATCATCGATAAAAGTGATAAAATATTTTTCTCTACCAAAAGATGGAATATCAAAAGGTCCACAAATATCGGTGTGTACAATTTCAAGAAGCTTGGTGCTTCTTGTGGCACCTTTCTTACTATGCTTGGTTTGTTTTCCCTTAATGCAATCCAAACATATAGTAAGATCAGTAAAATTTGGATTCGAAAGAATCTCATTCTTTACTAATCTCTCTAACCTTTCTTTGGATATATGACCCAAACGCATGTGCCACAAGTAAGCAGAACTTTCATCTAGTGAACTGCGTTTAATTCCAACATTGTGTTTTACATTAAGAAGGGATTCAGAAAAACCAATATCGAGTTTCAATTTATATAAACCATCCCTAAGAAAACCAGAACCATAGAAAATAACATTCTTATATAAATTGAAACATCCATTTCCAAACTTAAAATCAAATCCAGAAACATCAAGTCTTGAAAGAGAAATCAAATTCCTAGAAACTGAATGTACACAAAGAGTCTGTAATAGATCAAGGTGACGTCCAGTCTCCATGATGAAACGATAAGTCCCTATGCCTTCAACTAGAGCCTTCATATGATTTTCCAAGAACAAGAAATCCTTATTTGGATTTGTGATTTGGATCGTAAGGAATTCCCGTAACGTAGTAGATATATGAGCAGTTGCAGCAGAATCGAGCCACCAAGTATTATTAGGAACTTCTACTAAATTCGATTCCAAACATACAAAAGCACTAATTGTACCTTTCTTTTCAAACCAAGCTTTACATTTCAGGCAATCTTTCTGATAGTGTCCTTCCTTATTACATAAACGACACGTATCTGCCTTACATTCCTTGATAGCATCCTGTTGAGCTTTAGCAGGTGCTTTCTTCTTCTTGAACTTGTTGGCCTTTGCTTTAAGTCCTTTACCAGCTCCTTGACCCATGAGGTTAATTGAATGACTCCCTTGTTTCTTAAGTCTTGACTCCTCTTGAGTAAGCAGACTGGACAATTCACTAACATTCCACTTATCCTTAATAGTATTATAGTTAATTTGAAAAGGTCCATACTTAGGAGGTAACGAGTTCAGAATAAACTGAACCAAGAAGGAGTCATCCACTTTCATCCCCAAGGTCTGAAGTCTTGCTGCAATGTTAGTCATCTCGATGATATAATTTTGCATACTACGCGACCCATCAAACTTCATGGTCGTGAGTTCAGCCATTAGGTACCAGCGAGAGACTTATCTACAGAGCGAAAACGTTCTTCCACAAACTTCAGGTATTCTCTGGCACTTTCTGTTTGTGGAATAGTACTCTTAATGTTGTTGGCAATATTCATTCGCATAAACATAAGGCTTATCCTATTAGAGCGTTCCCATATTTTATGGAAAGACTTCTCATCCGCACTGCTCGAATCAATAATGGCAGCGGACTTATCATTCAGCAGAGCCAAGTCAAGATCCATTACACCTAAGTGGAACTGGACTTGTTCACGCCATTCAGAGAAGTTTAATCCATTGAACATAGTAACAGACGAAGCAAGCGAGTGAAAAGGAATAGCTGCAAAATAGATAATACATGCTCACAAATCAATATGGATTCAACAAAACAATTAAAGCATATCACAATTCTCCTTTGGGTAGATACTATGACACACTATCATAATTTAAATGCCGTTTAGTCTTTAATAGGTATTTAAATATTTTTAACCAAATATATATGCCATTTTTGGACAAACAATATATATTTGACTAAGAATATTAATTTTACCTCATCATATTCACTATTCATAGAATAATTGATTCACCTTTGGGTAAATCCTTAAGTTCTAGCAATAGTGAAAATTAATTTATCCACTAATATCCACTATTTTTAAATTATAGGCATTTCATTAATTTCATGGATAAACTATATTTTATGTATGCATATTTTTCATAAACAAACTAGTTTGGCCACTTTAGTGACTAACAAACTATATAACATAAGTGCATACACAACATAAGTGATTAAAATTTTTTCCATTTTCATCCATTAAATAATATTTAAATTTAATCACTTGAAAAATCTGTTTTAAATTGTCAGACAATCTAGTTTGATCACTTTGGTGACTAAGAAACTATATAACATTAATCACATACATAAAATAAAAAATAAATTGTTTCGCCAACTCCTTTTCAGAGATTATACTCCACTATTACATATCAGATACAGAACTATGTAAAGTAAAACTTGTTGTTTGTGAATGTTTAACCACTAAGACCTGAGAAGGGAAAGACAATTCACACAAATAGGAATGCATTCCGTGATCATCCGCAGTTGAATCATAAGTGCACAAAAATAAAATAAAAATAAAAAACTCTTACGAAACAGATGATCAAGGTTTTCTACTTGTTACAATAGTGTGTTTGTTTCGTCAATCATGTGCTTAGTAGCGCTACAACATCTTGTTTTAATTGCATGATGGACTTTGAGCAAGTCATCATAATTCTGCTTTATGCATAATAATACTTATGAAGATTATCAGTTCTAAGAAATCCAGGCTCGTGATACCACATGTAAGCATAAACATAATTCATACCATGATCTTAAATATGATAATATTACATATAATTGTAATGGAAAAATATACCTGAAGCGGGATCCGTTATCTTGAAGCAGAAGCGTTAATTGCTAATCGGTTTCTCGCCCCTTGCCCTAGCTTTCGTTACCACCGATTTTAGGGATGGAAGAGAGGAAAATCAGTAACCCTAATGGGTGGGGAGATGACTAATTTATAAAGATTTTCACTTAATATGGTACGTCCATCAAGTAACCAATCGGACGGATGAGATTTGCTCATAATTAAATATTAATTATGGGCCTTAACCTATTGGGCCACGTTATTTGTAAGAAAATAACTTAAAGTTTACTCCTTAAAAAAAATAATTAGGGACAAAAAAGGGTAGTCCAGTGCACAAAGCATTCCGTATTCACGTAGGATCCGGGAAAGAGCCGCGTTCCTAGGGGTATGATATAGACAACATACCCTAATGCAAGCATTAATGGCTACTTCCATGGTTCAAGCCCGTGCATGAATGAAGCTTCCGGGAGTTACTATATTGAATTCCTGGGCAACTACATCTAGTAGAGTTGACCGAAGACAAAAGCAATCTCCTTTCTAGTCTAGTCTAGGCTTGTAGCTTCGAAAATGAGTCCTAAAACTCCCCTAGTTATGATATTCTGTTGCATCAGAGAGATCAGAGAGGAGCACCCTCTTATGCAGAGAGCTTTAAGCTAGATGCAAGGCAAGATCTTGCAACCACATCCGAAGAAGTACGCAACAAAGCTCTTTTCCTTTCTCATTTAAGTATGCAGCGAGGAATCAAAGGGATGAGACCCCGATTCATAAATCAAATCCATCCCTTCGTTAATTTACCCACAGTAACTGATTGTCACGTCCAACGTGGGCGTGAGCATCTTGCTATTCTTTCTTGTCATGGGGGCATTCTACTAGCAAAGAAGACTCCTATAAGTGGTAGTACCTAGCCGGGGCTTTGTGGTATAATTGACTTATAAGTCACGCAGACACAATTTTACTGTTATTTCAAGGAAAAAAAAAAATAATAATTAAAATAAGAAAAAAAGTACCTCAAACCTCGTGTTGGAGTAGTTACTAGGTGTATGATCACACCCAACTATGCTTTATAAAAAGAACAAAGTAGTCGGTGCAAATATATTCCGATTAATAAGTCCGGAGTTGAATCTCACAGAGAATTAACCTATCGATCACAACTATTGGACTCACAAAAATTCATGCATTCAATCTTCAGAGATATTTGAGTAACAAATTGGGTATTTATTAACTAAATATTACGTAATAGAAATGCATTAACTAAGAATTAGTTATAAACTGGTTGTAAGCAAGAATGAGAATGGTCTAAGGTTGTGATTTCCCTATTGTCGGAATCATTTACGCTATGTTTGCTATAAATGTGCCTAAATCTTCTCTATCGATCATGATCACTCTGACTGTCGTAACTCTCTCTCGGGTAATTACAATAATATACTAGACATATTCTTCTGAATTACGCTAGCTAGCTTTAATTGCAGCTCAGTTAGATCGCACCTAAGATTTTGTTATCCCTAATCCCACCTTTAAACCCTTCGTATTGATCTCTCATATACGTTAGGAGTGATGATGTTCAACAACTACCTAAATATATACTCTATCCCGAGTAATGCACACTAAATAAACGCTAATTGAGGGCTCTTCAATCAACAACAATAAGCATATAGTTGAACAAATAGAGATAATACAATGGCAAATCTATATTAACATAACGAGAAAATGATCCTTCAACAGGTTCCATCAAAACCCTAGATTAGGTATTTAGCTACTCATGCTCATAGTAACAATTCCTCAAATAATTTGCATAATCAAATTACAAATTAAAGATGAAGGAATAAAGAATTTGATGATCCTTCCGAAATAGTCTCCCTCGGTATCCGGTGTGTCAAAAGTCCTCAAAACAACATTTTTATATGTATTTATACTAAGTAGGGTCGGGCACAGACAAAACACCCTTTCATGCGCGAAATAGGACTTTGCTCTGTAAAATTTGTATAGGTGTGCCGCACTGTGCGGCGCGGCGGTGGGGAAGTTTAGAGAATTATTTTCTGCAGATTGTTGCAAAAATTGTACAGATGTGGCTCAGCGGTGCAATTTTCTTAGAGTGAAATTATTTATCCTCTTTTGACACCCAGACTTGGTACGCGACCTCCGAACATGATCCCGACTTAATGCATTGGACTTTACTCAGACTTCAAAGCTCCAGATTGATCGATTTAGCTCCAAATTAACTTTTGAACTCGGGATCACTTCCTGCCAGGCATAAAACACGTACTAAGTATAATTCACTATCATTTGAGGCTAAGCAACCCCACTTCCAACCGAGAGGTTGTGAGTTCGAGTCTCCCAAAGAGCAAGGTGGGTAGTTCTTGGAGGGAAGGATGCCGGGGGTCTATTTGGAAACAGCCTCTCTACCTTAGGGTAGGGGTAAGGTCTGCGTACACACTACCCTCCCCAGGACCCCACTAAGTGGGATTATACTGGGTTGTTGTTGTTGAGGCTAAGCACACGTAAAAATACAATAATTGAAATATAATACCACGCCTAAAACACGAGTTTCTAGCCTTACATCAGTGTACTAGTCTCAGGACCACCTCATTAACATCATGGAAAACTTCTGATCGATCACCAAGAAAGCGCCTAGTGCAACATTCTTCTACTGATTCAAGATTATTGTCTGGTTATGTAGCTACAACTAATACTACTATGTTATACCATACGAAATATTATTGGTTCAGTTTTGTTGAGGATCGGAGAAGTGAAGATTTGTTTAATTTTTACTTAATTGGTTTCCATTTAAGTCTTGTTTATCTACGATTACAGAGGGTGAAATTGAGTTGGGAATATCAATATAGGAAGGAACAAACAATGTAACCCCACAATTACGCATTAGTGTAGTGGATTTACTTTTGTGCGAGTGAGAGTACGACTAAGTGTAACAGTAGGATGTAACAGTAGCAAACTGAACCATTATTCCAAGTGTAATTGATGCCTCATCCGAGAAAGTAAAGGAATAATTTTGAAGCTCTTTCTAAAATGGATATGTGCGTCCTTGACACTAAAAGTGTCACCACCCGTATTTTCCACTATCGGGAGTCATGATGGCGCCTACTAGTGGAAGCTAGGCAAGCCAATTCTTACTTATATTTCCATTAGTTCCAACTCTCTTTTTAAGACTTTAAATAGAATTATGTAATTACAGCGGAATAAATAATTTATCGGAAGACTTAGCAAATTTTACTAGATACGATACAGAAAACCCAAACATGATACACTACCCAAGACTGGTGTCACAATACTTGCGAACTTCTAAGAATAATACACATAACCGTCTGAAAGAAATATAAACTATTTATCTCGAATACGTGAGATAACAGAATGAAAAAAATAAAGATAGAGGAGACAATGGGTCCCGCGGGCGCCTGCAAGGCTACCTCGAAGTCTCAGTAGTCAAAATATCCACAATCGTGCTACTGCCGCTGCTGCTGTCTGTAACCTGTATCTGTGCAAAAAGAGCGCAGAGTGTAATATCCAGCACAATCGACCTCATGTGCTGGTAAGTGTCTGGCCTATCCCGACGAAGTAGTGACAAGGCTAGGACCAGACACCCACATAAACCTGTGCAGTTAAAATATATATAGGTACAAACAGACAACAATATACAATAGTGATCATTTATAGGAAAAAGAACATACCCGAGTACAGCAACAAAATATTATATCATAAAAATAATATGGACAATGGAATACAATTCTGTTTCCAAACTCACATCATCCACTTACAGGAGTACAACCACTCGCTCTCATTTTACCATCAATCATTTCTTTTATTTAACAACACCATACATAATATATTACAGGCTACTGTGGCCAATATTAACAATTATTATCGGTTAGTAGTGCGGCGTGCACTGCGACCCTCCCGATAAGTCACCGGCATCTATGGCCAATAACAATACAAAATAGGCTACCGACAACTATGGCCAATGCCAACAATCAATATCTGTTAGTAGTGCGACAACACTCTGACCCTTCCGATAAGTCACCGGTCCTATGGCCAATAACAATAATCAATACAATATGTTACCGGGATTGGACCAATAATCTTCAATTTCAACAAAGTTTTTATTACCGGTGTAAATCCAATAAATAATAATAAATCAACAATATATGTATGTTACCAGTGTGACACCAATAATCTTTAATCAACAATTTATATATATTACCGGTATGAAACCAATAATAATTTTCTTTCATATAATCACATAGGATTGATAGGAATTTAATCCATTTAAGACCAACGATCATGCTCAACCCCCAACGTATAGATACTCCTCACCATGCCTATACGCCGGACTCCACACATAACAATTAGCAAATAAACTCAATTCCTATTCCTTCAAGCTAGGATAGATCAAACACTTACCTCAAAAGTTTTCGAACAATTCAATCTGTAGCAATACCTTTTTCTTATTAATTTGGCTCCAATCCAATCGTATATATACACAATTGATTTAATATCATCAATTCTACTTAATAAACTAGTTTATATGGCTAAATATAATTTTTACAACATTCCGCCCGGAATAGTAAAAATCGACCCCGGGCCCATATGATCGAAACTCGAGGTTCGAACCAAAATAAATTCACCTAATTATCCACGAGTTCAAATATACAATTTGATCTTAAGTTCGACCCCAAAACGAGGTCTAGATCGCAAATTCTTTGAAAAACCTAACTCTACCCAATTCTCAAATGTTTTACCTATTTTCACATATTTAGGCCTAAGAATTTGAATAATATTGATGGAATATGAAGGAAATGAGTCAGGAATCAGTTACCAAACAAGTTTGATGAAGAATTGCTCAAGAATCACCCAAAAAATCGTGGAGAAGAGAGAGTTTGAGAAATGGGATTTTTATCCCGTTTCCGTTCTGTTTCAGAACTTAAATCACTGGAGAAGAAAATAAAAGGGGCAGAAAATTGCTCTATGCGATCGCGGAGCAGTGATGCAATCGTATAGAAGAAAAAATAGTGGGTTGGACTTGCTCTATGCGATCGCAGGGACTGGTATGTGATCGCATAGAAGGATTTCTGGGCCTCCAATTTTACTCTATGTGATCGCAAAGTGTGTTATGCGATCGCATAGAAGGGGTAGACAATACTATGCGATCGCAGGTCTACCATTGCGATCGCATAGAATAAAAATGGGAACAAAAATTTACTCTATGCAATCGCATGAGCTTCTATGCGATCGCATAAAGTAACATACCAGATACCAGCAAACAACAAAAATACCAGATTTTCCAAGTCTAAAACATCCGGTTACCTATCCAAAGCTCACCCGAATCCTCGGAGCTCCAAACCAAATATGTACACTGACTCAAAAATGTCATATGAACTTTCTTGCACGATCAAATCGCCAAAATAACATCAAAATCAATGAATTGAGCCTTAAAACTCAAGAATTCTTTCAAAATTTCATAACTTCCAAAATTTCCAATTTAAGGCCGAAACACGTCAAACGACATCCGTTTTCAACCAAACTTTACAGGAAGCACTTAACCAACATATATGACCTGTACCAGGTGTCGGAACCAAAATACGAGCCCGATACCATTATTTTTTAATTAAATTTCAGTTTCATTTTCCTTAACATTTTCAAAAAACAATTTAACAGAAAAATTCTTTTACCGGGGTTCTAGACCTCGGATTTTGATTCCGGGCATACGCTCGAGTTCCATATTTTTTTACGGATTTTTTGAGACCGTCAAATCACGGGTGCGGTTCCATTTACCAAAAATGTTGACCAAAGTCAACTATATTAATATTAATATCAAAATTCTTCAAATGTTTCACATATTTCAACATAATACTTTTCCAACTTTGCGCCCGGACTGCGCATGCAAATCGAGGCAACTATAAATGAGGTTTTCATGGTCTCAGAAGCTCAAAATAATTAAGAAAATAAGTGATAACCCTTTGGGTCGTCACATTCTCCACCTCTAAAACAACCGTTCGTCCGCGAACGGACAAAAGAAAGAAGTACGTGAGTCAGGGAATAGATGAGGATATCGGCTTTGCATGTCAGACTCAGACTCAGACTCCCAGGTCGATGCCTTAGGAGGCTGACCCCTCCACTGAACTCGCATAGAAGAAAAACTCTTCGACCTCAACTATCGAACCTGCCGACCTAGAATAGGTACCGGCTCCTCCTCATAAGATAGATCCTTGTCCAATTGGACAGTGCTGACATCTAACATGTGCGATGGATCGCCGTGATATTTTCGAAGCGTGGACACATGAAACACTGGATGTACAGCTGGCAAGCTAGGTGGCAAGGGAATCTTATATGCCACATTTCCCACACGATCAAGAATCTCGAATGGGCCAATAAACCTAGGGCTAAGTTTGCCCTTCTTTCCAAATCTCATCATGCCCTTCTTAGGCGATACTCAGAGCAATACTCGCTCCCCAATCATGAAAGCTATATCTCTAACCTTGCGATCTACATAGCTCTTTTGCTTGGACTAGCTGTACGAAGCCTATCTTGAATGATCTTGACCTTATCTTAGGCCTCCTGAACTAGATCCGTACCCAACAACCGAGCTTCTCTCGGTTCAAACCATCCAACCGGAGAACGACACTGCCTACCATATAAGGCTTCATAAGGAGCCATCTGAATGCTCGATTGATAGTTATTATTATAAGCAAACTCTGCCAAAGGCAGGAATTGATCCCACGAACCCCCAAAATCAATAACACACGCCCGAAGCATATCTTCCAATATCTGAATAGTCCTCTCGGACTGGCCATCCGTCTGTGGAAGAAAGGTTGTACTTAGCTGGGCTTGGGTGCCCAACTCTCGTTGAACCGCCTTCCAGAAATGTGAGGTAAACTGCGTACCTCAATTTGAAATAATAGAGATAGGAACACCATAAAGGCGAAAAATCTCCCACATATAAATCCCAGCTAATCTCTTAGATGAATAAGTAGTGGCAACCGGAATAAAATGAGCTGACTTGGTCAGCCTATCAACAATAACCCAAACAATATCAAACTTCTTCCGAGTCATCGGAAGTCCAGAAATGAAGTCCATAATGATCCGCTCCCACTTCCATTCAGTAAGCTCAATTCTCTGAAATAAACCGCCACGTCTCTGATGGTTATATTTAACCTGCTGACAATTCAAACACCGCACTACATATGACACAATATCCTTTTTCATTCTACGCCACCAATAATTCTGCCGCAAATCCTGATACATCTTTGCTGCACCTGGATGAATAGAATACCGCGAACTATAAGCTTCTTCTAGAATCAATTCTCTAAGCCCATCAACTTTGGCACACAAATGCGCCATTGCATCCTTAGAATCCCATCAGCATCTAAGGTGACCTGTTGGCACCTCCTCGCTAAACCGTCTTTAAGGTCACATAAATGAGAATCATTATATTGTTGATCGCGGATACGCTCCAATAATGAAGAGCGAGCGACCGTGCAAGTTAGCACTCGACTAGGCTCAGAAATATCCAACCTCACAAATCGGTTGTCTAAGGACTGAACATCCAACGCAAGCAGACTCTGATTGATTGGAATATAAGCAAGACTGCCCATACTGGCTGACTTCCTACTCAAAGCATCGGCCACCACGTTTGCTTTTCCCGGATGATATAAAATGGTGACATCATAATCTTTCAGCAATTCTAGCCACCTTCTCTGTTTCAAATTCAACTCCTTCTGTTTAAACAAATATTGAAGACTCTTATGATTGGTGTATACTTCACATTCCACACCATACAAATAATGCCTCCAGATCTTCAATGTGTGAACAATCACTGCCAATTCTAGATCATGAACTGGATAGTTCTTTTCATGAATTTTCAGCTGCCTTGAAGCATAGGCAATAACCTTGCCATCCTGCATCGACACTACACCAAGCCCGATATGGGAAACATCACAGTAAACGGTATAAGGTCCCATACCTGTGGGTAAAACCAATACCGGTGCTGTGGTCAAGGCTGTCTTAAGCTTCTGAAAGCTCGCTTCACATTCATCTGACCATTCGAATTGAACACCTTTTTTGCGTCAATCTGGTCAGTGGGGTTGCAATATATGAAAATCCCTCCACGAATCATCGATAATAACCCGATAATCCCAAGAAACTCCGAATTTCTATGGATGATGTCGGTCTAGGATAGTTCTTGACTACCTCAATCTTCTTTGGATCAACCTGAATACCTACTGCCATCACAATATGACCCAGGAATGCAACTGAACTTAGCCAAAATTCGCACTTTGAAAATTTTGCCTATAGTTGGCTATTTTTCAGAGTCTGCAGAGCCACTCTGAGGTGCTGCGCGTACTCCTCCTGACTGCGGGAATATATTAATATGTCATCAATGAAGACTATTACAAATAAGTCTAAATAAGGCCGGAACACCCGATTAATCAATTCCATAAAAGCTGTTGGGGCATTTGTCAATCCAAAAGACATGACCAAGAATTCATAATGTCTGTACCGAGTGCGAAATGCTGTCTTAGGGACATCATATGTTCTAATCTTCAACTGATGATAGCCAGATCTCAATTCTATCTTCGAAAAGACCTTGGCACCCTAAAACTGATCAAATAAATCATCAATTCGTGGGAGTGGATATTTATTTTTGATATTCACCTTGTTCAACTGCCGATAATCAATGCACATTCTCATCGAACCATCTTTCTTCTTTGCAAATTATACCGGTGCACCCCACGGCGAAATACTAGGTCTAATGAAACCCTTTTCAAGTAAATCCTGCAACTGCTCCTTCAATTCTTTTAACTCTGGCGGGGCCATACAATATGGAGGAATAGAAATGGGTTGAGTGCCTGGAGCCAAGTCAATGCAAAAATCAATATCCCTATAGGGTGGCATACTCGGTAGGTCTGAAGGAAACACTTCAGGAAATTCGCGAACCACGGGCACTGAGTAAATCGAAGGAACCTCAGCACTGGAATCATGGACATAGGCCAAATAAGCCAAACATCCTTTTTCAACCATACGCTGAGCCTTAACATAAGAAATAACATTGCGGCTAGTATGACCAGAAATTCCTTTCCACTCTATACGAGGTAATTCGACAAAGCTAAAGTCATAGTCTTGGCATGGCAATCTAAAATAGCATGATATGGAGATAACCAGTCCATGCCTAATATAATATCGAAGTCCACCATATTTAGGAGCAATAAATTAGCACGGGTCTCAAGACCCTCAATCACTACCATACATGATCGATAAACTCGATCAACCACAATAGAATTGCCTAATGGTATAGACATATGAACAGGAACACCGAGTGGATCACTAGGCTAAAACAAGTACGGTCCAAAATAGGAAGACACGTATGGATATGTAGACCCAGCATCAAATAATGCTGATGCCTCTCTATCACAAACCAAAGTAATACCTCTAATGACAACATCTGAGGACTCAGCCTCTGGTCTGGCAGGAAGTGCATAACATCGGGGCTGGGCCCCACCAACCTAAGTAGTATCTCTGGGACGATCAGCTACTGGCTGGTCTCTACCTCTATCGATCTGAGCTCTACCTCTATGACCTCTACCTCCACATCTATTTCCTCTACCCCCGCCTCTAGCCGGCTGGGCAGGATGTAGGGGAACCGGAGCCTGAACCATAGCACGAAAACCCTGCTGTTGTGACTGAGTACCTCTAAATCTCGGGCAATGTCTCCTAATATGACCCAAATCTCCACACTCATAGCACCCGTCTGAACGTGGAAGCTGGGAAAACTGGGACTGACCTCGCCGACCCGAATGATCACCTCAGAAACTCTAAAGTGGTTGTGCATTAATAGGTGCTGGTGATGCACTATACAGCTGCAGATCCGAGTAATGTGGCTGAGAATCACGACTACCTGAAGGGCCATGAGAAGCTTAAAGGGCTGACTGAAAAGGCCTAGGAGGATGGCATCTACCATACGAATCTCTACCTCCAGATGAGGTACTACTGAACCTGCCTGTATTACGGGGCCTCTTATCTGATCCATGACCTGCTCCTTGTGACAGAGCCATCTCGACCCGGTGGGCTGCATTAGCCGCCTCCTAAAAAGTGATTTCAGTCCCTGCTCTCATAGCCATCTGCAGTCGAATTGGCTGATTCAAGCCATAAATAAACCTTCTCACGCTTTATCTATCTGTGGGAAGTATGACAATGGCATGACAAGCCAGGTCAATGAACCTAGTCTCGTATCGTGTGACTGACATAGGACCCAGATGAAGATGATTAAATTGCCTGTGCAGAGCCTCCCTCTGAGTTGCTGGAATGAACTTTTCCAAGAACAACTCTGAAAATTGGCCCCAAGTCAAAGACGATGATCCTGCTGGCCTAGATAGACAATAATCTCTCCACCAAGTCTTGGCAGAACCAGATAATCGAAAAGTGGCAAAATCAACACCATTAGTCTCTACAATGCCTATAGTACGGAGAACCTCGTGGCAGCTATATAGGAAGTCCTGGGGATTATCTGAAGGAGTGCCACTAAATGTGGTAGTGCAGAGCTTGGTAAACCTGTCCAACCTCCACAACGCGTCAGCAGACATAGCTGCACCATTACTAGCTTGAGTCACTATGACAGGCTGAACTGCCTCAGCTGGCTGAATCACAGGAACCTGAACCTGGGGAATTACTGGCTCCGGGGTGCGCGTAGTAGGAGTCTGATTACCTCCTCCAGCCTGAGAAGTGGCCGGTGCTACTGGTAGTAAACCTGCTCTGGTGATATTGTCCGTAAAACCTGTTATCCAGACTAGAGCATCCTGAAGATCCGGTGTAAACATAACACCTCCTGGGACCTGAGCTGGGTCTACTGAAACTGCTGGGGCTGGAACCTCCTCCTCGATATGAACCTGAGGTTCTGCCACTTGTTCTGCTCCTCGGGGCTGAGCTCTGCCCCTACCTCGACCTCTAGGACGGCCTCGACCTCGGCCTCTGCCCTAGCGGGAGCTGCTGCTGCTGGGGCCTCGGGCTGCTGGTCAGTAGATGAGGAAGCGCGTGTTCTTTCCATCTGCGGAAGAACAAAGTAGAAATTCAATTAGCACTTGAAAGATCAAAGTCTCATGACTGGAAAGAATAAAGGGAAGATTTTCCTAACTCTGCAGTCTTTGGGGGATAAATACAGACGTCTCTGTACCGATCCCTCAGACCCTACTATGGTAGTTCATGAGTTGTGAGACCTGTGCAACCTAGAGCTCTGATACCAACTTGTCACGACACGTATTTCCCACCATCGGGAGTCATGATGGCGCCTACTAGTGGAAGCTAGACAAGCCAATTCTTACTTACATTTCCATTAGTTACAACTCTCTTTTTAAGACATTAAATAGAATTATATAATTACAGCGGAATAAATAATTTAGCGGAAGACTTAGCAAATTTTAATAGATATGATACAGAAAACCCAAACATGATACACTACCCAAGACTGGTGTCACAATACTCACGAACTTCTAAGAATAATACACATAACCGTCTGAAAGAAATATAAAATATTTATCTTGAATACGTGAGATAACAGAATGAAAAAAAATAAAGATAGAGGAGACAACGGGTCCCGCAGACACCTGCAAGGCTACCTCGAAGTTTCAGTAGTCAAAATATCCACAATCGTGCTACTGCTGCTGCTGCTGTTCGTAACCTGTATCTGTGCAAAAAGAGCGCAGAGTGTAGTATCAGCACAATCGACCCCATGTGCTGGTAAGTGTCTCGCATATCCCAGCGAAGTAGTGACAAGGCTAGGACCAGACACCCATATAAACTTGTGGAGTTAAAATATATATAGATACAAATAGACAATAATGTACAATAGTGAACATTTATAGGGAAACGAACATACACTGGTACATCAGCAAAATATTATATCATAAAAATAATATGGACAATAGAATACAATTCTATTTCCAAACTCACATCATCCACTTAGAGGAGTACAACCACACGTTCTCATTTTACCATCAATCATTTCTTTTATTTAACAACACCATACATAATACAATACCGGTTATTGTGGCCAATATCAACAATTATTATCGGATAGTAGAGCGGCGTGCACTCCGACCCTCCTGATAAGTCATCGGCATCTATGGCCAATAACAGTACAAAATAGGCTACCGGAAACTATGGCCAATGCCAACAATCAATATCTGTTAGTAGGGGTGTTCACGAAAAACCGAAAAACCGAACCAACCCGAAGACCAAACCAAACCGAGAAAAAAACCGATATTTTTTTGGTTTAACTTGGTTTGGTTTCTAATTTTAAAAAACCGACAAAGTTGGTTTGGATTTGGTTTTATACCCAAAAAAACCGAAAAATAACCGAACCAAACCGATCATATAGATTGTGTTTTCAAAAAACTTAACTGTGATTGTGTTTTCAAAAAACTTAACTGTATTTGGTTCATCCATTGGAGAAATGACTGGATTTCTTATCATGGGATAAAGTTGAGTAGTGAGTGACATAATTTTGGATTTCTTGGGAAGTTTTGCTATCTTCTTTTCTATAGTTTGGAAGTTTATCTCTATAATGAATATAAGTTGTCTTTATTCTCTCTTCTTTCTCCTAACAGAATACGTGAAAAAGTAACAATGGCAGCCATGCTTGTCTATTTTTTCTATGTCTCAACATTTGATTCTTTTGAAAATTTTTGTACCTTAAAAAAACCGAAAAAACCGAAAAAACCGAAAAACCGATAAAAAACCGACAAAAACCGAAACCGATAAATTTATGTTAATTTGGATTGGTTTGGTTTTACAATTTGAATAACCGACTTAATTGGTTTGGTTATTTTTAAGGTAACAACCGACCCAAACCGAACCATGAACACCCTTATCTGTTAGTAATGAAGCGTACACTCCGACCCTTCCGATAAGTCACCGGCGTTATGGCCAATAACAATAATCAATACAATATGTTACCGGCATTGGACCAATAATCTTCAATTTCAACAACATTTATATTACCGGTGTAAATCTAATAAATAATAATAAATCAACAATATATGTATATTACCGGTGTGACACCAATAATCTTTAATCAATAATTTATATATATTACCGGTATGAAACCAATAATAATTTCCTTTCATATAATCACAAAGGATTAATAGGAATTTAATCCATTTAAGACCCACGGTCATGCTCGACCCCCAACGTATAGATACTCGGCACCATGCCTATACGTCGGACTCCACACAAAACAATTAGCACATAAACTCAATTCCTATTCCCTCAAGCTATGATAGATCAAACACTTACCTCGAAAGTTTACGAACAATTCAATTCGTAGCAATGCCTTTTTCTTTCGAATTTGGCTCCAATCCAATTGTATATATACACAATTGATTTAATATCATCAATTCTACTTAGCAAATTAGTTTATATGGCTAAATATAATTTTTACAACTTTCTGCCCGAAATAGTAAAAATCGACCCCGGGCCCACATGATTGAAACTCGATGTTCGAACCAAAATAAATTCACCCAATCATCCATGAGTTCAAATATGCAATATGTTCTTAAGTTCGACCCCAAAATGAGGTCTAGATCTCAAATTCTTTGAAAAATCTAACTCAACCCAATTCTCAAATTTTCTACCTATTTTCCAATGTTTAGGCCTAAGAATTTGAATAATATTGATGGAATATGAAGGAAATGAGTCAAGAAACACTTACCCAACAAGTTTGATGAAGAATTGCTCAAGAATCGCCCAAAAAGCTGTGGAGAAGAGAGAGTTTGAGAAATGAAATTTTTATCCCGTTTCTGTTCTGTTTCATAACTTAAATCACTGGAGAAGAAAATAAAAGGGGCAGAAAATTGCTCTATGCGATCGCGGAGCAGTGATGCGATCGCATAGAAGAAAAAATAGGGGGCTGGACTTGCTCTATGCGATCGCAGGGACTGGTATGCGATCGCATAGAAGGATTTCTGGGCCTCCAATTTTACTCTATCCGATCGCGAAGTGTGCTATGCGATCGCAATGAAGGGGCAAACAATATTATGCGATCGCAGGTCTACCATTGCGATCGCTTAGAACAAAAATGGGCAACAAAAATTTACTCTATGCGATCGCATGAGCTTCTATGCGATCGCATAGAGTAACGTACCAGATACCACCAAACAACAAAAATACCGTTCCAAGTCTAAAACATCCCGTTATCTATCCGAAACTCACCTGAGCCCTCGGAGCTCCAAATCAAATATGTACACTGACTCAAAAATATCATATGCGCGTGATCAAATCGCTAAAATAAAATCAAATTCAATGAGTTGAGCCTTAAAACTCAAGAATTCTTTCAAAATTTCATAACTTCCAAAATTTCCAATTTAAGGCTGAAACACGTCAAACGACGTCCGTTTTCAACCAAACATTACAGGAAGCGCTAACCAACATATGTGACCTATAACGGGCGTCAGAACCAAAATACGAGCCCGATACCATTACGTTTTAATCAAATTTCACTTTAATTTTCCTTAAACATTTTCTGAAAACAATTTAACAGAAAAATTCTTTTACCGGGGTTCTAGACCTCGGATTTCGATTACGGGCATATGCCTGAGTTCCATATTTTTCTACGGATTTTCTGAAACCGTCAAATCACGGGTTCGGGTCTGTTTACCAAAAACATTGACCAAAGTCAACCATATCAATATTAATATCAAAATTCTTCAAATTTTCCACATATTTCATATATTTCAACATAAAAAATTTTCAGCTTCGCGCCCAGACTGCGCACGCAAATCGAGGCAACTATAAATGAGATTTTCAAGACCTCAGAAGCTCGAAATGATTAAGAAAACAAGTGATAACCCTTTGGGTCGTCACAAAAAGTGGTAATGTGATACACACATGTAGCATATTAAATCAAGTCATGGAGCAGGCCACAAGTTATGCACGTGTATATACCAAGTTTAAATTATAGGAAAAATATTTATATAATCAGATTATTTATAAGATAATTGCAAGTAATTTTATTTAATAATACTGATCAATAATATATTAGATTAAATAAATAATAATTAATCTACTAATAACATGTTAAATCAAATCAACATGATAGTGTAAAACAATTTATTACATAATAAATATATGGTAATATATATCCTTTATGTTATGCATATGACATGTCACGTATAAGTGTAAGTATTAAAATAACAAAATTACTAGTCCTTTCGTCCCATTTCTATCCTGAAATAAAGATATTATTATTTGTGGGGGTCAAATATTTTTTTTAAATTTATCTTACATAGAATTTTCAAACTTTATTTCTGAGATTATACTGGCTGGTCGGTGTTGTCTAGAACCTGCACATATCCTTAGGGGACTCACACCGATATTTTTGAACCATAAGCTTGTGATAACTTCCTCCTTTTATTAAATCAATAAAATAATATTAGTAGTTAATTATGACTCGTGAAACCATATAATAACAATTATGAATGGTGATGGTGAAAAGTTGCAAGCGCACAAGATAAGGGCACAAATATGGAGATCGTGGCCTACATTTCCTTTGTAGTTTCAGCATGAAAAGCAATTGCGATAGCAGATTACTAATAGTCCGTGACCCACAAAAGCGATGCAATTTTTAACTAAATTCCAGTGATGGTTCTTACTTTAATTTTTCGATATAAATAGCATATCATATTCATTATTCATTTTTGAAAGCTTTATAGTGTTACCTACAAAAACTAAATTAATTATCTTTACTTATCCATTAATTTGTCTACCCACTAAGCTAATTATAATTACCTTTTCTATCCATTGTAGTTTTTGTGATTAATATTGTTACTGAAAAGAGATAGGTGAATCATGATTGTGGCTATGCTTTCATAAAGTTAAATGGAAAGTTATAAAAGGCAATTATTAAATCTTGAGATTAAATTGTGCCCATTTTATTCTTGACACTTTACATAAGGAGGAGGGAAGCGAGAACCTAAGAAAGCCAGCAAGAGGCGAAATAGTAGGCTGCCCATAAAAATTAAATATCGAGAAGAGAAAAATAATTATTATTTTCATCATCTACTTCTAATACAGTCCCAATCAGTATTATCAAACCCATCCTCCTCCTCTGATGTTTCCACAATTTCATCATGTAAATTTTGTGCATGAGATGGAATATCAATGATATCAACTGGTACATCTTCTCTTGACCATCTAATGTCATCATCAAGCAATCTAGATGAGGAACCAATATCATTATTAGGTTCCCGCCAAAATGTGTCTCCAATATTGGGACAATTCTCTTCCTCCGGATCATACAAATCAACATGTACTTTACTCCGTGCATAATAAACATCTTTCTCAATTGGATCCTCCACATAAAAAACTTGATAAACTTGTGATGCCAACACAAAAGGTTCATCTGTACTACATAATCTATTGAAGTACACCCGAGTTAACCCATAATCATCTATTTCATTACGAAACCAATCACATCTAAACAATACAACACCAAAAGAACCCCAATAATCAATCTCAATGATATCCTTAATAGCCCCATAATAGATAACCTCTCCATCGATGGGATTTTGGTCCCTAGCACTAGCAAAACTATATGTTGTTGCCAATAAAGTCACTCCGCTATTTTGAGTCTTGCCTCGGGAATCCCGTTCTTTAGTATGAAATCGGTATCCATTAATAAAATATCCTGTGTATCTTTTGGCTACCATATTAGGTCCTTTGGCTAGCCATCTTAAATAATCTGGCAATTCAATATTTTTAACTTTTTCTTTAAACCAATTGTTGAATTCTCGACTATGATCCCTCGCTCTTACCCATGCATTTGATCTACTATGATTAACAATTAAATTCTTATGTTCCCTGCAATCAAGAACATTTCCAATTTAATCATATAATAAAGAAAAAATTATATAAAAACAAATAAATAATAATATAATTTATCTTACTCGATAAACTTTTCCATTTGTTCATCTCCAGTATTAAACAAAGCATATCGATGTGCTTCAAAGCATAACTGTGAATCCATGAGAAAAGTATTTTGTTTCTTACTTCCAATTGGATGGCCTATATTAGGGAATATAGGTGACAAATTTTGAGAGCACTCATCATCCACAGTTTGGTACCTACTAAATTTTGTCTTCACACCATCATGTAGATATCTCGAACAAAAAGTCAAGCACTCATCGGCCAAAAACCCCTTCTGCTATTGACGCTTCTGGAGCAGATCGATTACGTACAAAGGCCTTGTACTTACATAGGTTCCTCTCAATGGGATACATCCAACGAAGATGAGCCGGACCCCCAAGCTTAATTTCATCCACCAAATGAATAGGCAAATGTGGCATTATGTCAAAAAATGTTGGATGGAAAATCTTTTCAAGCTCACATGTTATTTCAACAATTTCAGACTGCATTATTTCAAGATCTCTTCGCCTTATGACCTTACTACATATAGCTCTAAAGAAATTTCCCAACCTAATCAAGGCCAATGAAACATTCTTGGGCAACACTTTTCTAACAGCAGCAACCTGGAGCAAGTAATGCATTATAAAATGGGCGTCATGACTCTTGTTGTCACGACCCGGATTTTCCCCCAACATCGGGATCGTGATGGCGCCTACTCGTGGTAGCTAGGCAAGCCACTGTATTCATACTATCCTGTTATTAACACAATTTTAATTAAATAAATGCGGAATACTTTATCGAAATGGATATAACAAATCACAAAGTGAAAATTATACCGAAATCCTCTACCCAAGACGTGGAGTCACCAACTCACAAACTACTATGGAATACTACACATAAAAGTCTGAAGGAAATATAACATAATACTGTTTGTCTCGGAACAACGAGACTACAGCTATTAACATAAATAGAGAAAGAGACGCCGGGCCTGCGGACGTCCGCAAGCTACCTCGGTCTCAAATGTGATCAACTCCCACGCAATCTATTTACTGCTGCTGCTGCTCCTGATCGTAACCTGGACCTGTGCAAAAACGCACAGAAGTGTAGCATCAGCACAACCGACCCCATGTGCTGGTAAGTGCCTGGCCTATCCAGGCGAAGTAGTGACAAGCCTAGAACCAGACACTCACATAAACCTGTGCAATTCAATACATATATGTGTACCACAAAATAACAAGAAATAATCAAGTAATAACACAATAAGCAATATCTTGAAGAATTCAACAAGTAACCACAGTTAATAATTTCGCAAGGAAAATCAAAGTGTAATGTAAACACAAGTAATATCAATTCAAGAAATAGCAAACAGTTGCACGGCATCACCCTTCGTGCTTTTACTCTCGTCCTCACCAAGTAAACAAATAGAGTACACGGCATCACCCTTCGTGCTTTATCACTCTTCCTCACCCAAATAACAATCAAATAAGTTCACAAGGAAAAACAAGGTGTAATGGAAACACAAGTAATATCAAGTCAAGAAATGGCAAATAGTTGCACGGCATCAACCAAATAATATATAATGGAAAAACAAGTAATATTAATTCAAGAAATAGCAAGCAATTGCACGGCATCACCCTTCGTGCTTTTACTCTCGTCCTCACCAGATAGACAAATAAAGTACACGGCATCACCCTTCGTGCTTTTACTCTCATCCTCACATCCATAGTACGGCATGATCCTTCGTACATGGTTCAATAACAGAGGGCACGACATGATCCTTCGTGCATAATCAATAAATAAACATGGCACGGCATTAACCTTCGTGCATAAATAAATAAAACATGGCACGGCATCACCCTTCGTGCATTATCACTCTTCCTCACCCAAATAACAATCACGGTTAAGGGTAAAGAAAGAAACAATAATTCATAAACCGCCCCATCAAGGGCAATCAATAATTATCTTCACAACAAGTCCCAACAAGGGAGAACAATAACAATTCATCCGTAATATATCTCAAAATAATCATTTTCCAACGACTCACGGTCATACTAGACGCCAGTGTATGGATGCTCGTCACCACAGCCCATACACCGCACTCGATCACATAACACATATCACATAATCCTATTCCCTCAAGCTAGGATAGAACAAACACTTACCTCGAATGCTTATGAACAATCCAATCCGTGGAAATGTCTTTTCTTTCAATTTGGCTCCAATCCAACCGTATCTATACACAATTGATTTAATATCATCAATTCTACTCCACAAACTAATTCTTAATACCAAATAACACTTTTACAACATTCTGCCATGAATAGTAAATTTCAACCCCGGGCCCACATGGTCGGAATTCGGGGTTAGGACCAAAATCCGGTTACCCATCCCCCACGAGTTCATGTATATAATTTGTTTCAAAATCGGACCTCAATTCGAGGTCCAATTCCCCAATTTATGAAAAACCTATTTTCTAACCAAAAACAAGAATTTTACCATGAAAACATTTGATTTCTAATGAAAAACATGTGTAATGATGTTAGGAATTGAAAGAATTAAGTAAAAAGTGACTTACAATCGTTTTGATGAAGAAGAAATCCTTGAAGAGTCGCAAATGGGTGTTTTGGTTTTGTGAAAAATGAAGAAATGACTGAAATTCGTGTTTTTCAGGTCTTTGTGTTCGCATTTGCGAACATGGGTTCGCAATTGCGAACCCCGACCAATTTCTGAAATTTGAAAAATAAGCTAAGGGTGGAAAGTTCGCATTTGCGAACATTTGTTCGCATTTGCGAAGCCAAGGCATACTGGGAGGTTCGCATTTGCGACATAATGTTCGCATTTGCGAACAAGGCTCCTTCGCATTTGCGAAGAAGGCTTCGCATTTGCGAAGCATGGCTTAGCAGTGAGGCATCGCATTTGCGAAGAATGCTTCGCATTTGCGAAGCATGGCTAGGCAGTGAAGGCCTCGCATTTGCGAGGTTATGTTCGCAATTGCGAACCCAAGCCTTCCCGGACGCCCTTCGCATTTGCGATCAAGGGTTCGCATTTGCGAACCCTGCCTTGGTCTGTCACCTTCGCAATTGCGAGAAATTCTTCGCAATTGCGAAGCCAACAACTGGGTGAAAAAAACCAGCAGTTCAAAATTCAGATTTTCATCCAACGGCCTATCAAATCTTTACCCGAGCCCCGGGCTCCAAACCAAACATGTACACAACCTCAAAAACACATTATGGACTTGTTCGTGCGATCATATCGCCAATATCACTTCGTTTTAATCAAATCGAGCCTCAAACTCATGATTTTCATACTTTTGCTTTTCAAAACTTCTTAACTTGGAACTCAAGGTCCAAAACATCTCAAACGACATCCAAATGTCACCAAACTTTACAGAAATCACATATATAATATTTAAGACTTGTACCAGGCGTCGGAACCAAAATACGAGCCCGATACCAAGGTCTATTAATTTATTTCCTTTAATAATTGCATCAAAAACAATTTCACATAAAAATTCATAACTTGGGCTCTAGGCCTCAAAATTCGACTCCGGACATATGTCCAAGTCCCATATTTTCCTACGGACCTCTCGGGACCATCCAATCTCGAGTCCGGATCCGTTTACCAAAAATGTTGACCGAAGTCAACCATATCAATATTAATATCATTTTTATCCAAATTTCTCATAGAATTCATATTTTCTATCACAAAATCTTTCCGGCTACATGCTCGGATCGTGCACGTAAATCGAGGTAACATAGAATGAGGTTTTCAAGGCCTCAAAAGCTCGAAATTATTAATAAAATAAGTGATGACCCTTTGGGTCGTCACACTTGTACCCTGATATTTTCATCTCCTTCACGTGCACACGTTCTGAAATATTCGAAGCACACCCTTTTGGTAATTTAGCCTTTTTCATGACAGTACAAAATAAACTTTTCTGTTTTGGTTCCATGTAGAAACAAGATTTAGCCAAACTTATAGTTCCATTATTATTTATTCTTGGTTGCAGCTCCTTTCGTATCCCCATTTCTTGTAAGTCATAGCGAGATTTTTCATGACCCTTTGATTTTCCATCTATTTCTAATAATGTCCCAAGCAAACTATCACATATATTTTTCTCGATGTGCATCACATCAAGATTGTGCCTCAATTTGTTATGCACCCAATATGGCAATTCAAAAAAAATGGATCTCTTTCTCCACGGACCCTTATCACTCCGAGGCCTTTTTAGCTCTCTTTCCAAAGATATTGTTGAATTCAAGCAGCTCTTCAAACACTTCTTTACCCGACAATGGAGCAGGTGCAGGTCTATGATCCTCCTTACCATCAAAAGACTTTTTATCTCGTCGGAATGGATGATCACGAGGCAAAAATCTTCGATGGCCCAAGTAACACATCTTATGACTATTTTTGAGATATTGAGAACATGTATCATAATTGCAAGTGGGGCATGCCAATCTCCCCTTAGTGCTCCATCCCGAAAGCATTGCTAATGCTGGAAAATCACTAACTATCCACATTAAGGCAGCACGCATTCGGAAAGTTTGGTTGGTTTCAGCATCAAATGTGTCTATCCCAGTTTCCCATAATTCCTTCAATTCTTCAATTAATGGTCGTAGGTACACATCTATATCATTTCCTGGAGATGATGGACCTGGAATGATCATAGACAACATTATATACTCCGGCTTCATGCAAATCCACGGTGATAGATTATAGTTCATTAACATAACAGGCCACGTGCTATGAGAAATTCTCATCGTCCGAAACGGGTTGAAATCATCACTTGAAAGACCCAATCTAACATTCCTAGCATCTTTAGAGAAGTCTGGATGCAAAGAATCAAAAGCCTTCCAAGCTTCCCCATCAGCAGGATGTCTTATGTTCCCATCATTGGGTCGTTCATTAGCATGCCATCTCATTGCAACAGCCGTTTCAGGACACATGAATATCCTCTGAAGCCTAGGCTTTAAAGGAAAGTACCTTAAAACCTTTGCAGGGATTTTAGAGCTTGCTTTAGTCAAAGGACTACCACTCTTCCACCTTGAAGACCCACAAATAGAGCAATTCTCGGCATTCGCATTTTCTTTCCAAAATAACATGCAATCATTAGGGCATGCATGTATTTTTTCGTAATGAAGACCCAACTCTGTTATCATGTTTCTAGCCTTGTTGAAAGATTCAGGTACTTGAGCAAAGGGAAATGCCTCTTTTATCAAATCTAACAAATCGGAGAAAGCCACATTGCTCAACCCATGCAAGGATTTAAGCAAGTACAATCGAATAGTGAAACTCAGTTTACTAAAATTTTCACACCCCGGATATAACTCTTGTTTTCCTTCCTCCAACAATTTAAAAAACTTCTTTGCATCTTCAGATAGTCTTTCCCCAACTCCTTCTTCATCCCCCACCTCACCATCTATATTTCTAAATGTATCATGCAGTAGTCCATCAATATCGTCACGCATGGTAGAACCTTCATCATTATTGCTTGCATGAGGTGTACTTCTCGAGGAAAATCCTTCCCCGTGGAAAACCCATTTGGTATAACCATCAACAAATCCATGAACAACCAAATGCTCCTCAACCACATTTCTATAATACCAATAGCGATTCATGCACTTTTTGCAAGGGCATAATATTTCATTTCCTTGGGCGGCTCGCTCAAATGCCTTATCAAGAAAATCATTCACTCCACGGATATACTCATCCGTCCATATTAGGAGATTCATCCAACTTTTATCATCATTATCCATAGATACCTAATGCAAGTATGGAACATTGATTTTAAAAAATTATTTGACATATTCCAGCACGCTATAAAATATCATTACAGTCGCATACACTAATTAACTTTAATTTAAACTACATACAATAATAGCTACACTACCTTAGTCTGAAACAAGTTCAGGTCGGCTTATAAATCCTTACTAATCATGTTTCTCCAATTAAAATCTATCTAAATGAAACCACATAAACTTTGAACATGTATTGATCCTATGAGTGATGGAGTATCAATTGGCAAAATAAACTTGAACAACATGGCATTACCTTACAAACTTTAAATCCCATACAACACAAAATACCTTAAAGCCAACCCCACCTAACTATTAATGTCAAATGTCATAGACATCAACATACTAATCGACTACGAGCTAAAAGATTCGTAATAGACCAAAACCACGAAGGGCGCGCACACGTTCAGGTTATTCAGTGACACATAGCAAGTCAACCTAATACAACCTAGATAGATTGAAGAGTTAAAAAAATGGAATCAAAATAACTTACTGTACCAAAAATTGTGTCTGAAGGTTCTGTGAAATCGACACGGCTGAGGGCTAATCGACGACGGCTGAGGGCTAATCGACGACGGCTGAGGCTCCCTTGAATCGACTACGGCTGGGCGCGCTCTGTGAAATCGAAGAAGACAATGACGGCTGGGCGAGTCTGTGAAATCGCGCTCTGTGAAATCGGAGAAGACAATGACGGCTGGGCGAGTCTGTGAAATCGCGCTCTATGAAATCGAAGAAGACAAGGACGAAATCGCGCTCTGTGAAATCGCGCTCTGTGAAATCGCGCTCTGTGAAATCGAAGAAGACAAGGACGAAATCGTGCTCTGTGAAATCGAAGAAGACAATGACGGCTGGGTGAGTCTGTGAAATCGCGTATGAAATCGAAGAAGAGAAGGACGGCTGGGCGAGTCTGTGAAATCGAAGAATACAGATTTTAATTTGGGGGTATTTGCTATACCCTTTGATGTATAGCAATTTTAACAGGGAAGGGTAAAAATGGTCTTTTCACATATTACTCCTTATTTAAATTATTCAAAAATAAAATAAATAGGGGTTAATTTGGCGGGTTTAACAAAATTTAGGGGGAAAATTAGGAGGCAAAAAATAACCGTTCCAATAGAATATTTTTACAATAAAAGCGTGCCAGTAGATAAATATATTGGGACGGTTTTCCTAACCGTTGCGGAAGAGTAATCTATGGCAACGGTTTTTTCACAATGGCAACGGTTGTATAGCCTAAGCGTGCCGATATCACATAAATGATATTGTAACGGTTATAACCGTTACCATATCTATTCTATGGCAACGGTTATTAGACCGTTGCAAACATATCCGTTGCCATAGGCCTGTTTTCTAGTAGTGAACATCTCCATGAAATTCCATCTAATACCTATTTTAAGAAGAAAAAAATTGTAAAAAGCATGAAAACTTTATTAAAATATTTGAAAAGGATTCAGTTAAAACAATTGAAAAATTGCCCAATTATAACATCATATTGTAAACTATATACTATTAAATTATATATAATATACCAAAATAACATATAATTTTTAAAATGATATTTTATGTTTGTTCATTCTATTACATTAAAATAGTTACCACAGTTAGAACTGTTATTACTGTAGACGATATCGGAAAACGGACATGCCACATGCTTTGGTAATGGCTTTCTAGTCTTCCATACAGTCGACCTAAATTAAAAGAATAAAGCTAGATTTAAATAACCAACTAAAGTATTTTGATGAAATCAATACTTTGTATCCCAGTCTAGATGGCCGTGCGGACTAACGCCCGCCTTGTAGATCTTGGATCGACATTGGTATCAGAGCCTAGGAATTTTCATGACACTTATTGAAGTTTACTGTGAAACTTCAACATAGATATGAAGCATAAACTACAAGATTCATGAATCTTGAAGAAGCCTCTAGTATTAAAAGTACTAGATTAGAAGAGGTTGATGTACCTCAAAACCTTGATTTGTTAAATAAATGGACGATTCCCAAAGTGGATACAAAAACCATTTATGATTACGGATTTTTTGATCGATTCTCAACCAAACAGCTTGTTAAAACAACTGAACAATCTTTGGTGCTTAATTCTGATGAACAAACTATTTGTTTATTAAATAAAAATGATATTACTCATTATCGCTACAGGTACAATTTTATGCATATTGGTATGGTTCAAATTGCATTTAAGCCTTTAACTTTAAAGGGATTACCTGAAACTTTTCTTGCAGCTTTAAGAGATGCACGAAATTTAAATTTTCGACAATCTTTGATGGGTTCTATTGAATCTACAGATGCTTATGGCCCTGTTTATTTTAACACTCAGCCTAACTTGCAACTATCTTTATCTGATGTTAATATTCTAGATGCGTTAACTTTGAATGTTAAGACGCATGGTTATAATTATATTCCTGGATCTGAACTGATATGTTTATCTTATAGGATTTATTATAAATTGCTTTCTACACTAAATTCTAGACGTAAATTATGTGATACATTTGACCAAACTATTTTGGTAGAAACTAATTTCACAAAGTCCAAGGTCACTACTCGGAGACCTATAAGATGGGATGAAATCAACTTTCCAACTACTTGGACTCTTGAGTCGGTGATAGTCCCTCACCAACTTACCAATGAAGTCACGAATAACGAGACTTCACATATTACTCAAGATTCTGACGGAAGGATTTGTATTCAATTTGCAGAAAAACCTTCTACTTCTTTACATTCCTTAAAGAATCCTGTTTATAATAGGAAATCATTCTCTGGTTATAGATCTCTTCCTGCTATTCAGCATATTTCTCCTATAACCCCTGATACCCCTATTTATGGACCAGCAAGAGATAAACCTCTTTCTTTGCATACCTTTAGTGATACTAAGAGTAAGGTTAAAATTGATTCTAAGACTAATGTAGTCCAGGCAGTTGATAATTTGTCTGACTTAGAACCTACACCATCTGATATGGGTATAGACACTGATTCACTCTGATTTTATGGATTGTGTCCAAATCGATTTTAGTCCGGGATCCCCGGCACATAAATATATTCAAAAAAGATTTTATAAAAGACGGTGGAATACGTTTCGAACTTGGTTTTTTGAAACTTATAGCCGAACCGATTTAAAGAATATTTCCAAAGAATTCTATGAGCTATGTGCTTTGCATAACGAAATAATAGATTTCGTTCCTTGGTTTATAACCACTTATTTGCCTTTGTATGTTAAGGTAATAGAAAGATGTTTTATAACTACTGAAGGATCGGTAAAAGCTATTTATCCTCCAACTTCTCAAAAGGCTTTCAAATTGCAAAACAATACAGAAATTGCTTTTTTGGCTTGTCAGAAATTGATTAAGGATGAGGTTGCGGCTGTTACCATTAATGAAATTAATAGGTTAATTTTACAACATAATTATCAAAACCTTTATTCAAAAATTTTGGGAGAACAAATTAGTTCTTTAGATAAAAAATTAGATGAATTAACGAAGCTTGTCAAATCTTTAAATTTTTCAGATATAGCTTCAACTTCTACCAATTCTTCTTAAAAGGTTTCAACGAAAAAAGATGTTTTGAAAGAAACTCATTTGAAGAGACCCCTTGATGTTTCAGATTTTAAATTTAGAAAAAATTCTTCTATAACAGATCTAGCTGATTTTCTTAATAAAAAATTTTCGGGTTTTAAAAGCTCGGGTATTCATAAACAACCTGATAACTGGTTAGATGAAGACCAACCCCTATTTTCTGAGGTTCAAGCTAGGATGTCCCGAGGAGGACTAGAAAGACCTAGTAGAAAGAGGCCTAATTACAACAAAAAGAAGACTTATGCCTCTGTCCCGCCTCTTATGACTTATTATTACCCCAGACCAACGCCTCAGGATGTCTTAATTGAGGAAAGAGTCTGGAACCAAACTAACACTTCTTACAACGGAGATTCCATTTATGAATGGTGTATTGACGGTCTTACTGAAAGACAAATTTCTATTATGTGCCATCGTATGATGATGTATGCTTCTATTTGCGCAGATTCTAATAATAATTTAGCTGTTGCAAAGATGATTATTAATGGATTCACAGGTCAACTTAAAGGCTGGTGGGATAATTGCCTAAGTATTGACGCTAAGAATCATATTCTTACAGCCACCAAAATAATTCAGGATGAGACTAAAACTGATGTTTTAGTACATGATTTAGTCTATACTTTGATTCTTACTATTCTAGAACATTTCAATGGTAGAATTACCAATGGTTATGAGAACCTTCGAACTCTCCTAAATGGTTTACAATGTAAACATCTCGGAGAATTTCGTTGGTATAAGGATACTTTCCTTAGCCGTGTTATGGATCTGCCTGACAGCGGCCAATCTCATTGGAAAGCCAGATTAGTTGATGGCCTTCCCCCTCTGTTTGCTGAACGTATTAGAAATACGCTTCGAGGAGCAAATAATTCTATCCCTTATGATAATCTAACCTATGGCCATATCATTGGCACTTGTACACAAGAAGGATTGAAACTGTGTAACGAGTTAAAGTTGAATCAACAACTTAAGCGCCAAAAGGCCACAGAAAGATCTCAATTAGGAGATTTCTGTACTCAATTCGGTATTGAAGGACCTTCTAGGCCTAGACTTAATAGAGGAAATTATTCTGGTGATAGACTCGCCGTAAGAAATATCGTAGACGTTTCGAACACTATAAGGAAAAACGGGAAGCTAAAAAGGCGCACCGTAAGTCTACAAGATTCGCAAAGAATTTCTCTAAACGAGAACTTCGCACAATTAAGTGCTACAAATGTGGTCAATATGGTCACATTGCTCCAAATTGTAAAGCTGATAAGCTTAAAGGTTTAGGACTTGATGACGATGTCCAAGACAAGATTTCGACCATGATCTATGAAGCTTATGCTCAAAAGACAGATCAGTCTGATGTTTACCCCTCTTCAACTAGTGATCAGGAAGATAGTCCTGATTACGATACTGATCTAGACGATCAAAACAATTGTTTAACTTGTGCAGGTGATACATGTACTTGTGAAAACGATGAGTTTTATAAACTACAATCTCAATTTGATAACCTTGATTTTAACATGATTAATTCTGAAAATGTTATAGAACTTTTAAAGGAAGTTAAAGACAATGATATTCGCAACAAAATTTTAGAAATGACTTCAAAAGCTTCGTCTTCATCAAAATCTTTTCAAAGGAATAAGCCGAAAAACTTTATTCCTGAAATTTATTCTATGAAAGAAGTTTTTGACAGATTACAAAAGAAGCATGAAATTGTTGAAACTCGCGATTCTTCACTCGATGATTTAAAATTCGAAGTTGAAAAATTGAAACAAGAGATTAAATCTCTGAAACAGAATCAGGAAGTTCACCATCACAGGATTTCTCAGTTAGAGAGAAATGAGAACTCTTCCGATTCATCCAATTCTGAAGCTTCAACTTCTGTTTCTAATAAAGGAAAAGAAAAAATTCTATTTGAAGAAAATAATTCTTCTGACACAGATTTTTTAAACAAAAAACTTGATCTTTCTAAAAAAGATATTTTTTTAGGAATGTTACAGGTCGTAACTGTGCATAAATGGCATGTTTAGTATACGATTTTAGTTAACAGAGAATTTTCTATAACTAGTACTGCTCTTAAAGGAAAAGAAAATAATTCTCTTTGAAGAAAATAATTCTTCTGACAGAGATTTTTTAAACAAAAAACTTGATCTTTCTAAAAAAGATATTTTTTAGGAATGTTACAGGTCGTAACTGCACATAAATGGCATGTTTAGTGTATGATTTTAGTTAACAGAGAATTTACTATAACTGGTACTGCTCTTATTGATAGTGGTGCCGATGTTAATTGTATTCAAGAAGGATTAATTCCTTCTAGATTATTTGAAAAAACTACTCATGTAGTTAAATCTGCTTCTAATCACTCTTTGTCAATTCGTTATAAATTAAGTAAAGCCCATATTTGCCAAGAAAAGGTTTGTATTCCCCATTTCTTTTTCTTAGTAAAAGATTGCATGAGTCCTCAAATTATTTTAGGAACGCCTTTCATAAATGCAATCTACCCTTTTACTCATATTGATGCAAAAGGTTTTACAGCCACTTTTAATGGCAACCCGATTTCATTTCAGTTTGTAACTGATCCTATTACCAGAGATATAAACTCTATGATTTTGAATAAAGAACAATTTGTAAATTCTTTACAACTCGAAATTTATAGTCTTAATATTACAAATTATCTTCAATCGGTAAAAATTCAGGAAAAAATTAAATTGATTTCTGAAAAAATAGCTGTTGATATTTGTGCTGATCATCCAAGTGCTTTTTGGAATAGAAAGAAACATATTGTCACTCTTCCTTATAAAGACGATTTTTTTAGAGGAAAAGATTCCTACTAAATCATGACCCTATCAAATGAATGCAGAGTTAGTAGAATTTTGTAAAAAAGAAATTGATAATCTTTTACAAAAGAATTTGATAAAACCTTCTAAATCACTTGGTCTTGCACTACTTTTTATGTGAATAATGCAGCTGAGAAAGAACGTGGTCATCCTCGTTTGGTGATTAATTACAAACCGCTAAACAAAGTTTTGAAATGGATTAGATATCCAATTCCCAATAAAAAGATTTACTTTCAAGACTTTATGATTCGAACATATTTTCAAAATTTGATTTAAAATCTGGTTATTGGCAAATTCAGATTTTTAAAGAACATTCTTATAGAACTGCATTTAATGTTTCGTTTGGTCAATATGAATGGAATGTAATGCCCTTTGGCCTAAAAATTGCACCTTCTGAATTTCAAAAAATTATGAATGATATATTCAACCCTTATTTAGACTTTATTATAGTTTATATCGATGATATATTGGTATATTCAAAAACTCTTGAACAACATATTCAACATTTGGATATTTTTAAGAAAATAGTTATTCAAAATGGTTTAGTAATTTCAAAACCAAAAATGAACCTTTTTCAAACCGAAGTAAGATTTCTTGGACATAATATCTGTCAAGGAAAGATTACTCCTATTCAAAGATCCATTGATTTTGCTTCTAAGTTTCCTGATGTTATTACTGACAGGACTATGTTGCAAAGATTTTTAGGAAGTTTGAATTATATTTTCCCTTTCTACAAAAATCTTTCTCGAGATTTAGCCCCTCTTTATGATAGGCTAAAAAAGGATTCTAAATCCTCTTGGACTAATAGTCTGACAAATTTAGTTAAACATGTAAAACAACGTGTTCATTCACTGCCCTGCTTAACTCTTGCCAATCCTAACTGGCAAAAAATTATTGAAACTGATGCTTCCAACATTGGCTTTGGTGGTATTCTTAAACAAATTAATCCCAACGATAAGCATGAGTATTTGATTCGTTTTCATTCTGAAAAATGGAATGAAGCCCAAAAGAAATACCCTACTGTGGCTCATGAAATGCTTTGTATAGTTAAATGTGTTCTAAAATTTCAAGATGATTTATATAATCAGAAGTTTTTAATAAAAACCGATGCTCAGTCTGTTAAATTTATGTTTAATAAGGACTATAAGCATGACGCTTCAAAAATGATTTTCGCCAGGTGGCAAGCACAGCTAGCACCTTTTGATTTCGAAATTCTTTATAAAAAGGGAATTGATAATTCTCTACCGGATTTCTTATCAAGAGAATTTCTAAGTTAAAATATGAATCTTAGTGCATATTTTTGTGATGACAAAATAATTGCTATTCTTCTTGCCGTTCCTCTTGGACAAGATATCCAAGAAATAATTTTGAAAAAACTTATTGATGAAATTCTTGAACAAGATGTAGAAGATGACTTCTCATTTTCAATATTCGATTATGAAGATGAACATATTCCATGGTACGATATACATAATTATTATTATGAATATTACTAATCCTCCTTTTATCTTATTTAAGGATGAGTGGCAACGGAGAACCATTATTGTCTCCGCCAGTTCGCGGCAAAGGCGGCGGAGGATAGAATAATCGGGGAAAGGGAAGATATGTCCCTCCAACTTCCCCTAATTCATCTTATTCATCATCCAGAGATTTTCCAACATTGAGAAAAATAGAGGGAAAAACTTTGGTCAATTCAAAGGTTGGAGAATCTTCTTCAACTCCAGCAATTTCACTGGACAATATTCCGGAAAGCCATCCATTATATGGACAGCTAAAAGCTTTCCTTGATTCTCAGAAGCAAAATACATTTGCTTCAATGATAAAAGAGTGAGATATTCCCTCAAAGGAATTCAATAAAGGATCAAAAGAAATGATATTTCTTATTGAGCCTTCTGATATGAAAAGGGATCCGTGGGAGATATGACAACGGTACCTTACATCGGGATTGTATTTTCCAGGTGAATCATACAAACAACGTGGTTACTACGAGAGCCTGTTAATCTCTACGGGCACTGTTGATATTCAACACTTCACTGGTAACGATAACAAGACTTACCAGTATTCTAAATTGATTGTTAAAAGAATTCTAACAATTGAAGCTTGGGGAATTTCTACAATTTCTGAAAAGAAAGTTTTAATAAATAAAACTCCCACAAGCTTTACTTACTTGGGATTATATCCAGGCTTTTTCAAAAGTATTCTTTTACAATAATGAAAAATATAAGCATTCTTGGTGGATTAAAATCTGCTCAAATGTTTTTAATGAGCCCATCCCTACTTGGTTTATTAATTGGTGGACTTATCATGGCCCTTTGGTAAAAATTTTACCAGACTTATTTTAAAATCTTTATAAGGATTGGACAGCAGTGTCACCATTTCTAACGGATTTATATTTATCCGACCACATCTGCAAAGTAGATACTATTGATCAGTTGTATTTCTTCATCGAATTCTCAATCCCCTGGATCTTCAAATGGACACCAGAAGTAGGATTTACTTCCCCTGAAGAACAAATTCCCTGCCTTTACAGAGGATACTATACCAATTTTTGGGATAAATTAATGAAGACAGATCCTCAAACAAAGGACAATTATGGCGCTGAATTAATCAGTCAAATTCAAGAAGCAATTGCCAGTTATAAAATTAAACCGAAAAAACTGGTAGCAGACAATTCAGTAACCCATATTGCAAGGAGAATCTCCGCTCAAGATTGTAATAGAGAAGAATTAATAAAGAATTATTTAAAGGAGGTAGAGCAAAGCTTGTTGCAGAATCTATCTCAAATTTATAAATCAGATACATCAATGAGGAGCAATTCCAGTGCTGAAAATATGTCAGCAACAGAGTTTGATGAATCTCAACGGCCAGAAACACCTTCTTCAATAACAAAAGAAAAACTACTACGAGTAGAAAAATTCCTACAGGCACAGGAAGATTCACTCCAAAATTCCAAAGGCAAAGACAAATTATAATGCAATTTTGTAATAGATAGACGACAAAAAATAATACTTGTCTCTATCTACTTTATTAATTTTAAGCAGACAAAAACAAAACTGCTTTTTTTAAGGGCCCGAATGTGGGACCCATAAAAATTCCCTTTGTTTCCTTGGTCCGTCTATATAAGGACCATTCCCTTCTTCATTTAGAAGCAAGCCAAGTTTTGGCAAAACTCTCTCTTCTCTCTCTTCTCTACTTGTAAAATATTTTCTTTAAATAAAGCTTGTGTTTATATTATCCGGCGTCTTCTGGTGACACCTTCGGCTTTTCCGATCAGGTACTATTTTAATCTCTCTTCTTCTATTCTTCAGATGATAGTCGGAACTATTTCCAGCTATGTTTATTCATATCTATGTTGGAACTCCGGTAACTACAGTAAGTATGTCATGATTTTATCTAGACTCAATCATAATATTATGAGTAGGTTATTATAGATCTCAGCATTATATCCTTTAATTTAAGAGTTGACTTGGTTCAAAGGTGGTGGAACAGTCAATTCCGGCACCGTCTACAGTATAACGAGTAGTGGTGTATTGTAAGACCCCGCTTAGCTGTGTTGCGTTTAGAGGCAATAATTGATACCACAGTTAGAACTGTTATTACTGTCGACGATATCGGAAAACGGACAGGCCCCATGCTTTGGTAATGGCTTTCTAGTCTTCCATACAATCGACCTAAATTAAAAGAATAAAGCTAGATTTAAATAACCAACTAAAGTATTTTGATGAAATCAATACTTTGTATCCCAGTCTAGATGGTCGTGCGGACTACCGCCCGCCTTGTATATCTTGGATACCAATGTCGATCCAAGATCTACAAGGCGGGCGGTAGTCCGCACGGCCATCTAGACTGGGATACAAAGTATTGATTTCATCAAAATACTTTAGTTAGTTATTTAAATCTAGCTTTATTCTTTTAATTTAGGTCGACTGTATGGAAGACTAGAAAGCCATTACCAAAGCATGGGGCCTGTCCGTTTTCCGATATCGCCTACAGTAATAACAGTTCTAACTGTGGTATCAATTATTGCCCCTAAACGCAAAACAACTAAGCGGGGACTTACAATACACCACTCCACAGACTTACAATATATTACAGATTATTACAATATATATACTATAATAGTATATAATTGCATTATAGCTATATACTCCTATAATATATTATATACCATAGTGGTATATTGTTAGGTAATAGTATTCTTCTTCGATTATTACAGTACGTTGCAGTATATTGTATACTATAATAGTATATCATTACAATATAGCTATAAATTCCTACAACATATTGTATATTGTAGCAGTATACTCTTATGTAATCATGTTCTTCTTTGATTTTCAGCTGAAAGATTCGATCTCAATCACCTCAAATTAACTTCAAATGTAATCAAATTTCAGTATGAACTTTCAGAAGGTACTATAACAATAGTATTTAATAACACACACTTTGAATCGAACAAGAAATCTTCAAAAATAAAAATTGAGGTTCAAGGCAACAATAGTGTATATATTAACACACATAAAAATTTAAATTTGGGAAGCTTACTCGAATGTCACGATCCTGGTTCACCTATCGTGAACCTGTCATGACGGTACCCAGTCTTCGCGACTAGGTAAGCCTAACATAATTGCGGAATTTACAGCTTTTACGAAACACTAAAAATAACAGCGGAATAGCATAGAAAAATAGAATAGGTGTTGATCGGCACATACACTTTACCATAATTTCTAAATGTAAAACCACCAAGACCTGGAAACTCACGGGCAAACACATGCTAAAGAGAGTAAAATTGTGGCTGTATCCATCAAGAGTATCTATACAACTGAAACAAAAAGGAAATAACTAGTATCCATCAAGAGTATCTATACAACTGAAACAAAAAGGAAATAACTAGTGTCACTAGGGAAAACAGAAGAAGACTCTCCAGATCTGCGGACGCGGTAGATACATACCTCGAGTCTCCTGAAATATCACCTCGATCACCGGTAATGTGCCTGATCATATGGACCTGGATCTGCACAACAAAAAGTGTGCAGAAGAGTAGCATGAGTACACCACGACGGTACTTAGTAAGTGCCAAGCCTAACCTCGATGGAGTAGTGACGAGGAAGGTCAAGCCCTACCGAGAATAATAATAATAATAAAATATCGAACAGTGTAAAGTAGGAATAAATCTGAAATAACAGCAAAAGAAGGTAGAAACTACAAATCATCTACAGTTAAACTAACAAGGACATATTAACACAACAAGCATAGAATCAATAACATAGGACCTTCGGGAATTGAACCCGTAGTCCATTTAACTTAGTAACACAGGATCTCCGGGAATTGAACCAGCGGTCCATTTATATTACTTACTTGGATCTCCGAGACTTGAACCCGCCGTCCATTTATCAGTAACCAGGATCTCCAAGACTTGAACCCGAAGTCCATTTATCAGTAACCAGGATCTCCGGGACTTGAACCCGCAGTCCATTTAATAGTAACTAGGATATCTGGGACTTGAACCCGTTGTCCATTTATCAGTAACCAGGATCTCCGGGACTTCAACCTGCAGTCCATTTATCAATAACCAGGATCTCCGAGACTTGAACCCGCAGTCCATTTATCAGTAACCAGGATCTCCGAGACTTGAACCCGCAGTCCACTGGGAGCTCCGGGAATTGAACTCGCAGTCCACAGAAGAAAAAAAATAAACAAGGAGAATACATAGAGAAAATCGAATACACTACAATGAATAATAAGTAAATTCAATCTCGACATGTTTCACGTAATCTCAATTTAGGCAAATAAGCATTTAGGCATTTAATCATATCTAATCTTTCTCCTTTAACTAAATGTGATGACCCGGCCCTTCGTCATGGGAATTACCATACCGTTATGTTGTAACTATATGTTTTATGCTTTTATATCAGTGTTAGAGTCCATCGGGTGAGTTAGGAGTGAATTGGATTGAAAATGAGGCATATAGCCTTTTTGAAGGAAACTTGAACATGGAAAGTCAACCTAGAGTTGACTATTTGGTTAGAGGACTCGGAATCAATTTCTGATGATTCGATTAGTTCCGGGAGGTGATTTTTGACTTAGGGGAGCGATCGGAATTGAATTTGGAGGCCCGATGTAGAAATATGCTTGAATTGGCTAAGGTTGAATTTTGGCGAAATCCGAACGGTAGGTGAGATTTTGATCCAGGGGTCGGAATGGAATTCCGATAATTTCTGTAGCTTCGTTATGCGATTTTGGATATGTCCACAAATTTTCAGGTCATTCGGACGTCGTTTGGTCGGGTTTTTGATCGAATTTTAGTTTCGGAAGATTTGAAGAAACTTAGGCTTGAATCCGTGTGTAATGGGTGATTTTGATGTTTACGATGGTGTTTTTATGTTACGAGCAAGTTTGAATGAGGTAATGTGATGTATTGGTGGCTTTGATTGAGGTCCTGGGGGTCTCGGGATCATTTTGGACGCCTAACGGGCAAATTTTGATCATGAAGTTGCTGCAGAAAAATTGCAGACAGTGATTGCTCTATGCGATCGCATAGAGTCATTGCGATCGCATAGAAGATCCTGGAGGGGTGAGAAAAATGTGCTATGCGATCGCATAGCAAGGGGTGCGGTCGCATAGGCTTGTCAGACTGCACATTGCGATCGCGTAACCAGTGCTGCGATCGCAGAGAAGAAAAGATAAGGCGTGGAAGATTGTGCTATGATATCGCGGAGGTGCATTGCGATCGCATAGAAGGGGGAATTGGCAGTAAAAATTTAACTCTATGCGATCACATAGGGCCATTGCGATCGCATAGAAGGAATGGTCTGGCAGTGAAATTAAAACCAGAACAGAACCAGTCGCGGGTTTCACACCCAAAACACCATTTTTGAGTTCTAAGAGAAGATATTGACGGGAGATTGCTGGGAAATCATCGGGGTTTCGTCGGAGGTAAGTTTTGTGGCGTAATTACATCATTTTAACATGAAATCCTTGGTTAAATTTCTGTAAATGGAAGATTAAAGGGGGGTTTGAGCCCTAGGCCTAAAATTGAAGAAAACACTGATTTGAGTGGGCAAATGGAGTCCGATTTTGGTAAATTTTATATGCCTAGACTCGTATCGAGATGAGGATTCCGAATATGTGACTTTTGTAATTTTTCGAGAAGCGTACCAAAAGTCGGGTTTTGGCAACTTTGCCATTTTTGGTGTAAATCGAATTGTATTGATTAGGTGTCGTCCCATTGGCCTAATTTGTTGTATTTCTACTGTATTTGATCAGATTCTACGCGTGCGTAGCTTAATTCTCTTGGCAAGGGCATTGCGGAGTAGTTGTCGCGTTGTATTGAGGTGAGTAATAGATGTGGGTGATGACCAACAGGTTTGAAACCCTGGTATACCACTTTGTGACGCTGTATAGCGGTGAGACACGTACTCTCTTGTGAGTGCGGGGTCGATTGTGATTGGGGACTATGGCTTAGTCCGACTTGTTGATAATGTGTTATGATATTAGGCTATTCTTGAGCCGTCAAACCTCCTTCTCGGATGGTTGCATACTATATTGTGATATTGGCTACTCTTGAGCCGTTGAACCTCCTTCTTGGACGGTTGAGTATACTTGTGGGTTGTGAGCCAGTATTGGAATCCCGCGAGGATCGTTATCATTGTCTGGTGATATTGACATGCTAGTTTACTACCAGTCCGTAGCTATTTATGTTATCATGCTATTTCCAATCTCTGGAACTTGATATTGCTGTTTTCAACTGAAAAATGATAAAAGAGTTTTCAAAACTACTTTTGAGCCTGCGAGGGCTGTATTTGCATATTAGCTGACTGGTAGTGGATCGGGCTGCACGCCGCAGCGGTATATATGTTGGATCGGACTGCACACCGCAGTGATATTGTGCTTGGGCCGTAGGAGCCCCTCCGGAGTCCGAACCCCCACAATGAGCACGGGTACCCAAACTGGATCGGGCTACGCATCGTAGCGGTCATATCATGCATTGCATTGCATTTAGCTACATCTGATAGATGTTATACTGTTTTGCTGGTACTTGATGGTACAGGTACATTTGATATTGATTTTTGTGACAGGGTATTTGATTACAGCTTTACATAGTGCTTTATTGCGGATTTCTTATCTGCGCTGTCTTACCCCTGTTTATTACCACTGAGTCTGGCAGTACTCATTTTATTCCCTGCACCTTGAGTGCAGATCCAGGTACCTCTCAGCAGTGATCCAGTAGCTGTTCGAGGCAACTTATGTAGGATATTCGAGGTAGCTGCAGAGTCCGCAAGACCCGATATTCCTTCCTACTGTATTTTGATTTTGTATTGCTATTTATTTCCGCACTTGGTACCTTGTAAACCATTATTACACTTATGTTCATTAGAGGCTCGTGACTCTTGACCCTTCAGTCTATGGGAGTTGGTATGTGTTGGGACTTGGTTCCCCATTTTCGATATATATATCACTGTTGTTTCATGTTTTGATATGTTAATTGGGATAAAGCGAGCTCCTAGCTCCGTTATTGTTATTGAGTGGTCAGGTTGGCCTAGCAGTGAGCTTGGCACCATCACGACCGGATTTGGGGTCGTGACAAGTTGGTATCAGAGCTTAGGTTTATTAGGCCTCATGAGCCTTGAGCCGGTTGGTAGAGTCTTGTGGATCGGTACGGGGACGCCTGTACTTATCCTCGGGAGGCTGCGAACCTTTAGGAAACACTTCACACTTCTTGGAATTCTTATCGTGCATACTTGATTCAGCTTGAGATACACTTTTGAAATTCCCTCCACACGTCCGTGTACGTATCGAATGCTCTGTATTATAAATTGCCTTATGGCTTGTGATTTCCCCGAACGAGGAGCGAGATATAATCTCTGTGAGTTCATGTTGGGCCAGTCGGGATGACTTGAGGCTGGACCTTATCTATGACTTGAGCATCGAGGTGCCGATTTTGTGAGTGGTGGCAATAGATAATGTACTGAGGGTTGAAACCCCGTATTTTGCACTATACAATATTGTGCTGAGATAGAACACGCGTCATGTGACGAGCGTGGTGGTATTGTGACTGGGGATTTGGACTTGATCCTTCCCGATTGATAGATTACCGTGTATAATGACTGAGACTGGGCTCATATCTATGTATTTGGGCTAGTAGCCATATTTGGGGCCTTGTGCCGATTTGTAGAGTATTAGGGAGGCTTAATAATGGATGAGCTGCTAATTGTTCAACTCTTATCTAAACTGTTGTGTAGCCCCGAGCTATGGGTGTGGTGAATATTTATCATATCTCTTAATTGGAAGGTAAAGTGCCTTATGTGTAGTGGAATGAGTTCAAACTCAGGAAGACTAAAGTGATTATGCTATGTGTATCCTGGTGGAAGGTATTGTGCTGAAATGCTAATTGGGGCGAAGTAGGTGGGTTGATCCTCATGTGTAATTGAAAGGTATTCGATATGTGTTATGATTCGAGCAGGTACAATGCATGTTCATGTAACAATTATGATAATATGAATTGTGTAGTATTGAGACTAATTTTGTCGATATGCCTTGTGATGTCTTGTCGAGTTGGGAATGTATTGTTAGGATGGTTTTGGTGATTCTCTGGCAGGTGGATAGGCCAATTTACAAAGGAAACTCTGCCAAAAGTTTTGGAAAATTTGGGACTTAGAAAAAAATTTTGTCACCTAAAGAGTGGGCTTAACTGTTGTGTGTGAATGAATACAAGAATTGCAAAAGAGCTAATATTTTTGATGATTCGAATCTTCGACGAAGCTTGTAAATGACTTGAGTTTAATCTAACTAGAACTTTGTGGTATCATTTGAGTAAGAAGGCTATGAGTGGCTAAAAGTGCTTTGATGTATGGCTCCGAGCTAAGTTGGGGAGGTTGTTGTTGAGTAACTGATTGCACTGTTGGGTGCTGTGTTGGTTCTGTCTCTAGGTATGTTGGGAAATTTTGACAAAGGTTATGGTGCTTCGTAGATGTGAAGAAATACTAGGATGTTTGAAACTTACGTGGTAAAGAATGTTCGGTTTATAGAAAAGAAAGATAGCTAATTGTATTTGTATGTAGTCGTGTTATGCAGTGTCAGAGTTCTAGCAAGGCATGAATGGTTCTGTTCAATAAGACAGTTGAACTACAGCTGAGTAAGGGTGAATGACGCTCAGGAATTGTTTTACGGTGTTTAAGATTTTGCTTGTAACAGTCAGGTGTCTTAAGATTGTGCGTGTGGCTAAGGATGGTGGTTTCGTTAGAAGAGATTAAGACTTGTGTTATATTATGTGAATGATGGGATTCTATGTAATCCGTATTGGAAGGTAATGATAACGAAGTCAAAATCGCAAGAAGTTCTTCAAAATAAAGTATCGTAGAATGTGGTACTTCTGGGAAACATTGAGAGAGTATTAATTGACCTATGGGTCTTAGACCGTGTGATCTTATGTATGATTCTCGTGTGCTAACATGAGTTGATGTATTATGGTGTTACAGTAAGGGCTAATATTAAATTAAAGATGAATCAGAAAGGGAACTAGGTAAATGGAACAACTTGTTCATAAACCGGAATGGTATGATAATGAATACGATTAATTCCTGGTATGTGTTTGAAGTAATGAGTCTTGCGGATATTATGCAATAAAGCTCTTGAGTTCTGAAAGTTGTGTAACTCGATATGGGTATAAGGACTCAGTCCTGGCAGTTTAACTTATGCAATGTAATTGGAAGAAAGAGTTGTGATGTGTTTTATTGTGGTTTAAAAATGATTGTTTCCTGTTGGTATGCAAAGCTGGGAATGTGTAATGAGTTTTCTCTATATGGGATCATGAAAGTCCTTTACTAGTTGAGTGCGTCGATGTTTGCGGCGTAGGAAAGGGATAAGAATGTCCACGTTATCTTAGTGTGGTATTGTATATGCGATGTGTTATGGAAAGTTGATAATGGCATATTCAAGGTTTGAGATCAGTTCATAATATATGGGAAGTCATTAAAATTATCGAGCAGCGCGGGCAGCTGCAGGTGATTTAAAGAATCGATCCTTCTGGTGATTTAATAAAATGGTACAGCTATTCTAGTGATTTGGCAAGGTATATGGTCCAAAAGGACACGGTAATGTAAACTGATAATATCTAGTGGTATGGTGGTATTCTCTTGTTGGATCGACTATAATAATTGAGTCGTTGATGGAATAGTGAAATTTCTGAATGGCTTTCGTGGTATGAATGGACGCTTGACGTTATGTATTTGTACAGTGGAGTACGGGATCAGGCATTGTGATTCATGTGTTATATATGTGTTGGAGACTTAAAGCTCTCGTTAGTCCGCCTATGCAGTGGTTGCATATCATGTGTATCGACACCGTTTTGTGATTATTAAAAATCGGAGGCTCTAGTGGCTTTCTCTCTCAACTTGATATGACGAATTTGAATTATGATACTTGATTGCTGACTGGTCATCATTGGGCCACGTTGTCTAGACTAATGTGATATGGACTATGATAGCATGGCACAAATTGCGTAGCAGAGTGTATCAAAGTATGCTCTAGTGGGGTAGTTGCACCTCAGGACCAGCGGACGGCTGGTGGGTATTGCTTTGTTAGTTGGGCCTTCGTGGCGGATATCAGTGTAGAGGTTTCTACCATTGATTTAGTTTTGGTATTGAGGAACTTTGTCGGATGCGTTTCTGGTGGCCGAACTTGAGGCTATATATATATGTTTACCATAATGAGCAACTTGACTCGACGCACATTTCTTTCGCGAGGGTTCTATATGGATCGGGTGGTGCGCCGCCACAGGTACGGTTATTTGGATCGGGTGGCACGCCGCCACGGGTATGGTATCTGGATCGGGTGGCACGCCGCCACGGGTATGTCATTGGAGCGGGTTGCACGCCGCAACAGTGTAATGTGAAAATAGAGTTGGTTATATGTTACCTGGTATACAATACTTCCTGGCTTCTGAGGAAAAGTCCGTATTGAGTATCGCTTGGCGAATGGCACATCGGTTGTGTCCTTTTAGGATTTAATAGCATACATTAATTGTTTCACCGTGGGTGAGATTGATTGCTTGGGTTCAGACCTAAATATGTGCGTGGCTGATCATTTTGAGATTGGTAAATTGAGGTGCTTCATGAGTAATAGTGTTTGGATAGAATCATGAATCGTGGCAAGGCCACGTAATGTTATGACCTTTCGAGAAGGAGTCATGTACTCTATTTCTATAATGCGAGACGCGATCTCAGTTCTATGTTATGATGGCACAGAAGAATTGAATTACAACTCTCAGGTTGAAGACAGTTGTCATGATTGAGTATGTTCGGATGTCTCTATTGGAGCATGTGTTGTGCTCGTCGTGGCTTAGGCCGGTGTTGAGGTGTCATATGACCCAGTGCGGTGTGTTATAATCAATTGATCGTTGGAGCCAATAATGAGTGTGAGTACATGTGATTTTAGCTGGTTAGAAAGGTAATATCGAGGTTCAGCTCCGAAATCTATTATGGTATTAGTTAAAAAGGGAAATGGATTCATGAATGGGGGACCTGAGAGGTGGATTCGATATATCGCGTGTTCGGTTGCCATGGGCAGTATATGAAAGTGTTGGAATAAGACTTTAGCTAACGAAAAAGGCATTTCAGTTGGTATTTGGTTATCGTGGGAAATTGTTATGATTAGAGACTATCGTCTCGAGTGACTGGTTTGTTTGATACATCATGTGACCTCACCTAGAGCTGTGAGTATGGCTTATTGCAGTGGATTCTAGTGTATCCTGAGTATAGGCATGAGATTAGCAATTGGTATATGATTTCGGAAAGTACAATGTGGTTTATGGTTCAGATGGTCTGTGAAATTTCAGCTATATCATATTGTCGGATTTATGATAGATAGGGTGACGTGGTATCACCCCGAATATATGCTTGGTAAGGTCATTCAGCTATTGAGTTGCTTCTAGTACCACTCTGGTATGCTCGAGGACGAGCGTTTGTTTAAGTTGGGGAGAATGTGATGACCCGGCCCTTCGTCACGAAAATTACCACCCCGTTATGTTGTAACTATATGTTTTATGCTTTTATATCAGTGTTAGAGTCCATCGGGTGAGTTAGGAGTGAATTGGATTGAAAATGAGGCATATAGCCTTTTTGAAGGAAACTTGAATATGGAAAGTCAACCTGGAGTTGACTATTTAGTTTGAGGGTTCGGAACTGGATTCCGATGATTCGATTAGTTCCGGGAGGTGATTTGTGACTTAGGGGAGCAATCGGAATTGAATTTGGAGGTACGGCGTAGAAATAGGCTTGAATTGGCTAAGGTTGAATTTTGGCGAAATCTGAACGGTAGGTGAGATTTTGATCCAGGGGTCGGAATGGAATTACGACAATTTGTGTAGCTTCGTTATGCGATTTTGGATATGTCCGCAAATTTCCAGGTCATTCGGACGTCGTTTGGTCGGGTTTTTGATCGAATGTTAGTTTCGGAAGATTTGAAGAAACTTAGGCTTGAATCTGTGTGTAATGGGTGATTTGGATGTTTATGATGGTGTTTTTATGTTACGAGCAAGTTTGAATGAGGTAGTGTGATGTATTGGTGGCTTTGATTGAGGTCCCGGGGGTCTCGGGATCATTTTGGACGCCTAACGAGCAAATTTTGATCATGAAGTTGCTGCAGAAAAATTGCAGACAGTGATTGCTCTATGCGATCGCATAGAGTCATTGCGATCGCATAGAAGAGCCTGGAGGGGTGAGAAAAATGTGCTATGCGATTGCATAGCAAGGGGTATGATTGCATAGGCTTATCAAACTGCACATTGCGATCGCGTAACCAGTGCTGCGATCGCAGAGAAGGAAAGATAAGGCGTGGAAGATTGTGCTATGCTATCGCGGAGGTGCATTGCGATCGCATAGAAGGGGGAATTGGCAGTAAAAATTTAACTCTATGTGATCACATAGGGCCATTGCGATCGCATAGAAGGAATGGTCTGGCAGTGAAATTAAAACCAGAACAGAACCAGTCGCGGGTTTCACACCCCAAAATACCATTTTTGAGTTCTAAGAGAAGATATTGACGGGAGATTGCTGGGAAATCATCGGGGTTTCGTCAGAGGTAAGTTTTGTGGCGTAATTACATCATTTTAACATGAAATCCTTGGTTAAATTTCTGTAAATGGAAGATTAAATGTGGGTTTGAGCCCTAGGCCTAAAATTGAAGGAAACACTGATTTGAGTGGGCAAATGGAGTCCGATTTTGGTAAATTTTATATGCCTAGACTCGTATCGAGAAGGATATTCCGAATATGTGACTTTTGTAATTTTTCGAGAAGCGTACCGAAAGTCGGGTTTTGGCAACTTTGCCATTTTTGGTGTAAATCGAATTGTATTGATTAGGTGTCATCCCATTGGCCTAATTTGTTGTATTTCTACTGTATTTGATCAGATTCTACGCGTGCGGAGCTTGATTCTCGTGGCAAGGGCATTGCGGAGTAGTCGTCGCGTAATAGATGTGGGTGATGACCAGCGGGTTCGAAACCCCGGTATACCACTTTGTGACGCTGTATAGCGGCGAGACACGTACTCTCTTGTGAGTGCGGGGTCGATTGTGATTGGGGACTGTGGCTTAGTCCGACTTGTTGATAATGTGTTATGATATTAGGCTATTCTTGAGCCATCGAACCTCCTTCTCGGATGGATGCATACTATATTGTGATATTGGCTACTCTTGAGCCGTTGAACCTCCTTCTTGGACGGTTGAGTATACTTGTGGGCTGTGAGCCAGTATTGGATCCCACGAGGATCGTTATCATTGTCATGCTAGTTTACTACCAGTCCGTAGCTATTTCCAATCTCTGGAACTTGATATTGCTGTTTTCAACTGAAAAATGATAAAAGAGTTTTCAAAACTACTTTTGAGCCTGCGAGCTTGTATTTGCATATTAGCTGACTGGTAGTGGATCGGGCTGCGCGCCGCATCGGTATATATGTTAGATCGGACTGCACGCCGCAGTAATATTGTGCTTGGGCTGTAGGAGCCCCTCCGGAGTCTGAACCCCCACAATGAGCACGGGTACCCAAATTGGATCGGGCTACGCGCCGTAGCGGTCATATCATGTATTGCATTGCATTTAGCTACATCTGATAGTTGTTATACTGTTTTGCTGGTACTTGTTGGTACATGTACATTTGATATTGATTTTGTGACAGGGTATTTGATTACAGCTTTAGATAGTGCTTTATTGCGGATTTCTTATCTGAGCTGTCTTACCCCTATTTATTACCACTGAGTCTGGCAGTACTCATTTTACTCCCTGCACCTTGTGTGCAGATTCAGGTACCTCTCAGCAGTGATCCAGTAGCTGTTCGAGGCGACTTCTGTGGGATATTCGAGGTAGCTGCAGAGTCGGCAGGACCCGATATTCCTTCCTACTGTATTTTGATTTTGTATTTCTATTTCTTTCCGCACTTGGTACCTTGTAAACCATTATTACACTTATGTTCATTAGAGGCTCATGACTCTTGACCCTTCGGTCTATGGGAGTTGGTATGTGTTGGGACTTGGTTCCCCGTTTTCGATATATATATCACTGTTGTTTCATGTTTTGATATGTTAATTGGGATAAAGCGAGCTCCTAGCTCCGTTATTGTTATTGAGTGGTCAGGCTGGCCTAGCAGTGAGCTTGGCGCCATCACGACCAGATTTGGGGTCGTGACACTAACACAGGATAAGTCTTGCATTTAACACAGTCAAATAAAAGAGATAACACAATTTGAGAAAATTCAAGTAAAGTAGATTTCCAAAAATTTGCACAAGTACACGCCCGTCACCTCGCGTACAAGGAATTTAAATCAACACATAATATATCCTAAGGGGAAAGGTCCCTCACACAAGGTTAGACAAGTCACTTACCGCAATTCCGGTACAAAATCGCTAAGAAATAATGCCCATGCGATGAGTGTCCGACTCCGAGTGGCCCAAATCTATTCAAACCAATTACATAGTATAAATAACATCGCAAGTAACTAATTACACTGTTAAAATTAAAGCTACGACGCGAAAATAAGTAAAATGACCAAAATACCCCTCCATCCATCTGCTCGGAATCAAAATATTTCTTCGTTTTCAGAACCCTCGTACTCTCACGAGTCTAATCATATAAAATTTATCAAAATCGGAGTTTGTTTGCCCCTTCAAATCATCAAAATTAGTTCTAAGAAATTTACCCCAAGTTTCATCCAAAATCCGAAATTAATGGAAGAATTCAAGTTTAGATTAGTGAATAATAATCATAAGGGAGTAAGAAATCATTATCCAACAATTGCCTCTGAAAAACCCTCGAAATATTTCCCAAAACCGAGCTCCCTAGCTTAAGTTTGAGCAAAAATGGAAGAACCCTCATTTTGAAATGTTATATTCTGCCCAGGTCTAATGTTCAATGCGATCGCATTCAAGGTCATGCGATCGCGTAGAGTAATATTGGAGGCCTGGAAAAATGTGCTATGCCATCGCAGCCTGAGGCTTGAGATCGCAGAAGATTAGAATTTTATACACTGCGATCGCATGAAGCTCAATGCGATCTCATAGAAAAAAAGAGACCCCTGATGCTCAGACTCAAAATACACTATGCGATCGCGGACAAGTAATGTGATCGCATAGAAGAGGGGAACAGTCCTATGCGATCGCGGACAGGATAATGCGATCGCATAGAAGAAAATTGTGGACTTCACACCAGACTCTATGCGATCACAGGGGAACCTATGCGATCGCATAGAGTAAATGTCTGCAACAGTTATGACAGCAATCCAGCTGTGTTCTTCAACTCAAAATGGTCCGTTTAGCCCCCGGAAACACCCCGAGGCCCTCGGGACCTCAACCAAAACCACCAACCTACTCCAAATCACGATAAAAACTTGTTCCAATCATAAAAACACTTCACTAAACACAAAAATCATCAAATCAAGGCTGATTCAAGCCTAAGTTTCAACCAAAACTTCTGAAACCTATAATCCATCCAAAACATGACCAAACGATGTCCGAATGACCTGAAAATTTGCAGACATATCCAAAATCACCTAACGAAGCTACTGAAACTGTCGAAATTCCATTCCGACCCCGAATGAAAATCTCACCTATCAATCGGTTTTTCAAAAAAAATTCAAACTTCGGCATCTCAAGCCTAAATGAAGTACGGACCTCCAAAATACATTTCGAACACGCTCCCAACCCCGAAATCGCCTAATGGAGCTAATGGAACCATCGAATTTCTGTTCCGAGGCCGTCTTAACACTATTCTAAATACGGGCCATTTTTCAACTATTGAAATCTCATTTAAGGACTAAGTGTCCCAAAACACTCCAAATTCTAGAACCGAACAACCCGATAAACCAAAATAGCAGAAATGAACTTACCGAAAGCAGTTATTTAGGGATTAGGGCGTAAGTTTCAAAAATTACCGGCCGGGTCGTTACATACTCCCACACTTAAACATTCGTTCATCCTTGAACGAGCATAGAAAACATACCTGAAGTAGTAAAGAGATGAGGGTACTGGCTGCGCATATCCTGCTCGGTCTCCCAAGTGGCCTCCTCAACCGGATGTTGTTTGACCTTAACTTTCTGATTTGCCTGTGCAAAATGACTACTAGCTCCTCAACATAAGATATATCCTTGTCCAGCTAGACTAAAATGAAATCCAACACGTGCGACGGGTCACCATGATATATCCGGAGCATAGAAACATGAAATACCGGATGGACTCCGGCTAGGCTGGGAGGCAAGGCTCGCTCATAAGCAAAATCCCCAACTCGCCTCAAAATCTCAAAAGGCCCAATAAATCTTGGACTAGTTTCCCTTTCTTCCCAAATCTCATGACACCCTTCATGGGCGAGACCCGAAGTAGAACCCGCTCGCCAACCATAAATGCCACATCGCGAACCTTCTTGTCCGCATAACTCTTCTGTCTTGAGTGGGCTGCATAGAGTTTATCCTGAATCACCTTAACCTTCTCCATCGCATCCTAGACTATCTATGTACCTAATAACCTGGCCTCGCCCAGCTCGAATCAACCTACCGGGGACCTGCACCTCCTACCATATAGGGACTCATATGGCGCCATGTGAATGCTGGACTAATAACTATTGTTATAAGCAAACTCTTCTAGTGGCAACAAGTGATTCCATGAACCTCCAAACTCAATCACACACGTACGAAACATATCCTCCAAAATCTGAATAGTGCGCTCAGACTGTCCATCCGTCCAGGGGTGAAATGTCGTGCTCAGCTCCACCCGAGTGCCTAACTCCTGTTGCACGGATCTCCAGAACCACGAAGTAAACTGAGTGCCTCTGTCTGAAATGAGGGAAACTGGAATACCATGCAATCGAACTATCTCCCTGATATAGATCTCTGCCAATCGCTCTGATGAGTAAGTAGTGCACACATGTATGAAATGGTCGGACTTGGTCAGCCAATCCACAATGACCCAAATAGAATCAAACTTCCTCACAGTCCGTGGAATTCCAGGTACAAAGTCCATGGTGATGCGCTCCCACTTCCACTTTGGGATCTCAACCTGTTGTAGCAACCTACCCGTACGCTGATGCTCATACTTCGCCTGCTAGTAGTCGAGGCACCTAAAAACATAGTCAATTATATCCTTCTTCTTCTGCCTCCACCAATAGTGTTGTCTCAAGTCTTGATACATCTTCGCGGCACCCGAATGGATGGAATACCGCGAGTTTTGGGCCTCAGCTAGAATCAGCTCTCGAAGTTCATCCACATTAGGCACACAAATACGCCCATGCATCCTCATCACTCTATCATCCTCGATGGTAACATCTCAAGTATCACCATGCCGAACTCTATCCTGAAGAAAAAGTAAATGAGGGCCATCAAACTACCGCTCCCTGATGTGATCAAATAGGGAAGACTGAGAAACCACACAGGCCAGAACCCGGCTGGGCTCTGAAAGACCAACCTAATAAACTGACTGGCCAAGACCTGAACATCCATTGCCATAGGCCTCTTTGAGGCTGATAGATATGCCAAACTCCCCAAACTCTCTGCCCGGCGACTCAAGGCGTCAGCAACCGCATTGGCCTTTCCCAGGTGATTAAGAATAGTAATATCTTAGTCCTTAAACAACTCCAACCATCTCCTCTAACGCATGTTCAGGTCCTTCTGCTTAAGCAAGTGTTGCAAACTCCAGTGATCAGTGTAAATCTCACAAGGAACCCCATACAAATAGTGACGCCATATTTTTAAGGCGTGAACAATGGCAGCTAACTCAAGACCGTGGACAGGGTAGTTCTTCTCATGCACCTTTCAGCTGTCGGGATGCGTAGGCAATCACCCTCCCGTCCTGCATTAATACCGCCCTAAGTCCAACCCGTGAGGCATCACAATAAACTGTATAGGACCCCGAACTAGTAGGCAACATCAAGATAGGGGCCGAAGTTAAATCTGTCTTGAGATTTTGGAAGCTCACCTCACACTCCTCTGTCTACTGAAAAGGGGCACCCTTTTGGGTCAATCTGGTCATAGGTGCTGCGATCGAAGAGAACCCCTCCACAAAGCGACGGTAATAACCCGTCAAACTAAGGAAACTACAAATCTCAGTAGCTGAGGAGGGCCTGGGCCAACCCTGCACAGCCTCCACCTTCCTCGGATCCACTCGAATACCCTCGCTCGACACCACGTGGCCTAGAAATGCCACCGAACTTAGCCAAAACTCACATTTAGAGAACTTTGCATATAATTGCTTCTCCCTCAGAGTCTGAAGCACTATCCTCAGGTGCTACTCATGGTCTTCCCGACTCCGGTGATATACCAATATATCATCAATGAAAACAATCACGAACGAGTCAAGATATGGCCTGAATACACTGCGCATCAAAAGCATGAAAGCTGTTGGGGCATTGGTTAGCCCGAAGGACATAACGAGGAACTCGTAATGACCATACCGAGTCCTGAAGGTAGTCTTTGGGATATCTGGCTCCCGAATCTTCAACTGATGATAATTAGAGTGAAAATCAATCTTTGAGAACACCCGTACGCCCTGTAGCTGATCAAATAAGTCATCAATACGTGGCAAAGAATACCGGTTCTTCACTGTAACTTTGTTCAACTAGCGATAGTCAATGCACATACGCATAGAAACGTCCATCTTATTTACAAATAACACAGGGGCACCCCAAGATGAAATACTAGGTTGAATGAAATCCTTACCCAACAACTCCTGTAACTGATCTTTCAACTCCTTCAACTCAGGAGGAGCCATGCAGTACGGAGGAATAGAAATTGGCTGAGTGCCCAACAACAAATCAATACCAAAATCGATATCTCTGTCGGGCGGCATGCCTGGAAGATCATCTGGAAACACATCGGAGAAATCTCGTACCACTGGGACAGAGTCAATAGAAGGGGTGTCAACACTCACATCCCTTACATAAGCTAGATAAGCAGCACACCCCTTCTCAACCATATGTTGAGCCTTAAGAAAGGAAATAACATGGTCGGGTGTGATCTAGAGTACCACTCCACTCAATACGTGGAATGCTTGGCATAGCCAGCGTCACGGTCTTGGCGTGACAAGAAAGAATAGCATGATGGGGTGACAACCTGTCCATGCCTAGAATAATATCGAAATTAACCATACCGAGCAATAAAAGATCATCTCTGGTCTCCAAACCACAAATAGTGACCAAACACGACCGATACACACGGTCCACAACCAAAGAATCTCCCACCGGAGTAGAAACATAAATGAGGGCACTCAAAGAATCCCGAGGCACACCCAGATGTGAAGCAAAATAAGAGGATACATATGAAAAATAAGAACTAGGATCAAATAGAACCGATACAATTTAATAACAAATCATGACAATACCTGTGACGATATAATCAGAGGCAACAGTCTCGGTACGGGTAGATGGGGTGGCAATTAGAGCTGGAACGATGGCCTGCTACCCCTGTGGAGCATGCTGAGGCTGTGAAGTCTGTGGTGGTACACCCCTCCCAAGTCTTGGGCAACCCCTCACCATATGACGGGTGTCTCCACACTCGAAACAAACTCTGGGAGAGCACACCGATGGGAACTGTGCAGTACAGGTGCTCCAAGACCCTTGAATACCTGAAACTCTATGGGAACTCTGAGATACAAATTGAGCTGGCTAACCTACAAAACCTCTACCATGGCGCACCCTGCCTCCGAAATAAGGACAAGTATACCTCCCGGTCCGCGAGGTCTACTCACTCTTCGATACTCTCCCTCTGGAACCCACATGTCCTCTACTCGATGAGAGATCCTCACTACCCGCTGAATTAGGATTATAAGCTGGGTTGCCATAACACCTGGAACCTGACCAATGGGAGCTCGTTGATCTGGAGTGGGGACGGCGGGAGTCTGGGTCCCTCCTCGATCTGTTTAGTAGACGATACAACCTCAATCAATCCGGCCTGAATCAATGTACCAAACATGCTCAGGAACTGTGCCAAAGTCTCCTGAAGGGCTGGAGTAGTAGTATCTGTAGGCGCGTCAGGTGTCTGAGTTCCTGCCGGATCTGTTGGTGATACCTCGGTGGTAGCTTGCGCATGTGCTCTTGATGCACCACGTGTGCGTCCTCGACCTCTACCCCGACCCCGGCCTCTAACGGCTGCAGTAGGGGGCGCGGGTGCCTGGTCATCTCGAGTAGCACGTGTCCTCACCATTTCTGAGAGAATGGAAGACATACGTTTAGATTTGTTGTCAAGATATCGCACAACAAGGAATTCAAAGAAATGATGATTTTCCTAAACAATTACATAGCCCCTCGTAGATAAATACGGACATCTCCATATCGATCAGCGAGACTCTAAATAATCGGCATGTGTCCCGTGACTCCTATGAACCTAGTGCTTAGATACCAACTTGTCACGACCCTAGTTCACCAATTGTGAACCTGTCATGACGGCACCCAGTCTTTGCGACTAGGTAAGCCTAACACAATTGCGGAATTTACAACTTTTACTATCAACTAAAAATAACAGCGGAATAGCATAGAAAAATGTAATAGGTGCCGCTCGGCACATACACTTTACCACAATTTCAAAATGTAAACCCACCAAGACCTGAAAACTCACGGGCAAACACAGGTTAAAGAGAGTAAAACTGTGGCTCTATCCACCAAGAGTATCTATACAACTGAAACAAAAAGTGACACTATACAACCGAAACAAAAAGGAAATAACTAGTGTCTCCGGATCTGCGGACGCAGCAGATGCATACCTCGAGTCTCCTGAAATATCTCCTCGATCACCGGTAATGTGCCCGATCAGATGGACCTGGATCTGCACAACAAAAGTGTGCAGAAACATAGCATGAGTACACCACAGCGGTACTGAGTAAGTGTCAAGCCTAACCTCGATGGAGTAGTGACGAGGAAGGTCAGGGCCCTACCGAGAATAATAATAATAATAAAATATCGAATAGTGTAAAGCATGAATAAATATGAAATATCAACAAAAGAAGGTAGAAACTACAAATCATCTACAGTTAAACTAACAATGACATATTAACACAACAAGCACAGAAGCAAGAGCACAGGATCTCCAGAAATTGAACCCGCAGTCCATTTAACTCAGTAACGCAAGATCTCCGGGAATTGAACCTGCAGTCCATTTATATCAGTAACCAGAATCTCCGGGACTTAAACCCGCAGTCCATTTATTAGTAACCAGGATCTCTGAGACTTGAACCCGCATTCCATTTATCATGAACCATGATCTCCGGGACTTGAACCCGCAGTCCATTTATCAGTAACCAGGATCTCCGGGACTTGAACCCGCAGTCCATTTATTAGTAACCAGGATCTCCGGGACTTGAACCCGCAGTCCATTTATCAATAACCAGGATCTTCGGGACTTGAACCCGCAGTCTATTAGGAGCTCCGAGAATTGAACCCGCAGTCCACAGAACAAACACAATCAACAAGGAGAATACACAGAGAAAATGGAATACACTACTATGAATAACAAGTAAATTCAATCTCGACATGTTCCACGTAATCTCAATTAAGGCAAATAAGCATTTAGGTAATTAATCCTATCCAATCATACTCCTTTAACTAACACAGGATAAGTCTTGCATTTAACACAGTCAAATAAAAGAGATAACACAATTTGAGAAAATTCAAGTAAAGTGGATTTCCAACAATTTGCACAAGTACACGTCCGTCACCTCGCATACAAGGCATTTAAATCAACATATAATATATCCTAAGGGGAAAGGTCCTCCACACAAGGTTAGACAAGCCACTTACCTCAATCCCGGTACAAAACCGCTAAGAAATAATGCCTTTGCCACGAGTGTCCGACTCCAAGTGGCCCAAATCTATTCAAACCAATCACATAGTGTAAATAATATTGCAAGTAACTAATTACACTATTAAAATTAAAGCTACGGCATGAAATGGGTAAAATGACCAATATACTCCTCCAATCATCGGCTCGGAATCGAAATATTTTTACGTTTTCAGAACCCTCGTACTCTCACGAGTCTAATCATATAAAATTTATCAAAATAGGAGTTTGTTTTCCCCTTCAAATCATCAAAATTAGTTCTAAGAAATTTACCCCAAGTTTCATCCAAAATTCGAAATTAAAGGAAGAATTTGAGTTTAGATTAGTGAATAATAATCATAAGGGAGTAAAAAATCGTTACCCAATAATTGCATCTGAAAACCCCTCGAAAAATACCCCAAAATCGAGCTCCCTAGCTTGAGTTTGAGAAAAATGGAAGAACCCTCATTTTGAAATGTTATATTCTGCACATGTCTAATGTTCAATGCGATCGCATTCAAGGTCATGCGATCCCGTAGAGTAAAATTTGAGGCATGGTAAAATGTGCTATGTGATCGCAGCCTGAGGCTTGCGATCGTAGAAGGTTAGAATTTTATACATTGTGATCGCATGAAGCTCAATGCGATCGCATAGAAAAAAGGAGACCCCTGATGCTCAGGCTCAAAATACACTATGCAATCGCGGACAAGTAATGCAATCGCATAGAAGATGGGAACAGACCTATGCGATCACGGACAGGACAATGCGATCGCATAGAATAAAATTATAGACTTCACACCAGACTATATGCGATCACAGGGGAACCTATGCGATCGTATAGAGTAAATGTCTACAACAGTTATGACAACAATCCAGTTGTGTTCTTCAACGTAAAATGGTCCGTTTGACCCCCGGAAACACCCCCGAGGCCCCCGGGACCTCAACCAAAACCACCAACCTACTCCAAATCACGATACGAACTTGTTCCAATCATAAAAACACATCACTAAACACAATAATCATCAAATCAAGTCGGATTCAAGCCTAAGTTTCAACCAAAACTTCCGAAATCAATATTCCATCAAACACCCAACCAAACGATGTCCGAATGGCCTAAAAATTTGCAGACATATCCAAAATCACCTAACAAAGCTACTAAAACTATCAAAATTCTATTCCGACCCCCGGATCAAAATCTAACCTATCAACCGCATTTTCAAAAAAAATTCAAACTTCGGCATATCATGCCTAAATGAGCTACGGACCTCCAAAATACATTTCGAACACGCTCCCAACCCCGAAATTACCTAATGGAGCTAACGGAACCATCGGATTTCCGCTCCGATGTCATCTTAACACTATTTTGAATACGGTCCATTTTTTAACTATTGAGCTCTCATTTAGGGATTAAGTGTCCCAACACACTTCAAATTCTACAATCGAACACCCGGCAAACCAAAATAGCAGAAATAAACTTAGGGAAAGCAGTTAATTGGGGATTGGGATTTAAAAAACGATCGGCCGGACTGTTATATCGAAAGTATTATAAGCAATATTTTATAGTGTAAGGCCCCGTAAAAATATTTTGTGCATAAAACCTAGTAGCTATAGTGTCATGGTCCGAATAATGTGTTAGGAATGCGTAGAATTCTTCGCGGAGAGTTAGCTCGCCGCGGTTCGGACCCTTGGTAGTGATTTAAGTTTCAAAAATGTAGAGAATTAATTTTTCCGAAAAGTGTCAAATATGCGGTCAAGAATGCGACCGCAAACCTGACATGCGGACCGCATTCTTGCCGCAAAACATTCCAGAAGGCTTCCCAAAATCATGTCAAAAATGCGGTCGATATGCGATCGCATAATGAATCTGCGGTGCATTTTGCGACCGCATATCACGCATGCGGACCGCATTCTGGCCGTATTCCTTAACAGAACCTGTGTAAATTTGGGGCAATTCTGCGGTCACTATGCGGACCGCATGTTGATTCTGCGGTCGCATAGTGCACCGCATAACTGACCCCGGCCCAGATTTTTTGTAACATTTTGACCCGATCTCTTCTTTAATATAACACCTTTCTTCTTCATTTTATCATATCATTTTACCAAAATTAGAGAGAGTAGGGAGGGTTTTTAGAAAGAGAAATCTTTCATCTTCAAAGATTGTTCCAACCATCTTAATTCCAAAGGATCCTAGGGAAAGGATTTAACTTCCCCAATATTTTCAAGGTAAAAACCCTAACTATTTTCTTTGATTTTCAGTTTTAAATTGGGTAAAGAGAGGTTTGCATATAATAGCTTTTGAAAATAGAATTTTACACTCATGCATGATTATTGAACTTGATTTCTAGTAAAAGAAGTGAGTAGAAGTAAGAGTCTTCAAGAACAAGGTTGGCAAGAGTAGGATATCTTGGGTAAGCATAAAGTAGGAAGAAAAATCATCACCAGGTATGTATGGCTAATTTTGATTCTTGTGAAATCGCCTATATGTGTGAAGTTTGTTTGTTTCGTGTTAAATTGACAAATTGTGTGAAATTCTTGATGTTTTTGTTGGATATTCAAAGTTTGTTGTTGAGCTATGAGTGATGTAAAATGAGAGTTTAATTTGGCAAAAGAATTGTGAATAATGACTATGATGGCCTATATGGCACCTTGTGGAAAATAAACGAAACACTTGAGAATTGGTTTATTGTGGAAAGAGATGAAACACTTGAATTGTGGAAAATTGTTGAACATACTTGTGTGAATATTCTTGATTATGGAAATATTGTAACTTGGTTGTGACATTGGCTTGATAAGTAATTGAGAACATGAAACAATGTGCAAGTTGCTTATTTGAACTTGTTGAAATTGTGTGTAGTACCTTATCTGCTGTTTGAAATTGTTGTGTTTTAAACTGTAAGACGGGGTCGTGTTGCGCGCCGCAACGTGAGGAAATAAGGTGTGGGTTGGGGTGATAAGGGTGGCCGAGGTAATAAGGGTGGTCGGGGGCAATAAGGATGGAAAGCGATCGAAATCGCTATTGAAAATTGATACAAAAATCAATAATGTGAAATTGTGAAAGGAGACAGCAGGAGAGTTTGCAACCTGTGGGGCACTGATTGTCCCTTTGTTTGACTACTTGTGCTTTACGTGATTGATTGGTTATTGTTAAAATTGGTTGATCGTAGAAAGTGCTTTGTATTGAGAATTATTTGAAATGAGGAAAATGTGGAAACATGGTTGACTGGGCTTAATTAATTGTTGATGTAATTCAATGGCTTGAGTTTACTTGGGACAAAGTTTGTCCATACATGCCAGTACAATTCAAGTGTACCGACGTCCCTTTTGCCGGGGACGCTACATTCGTGTTATGATTGTAGGTGGATCAGTAGCAGGCACTTCAGCTCATCGGCAGTAGTATCCTTCTCCTTCCACTGCCCGTTTTGGTGAGCCCCTTTCTTCCTCGGGGCCCTGTGTGGTTCATGCCACTTTTGTTTAGATTTCATTTTGGTTTTGTAAGGTATAGCCGGAGCCTTGTTACCGGCAAGTATTGTATTCCCCTTTTTTGTATCCTAGAGGCTCTGTAGACATGTAAACCGTGGGACTCCAGTCTTATGTATACATTATGTTATGTCGGGCGTTGTAAAAACTGCAAACTTGTTAATGAATCACTTGTATGGTTTTAATTGTTTAATGTGAAATCATTCATGGTTAGTAAGATATTTGGTTAATGAGAAACAATCAATACAGGGGTAACGCGTGGGAATGAAAGGCACCCAGGTCCGCTTGACTGGGGCAACCCGGTCAGGCGCCGGTCATGTCCTCGATTTGGGGCGTGACATATAGCATCCACATCGAATAACACAATAAAAGTTTAAATTTAGGAGCTTCAAGCTGAACAATGTGGGTCTTCATACACACATAAAAAGTCATCAGGAAAGGAGATAAAACAATAGCTTGGGTTGACCATCTTAATAAAGATCGATTTGGCAGAGAAGATGTAAATCCATTCAACTCCACTGTCAGGTAAGCTTGGAAAAATAAAGCCGAATGTTTACATCAAATGAGAAGGCAAATAGCTAATGAGTGGTCCAGGTAAATAGTTTGGGCTACATAGGTAGAAAAGGTAAAAGTAGCACGGGCTAGCCAATTTTCGGACTGGTCATTCAAAAATAGCCAACATTTGCAAAATCATTGAAAAATAACCCCTATTTTACTGCAATACGGAAAGTTTCAGCATAATATATTGTTGGTTGGTGCACCTGCGTATGAACTTTCAAGTTCCAACACACGAAAAGTTCCAGTATAATATACTGGAGATTGGAGCAACGATGCTCCAATCTTCAATATATTATACTGGATAGGTATATTATATTGGAACTCTAGTATAGTATACTGAAATTGCAGTATATTATACTGGAGTATTTTTCCGGATTTGAATAGTATTTTCGTTCATATTTATTTTACATGGAAAGTTTCTAAAATTTGATTACTTTTGAAACTATGGTTATTTTTGAATAACACTTGTAAATAGGGCTATTTTTGAATTTCTCCCTAGAAAAAGTAAATAGTTTAGGCTTGGGTATTAAAGGGTAAGTAGTTTGGGATTTATAAAGTAAAAATTTTCATATATTTATTTTTTCTAGTCATATACATATATATATATATATATATATATATATATATATATATATATATATATATATAGAGAGAGAGAGAGAGAGAGAGAGAGAGAGAGAGAGAGAGAGAGAGAGAGAGAGAGAGAGAGAGAGAGAGAGAGAGAGAGAGAGAGAGAGAGAGAGAGAGAGAGAGAGAGATTTTACACTGAACAAAATTATCATTCAATTATTTTTCCTATAAATTAGTGTTTAAAATCAACTAAAATTTTGGTCATTATATATTTTCCTATTTGAACTGTGTAGCAATTCCTAATATTTAGGAGTTTAAAATTTATTATATAATTCTTTATAAAAATTCTTCCTTATTTTAAAACTTTTCCTTATTAGAAAAGCTGCATTTATAAAGTTACAAAACCTTGAATAGTTTTAAGTCTGTAACGTAGAATGCAATTCTTTCACTATATTATGTTATTAGAATACTGTTAGTTGGGGCCGAGAAAAAATTGTTTATATATTTGGTTAATTTTTCATTCCCTTCTTTTAATTTTTTGTTACCTTTGTAGTAAATATGTGAAATTTACACACACACACACATTACATTATATTGAAGTTATTTCATCGGTAATCTGTAGAATATTTTAATACTTATCTCATCAATTAGAATAACGAAGAAAATACTTAAAATATAAATGAGAAAGAAAGTGAGCGAAAATTAGTCCACAAACGTTCAATAACACTAGCGGATTAATAACATAAAGATAAAAAAAAATAAAGTACTCATTGATTCTTTACTATTTTAGAATAAATTTTTATTTAAAAATTAAATTTTGTAATGTATTTGATAAAAGTGTAATTACAATTAATATTTTAGATTTGTGATCTGCGATATCTCTCATACTATTATATCTTACACTTAGATTATATCAAAGTAAAAAAACTGCACGTAAAAATTTCATATTCTATTTATTTACATTAACATATATTGCACTTTTATTATAATTCAAGCACACATTTTAGTTAATCATTGTGACAAGGTACACGGGCAATGCGCGTACGCTAAAATTAATATTATATTAAAAGCACGAAGGCTTTTACCAAAATATCGTTTGTCTCTTTGCCCTTTAAAAGTAAAATTCACACTAAATAAAATAGTTATATGACCATTTTCTTATTATTTAAAAATATTTATTTAGTTAATTTCCTAATATTTAGGAATAGCCAATTAATTATTCTCCTTATATTTAGAGCCTTGATATTTGAATTTTCTTCCATTCTAGGAGTTCAATGACGGCATTCTAGGAATAGTCAAAATTTATGTGCACACTATTTTAAAGTCATAATTCCATCATTTTAAGAAACCTTAAATCTTAGAGAATTCATTTAATTTTTCAATTCCTTCGTTAGAAAAGTTTAGTTCTTTTCAATTTCTTCCTAACAAAGTTTCAGTTGATTTTTAGTTCCCTCACTTGGAAAGTTTCGTTCTTTTTCAAACTCTTAAAACTATATTATATTAGACAAAATAGAAATTTAGTTATTTCTTAATTTTAAGGATTTTAAAATTACCTAAAATTTTGATTACTAAATTTTCCTTATTTGGAATATGTATCTCTTTTTACAACGATATTAAATGCACTAAATCTCCTTTTATAAATAAACTACTTATATTTAGGAGTCTGAGATCATTAATGAATTTACCACTTTTATTCTCAAACAAAATTTAACGTTAAAGTCTTTATGAATCAAGTTTAAAGTCTATGACCATCAAATTATGGCTTCTAAAAATCTTAGCAAATCTGGTGGCTTTATGCTCACCTACATACAAAATTCACCAAAGAAATTTTTTTCTTTTTTCCATTGACTCCACCAAATGATCAATGCAATTTTTCATATATTAAGTTATTTGTATAAACTCATAAATCTTTGAGAAAAACATATGGAGTAACAAAATGTGACAACCCCGCCTGTCGTCACGAGAGTTACCGCCCCGTTATTCCCTCGTTATATTATTTCGTGTTTCTATATTTGTGTTAGAGTCTATCGGGTGAATTTGGATTGATTCTGGTTGGAAATAAGGCATATAGCATTTTTGTGAAGCTTATTTCTGAAAAGTCAACCTGAAGTTAACTATATGGTTAGAGGGCTCGAATGTGGATTCCGGTGTTTTGGTTAGCTTCGAGAAGTGATTTGTGACTTAGGGGAGCGATCGGAATTGAATTTGGAGGTCTGGTGTAGAAATAGGCTTGAATTGGCTAAGCTGGAATTTTGGCGAAATCCGGTCGATAGGTGAGATTTGATCCGGAATTCGGAATGGAATTTCGATAGTTTCAGTAGTTTTGTTAGGTGATTTTGGATATGTCTACAAATTTTTAGATCATTGTGACATCATTTGATTGGGTTTTTGATAGAATATAGGTTTCGAAAGTTTTGGTTGAAACTTAGGCTTGAATCCGCCATGATTTGATGATTTTTGTGTTTAATGATATGTTTTTAGGATGGGATCAAGTTCGTATCGTGATTTGGAGTATGTTGGTGGTTTTGGTTGAGGTCCCGGGGGCCTCGAGGTATTTCCGGGGATCAAACGGACCATTTTGAGTTGATGAACACAACTGAATTGCTGTCATGAGTGTTGCAGATGATTGCTCTATGCGATCGCAATGGGTATGATGTGATCACATAGAAGGTTTGGGAGGAGGCTTATATTTGTTCAATGCAATCGCGGAATGGGTGATGCGTGCGATCGCGAATGGCCAGGGGTCCCAGGTTCCTATTATTGTTCAATGCGATCGCGGGTGTATAAATGCGATCGCATAGGATTGTTTGGTAAAGCAATGTAATCGTAGGGTGATGTGTGCGATCGCATAAGGTAATTTTGAAAGGCTGAAAGTTTCTTCTATGCGATCGCAATAAGGGTGATGCGATCGCATAGTGTTATTAAGTGGGTGGACAAAACAGTTAAGTAATATTTCATCCGCGAGGGTTTTCATTATTTCACCATTGTTGGGCAAGCTTTGAAGCTAGGGAACGTGGGATTAAGAGATTTTCACCTAGATTTCGATTGGAGGTAAGTTTTATGGTCTAATTAAGTGATTTTATCCTAGAATCTTCATCTATATCACTGGAAATTGTGGGAATTAAGGTGTAAATTGAGGTTTTGTTTGAAGCCTAAAAAAAATAGAAAATCAATGATTTGAAGGGAAAAATGAACTCCAATTTTGATAAATTTTATATATATGAACTCGTGGCGAGACGAGGATTCTGAAAATGTGGGTTTCGTAATTTTTTTAGAAGCGGGCCTGGGGTCGGGTTTTGGCAACTTCATATTTTTGGGTGTAATTTAAGTTATTTCGATTGGGTTATGTTCCTTTAGCCTATCTTGATGTATTCCTATTGGTTTTGATCAGATACTGCACCCGTGTAGGCCGATTCTCTTGGCAAGGGCATTGCGGGCTAGTGTTCGAGGTGAGTAATGGGTATGGATGATGACCTGAGGGTTTGAAACCCCGGTATATCACTATGTGACGCTGTATTGAGGCGAGACACGTACTCTACTATGAGTACGGGGTTGATTGTGATTAGGGACTATGGCTTAGTCCGACTGTGTAGTATTATACTGTGGTGTTGGCTATAAATGAGCCGGTAAACCTCCTACTTGGATGATTGTGGATATCTTTGGGATGTAAGTCAGTTATTTGGATCTCGTGAGGATCGTTATCATTGCTTCTATGATTATAGCATGTTATCCTAATATCATTCCTGAGCTAATGTCACGACCCAAACCCTGGTCGTGATGGCGCCCAACACAATGCTAGGCAAGCCCGACCATATTATCTCTTTAACCAGCCAATTATTAAATAAATTAAACTTAAACAGAAGTTAGTCATAGCAGGTGATAACCGAAACGTCAAAAACATACAAAATACGGTCCCAAACATATCGTGGTGTCACGAGACTGAGCCTCTACGGAATAGCATCCTAATACAACCAAGTCTAGACAAATAGGAAATCAACAAGATGATAAAGAAGGAGAAAACAAGCTCTGCGGACGCTGGCAGCTACCTCGTAATCTCCGCAAAAGTAGATATGGATCAGCAGCAAAAAAAATGTCTCAACTGCTCTCGGGCACCTGTGTATCTGCACCAAAACAGTGCAGGGGAGTGGGGTGAGTATATTTCAACTCAGTGAGTAACAATAATAAATAGTAACTGAAAGTAAGAACTCCTGTGCTATCACTTAGCAGTTCTAAGGCAACCTTCACAAGTACGTCATCACTATAGTAGTACTTTAGCCTCCAATCTACGTTTATCTCTACAAGATTCCACACTGAACTAACCCTCGCTCGTACCCCTACGGTGTACGGCCATCTCAACATATAAAGACACATACTTATGTCTATAATGTATAAGTATTTAAGTAACTAATAGGGTATGATTAAGTATAATGCTACGGCGTGCAACCCGCTCCCATACATATACTGCTGCGGCGCGCAGCCCGCTCCATTTAACGTCGACGGCGCTCACTGGGGGTGTATACGGACTTCGGAGGGGCTCCCTAGGCCCAAGCGCTATGGTGCTATGGCGTGCAGCCAGGTCCACCATATATCACTGCGGCGTGCAGTCCGATCCAATATATATATATATATACACATATAATTATACTGCTGCGGCGTGCAGCCCGATCCCATAATATACCAGCGCTCACTGGAATGTGTGCAGACTCAGGACTCCGAAGGGGCTCCTACAGCCCAAGCGCAATAATACTGCGGCGTGCAGTCCGTCCCACATGTATATTACATGTATATTACATGTACATTACTGCGGCGTGCAGTCCGATCCAACATAGGTATCTATATACATAATACCTCATAATGGGTCCTCGACCCTATCCCAGTCAGTATGCACTTGGCCTCTCAGGCCCAATATAATATATCACAATGGGTCCTTGACCCTGTCTCAATTAATATAGACTTGGCCTTTCCGGCCCAATATAACATCTCATAGTGGGTCCTTGACCCTATCTCATCTCAATCGGTATAAACTTGGCCCTTCAGGCCCACTCAGCTAGAACAGGGAATTCCACCCTAGATAATCTCTCTCAATGTACACATCTAGTACAGGCTCATATTATGCTATGCAGCTAGAGCCATGGCTGAGTGTATATTTCCAACACAATGTAAAGGTCACCTAGCTCTATAGGTTCCCTAATGCTCTACAGATCGGCACGAGGCCCCAAACATGGCTATTAGCCCAATGGTACAGTTATAACCTCATTAACAGTTGTACAACACAGTATTCTATTAGCCGGGAAGGACTAAGTCCGAACCCCCTATCACAATGTCACCACGCCCATCATAGAACGCGTGTCTCATCTCAATATAGCACTGTAAAGTGCTAGTACGGGGTTTCAAACCCTCGGTACATTATTTACTACTACCACTCACCTCGAACCGGTAGAAGCTTCAATCCGCCTTGCGCTTGCCTCGCAAATCAATCTCCTCGGATGCCAAATCTGCTCAAAGTCATAGAGAATGCATCAATATACGCTAATTTCACGAAATTCATTCGAAATAACCCAATTTATATCAAAACCCACAAGTTGTCAAAACCCGACTTTTGGTACACTTGTCGAAAAATTACAAAAATTACATATTCGGAATCCTCATCTCGATACGAGTCTAGGCATATAAAATTTACCAAATTCGGACTCCATTTGCCCATTCAAAACCTTGATTTTCTAAAATCCAAGACTAGGGCTAAATCCTCCATAATTACCCCAAATTCCTCCATTTTCATGATATAATTGCATGATATTATCAATACTAATCATAATATGAGTTCATAGTTGATTACCTGATGATTTCCCTTGATTTCCTCCTCAAAATCGCCCAAAATCGCCCTTAAGCCGAGACCCCCAAATGTTAAAATGTTTCTGAAATTTTCTAACTTCTGATACACTTACTTACAGCGATTTTCGCTTCTGCGGAACATTTTCCGCTTCTATGCTCCCGTATCCGCGACCAAAGGGTCGCTTCAGCGGTTCCAGGCCTAGCCGGCCAAATCCGCTTCTGCGGTATACGGACCGCCTCTGCGCGTCCGCTTCTGCGAAGATTTTCCCGCTCCTGCGGGTTTTCCCGCTTCTGCGTCTAGGCGTCCGCCTCTGCGGAAACGCCTAAGCGGCTACCCTTCCGCTTCTGCGATACTTCACCCCATAGCCATTGGCCGCTTCTGCGGCTCACCTGTCCGCTTCCGCGATTCCGCTTCAGCGGAAAATGCTCCGCTTCTGCGGTGCCCAGCGCTTCTGCGCTCCTGGTCCGCTTCAGCGCACCCGCTCCTGCGCCCATAATTCCGCAGGAGCGGAAACAACAGAGACAGGACTCCTCAAACCTGCAATTTCCATGTTTTTCTCCCGATTAACCATCCGAAAACACCCCGAGGCCCCGGGACCTCATTCAAACACACCAACACATCCTAATTCCTTATTCGAACTTGTTCCAATCATAAAAACACCATCCTAAACATCAAAATCACCAATTAACCACGGATTCAAGCCTAAATTCCTTAAAACTTTCCGAATTACACATTTGATGAAAAACCCGACCAAACGACGTCCGAATGACCTGAAATTTTGCAGGCACATCCAAAATCACCTAACGGAGCTACTGCAACTGTCGGAATTCCATTCCGACTCCCGGATCAAAATCTCACCTACCGTTCGGATTTCGCCAAAATTCAACCTTAGCCAATTCAAGCCTATTTCTACACCGGGCCTCCAAATTCAATTCCGATCGCTCCCCTAAGTCACAAATCACCTTCCGGAACTAACCGAATCATCAGAATCCGATTCCGAGCCCTCTAACCAAATAGTCAACTCCGGGTTGACTTTCCTTATTTAAGCTTCCTCCAAAAAGGCTATATGCCTCATTTCCAATTTAATTTCACTCCTAACTCCCCCGATAGACTCTAACACTTATATAAAAGCATGAATTATGTAATTACAACATAACGGGGTGGTAATTCCCGTGACGACGGGCCGGGTCATCACATTCTCCCCCTCTTAAGCAAACGCTCGTCCTCGAGCGGGTCAAGAAACATACCTGAAGTCTCAAATAGCTGAGGGTATCTGCTCCGCATCTCCCGCTCGATCTCCCAAGTGGCCTCCTCCACGGGTCGACCTCTCCACTGAACCTTAACCGATGCAATCTCCTTGGACCTCAATTTTCTCACCCGACGACCCAAAATAGCAATAGGCTCCACATCATAGGATAGATCACCATCAAGCTGAATGGTGCTGAAATCTAATACATGAGACGGATCTCCAATGTACTTCCGGAGCATAGACACATGGAATACCGGATGAACGCTGGATAAACTGGGTGGCAAGGCTAACTCATATGCCACCTCTCCAACTCTCCTAAGTATCTCAAAAGGGCCAATATACCTGGGACTCAACTTCCCTTTCCTCCCGAACCTCATGACTCCCTTCATGGGTGAAACCTTTAACAATACTCGTCACCAACCATGAAAGACAACTCTCGAACTCTACGGTCCGCATAACTCTTCTGACGAGACTGTGCTGTACGAAGCCTCTCCTGGATCAACTTTGCTCTATCCAGAGCATCTTGGACTAACTCAGTCCCTATCAATCTATCCTCACCAGGCTCGAACCATCCGACGGGAGATCTACACCGTCTGCCATACAATGCCTCGTACGGGGCCATCTGAATACTCGACTGGTAGCTGTTGTTGTAGGCAAACTCGGCAAGTGGTAAGAATTCATCCCACGAACCACCAAAGTCAATCACACATGCTCGCAACATATCCTCCAGGATCTGAATAGTACGCTCAGACTGCCCGTCTGTCTGGGGGTGAAATGCTGTACTCAACTCAACCCTCGTACCCATCTCTCGCCGAAATGCTCTCCAAAACTGAGAAGTGAACTGAGTGCCTCTGTCAGATATAATAGACACTGGGACCCCATGCAACCTGACAATCTCCCGAATAAAGATCACTGCCAACCGCTCCGATGAGTAAGTAGTACTAACTGGGATAAAATGTGCGGACTTAGTCAGCCGATCAACAATCACCCATACAGAATCAAACTTCCTCGCTGTCCGAGGTAGCCCAGTAACAAAATCCATGGTGATCCTCTCCCATTTCCACTCGGGAATAACCATACGCTGAAGAACACCGCCCGGTCTCTGATGCTCATATTTGACCTGCTGGCAATTGAGGCACTTAGCTACATGCCTAACAATATCCATCTTCATTCTCCTCCACCGGTAGTGCTTGTCTCAAGTCTTGGTACATCTTTGCGGCACCTGGGTGAATAGAGTACCGCGAACCGTGTGCCTCCTCAAGTATCAACTCCCGCAAACCATCAACATTGGGCACACATATACGGCCCTGCATCCTCAAAACACCATCACTGTCGATAGTCACATCTCTTGACATCATTATGCTGCACTCTGTCCTTAAGGACAAGCAAATGTGGGTCATCATACTGTCGCTCCCTGATGCGATCATATAAGGAAGATCGAGAAACAACACAAGCCAACACCCGACTCGGCTCCGAAATATCTAATCTCACTAGCCGATTGGCTAGGGCCCGAACATCATAAGCAAATGGCCTCTCCCCAACTGGGATGAAAGCTAAGCTGCCCATGCTAGCCGCCTTCCGACTCAAGGCATCGGCCACCACATTGGCCTTTCCCGGATGATACAAAATAGTGATATCATAGTCCTTAAGCAACTCCAACCACCTCCGCTGTCTCAAATTAAGGTCCTTCTGTCTGAATAAGTGCTGAAGGCTGCGATGATCCGTGAACACCTCACATGAGACACCATACAGGTAATGCCTCCAAATCTTCAAGGCATGAACTATGGTTGCTAGCTCCAAATCATGAACAGGGTAGTTCTTCTCGTGGGGCTTCAACTGACGAGAGGCATAAGCAATGACCCTACCCTCCCGCATCAACACACAACCAATGCCCACTCCTGAGGCATCACAATATACAGTATAAGAACCTGAAGCTGTCGGTAGAATCAAGACTGGTGCTGTGGTCAGTGCTGTCTATAGTCAATACACATCCTCATAGATCCATCCCTCTTCTTAACAAACAGGACCGGTGCACCCCACGGCGACACACTCGGCCGAATGAACCCCTTATCTAGGAGTTCCTGGAGCTGCTCCTTCAATTCCTTCAACTCAGCTGGTGCCATACGATACGGAGGAATAGAAATAGGCTGAGTGCCCGGCACCAAATCGATACCAAAATCAATATCCCTGTCCGGCGGCATGCCCGGCAGGTCTGAGGGAAACACATCAGGAAAGTCTCGCACAATGGGAACAGAATCAATACTGGGAGTCTGGGACTCGACCTCCCGCACAAATGCTAAATAAGAGAGACATCCCTTCCCAACCATTCGTTGGGCCTTGAGGAAAGATATTACCTTGCTAGGTACATACTCAGTCGTGCCTCGCCACTCGATCCTCTGAATGCCCGGCATAGCCAAAGTGACTGTCTTAGCATGACAGTCCAGAATAGCATGACATGGAGATAGCCGGTCCATGCCCAATATAACATCAAAATCAATCATGCTGAGAAGCAACAGGTCTACTCGGGTCTCCAGACCTCCAATAGTGACCAAACAGGACCGGTATACATGGTCCACAACAATAGTATCCCCTACCGGGGTAGATACATGCACCGGCAGCTCAAGACTCCCTCGGGTCGTGCCCAAATGAGGAGCAAAATATGTAGACACATAAGAATAAGTAGAACCGGGATCAAACAATACCGAGGCATCTCCGTGGCAGATTGAAATAATACCTGTAATGACAGCATCAGAAGTAACAGCCTCAGATCGGCCCTGAAAAGCATAGCATCTAGCCTGACCGCCTGATCGGCCTCCCCTCGAGGGCGACCCCTAGCTGTCTGACCCTCACCCCTAGCTGGCGGGGCGGGTGCTGAAGTAGAAGGACCAGATGACGAGGGCTGCCCCCTCTGCTGATAAGATCTGGAAACAAGACGGGGACACTCCCTACGGTGATGCCCAAACTCTCCGCACTCGTAGCAACTCCCCGGTGCTGGGTACTGAGACTGATAAGGACCTCTGGCGCTGGAGTGGCCAGCTGATGAACTAGGCCGAGATGAACCCTGAGCGGATGGGGCCTGTGAAGAACTCTGAGCTGGCATGGCACTGAGAGCTGGCTGGCTCTGGTGCGAACCCTGATAATCCTGTCTAGGAGACCATCTGCGACGATCTGAGCGGCCCGACTGCGAAGACCTGAAAGAGCGACCTCGGCTCTGCTGACTCTGGCCTCTGGTCTGAGTGCCACTGGAACTAGCTGCTCCTCGAGGCCTCTTGGCCTCCCTCTCATCCCGCTCTCTGCGACGATCTGTCTCTATGTCGCAAGCAATATCCACAGCATCCTTAAATGTATGACTCAAAACCCTCTCCCGAGTCATCGGAATACGAATGGGATAAATGAGGCCGTCCACGAAGCGCCCAATCCTCTCTCCGTCGGAATGAACCAACCACGGTGCATATCTGGACAACTCTGTAAACCTGATCTCATACTCTGACACTGACATGTCCCCTTGACGGAGACACTCAAACTGCCTACGCATCTCCTCTCTCCGAGATCGAGGCACCCATTTCTCCAAGAACATAGTGGAGAACTCCGGCCATGATAGTGGTGTTGCTCCGGCTGGCCTGCGGCGCTCATAAGCCTCCCACCAAGCGAAGGCTGGCCCCTGAAACTGAAAGGTAGTGAATGATACCCCACTGGACTCCAATATCCCTGCCGTACGAAGCATCCGACGGCACTTATCCAGAAAACCTTGGGCGTCCTCGCCCGGAGCACCAGTGAACACTGGAGGAGATAACCCGGTGAACCTCTCGAGACGACGCTGCTCATCGTCTGTCATAGCTGGGACCCTGTCCCCCTGAATCTGATCTGCTGGCTGAACCGGTACCACAGGCTGAACTGGAGGAGTCTCTGGTGTCTGTAAGCCCTGCACTGCTGGCTCTAGAGTGCGTGCTGCGGGGTCTGATGACCACCCCCGATCCCTGATGCAGCTGCTGCGGTAGTAACCGAAACCGCCTGTGCTAGGCCAGTGCAAACTGCTAGTATCCGGGCCAGGGTCTCCTGTAGACCCGGAATGACAATGGGCACAGCTGGTGCCTGAATTGGTGCTGCAGGCACCTCTGCAACTGGGGGCTGTGGGTCAGCTGGTACTGCATCAGCTACCCGACCTCTGCCACGACCACGGCCGCGTCCACGGCCTCTAGCAGGTGGTAGTGGTGGTCGTCCTCCCCGTCCGGAAGCTCGAGTTCTCGCCATCTGCGAGAGAATAGAATGTCAAAGTTCAGTTCAAGTCAAAAGTAATCGCACGACAAGAATTCCAGGAATTGAAACTTTTCCTAAAAAGGTTTGCAGCCTCCCGAGGATAAGTACGGGCGTCCCCGCACCGATCCACGAGACTCTACCAACCGGCTCATGACTCGCGAGACCTATTAACCTAGGCTCTGATACCAACTTGTCACGACCCAAACCCCGGTCGTGATGGCGCCCAACACAATGCTAGGCAAGCCCGACCATATTATCTCTTTAACCAGTCAATTATTAAATAAATTAAACTTAAACAGTAGTTAGTCATAGCAGGTGATAACCGAAACGTCAAAAACATACAAAATACGGTCCCAACATATCGTGGTGTCACGAGACTGAGCCTCTACAGAATAGCATCCTAATACAACCAAGTCTAGACAAATAGGAAATCAACAAGATGATAAAGAAGGAGAAAACAAGCTCTGCGGACGCTGGCAGCTACCTCGTAATCTCCGCAAAAGTAGATATGGATCAGCAGCAAAAAAAATGTCTCAACTGCTCTCGGGCACCTGTGTATCTGCACCAAAACAGTGCAGGGGAGTGGGGTGAGTATATTTCAACTCAGTGAGTAACAATAATAAATAATAACTGAAAGTAAGAACTCCTGTGCTATCACTTAGCAGTTCTAAGGCAACCTTCACAAGTACGTCATCACTATAGTAGTACTTTAGCCTCCAATCTACGTTTATCTCTACAAGATTCCACACTGAACTAACCCTCACTCGTACCCCTACGGTGTACGGCCATCTCAACATATAAAGACACATACTTATGTCTATAATGTATAAGTATTTAAGTAACTAATAGGGTATGATTAAGTATAATGCTACGGCGTGCAGCCCGCTCCCATACATATACTGCTGCGGCGCACAGCCCGCTCCATTTAACGTCGACGGCGCTCACTGGGGGTGTATACAGACTTCGGAGGGGCTCCCTAGGCCCAAGCGCTATGGTGCTATGGCGTGCAGCCAGGTCCACCATATATCACTGCGGCGTGCAGTCCGATCCAATATATATATACATATATAATTATACTGCTGCGGCGTGCAGCCCGATCCCATAATATACCAGCGCTCACTGGAATGTGTGCAGACTCAGACTCCGAAGGGGCTCCTACAGCCCAAGCGCAATAATACTGCGGCGTGCAGTCCGTCCCACATGTATATTACATGTATATTACATGTACATTACTGCGGCGTGCAGTCCGATCCAATATAGGTATCTATATACATAATACCTCATAATGGGTCCTCGACCCTATCCCAGTCAGTATGCACTTGGCCTCTCAGGCCCAATATAATATATCACAATGGGTCCTTGACCCTGTCTCAATTAATATAGACTTGGCCTTTCCGGCCCAATATAACATCTCATAGTGGGTCCTTGACCCTATCTCATCTCAATCGGTATAAACTTGGCCCTTCAGGCCCACTCAGCTAGAACAGGGAATTCCACCCTAGATAATCTCTCTCAATGTACACATCTAGTACGGGCTCATATTATGCTATACAGCTAGAGCTATGGCTGAGTGTATATTTCCAACACGATATAAAGGTCACCTAGCTCTATAGGCTCCCTAATGCTCTACAGATCGGCACAAGGCCTCAAACATGGCTATTAGCCCAATGGTACAGTTATAACCTCATTAACAGTTGTACAACACAGTATTCTATTAGCCGGGAAGGACTAAGTCCGAACCCCTATCACAATGTCACCACGCCCATCATAGAACGCGTGTCTCATCTCAATATAGCACTGTAAAGTGCTAGTACGGGGTTTCAAACCCTCAGTACATTATTTACTACTACCACTCACCTCGAACCGGTAGAAGCTTCAATCCGCCTTGCGCTTGCCACGCAAATCAATCTCCTCGGATGCCAAATCTGCTCAAAGTCATAGAGAATGCATCAATATACGCTAATTTCACGAAATTCATTCGAAATAACCCAATTTATATCAAAACCCACAAGTTGTCAAAACCCGACTTTTGGTACACTTGTCGAAAAATTACAAAAATTACATATTCGGAATCCTCATCTCGATACGAGTCTAGGCATATAAAATTTACCAAATTCGGACTCCATTTGCCCATTCAAAACCTTGATTTTCTAAAATCCAAGACTAGGGCTAAATCCTCCATAATTACCCCAAATTCCTCCATTTTCATGATATAATTGCATGATATTATCAATACTAATCATAATATGAGTTCATAGTTGATTACCTGATGATTTCCCTTGATTTCCTCCTCAAAATCGCCCAAAATCGCCCTTAAGCCGAGACCCCCAAATGTTAAAATGTTTCTGAAATTTTCTAACTTCCGATACATTTACTTACAGCGATTTTCGCTTCTGCGGAAGAATTTCCGCTCCTACGAGTCCGTATCCGCGACCAAAGGGTCGCTTCAGCGGTTCCAGGCCTAGCCGGCCATTTCCGCTTCTGCGAGAAAAGGACCGCTTAAGCGCGTCCGCTTCTGCGATAAAACGTCCGCTTCTGCGAAGCCGTCCGCTTCTGCGCTACAGATCCCGCTCCTGCGGACTCGCCCATGCGGTCAAATGTCCGCATCTGCGGACCATTCCCATTTTCTTCTCGTCCGCTTCTGCGATCACTGGCTCGCACCAGCGATGCCGCTTCAGCGGAAAGGAGTCCGCTCTGCGGTGCCCAGCGCTTCTGCGCTCCTGGTCCGCTTCAGCGCACCCGCTCCTGCGCCCATAATTCCGCAGGAGCGGAAACAACAGAAGCAGTGCACTAGTTTCTGCAATTTTCCATATTTTTCTCCCGATTAACCCTCCGAAAACACCCCGAGGCCCCCGGGACCTCATTCAAACACACCAACACATCCTAATTCCTTATTCGAACTTGTTCCAATCATAAAAACACCATCCTAAACATCAAAATCACCAATTAACCACGGATTCAAGCCTAAATTCCTTAAAACTTTCCGAATTACACATTTGATGAAAAACCCGACCAAACGACGTCCGAATGACCTGAAATTTTGCAGGCACATCCAAAATCACCTAACGGAGCTACTGCAACTGGTCGGAATTCCATTCCGACTCCCGGATCAAAATCTCACCTACCGTTCGGATTTCGCCAAAATTCAACCTTAGCCAATTCAAGCCTATTTCTACACCGGGCCTCCAAATTCAATTCCGATCGCTCCCCTAAGTCATAAATCACCTTCCGGGACTAACCGAATCATCAGAATCCGATTCCGAGCCCTCTAACCAAATAGTCAACTCCGGGTTGACTTTCCTTATTTAAGCTTCCTCCAAAAAGGCTATATGCCTCATTTCCAATTTAATTTCACTCCTAACTCCCCCGATAGACTCTAACACTTATATAAAAGCATGAATTATGTAATTACAACATAACGGGGTGGTAATTCCCGTGACGACGGGCCGGGTCGTCACAGCTAAACAGTGTCTAAAATGATTTTCCAAACTCTGGTATTTTTGAACATTGTTTTCTACTATATATTACTGATAAAAATGTATTTCAAAACGATATTTACTGTGCCTGTGAGGCTTGCATTGCATGTAGCTGGCCTGGTAGTGGATCGGGCTGTGCTGGAGGATATCATTGATATTGCGCATGGGCTGTAGGAGCCCCTCTGGAGTCTGAACCCCCACAGTGAGCGCGGTTACCCAAATGGATCGGGCTATGCATTGTAACAGTCATGTTCATGCATTTGCATTGCATTTAGACATATCTGTTGTACTGCTTTAGCCGTTATTGCTTTATTTGAGACTTATGCTGTTAAAAATGATAAAAAGAAGGTGATTATATAGCTTTGCTTAGTGAATTATTAGGTATTTTTACCTTCAATGTCTTTATCCGTGCTTATTACCACTGAGTTGGAAGTACTCACACTACTCCCTGCACCTTGTGTGCAGATCCAGGTACATCACAGCAGGGCTGACTCCCCAGCTGCTTCAGAGATCTTATCCGGACTGTCAAGGTAGCTGCTTAGCGTCCGCATGACTTGACTTTCCCTGTTATCCTTTGTCTTTTAGACTTTTCGGCATTTGTCAGATACACTATGTATTCAGTATCACTATATTACTCTTGGTAGAGGCTCTTGACTTATGACTCCAGATCTGTGGGAGGTGTTATACTGTTTGGGATATTGTTTTGCAACTTATGCTAAAATATCGTATTTCTTCTATTATTGTTAATGATTTTGAAGTAAAGCGAGAGCTGATAGCTCGATATTGTGTGAGATTGGTCAGGCTGGCCTAGCAATGTGTTGGGCGCTATCACGACCGGGTTTTGGGGTCGTGACAAGTTGGTATCAGAGCCTAGGTTACTAGGGCTTATGAGTCTTGAGCCGGTTAGTAGTGTCTCACGGATCGGTACGGAAACGTCTGTATTTATCCTCGAGAGGCTGCAGGCCTTTTAGGAAACACTTCACATTTCTTGAACTCTGTCGTGCGGTTTTGTTGTTCTGAGAACTGAACTTCTGTATTCTATTTTCTCGCAGATGGCGAGGACTTGTGCTACAAGACGAGGTGGACGACCACCATTACCACCAGCTAGAGGCCGTGGTCGTGGTCGTGGTAGAGTGGCAGGGGCAGTACTAGTAGACCCACCTGTTGTCACTATCCAGGATCAGCCCCTAGTAGTTAAGGCTCCAGCAGCACCCGCTCAGGCACCAGCAGTGCCTATTGTTATTCCTGGCCTTCAGGAGGCATTGGCCCAGATATTATCTGTTTGTACCGGGTTGGCTCAGGCAATTTTAGCTACTGCTGTAGCAACGACATCTTAGACCGGGGGTGGTCATCAGGCCCCCACAGCTCGCACACCAGAGCAGGTTGTGCAGGGACTTCAGATGCCAGAGGTAGTCCCAGCTCATGTAGTTGCACCGGCTATTCCAGTTGCGCCAGTTGCGCCAGCCCCAGGGTATGTTGTTCCGGTGATGCTTAACGATAAGCAGCATAGATTAGAGAGATTTAGCAGACTTCAGCCACCTTCATTCAGTGGTACCGAGGGCGAGGATGCTCAGGGATTCTTGGACAAGTGTCAGAGGATGTTGCGTACAGCGGGGATTCTTGAGTCCAGTGGTGTTTCTTTTACTACATTCCAGTTTTCAGGCCCATCATTCATTTGGTGGGAGGAGTTTGAGAGGCGCAGGCCTGCAGGGGCAACACCCCTTAACTTGGCAGCAGTTTTCCACTCTCTTTTTAGAGAAGTATGTGCCACGGTCCCGCAGAGAGGTGTTGCATCGCTAGTTTGAGTGGCTAGTGCAGGTTGATATGTCAGTGACTCAGTATGACATGAGGTTTACTCAGTTGGCCAGGCATGCTATTTGGATAATCCTGACAGATCAGGAGAGGATCAGGAGGTTCATTGATGGCCTCAACTATTCTATGCGTATCTTGATGACCATGGAGAGAGTAGTAGCAGCATCCTTTGAGGAGGTTATTGATATGGCACACTCGATTAAGGTGGATCATCACCGTGAACGAGAGGAGAGGGATGCCAAGAGGCCTCGAGGTTCTAGCAGTTTTAGTGGTGCTCCATCTAGGGGCCAGTTTCATCAGGGCAGAGGTCGTTTATCTAGACCTCTTGAGTCAGGTCGCCTAGAGCATAGTGGAGCTTCTTCTAGTCGTGGCCTTCAGGTTTTTTAGTAGGGCCAGTCTTCACTCAGCGCCCTCCCAGCTCAGAGTTCAGCACCTTCTTCTTCGGCCCAGGGTTCATCTAGGTGAGGGATTCCCTTCAGTCCCCTTCTCCAGCGGCATGCAGTTGTTTTGTGTGTGGCGAGTTTGACCACATTAGGAGGCAGTGTCCTCGACTTCGCAGGGGTAGGTCTCAGTAGAGGTATCAGCCCTCCTCTTTAGCTCCATCTACTTCAGCACCATCCCAGGCTAGTAGGGGTAGATGTTAGTCTTCTTGAGGTCTCCCCAGGAGTGAGAAGCGATCGAATGGTGGTCAGGCACGTTTCTATGCACTTCCTAATATGTGAGATGATGTTGCTTCAGATGTAGTGATTACAGGTATCATTTCAGTTTGTCACAGAGATGCTTCTGTTTTGTTTGATCCCGGGTCTACGTATTCGTACATGTCTTCTTATTTTGCACAACATTTGGGTGCGACTCGTGGTAGTCTTGCCTTGTATGTTCATGTATCCACCCCGGTGGGTGATACGATTATTATGGATCACATCTATCGATTCTGTATTGTTTCTATTGGGGGTCTAGAGACCCGAGTGGATCTGCTATTGTTAGGTATGGTGGATTTCAATATGATTTTGGGCATGGATTGGCTGTCCCCGTGCCATGCTATTTTGGACTGTCATGCCAAGATAGTTACATTTTCTATTCCTGGTATTCCTCAAATTGAGTGGTGGGGTTCGACTGATTATATGCCTAGCCGTGTGATTTCATTCTTAAAGGCACAGAGAATGGTTGAAAAGGAGTGTTTGTCATATCTAGTATTTGTGAGGGATGTGGGAGTAGAGACTCCTAGTATTGATTATGTGCCTGTTGTGAGGGACTTTCAAGATGTGTTCCCATCGGACTTGTCGGGCATGCCGCCGGACAGGGATATCGATTTTGATATTGATTTGGTGCCGGGCACTCAGCCCATTTCTATTCCTCCTTATCGTAAAGCACCAGCTGAGTTGAAGGAATTGAAAGAACAGCTTCAGGAACGTTAGATAAGGGATTCATTCGCCCTAGTGTGTCATCGTGGGGTGCACCGGTATTGCTTTCTAAGAAGAAAGATGGTTCAATGAGGATGTGTATTGATTATAGACAGTTGAACAAGGTAACAGTGAAGAACAAGTATCCTCTACCGCGCATCGATGATTTATTTGATCAGCTCCAGGGAGAGAGGATGTTCTCGAAGATTGATCTTCGTTCAGGCTATCATCAGCTGAAGATTAAGGATTCTGATATCATGAAGACTGCATTCAGGATGAGATATGGGCACTATGATTTTCTTGTGATGTCTTTTGGGCGGACGAATGCCCCAGCCGCGTTCATGCACTTGATGAACAGTATGTTCCGGCCATATCTGGATTCTTTCATGATCGTGTTTATTGATGACATTCTGGTATACTCTCGTAGCCAGGAGGAGCATGCTTAGCATTTGAGCGTTATGTTGCAGAGGCTGAGGCAGGAGAAATTGTATGCTAAGTTCTCTAATTGCGAGTTTTGGCTTGAGTCGGTATCTTTTCTGGGTCATGTGGTGTCTTGTGATGGTATTCATGTTGACCCTAAGAAGATAGAGGCGATGCAACGTTGGCCTAGACCGTCCTCAGCTACGGAGATCCGGAGTTTCCTTAGTTTGGCGGGGTATTATCGCCGGTTTGTTCAAGGATTTTCATCCATCGCTTCTTCTTTGACCAGATTGAAACAGAAGGGTGCATCATTCATGTGGTCGGATGAGTGCGAGGAGAGCTTTCAGAAGCTCAAGACAGCTTTGACCACAACTCCAGTGTTAGTTTTTCCATCAGCTTCAGGTTCATATATCGTGTATTGTGATGCCTCGAGAGTGGGGATAGGTTGTGTTTTGATGCTGGAGGGTAGAGTTATTGCTTATGCTTCTCGTCAATTGAAGCCTCATGAGAAGAACTACCCTATTCCTAATTTGGAGTTAGCTGCCATAGTTCATGCCTTGAAAATTTGGAGGCACTATTTTTACGGCGTGTCCTGTGAGGTGTATATTGATCATCGTAGTCTCCAGCATTTGTTCAAATAGAAGGATGTTAATTTGAGGCAGTGGAGGTGGCTTTAGTTTCTCAAGGATTATGACATTACTATTTTATATCATCCGGGGAAGGCCAATGTAGTGGCTGATGCTTTGAGCCGAAAGGCAGTTAGTATGGGCAGCTTGGCGTATATTCCAGTTTGGGAAAAATAATTTGCATATGATGTTCAGGCGTTGGCCAATCGGCTAGTGGGGTTGGATATTTCAGAGCCCAGCAGGGTGTTGGCTTGCGTTGTTTCTCGGTCTTCCTTATATGATCGCATTCGTGAACGCCAGTATGATGATCCATACTTGTTTGTCCTTAAGGACAGAGTTCCGCATGATGATGCCAGAGATGTCACTATAGATAGGTGATGGTGTATTGAGGATGCAGGGCTGGATATGCGTGCCTAATGTTGATGGCCTTCGTGAGTTGATATTGAAGGAGGCCCATAGTTCGCGGTATTCTATCCATCCAGGTACCACGAAGATGTATCAGGATTTGAGACAACATTATTGGTGGAGAAGGATGAAGAAGGATATTATAAGTCATGTAGCACGGTGCCTCAACTGTCAGCAGGTCAAGTACGAGCATTAGAGGCCCGATGGCGTGTTTCAGCGTATTGATATTCCCGAGTGGAAGTGGGAAATGATCACTATGGACTTTTCTAGTGGGCTCCCTCGGACAGCGAGGAAGTTTGATTCAGTTTGGGTGATTGTGGATAGGCTAACCAAGTCAGCTCATTTCCTTCCTGTGTGTACTACATACTAATCAGAACGGTTAGCAGAGATATTCATTCGTGAGATTGTGAGATTGCATGGAGTTCTAGTTTATATCATATCACACATAGGTACTCAGTTTACTTCACAGTTCTGGAGGACATTTCAGCGTGAGTTGGGCTAACAGGTTGAGTTGAGTACTGCATTTCATCCTCAGACGAACGGACAGTCCGAGCGTACCATTCAGATCTTGGAGGATATGTTGCACGCTTGTGTTATTGATTTCGGTGGTTCATGGGCTGATTACTTGCCTCTCGCAGAGTTTGCTTATAACAATAACTACCAATCTAGTATTCAGATGGCACCATATGAGGCTTTATATGGGAGACAGTGTAGATCTCCAGTTGGTTGGTTTGTGCCCGGTGAGGCTAGGTTGTTGGGGAGAAAGTTGGTCCAGGATGCTTTGGACAAGGTGACGGTGATTCAGGAGAGACTTCGCATAGCCCAGTCGTACTAGAAGAGTTCTGCGGGCCAGAAGGTTCGGGATGTGTCTTATTCCGTGGGTGAGAAGGTCTTATTGAAGGTTTCGCCTATGAAAGGCATCATGAAATTTGGAAAGAAAGGAAAGCTCAGTCCGAAATTCATTGGTCCTTTTGAGATTCTCAAGAGGATTGGAGAGGTGGCCTATATGCTTGCTTTGCCACCCAGCCTATCAGGAGTTCATCCGGTGTTTTACGTGTCTATGCTCCGGAAGTATGTTGGCGACCCATCGCATGTGTTGGATTTTAGTACAATTCAGCTTGATGATGACTTGACTTATGATGTGGAGCCTATAGCTATATTGGGTCGTCGAGTGTAGAGATTGAGGTCAGCCATTGTTAGTGGATAGGTCGGCCCTTGGAAGAGGCCACTTAAGAGATCGAGCAGAAGATGCAGAGTAGATATCCTCACTTATTTGAGTCTCTAGGTATGTTTCTTGACCCACTCGAGGACGAGCGTTTGCTTAAGTTGGGGAGAATGCGACGACCCGGCCCGTTGTCACGAGAGTTACAGCCTTGTTATCACCTCATTATGTTGTTTCGTGTTTCTATATCTGTGTTAGAGTCTATCGGGTGAATTTGGATTGATTTTGGTTGAAAATAAGGCATATAGCCTTTTTGAGTGAAGCTTGTTTCTGAAAAGTCAACCTAAAGTTGACGATGTGGTTAGAAGTCTCGGATGTGGATTCCGGTGTTTTGGTTAGCTTCAGGAGGTGATTTGTGACTTAGGGGTGCGATCGGAATTGAATTTGGAGGTCCAATATAGAAATAGGCTTGAATTGGCTAAGTTGGAATTTTGGCAAAATCCTGTCGATAGGTGAGATTTTGATCCGAGAGTCTAAATGGAATTCCAACAGTTGTAGTAGCTTCGTTAGGTGATTTTGGATATGTCTGCAAATTTTCAGGTCATTCGGGCATTATTTGGTCGGGTATTTGATAGAATATAGGTTTCATAAGTTTTGGTTGCAACTTAGGCTTGAATCTGCCATGCTTTAATGATTTTTGTGCTTAATGATATGTTTTTATGATTGGATCAAGTTCGTATCGTGATTTGGAGTAGGTTGGTGGTTTTGGTTGAGGTCTCAGGGGCCTCGGGGGTGTTTCCGGGGGTCAAATGGACCATTTTGAGTTGATGAACACGGCTGAATTGCTGTCATGAGTGTTGCAGATGATTGCTCTATGCAATCGCAATGGGTATTATGTGATCGCACAGAAGGTTTGGGAGGAGGCTCAGATTTGTCCAATGTGATCGCGGAATGGGTGATGCGATCGCCTAATTGTGGATGTTTGTTCTCTATGATCGCAGAAGGTGCTATGTGATCGCATAGCGTATTGGCCAGTGGTCCCAGGGTCTTATTTTTGTTCAATGCGATCGCGGGTGCATGAATGCGATCGCATAGGGTTGTTTGGTAAAGCAATGCGATCTCAGGGTGATGTGTGCGATCGCATAAGGTAATTTTGAAAGGCTGAAAGTTTCTTCTATGCGATCGCAATGAGGGTGATCCGATCGCATAGTGTTATTAAGTGAGCGGACATAACAGTTAAGTAATATTTCATCCGCGAGGTTTTTCATTATTTCACCATTGTTGTGCAAGTTTTGAAGCTAGGGAATGTGGGATTAAGATATTTTCACCTAGATTTCGATTGGAGGTAAGTTTTATGGTTTAATTATGTGATTTTAATCTTCAACTATATCACTAAAAATTGAAGGAATTAAGGTGTAAATTGGGGTTTTGCTTGAAGCCTAAGAAAAATAGAAAATCAATAATTTGAATGGGCAAATGAACTCTGATTTGGATAAATTTTATATGTATGAACTCATGGCGAGATGAGGATTCTGAAAATGTGGGTTTTGTAATTTTTCGAGAAGCGGTCCCGGGGGTCGGGTTTTGGCAACTTCGTATTTTTGGGTGTAATTCGAGTTATTTCGATTGGGTTATGTTCCTTTAGCCTATCGTGATGTATTCCAATTGGTTTTGATCAGATTTTGCACCTGTGGAGGCCGATTCTCGTGGCAAGGGCATTACGGGCTAGTGTTCGAGGTGAGTAATGGGTATGGATGATGACTTGACGGTTTGAAACCCCGATATATCACTATGTGATGCTGTATTGAGGCGAGACACATACTCTACTGTAAGTGCGGGGTCGATTGTGATCGGGCACTATGGCTTAGTCCGACTGTGTAGTATTATACAGTGTTGTTGGCTATAAATGAGCCGGTAAACCTCCAACTTGGATGGTTGTGGATATCTTTGGGTTGTAAGTCAGTTATTTGGATCCCCGTGAGGATCGTTATCATTGCTTCTGAACTCTGGTATTTCTGAACATTGTTTTCTACTATTACTGATAAAAAAGGATTTCAAAATGAAATTTATTGTGCATGTGTGGCTTGCATTGCATGTAGCTGGACTGGTAGTGGATCGGGCTGCGCGCCGCAGCATATCATTGATATTGCGCTTGGGCTATAGGAGCCCCTCCAGAGATTGAACCCCCACAGTGAGCGTGGGTACCCAAATGGATCAGGCTACGCATCGTAGCGGTCATGTTCATGCAATTGCATTTAGACATATATGTTGTACTGGTTTAGCCGTTATTGCTTTATCTGAGACTTATGCTGTTAGAAATGGTAAAAAGAAGGTTATTATATAGATTTTCTTAGTGAATTATTGGGTATTTTTACCTTCAATGTCTTTATCCGTGCTTATTACCACTGAGTTGGAAGTACTCACACTTTTTCCTGCACCTTGTGTGCAGATCTAGGTACATCACAACAGGGCTGACTCCCCAGCTACTTCAGAGATCTTATCCGAACTGTCAAGGTAGCTGCTTAGCGTCCGCATGACCTGACTTTCCCTGTTATCCTTTGTCTTTTAGACTTTTTCGCATTTGTCAGATACACTATGTATTCAGTATCACTGTATTACTCTTGGTAGAGGCTCTTGACTTATGACTCCAGATCTGTGGGAGGTATTATATTGTTTGGGATATTGTTTTGCAACTTATGCTAAAATATCATACTTCTTCTATTATTGTTAATGCTTTTGAAGTAAGGCGAGAGCTGGTAGCTCGGTATTGTATGAGATTGGTCAGGCTGGCCTAGCAATGTGCTGGGCGCCATCACGACCGTGTTTTGGGGTCGTGATACAAAATATTCATAATTTCTTATTTAATATTAGGTCACACAAATAATAATATTTTTCAAAAGATATAGTTAAAGGATATTCTTTTCAAATTCACGAAAGATCCATAGATCAAATCCTTGTGAAAAAATCAACGAGCTTTTAACCACAACCACTCATTCTTTATCATTTATGTACAAGAAAATAAGTACATAGTATACTCTTTCATTCAATATCAAACTCTAGAAATACAAGGATACTTAACATTTGCACATCAAGTTCAAATGATACATCTAACTTTAAAGGAGACAAAGATATTATCATTACTTCCTTATCATTTAATTTATGTATATCAAGTATATTCTTTTAATTAATTCAGTAGCTTAATCGGAGGCACCAAAACTGGAAGTCCAAAATCAACATTATTTAGTTTTGAACTATAAAATAACAAATGGAACTATAAATTGCGCGTCAATTGGTAATTGTATCCTCATTATAATTATTTGACTTTTTCCTTATCTTTCGAAGTTTTTTCTTAATGAAATTTTATGCAATAAATACTTCACTATTTGAATCGTATGTAAATTTTTAATTTTACACATATTATACAAATTCTTTTCTTATTTAAATTATATAAAATTTTATTTTATAACTCAAACATAATTTTAATATAATTATTTTAAATATAATTACACACCGAGATGGGGTACACGCGCAACGCGCGTATGCTAAGACTGACAGAAGTACATATATATATAAGAAAAGAATTATATATATATATATATATATATATATATATCAAGTTTAAGTGTTGGGTGAGCGGCTATTTGGATTAATTTTGTTCTGCTTCGGCGAAAATTTTAGATTCTCTTGGCTTTATCTGTATCTATACTTTATACTCTATTAAAAGCACGAAGGCCCTTAGCGAAAAATCATTTTCCTTTTTTACCCTTTAAAATTAATTTTATATTGGACAAAATCATAATTTAACTACTTTCTTAATATTTAGGACCTTAAAATCAATTTGAACTTTCCTTATTAAATCTTTCCTTATTTGACCTATGTATAGATTCTTAATATTTAGGGCGTTAAAATTCATCAACTAAAAGTATGAATGCCCTAAGCGAAATGTCGTTCGCCTTTTTTACTCTTGCAAATTAGTTTTACATTGGACAAAATCATAATTTAATTACTTTTCTAATATTTAGGACTTTAAAATCAATTTAAACTTTCCTTATTAAATATTTCCTTATGTATAGATTCTTATATTTAGGACGTTAAAATTCATTAAGTTTTTACCTTATATAAATCTTGTTTCTTGTTTACATTATGCAACAAAAATAAAATTCCTTACATTTAAAAAAAAAATCGTTTTGGTTACTTAATTAAGAGACATAACGCTGTGAATTCACAGTATATATATGCTATTATGAATCCTAGTTCACAATTCTCAACGTATACTATTTCTTTTAACTTGGAGTTTTTGTTTTTATTTCTTAACATGAATCCTTGTTGTTGTATTAGATTTCATAGCCCTTCCTTGTTTTCAGACTTTAAATGTATAAAACTTCTTATTTATATTATTACTAATCAAAATTAATTTGAAAACGTAGTATTGAAGATTGAAAACTACTTTTCGCCAACCTTCTTAATGAGATAGTGCGCAATTCATTTTGGAGCTAGCAAGGCGAAAAGCTCTCAATCACACTCCTCCAATGGATCACCCCATAATCAACCCCCCTCATCACTGCCACCGGAGCCACCGGATAAAGATGACAGAATAGAAGTGGAAACATCCCAGAACTCCTATAAGGAAATGCTCATGGATAAGCAACAGAGGAACCAGGTAACCTACTATGACAATGACAGCCAACCGAACCAGGCAAGAGATAAGCATATTGAAGGCTCAATATTGCTGCTAGCTGAAGAAAAAGATCGTTTATACGCCCCATGGAGGTACTTAGTTATCATAAAAGCTTTAAAAAAAATGCCTTACTAGTTACTACGTTCTAAGTTAATTGAGCTATGGAATCCACTGAAAAGTTAATCTTGATTGACCTAGGATGGGATTTCTTCATAGTAAAATTTAGCTTAGAGGAGAGTATGGTAAAGGCACTCCATCTAGGACCATGGTTTGTCTCAGGGCATTTCCTCTCACTTAGGAAATGGGAACCAAAATTTGTGCTTCAGGAAGCCATACTCACATCCACTGCTATTTGGATACGCTTGCCTCAACTCCCAACTGAATTCTACGACAAAATTATTCTGGAAAAGGCAAGGAGAAAATTAGGCAAACTCCTAAAAATTGACCAATGCAACTCCTCCACCCTCAAAGGGAGGTATGCCCGCATTTGCATCCAAGTGCCGCTAGAAACCCCAGTAGAAACTCCAGTCATAATAGGCGACCACAAGCAATCAGTGATCAACGAAGGTAAGGGCACATTGTGTACCAGCTGCGGCAGAATATGGAACACGATTCCAAGGTACAACTTCAAAACACACCAACCATCAATAGAGGATTTATAGGAAAATCCTATTAATACAGGAAAATCCTCAACCGAAAGCGAATGGAAAACAGTTACATTCCCTCGAAGACGAGCACATAGCTTCCCAAAACAACTCCCACATAGGAATACAAATCAAAAAAATATCATGCAAAGGAGGTACACGTACATGCGCTTGAAGCAGGTCCAGGTAATAACTTTTCTTCCAAAAAATATAACATTTTGAGTAACACAGGCCTTAATAGTGAAACAAATGAAATTAATGGAAAATACAATAACAACATTGGGCCCGTAGTAAAACAAAACAGAGGGTGGCCAAGATCCAATCACTGGCTGAACACAACCCCTCCAGTACAGCCCATAATGAGTACCAAAAGAAAAGACGACCCTGATATGGTCAAATCCACTAAGGATCAAACGCCCCACTCAAGCACCAGGCCTACCCCCAATGACCCAATCATTGAATCCACCCCAGACTCGAATGGGCTCCCTATTCTGTCCCAGATAGACCAACCCTCCCTGGGCCCTAGCAAAATACCACAACCACTCTCCATCCCAATCCCTACCCCCCGCTACCTTTTCCTCTCATGTTAATGGTAAAAAATCAATCAACACGCATGGTACTTGATTACCTTACCTGCCACCCTCCCAAATGTAGTTAAAAAGGTTGCAACCGTCACTTTCTCCATATCCCTAATTAATAAACAAGATATTCCCCTAATCCCAACACCCCAAAACCCTTCCACTGTTCGAGATGTGACAACGGAGGATTTTACCATGGGGAATCAGCCTTTTAACCCCAATCCTAACATTACCCAAAGTAGAAAATAGAAAAAATCCAAAAATGGCAAAAACCACCCCTACGAACACCCTCCCAACCATCGTCTCCACCAGTCCACTACCTCCGGACCACCAACCGGCCCCTTTGTTGGAAGTGGCCTTACAAGGCCAAGGCCTCTCATACAAGTTCAATCTGGACAACAAGAAGGTGATGCTGATACTCCAAAATCCGGCTCACCTTGCCAGAGTGATAGTAGAAGCTTTGAACAAAGCTTTAATGGCGTTTGGGCCCCTCCTATGGCAAATAATGGCAACCTCGGATAGTCCGTCTCCAATCACGGACCCTCAAGCACTCAACAATCACATCCTTAAGACCTTCCAAGCCATTCCTTTCTTCCCAGACATAATAAAAGAGGACCCTGCAGAATAACCGAGCTTTACACAGATCGAATCATCAATGACACCACTAGTGTCGACCCTAAAGAAAACAAGCAGACCTCCTCCCCTCCAAAACATCCAGCAAAGAGTTGACAAGGCCATAGACTTGTTGAAAAGTAAGGACTCAACGGAGGAAGTGGACCAAGTATACCAAATGCCAAGAATAGAGTCGATTGTCCTTGATTCGGTGAGATCAATACAATTCAGCTTACAAGTGAGCGAGATTGTGGTGATTCTAAGTCCCACGACAATGGCCAAATACGGGCTGGGACTAGTCTCAGCTCCAACCCTGGCCAAAATTAAGCCTTTGATCAACCTTACACCAATACTGAGTCTAAAGAGGAAAGCCCCATCAACGACCACTCTGTCGTGCTCCCAAGAGGGAAATCACCCATCACACCCCACCCTTCCAATGATGAACTACATCATATAGAACGTTAGGGCGGTAATAGTTTCAAAATGTACCGCACTGAGATGGTTAAGATGCATAAGCCCTCCATGCTAGTGCTTCTCGAAACAAAGATGGTGGATCACCAATCTCGGGCCAGTGCCCTGAACTTTGATATGATCATCCAATCACCACCAGTGGGTTCTTTTGGAGGCATATAAAGAAGATTAGGTCGCAGTAGAAGATGGCCACCACTCCTCAAGGTATTCATGCAATGGTCCAGGTAAGACCAAACCACACCCCTTGGAACTTTTCTACAATTTATGCTAGCCCTTCGCTGGTAAATAGAAGTATGCTCTAGGAGCAATTGGTCACTCTCTCCATAACTGTTAACAATAATTGGTTTGTAGGGGGTGATTTCAATGAAGTCCTTAAGGCTAGAGATAAATTTGGAGGAAACCTTATTAGCACTAGACGTAGTAACAACTTCTGGAACTGTATTAATGCTTGCCAATTAATTGATTTAGAGTTTAAATGTAGTAAATACACCTGGACTAATAAAATACAAGAATAAGAATGCCCTTATTCTAGAAAAAATTGATAGATGCTTTGCCAATGCGGGTTGGATCTCTCAGTACCCTGAAGCTAATGTGCTTCACCTGGCTAGGGTCCACTCAAGCCATTGTTCCCTTAAAATACATTTGGAAGGCCCACAAAGACCACCTTCCAACAAACCTTTCAGGTTTGAAATAATGTGGGCTAGTCACCCCTCCTTTCCAAATGTAATCAGCCAAGCTTTTTCTGATCATGCTCCCCTGATCCAGTCCACTGCCAGGTTTCGAAAACTGGCTTCCATTTGGAACCATCGAGTGTTTGGGGATATCTTCCATATAAAAAAGAGACTTGTATCCAGAATCCATGGTATCCAAAACTCCCCTAGCTACCCATTCAGCAGCTTCCTTCTTCAGCTTGAAAAAAGACCTCATTGAGGAGCTAAATAGCATACTCAAAAGTGAGGAAGACTTTTGGAAGCTAAAGTCCAGAATTAATTGGATCAATGAGGGGGATGCCAATACTAGGTTCTTCCATACCTCCGCCTTAAACAGGAGGATAAGGAACAAAATTCTTTCCTTAAAAGATGAATATGGCAACTGGACTCACACCCATTCTGAAATCTAGTCTTCCATTTCATCTTTCTTCAAGGACCTTTACACAACCTCACAAGATGCAGTCACCTGGGAACCTACCCCTAAGGCCACAATGGAACCAATCCTTCAACAAAGCCACAAAGCCTTCATGGACAGACAACTGTATATGAGTGAAATCAAATCAGCTGTATTCTCTCACAAACCTTTCAAAGTCCCTGGGCCAGATGGGCTCCATCCCTTCCTTTACCAAAAGTAATGGGATATTGTAGGAGAATCTGTCACTGAATTCTGCAAAAAATGCTTCATCAGTTGCACAATGGATAAAGATATGAACAAAACACTTTTGTATCTTATCCCAAAATTCCCCCAAGCCACCATGCTTAAAAACTTCAGACCTATTGACCTTTGCAACACAATTTACAAAACTGTGACCAAGATCATTGTAAATAGAATCAAACCCATCCCGAACCTCATCATAGGACCTAGTCAGGCCAGCTTCCTTAGTAATAGAAGAGCTTGTGACAATGCCATCATTGTACAGGAATACATAAACCACTTTAGGAAAATGAGAGGTCAAAGTGCCAACATGATTTTATAAATTGACCTTGAAAAAGCCTTTGATAGACTAGGGTGGACTTTCATTAGAGATACACTTCATGCCTTCAACTTCCCTGAGAAGCTGTCCAAGCTTATAATGTCTTGCATCAGTACATCCTCTATCCAAATCCTTCTTAATGGAGAGAAAACCGAGGAATTCACCCCTTCAAGAGGCATCAGGCAAGGTGACCTTATGACCCCATAGTTGTTCATCCTATACATTGAAAGGCTATCTAGAGCCATTGATAAGGCTGTCAACCTAAACTTGTGGCATCCCATTAGCATAAGCAGAGCTGGACCAAAGATATCCCACCTTTTCTTTGCAGATGATCTAACTCATTTTCCAGAGGGAACATTAGGAAATGCAACACAATCCTAACCATTTTACAGGAATTCAATAGCAAATCAGGCCAAAAAATTAATCTGGCCAAGTCTAAGGTCATCTTTTCATCAAACACCTCCCAAGATACCACCCAGCAACTGTCCAACACTCTGTCCATTAACCACTCTCCATCTTTTGGTAAATACCTAGGCTTCCCAATCCTCAATAAAAGGAAAACTACCTCTGTTTTACAGTTCATCATTGACAATATGCAAAGCAAGTTAGCAGGATGGAAAACAAAATTCCTTAACCTGGCTAGCATAACTGTTCTATAGAAGCCACCCTAGGCAGTATCCCCAGTCATATCATGCAATTTATAGCTCTCCTAGCTAAGTCAACCAATCAGATAACAGGATTCAGAGAAACTTCCTCTGGGGAACAACTCGGAAAAAGAAGAAAATGCACATGGTCAGGTGGGAGGTAGTGACTAGAACTAAGGTTCAGGGAGGGTTAGGGATCCAAAAAGCCAGTTTTAAAAACAAAACTGCATTAACTAGCCTAGCATGGAGAGCCTACACAAACACAAACAGCCTTTGGGCCAAAGTCCTTATTCGCAAGAACTGTAACATGCACAGACCTACAAATGCTGGTAGGCACAATGGCAACCGTAAGTCACCAACTTGGAATGCTATGCTTAGCGGCTGAGAAGTTTGTAGTAAGGCCGCTAGATGGATTGTGAACAAAGGCAACATGGTAAGTTTCTTCAATGATCCCTGGATTCCCAACCAACCTACTATTAGGCATCTAATTGAGGGACCTCTGATAAATAGCGACCTTCTGGCCAAAGTGAACTCAATCCATAGCAATGGAATCTAGGACACAAGCTCCCTCTCCTTTGATCTCCCACCCCACATCCTTAAGCTCTTAGATTCAGTATCCATCCCTAGTATTACAACTAAGGAAGATACACTAGTCTGGACTCTCACTCAAAATGGGAAGTTTTCTCAAAACTCAGCCTATTCATTCGTTCATAACAGTGCTCAACCAAGCCCTTCAGGGGAATTAGAACACTACAAATGGATATGGAAGTTACATGTCCCAAATAAGATAAAGTTCTTCATCTGGACCCTAACCCATAGGAGACTCCCTTCCAGAGCCATGCTCAACTATATGGGAATTAACTGCCCCACTCTATGCCATTACTGTAATGCTGGTCAAGAAGACATTAAGCATATTTTCTTCATATGCCCTAATGCTGCCCAACTCTGGAATGCCATTAGGTCCAAATCAGCTTTCTCCCCTCATCCCAACCTACAAAATAGCACTCACCTATGGAAAGCAGTTTGGCCTGCCATCAAAGATGGGAAGTTTAATGAACATCTGCATTGGACAATCCTCATCCCCTTTTGTCTCTGGCACATTTGGCTAACAAGAAACAATAATGTGTTCAACAATAAAAGAGAGCTTATCAATGCTGAGAACACTATTGTCAAAGCCTCTGAATTCCAACTCCTCAAAGGCAGTATCAAGCACAACTGTACACACCAAATCATGCTCAAATGGGAACCCCCACCAAGAGGCTGCTTCAAACTAAATACTGACGGTGCAGTTAAAGGGACAACTAGAGTATGAGGATTAGGGGGAACCTTCAGAAATCACAATGATGATTGGATAATGGGTTACATAGGTAATATTCCTCATTCACCCATCCTCGAAGCTGAATTTTGAGCCTTCATGAGAGGCCTCCAGATCGCAGAGCAAAATAACTATCTACCACTTCAAATAGATGATGATTCTGTAGAATTAATTGGTATATTAACGGAAGAAAACTTGATATTTGACCCTCTAATTTGTGAATGCAGGTTGTTGATTCAAAGGATGGGCAGAGTGGTGGTGAGGCACTCGTTCAGGGAACAAAATAGAGTTGTTGATGCGCTGGCAAAGGAAACAGTTAAAAAAACTTTTTGTAACGGTTATGTAATTTTGGCAGTTCCTCCGATGTTTGTCAATGATGTACTTTGGGCAGACACCCTAGGAACTGAACTAACTAGATCTTTTTGGGGTTGTAATATTGATACTATCCTGCATAACATTTCAGATTTAGGTACCCTACGGTACCCAATTAGCTCGTATGTAACAGCTCCTTCTTAAGTAGTAATATATAAATATTCTATTTCGACCAAAAAAATAATATTATTATATACAACAACAACAACAACAACAACAACAACCCAGTAAAATCTCACTTGATGGGGTCTAGGGAGGGTAAAGTATACATTACCCCTACCCTAGAGGGGATAGAGAAGCTATTTTCGGGAGACCCTAGGCTCGGAGATAATAGATCTGTGATAAAAATCCGAAAAAATAATATCAGCAATATGAGAAACACATATCTTTTTTTTCTCCCTTTCTTGGTGTTTTCCCTTATGTTTCCCTTCCTTATCTAATTTCTCATATTTTTGTAGTATTTTGAATAATTTCATTGTATCCCATTTAATTCTCTTTTTCAAATTCTAAATTAATTTTTAGTTACTGCCTTTTCATAATTCCCTTCACCTATTTAACAACCTCAGCTATATCAGTTACAAAATAAATTTTATCCCAATATGTTTTAGTGTAAATAGTTATAACCCATAGTCCACACCACAAAATGAGAAATCATTGACACATTCAAAATTAAAAATTGTAGTTTTCTCATTTTTAAACCTATTTTTTATTTTTCAATTATAATATTCAAAAGATAAACAACTCAATAGTGCAATGGGACTCTTTAGTTACCCACTTTATATATATATATATATATATATATATATATATATATATATATATATACACACACAATTACTATTCAATAATGACATTGATTATCATAGTAATTTATATATGGGTTTACAACATATAAAGAAAGAATTATAGCCCAATCGAAAATGGATCATATATGAACCTCTTACCCTATTTAGTTCATGTTGTACATAATTTGAAAGAAACTTTTCAGCATCTAGCCCCACTATTAAAGACATACTTTTAGGGTTTACATTATTTTCTTCTTTGTTCATTCTCTTCTCTTTCTCCGCTTCTCACTTTTTTCTTTCTAACCCACATAAATCCATCATCCTCTCTTAACCTAGCCCTCGTTATTCCCCCTCCTCTACCCCCTATGTAGTTCTGCCATTAATGGCTCGAAGAAGGCTCGGGCTCCTTCTTCGTCGTCCATGGTGGCAAGTAGAAGAATATTGAAGATTTTTGAAAGAAACATGAAAATTCACACAGATCTGAAAATAAATAGCTCATTAACTTGATTTGTACCAATAAATAACCACTAATGTTGGAAGATTTTGAAGTTTGAGGTTTTGGTCATTATTATTATGACCTTGAAGTCTCGAATCTGAAACTGGGTTTGGATAAAATCATAATTATGTAGCAGCTTGTACCAACATTGTATACAAGTGTATAATTGTGTATATGGATATACAAACAAGTTATACAGTATTGTATAATTATGTATATTTATATATATATATATATATATATATATATATATATATATATATATATATATATATATATATATATATATATATATATATATATATATATATATATATATATATATATATATATATATATATATATATATATATATATATATATATATATATATATGTATAATATTGTATAATTATATATTTTAAAGTTTATAAAGATGTATATATATTGTTAGTGTGTAAGAGGTCTCTACAATAGTTTGACACTTCCTTCTATTCTTCTTTTTCGTGTAATGTATTGTATGAGCGCCGGAGGGATTCTACATATCATTTACCAAGTTTTTATTTTTCTTTTATCATGTTGGATTGCTTCAGTAATTGCAGATAAAAGTGTTTGAATTTCTTACCTTCAGATATGTTTAACCAAAATATAGAATTCCAGTAAAAACTAGAAAATAAGAGAAAAATCGGGTTACTGATAATCAAGAGACCGAAAAATATAATAGGCTTTCTTTGAATAAAAATAAGGAGTAAACAAATTTTTATTCCAATGTGATGTCAATGATTTTTCGTGTCCCTACAAATGATGAAACTTCTTCCTTTTATAGCTGATCCTAGGTAAAAGAATGAAACCTGAGCTTTAATGAGTCAATTATGAGTAATAAATGTCATTGAACAAGTCGTTACACAATCATTCCTATTAAATACCAATTCTCTAACGTATCGGATATTTAATACTGAATTTGGGCTCCTTTTTGTCTTCAGATCCATGTCTTCAATGCCTTTCGATCTGTTGGCCTTAAATGACTCGAATTGGTATGTGACTCGTGTCTAAAACCGCTTTTCGTACCTGTTTAATTTTCTTTTCCCATATCTTTTATCACCAAATTCTTGTCTTTTGAATCTTCAAGAATCCCTGGACCTAAATGCTTCATTTAGGTACGAGATTCGTATCTAAATTGCCCCTCGTGTCTATTCTGAGTTCTTCTTCTCAATTAACTATTATCTGTTGACATTTTGACCAATCCACGTGTCGTGTCACGTCACTATTTAATATAAATTCAGTTTTTCCCAATACAAATAGTTCCCCCACTTCTCGTTTATTTATCAATTAAATATTTGGGAAGTGGATCCTCATTAAAAAGGGAATTTTTGTCATAATTAATGTTATGTAAGCGTTGACGCTTCAATTGTCTCTTCTATTTAATGCACTATATACGTGTCACTTCCTCACTAGTTCTGCGATTCTGCAGCCTTTTTTGAGACTCTTTTAACTTCACTATTCACAAAGTGATGGTTACCTTTATTATAGGCTTTTCATCATTATTCTTCTAAGTTATCGACGGTTGAGTTTATAAACTTATTCCCTCTTCCCTTTGTCTTCTTCTTCACAAACTTCTCACCAAACCTTCTTGTTCTTTACTCTAGTTCATTTTGTCTGTAATTCACTCTTTTTGTCCTTAATCTGCTTATTATTTCATCTTCATATCCTAACCCAAAAAGGGTTCCAATACTTGATAGTTTCCCCAATGCTCGTGCTAGATATAGAAGAGGCAGAGGAGGTGTCCTTCGTGGTGCAGGGTCGATGCATGGTGGTACCTCTAGTTCCACCATCCTTTCTAGTTTTAGTATCTTTTCTAAAGGTTCTCTGTCTAACAAATCCTCTTCTAAAGGAAAAGAACCTTCTAAACCTCTTCAAGAGCCTTCGGTAGAAAATCATACCATCAGATTTTTCTTTTGAACATGACAAAGAATCCCTTTGTGAACAAGTGATTAAATTAGAGAAGGCTGATAAATATCCTTCTTTAATTACTGAACCGTTGATTCCAATTGTTCGAAAAGATAGTCGTTGGAGAGATAATACCCCCATAGTCATTCTCAACCCTAACCAGAGAATAACCTCTTATAGAGTTGGTTTTTCTTGTGTTTACACTTATCCCTTCACTTTGGGATCTATTCCTGCCATTGACCCAGTTATTCTTAGATTTTGTCGTTTTTTCAAAATATGTTTGGCTCAAGTTGGCCCCCTTGTATATAGGGTTTTGGCGTGCTTGAGGTATATGTCGGCCAAAGTAGATGTCGATTTTACCTTCCCTCATCTGATTCATCTTTATCACCCCAAGCTATTTCGTAATGGCGTTTTTACCTTAAGTGCAAGAGATAGGAGAGTTTTGATAAACCTAAGTTATTAATGACCATGGTTGGTACGCACGGTTTGTAGATATTCCCACAGTTGATTTGGTGGGTGGATCAAACATTCCCTTTCTTGAAAAATGGAACTTGGCATGTAAGTATTTTATTTCTTACCGTATCTGTTTTTGTTGTTTCAACTCTTTTTCTTATCCCGTTCTGCTTTTTATAGCAACCGTGGGAGATGTGAAACCCATTCCTAACTTCCGTATTTGGGTAGACGCCATCTTGAAGGCCATGCCTATGGAGGTACGAACTTGGAAATCAATTTCCAACAAACATGGTTTGAAAGTTAAGACCCACAGTATACATCTCTCGTTACTTTTCCTATGCTAAATTTTTTTCCTCCCCCAGTTAATTTTCTATCCTTTTTATTATCAGGATTTGCAATTCGAGTGATGTCAACTGAAGTATCTATTACTCTTAGAGCTTCTTCCAGTACTCCCTTAGCTTTGGAGAGGAAGCCTCACTGCAAAGAGGAAAATAGTTGAAGAAGATTCTGATGTTGATGAAGACGAAGATACCTTTTTGACAGCTCGTCCTAGAACTAGAAGGCACGTGGTGGTTTCTGAGGATGAAACTGAAGTTTCTCTTGCTCGTACCTCTGAGCCCGTTACTATTATATCCGATGAAGAAACCGCTCCAAGGGACACTCCTGAATCCGCTCAACGCCTATTTATTGAGGGTTTTGAAGGTGGTGAATTTGGTCCGATTTGAGATGAAATCCCTCTTTCATTTTCCGTTTCTGTCCCTTCTGTTCCTCCCATTATTTCAAGTGTTTTACTTGCTACTTCGTCCGTTCCTATTTCTTTACCAATTTATGCCCCCTTACTTGTCCCAATCTCTTCAAATTCTGTTGTTTTCACCTCTTCTACTGTCCCTCCTTCAATAGTTCCCACTTCTTCTGTTAGTCATGTAGAGGAGGGTTCTAGTAGCAGAAGCATGGCCATGAGGAGCATGACACTTGAGGTTCCCGCTAATAGCCATCTTTTGAGGAAGTCGGGTGGAGCACATGTTTGGCTTGAACCCTTAATTGGGAAAATGGAGAAAAGAAAAATGGATAGTCACAACTGTTTGACTTTGATGAACTATATAGTTCATTGTACCTTGAAGGTATTTTCCTTTCCTTTTTTTTTCTTTTTTTTTAAATAAAAAAAACTCTCCTTTTAATTCTCACTTATATATACCGTTTTTGCAGGCTAATCTTATAGGCATAGAACTCATGGGAAGAGTTTCCCTTTTAGAGAAGAAGGCTCGTGAAGCTGACCGAGCTGTTCTTGAGGCTGAGAAGATAGTTAGGGAAGCTGATCTTAAAGAAACCAATTGGCAAGAGCAGTTAAAAAATGCTCAGAAAAAGATAAAGGATTTGCAAAAGAGCAATCATAATCTGGAGCAACAGAAACAAGCTCTAACTTCTGAACTAGACAGAGTCAAGGCCTTTTTTAGCAAAGCGGAGAAGGAAAGAGAGCACCTGGAATGTTCTTTTTCCAAACAATTGTCAAAGTCAAGTGAGGAGATTAGAGAACTCAAAGTTTTGTTGAGTAAGAAAGAAGAATATAGGAGAGCTAGTACAAAACTTGTTTCAAGCTCAAGCTGATTTACAAGCTTCCTCTGATAAGGCTCGTGCCTTAGAAGATTCTCGTGCCTCCCTTGAAGCTACCATTAATTCCACTTTGAATGAAAACCAAACATTGAAAAATGATCTTACCTCGTGGCAAAGGGATTATGCACTTCTTGAGGAGAGCTTTAATTCAGAGGTGAGCTGGGCTTTCCTAAACTCCTGTCGTGATGCCTTAACAGAGGCTAGTCAAGAGAACTTTGATTTACAATCGGAATTGGCCAAAGTTTTAAAGACTATTGAAATGACTCAACAACCACTTAACTTTCATTCTCCATCAGATGAGACTCCTGTGGCTGAAGAACCTTCTAATGAAGGAGCCACTTCTATTGAAGTTGAAAATGTTGTAATTCCGGCCCCTAGGGGTAGAACTTTAATAACTCAACCTGCAGAAGTTGAAGCTCCGGTGACTCTTGCTTCCCTCAATAATCTTAACACACCAACTGATGCTACTCCTTCAGAGGTTGATTCTGTATTTGTGATTGCTTCTCAATATGAAATTAATATTGCAACTTCAGAAGTTCCTACCCCTTCACTAACAAGTTGAAAACTTTACTCCTTTGTTTTTTCTTTTAGTAGTTTTTCCCTTGAATTTTAAGAGATTTTTTGGGTTAAGTCCCCAGTTACCTTAATGGGGCGTTTGTAAAGACATTTTGTATGACTAAGTCTTTTATACAACAACAACAACAACCCGGTATATTCCCACAAAGTGGGGTCTAGGGAGGGTAATATATAGACAGGCCTTACCTCTACCCGAGAGGGCAGAGAGGCTATTTCCAATCGACCATCGGCGCAGGGAAAAGAAAGGCAAACAAAAACAAAAACAAAAATCGCATTAGTTACTCCAGCATACATCGCATAAAAATTATCTAAACATAAGAGACATATGTACCATAAATAAGCAGGCATGAAATAATATTAAAACAGTAACTACCAAAAATGACTACCATAAGAGAACACAAACTAATCCTCTATGGTCGGCCCTACCATGCCTCACCCACCCCGGGAAAGGAGTACGAAAAATCTAGAAGCCCCTATCCTACAACCCTGATACTAGACCTTCAGACTTTCCTAGCAAGGGTCATGTCCTCGGAAATCCGCATCCTTGCCATGTCCTGTCTAATTACCTCTCCACAGTATCTCTTGGGCTTCCCTCCGCCTCGCCTCACACCGACCACCGCTAGCCGCTCACAACTCCTCACCGGGGCATCGAGGCTTCTCCTCCTCACATGCCCGAACCACCAAAGTCTCGCCTCTCGCATCTTCTCATCCACTGGGGCCACCCCCACCTTCTCTCGAATAACTTCATTCCTAATCTTATCTAACCCGGTGAGCCCGCATATCTACCTAAGCATCCTCATCTCCGCAACCATCATCCTCTGAACATGAGATTTCTTCACCGGCCAACACTCCGTCCCGTACAACATGGCAGGTCTAACCACAGCTCTATAAAACTTCCCCTTGAGTTTCTGTGGCACTTTTTTATCACACAAGACTCCTGATGCAAGCCTCCACTTCGACCACCCCACCGCTATACAGTGAGCGACATCCCCGTCTATCTCCCCGTCCCCCTGGATCACTGATCCAAGGTATCTGAAACTATCCTTCTTGGCTATGTCCTGAGATCCAATCATCACTCTCCCTCCCACTTCGCTCGGCTCAGCGCTAAACTTTCACTCCAGATATTATGTCTTAGACCTTCTTAGTTTGAACCCCTTAGACTTGAGAGTCCGTCTCCATTCCTCTAGCCTCTCGTTAACACCGACCCTCGTCTCGTCTACTAGGACTATGTCATCAGCAAATAGCATACACCAAGGTACATCCCCTTGAATATGCCGTGTCAAAGCATCCATCACATGTTTTTGTACGAAAAAACTTTGACAAGTTTTTATTTATGAACTTGAACAAGCTTTTGAGTGTTTACATGCATTACAGTACATCTATAACTTCCTCGTAACTATTTTTCTTGTAACAGATTTCATTATATGATACAAAATAAATAGATAAGGTTTTTCTTCATAACCCGTTTCAGTACATCATGACCCTATCTTTATGTATTTAGGAAGCGTTTGAGAAGTGACTTTGTTTACAACATTAGAATGAATGTTTTATGTTGAGCGTTGAAGACTTCATAACTTCTTCTTAACACTTGTCTTTTTGTGGCTGAACCTTGATCAATTTATGCTCAGTACTCGTATCTAAATATTGAGTAACTTTTGCTCGATACTCGTATCCATTTTTCTTCACGAGTCCATGTATAGTAAGTATATGGTCCCCCAAGTGTTTTGAGTGTTGAAGATTGAAATCTCAAGCACTTGTTTATTCCTCACTATTTGTCCTTTTTCCTGAAACAGAAAAATATACGGGACTCGGAGGTATGATTATAGATGAAGACTGCCTAACCCGTGTGTATTTCCATCAGATTAATATAACCCTAGGCAAGGAATTTAAGGATATTCTATTTTGCCATGCAGGTTGTGACTCATCATTTGGTACGAGTTAGGGTTTTTGCCTAGCATCTAAAACCGTTAGTAAAATCTTAATAAATCAAAGGAAATATTTAATAAGTGGGATACCTGACTCTAACTACTCCCTTAGAAGTAATGTCTCCTTAGATAGACAGCATTCCAATGTGAAAGAAAGACCTTACCATCCATTATCTCTAACTCGTATGTTGCCTTCCCTGCAATGTTACGAATTCTATGGGGTCCCACCCACATTGGACTTAGCTTTCCAGAGTCAGCATCCTTTGTGGATTGGAACACCTTTTTGAGCACAAAGTCCCCATTTTTGAAGAACCTGAGATATGCTCTCCTGTTGTAGTATTGTTCAATTACTTGCTTTCGAGTTTCCCTGGCTGTAACAGTCCCCAGTATTTGATTAACGACAAGTTGAGAGTCGCTCTTGATTATAATCTGGGTTATGCCAAGTTCCCGTACCAATTCTAGACCTGCAATTACAGCTTCATACTCTACTTTATTGTTAGTCATAAAATGACATTTTATAATGCGTCTAATAGTTCTAAAAGGGGTACGAGAAACATTACTAGGCATGCGCCTTTTATATTAGATGAATCATTAGCAAATGAAATCTAAGTTTATGGGTTTGAACAATTTATAACTTTTGACCCTTCTTCTAAATGTATTCTTTGACTGAAATCAGCTATGAAACCGGTTAACTCTTGAGATTTTATGGCAACTCTAGGTTGATAACTAATTTCATATTCGCTTAATTCTATAACCCACTCCTGATAACTCATGTTTATGCAAAATGTTTCGTAGTGAAAAAAGCAATAACCACAACAAGGGAATGGGATTAGAAATAAGGTCCCAATTTCCTAGATGCCATGATTAAAACTAAAGCTAATTTTTCTAGTTATGGGTATCATGTCTCAGCATCTAACAAAGATTTATATAATAGATAAGAGATTGTTTACCTTGATCTTTCCAAATTTAGACAGTGTTTACTGTAACTTCTGATAAAAATAAATGGACAGCTTTCACCTACCTTTGTTCCTTTCGGATTGACCCAACTTTGAATAGATTTTGGGATTTCTCCTTGCTTCACATGGTTTTTGAAAGCTTTCTGCTTTCCTTTTTGTTTTATGATCGTGCAAGATGGGTCTTTTTTTAGTTTGTGAGTCATCACATCCGATGGTATCCCTGTCACATCAACATGGGGCCAAGCACAATAATCTGCGTTAGTTTTTAAGAATTCAATTAACTTACCTCTCGTACCTGAGCTTAAGTTGGCTCCCATGCAAATTCTTCGTTCAAGCCATTGTCCAAATAGTATCACAGGCTCGAGCTCCTCAATTGATGTTTTGATGTTTTCATCCTCATCGAGTTTTTGGATTATACCAGATCTAGAGTTTAAACCTGGCTTCCCTTGATTATTTGGGTGTTGGTCTGCGTTTCCTTCGATATTATTTACATCACTCGTACCTACTACAGTATTAATACTCCTAGCTGTATGTTGTTCCCCACGAATTTGATAGATTCCCCATGGTGACAGGAATTTTATAACTTGATGTAGGGTTGACGGGACAGCGCCCAGATCATGAATCCACGGTCTCCCCATGATTATATTATATGCCATCTCCATATCTACTACCTGAAATTTGGTATCTTTCACAACACCCTATGCAAAAGTTGTTAGAATTACCTCTCCTTTAGTTACTACACTTTAATTATCGAATCGTGATAGAGTATGCGCCTTTAGAATCATCTTATCCTCCATTTGCATTTCTCGCAGCACCCTTAATAGAATGATATTTGTAGAACTTCCTAGATCAATCAAAACTCTTTTTATTTTAATATCATGTACGAGTAAAGATATTACCAGTGCATCATTATGGGGGGTGATCACTCCTTCCATGTCTGCATCATCGGGGCCTTACATTCATCCTCTAATGTTTGGCGCACACGTTTCTCGTGCATGATTGTGACTTTGGAAACTTTGTTCAAAGTTGTATATGTCACTCCATAAATATCTTTTCCCCCGCTTATAACATTCACGGTCCTCTTCGGTGATGGGGGCTTTGGTGGCTCTTGCCTGTTTTTCATGTAAGCTTGCTTTCCTTTCTCACTAAATAACTCAGTGAGATAGCCTTGTTTCAATAGATGGTCCACTTCACTCTATAAGAATCTGCATTCTGAAGTTCGTATGCCTGTGATCTTTATGAAACTCGCACAATGATCCGGATTGCGCTTGTTTGGATTTTACCACATCTCCTTCAGCCACCGTACCTTATCTCCCATGCTTCGCAAAATAGCTACGAGCTCGGAGGTGGTAAAATTGAAATTATACTTACCGAATCTTGCCTTCAAACTTCCATCATCGTCACGTGGCTCTTATATGTTTCTATCATTTCTAAATATTGAAAAAGAGCCACATTCCCTGTCTCTTGAGTTTTGATCATATAGTTGATTTTCCTGTTTTGTTCTTGAATCTTTTCCTGTAGGGCCCAAATATGGATCGTATCTATTTTTACCTGGTCTTTTTCCAGCTTCGGACCTTTTGGACCTGCTCCTTTCATCATGGGAATGTTGAGGTACGGTATCATCTTCAATTTTGAGTTTGTGCTATACCTGTTATAAACATCGTTCCAAATGGTTGGAGGAAATTCACGAAGGCTTTCTTTAAGCCTTCTCATGGCTTCCGAACTTTTATCGTTCAAATTGCTTGTAAAAGTTATTGCAGCCCAATTATCTGGTACACGAGGTAAAGTCATTCGTTCTCGTTGAAACCTATCAACAAAATCTCTGAGTAACTCCGTGTCTGATTGTTTAATTTTGAAAATGTCCTCCATTCTTTTTTCAACCTTTTGCGCTCCTGAGTGTGCTTTAATGAAAGAATATGCAAGCTGAGCAAAAGAGTTTATAGAATTTTCAAGCAAAAGAGAATACCAGGTTAGTGCACCCTTGGTGAGTGTTTCTCCAAATTTCTTAACCAACACAGACTCAATCTCTTGTTTAGTTAAATCATTTCCTTTGACTCATGTAGTGAAAGCTGTCACATGATCTCGTGGGTTGGTCGTGCCATCATATTTTGAAATGTCAGGCATTTTAAACTTTTTAGGGATGAGAAGAGGAGCAGCACTTGGTTTCCAAGATTGTTATGAGTACTTATCCACATCTATCCCTTTGATTATTGGGGGAACACCGGGTATTTTCTCGATCTGCTCACTTTGCTCTTTGAGTTGTGCCTGCAAAGTTAGTACCAAATTTTCTAAATAAGAATTATTTGCATTACCTGGATCCATTTCTCGCGGTTCACTGGGGGTTCCTTCGTTTGTGTTATCAAGGCCAGAACGAGGATTCTCCAATGCATTGTTATTAGGAGAAGGAGTAGGTGGAGCAACAGGTAACCGGTTAACTAACGCTTGAAGAGCTTGGCTAACCCGTGCATCAATTACTCTTTGTAAAGCTTCCTCTGGTCCCTCGAAATGTTCTGACTGCTTTTGTTCATCAGCATGTGATACAGGTGCAGGAGTACCTTCACGAGATTGGCGTAGAGAGGTTTGAGGGGAAGGAACTATGTTAACGTTGTGTTAGTCCCCTTGAGCATGATGGATTTGGTTTTCAACATCGTTGTTGTTGTTGGTGGTGGTGGTGTTTAACATGATGCTAACAATAAGTAGAATGTGCAAACGTGGAAAGAATAGATTATCAGATTCCCGGTAATGAAACCAATTTGTTTAACCAAATTATAGAATTCCAGTAAAAACTAGAAAATAAGAGAAAATTCGGGTTACTGATAATCAAGAGACCGAAAAATATAATAGGCTTTCTTTGAATAAAAATAGCAGTAAAGAAATTTGTATTCCAATATAATGTCAATAATTTTTTGTGTCCCTACAAATGATTAGACTTCTTCCTTTTATAGCTGATCCTAGTTAAAAGAATGAAACATAAGCTTTAATGAGTCAATTATGAGTAATAAATGTCATTGAATAAGCCGTTACACAATCACTCCTATTAAATACTAATTCTCTAACGTATCAAATATTTAATACTGAATTTGGACTCCTTTTTGTCTTGAAATTCATGTCTTCAATGTCTTTCGATCTGTTGGCCTTAAATGACTCGAATTGGTACGGGACTCGTATCTAAAAACCGCTTTTTGGGCCTGTTTAAATTTCTTTCCTATATCTTTTATCACAAAATTCTTGTCTTGAATCTTCAAGAATCCTTGGACCTAAATACTTCATTTAGGTACGAGATTCGTATCTAAATTGCACATCGTGTCTATTCTGAGTTCTTCTTCTCAATTAACTATTATCTATTGACTTTTTTACCAATCCACGTGTCATGCCACGTCACCCTTTAATATAAATCCAGTTTTTTCCCAATACAAGATAATATTTATTATTCATGATTTTTGAGTTGCGTTGTGGTTGATTTGCAATTTGTTTTATCAAACGCTTAATAATCAAAGGAAATTAACACAATGAAAATAACTGATTGTATATAAAGGGAGCAAAATAAGCTGTCTTTCGGGAATTAGCCTATTAGTTTTTGGGCTATAGATTTGCAAAGTGGTATCTAGGCTATTATGTTGCATGTCAGGTGTATGAGTTATATTTATGTGAAATTATCCGACATATAAATATACGACACCTAGAAGTCCTCTTCAACAATTCCTTATCCGTCATGTGATATTTAATATATACTATTTTAATATATGTGTTGTACGTGTGTCTAACGTCAAATAATAAAATATTTATATGAAAAGAACATGTAACTTAAGTTTAAGTTTTAAAATATGTGCCTAGCGTCAAGCAGTAAAGAACATGCAAAGAGTTCTAAAATGACTATATTAAGGTAATATTTTACAATAAATAACTTAATATATGAAAAAATATAAGAAATTCATTTGTTAAAATGAATATATAAAAAAAATGACAACTCACTTAGTATCATTTTTTATCTTTTATTGTTTCACCTTATTGCGTAAAGTCTGCATTTTTACACTTAACTTTTAATATAAAATATTATAAACGGATGCTTATGAAATTTTCAGAAAATGTGATTTTTTTTCCTCACTTTTTAAAATTAGTTAATTCAAAGACACTTTACCAACCAATCTCTTTCTTTTATATTCTTAAAATTAAAAATATTATATTAGCTAAGCTTGATAAAATTTAAAAAATTTGAGATTACTCCCGGACATGGTTTAATAATCAAAACTTTAATTGATTTTAAAAAATTTAAAATACGGAAAAGGGCCAAAAGTATTCATATCGTTTGCTAAATGGTTTATAAATACCCTCCGTCCACCTATCCGTTCAAAAAAATATACTCCGTCCATCTATTAGTTCAAGAAAACATACGAAGTTAATTCTATTTACAAAAATACCCCCGGGACTAATGGTAGAACTGATGGATGGTATTTATAAACCATTTAACAAACGATATGGATATGTCTTTCATTTAATGACGTGACAATTTTTAATTGGGCCATGTGGCAATTTTTGACTAAAACAAAAAATAGATATTATTTTAACTCATTTACCTTATCCGACCCATTTACAAAAAAATGGGTAGTATCTACCACACTCATTCCCACCTATCTAATCTCTCCCTTTCTTCTTCTCCAATTGGGACACTGCACATATACAATAACAAATTAGTTAAAGAACAGATAAAACCAAAAATCAAATAACCAAAAATTCAAACCAGATTCTGAAATTTCTCCAATCAAACTCAACATAAGTATTGAAACTCTTAAATGGAAAATCAACATATACATTTGGGTTGTTAAGTAAGAAGACAATGATTAAAATTAAACAAAAATGTGGAAAAACAATCGAGCCCAAATAAAATTATCCAAATATATCAATCAAATCTAGGAGAAATATTGAAACTTCGAAAGGGACAAGTAATGAAAATCTTTGGATTGTTCATAAGAAGACAAAAGAGCTACGAAATAACAGAGAAAAAATAACTAGTATAACTACTACAAGCACACAAGAAAATTGAAACCAAAATGCTAAAAAGCTTGAAATTATCATATTCGATGATAAAGATTGAATCTATTAAAGGTAAAAAAAATTAAAAATCGCCGCGGCACTAAATGAAAGACCCATTCCTATCGTTTGCTAAATGGTTTAATACCCTCCGTCTATCTATTCGTTCAAAACTACACACTCCATCAGTTCTGTTGTTAGTCGCGAGAGTATTTCTGTTAATAGAATTAACTTCGTATATTTTTTGAACGAATAGGTGGAAAGAGAATATTTATAAACCATTTAGCAAACGATATGAATAGTTTTGGCCATTTTCCATTTAAAATATTAGAAATATAACTAAATAATTATTCATTGTTTACAACATACTCATATACTTCAGAAAAGAACTCCTAAACTTGAAAAACTGAAAAAGAAAATAATGTATCATAAGCAAAGAAAAGAAAAACAAGGACTACTAAACTAATACTCGTAAACATTAAAAGAAGGCACCCAAAACTGCTAAATCTTCCTAAAATTAGAAGGAAATTGAAAGCACTGGATTTTATATCAAAATTCTAATAGTATTAGAGTAATAACTATTTGATTATTCCAAATATTAGAGAAATAGTTAAATGACTATTTCTACATATTAGAAAAATAACTTAAAAATTATTATATTATCTAATGTAAAAACATTTTTTACAAGATAAAAAAGAGGAATCTTAGCTCAACGCATAATAAATAGGAATACGTAACTTCTAGATTTCTTGAGCAATTTCTGGGTAGAAATCTTGGGCATATCATACATTGGTAATATTGAGTATATGTTAAAATAAGCAAAAAAGAAATAAAATTGTACAATAAAACAATGCACAGTTACTTAGTTTTCATACCATGTTTGTTCTTGTTCCAAATACTCAAATTGAAGTAGTGTCGAAGTAGGATCACTCTCAATTTCATCACCAACGAACTAATAGTAAATAAATCGCTTGATGATAGGTACAAGCAATATTACTTTTAGTCTAGAACACTGGAATAATTCAAAAATTTAATATTGATTCAATTTTTCCTTGTTCTAAAATTAAGTTGACGAATACATTAGCCAATTATAATAGTGTTCTCGGAGAAAAAAGAGTTTTTGACCTCCTTAACAGCGATACAAAATTTAGAACTAATAAGTTTCACACCTATTTTTTTTTTGTACTTTTGAACCTACGTAATTTTGACTTCTCTTTCATAGGGAGAATACATAATAAGTTTCCTATTATTATATAATTATTTAACTTCTTGTTTTTAACCTACGACAATCCCTCTTCGTATGGGATATATTTCTCTTTTTTTGGGAAAGCTTCCAACTTATTTTCTTCTTTTTTCCCTTTCTCCTACGATAATTTTTTTTTTTTTGCTATAAACTTATTTTTATTTGTATTTACATTTTTATCCCATTTAGAGTGTACTTAACAAAAGGGTAAAAATGACGAACGGTATTTCGCTGGTAAATGTTTAACCAAAAAATAGTAATTTGATCAAAACTAGAATTTAAGATGAAAAATCGGGTTACTAATGATCAAGAGACCAAATAATAAGCTTTTTGAGAATAAGAATAAAGTAGTAAACAATTTTGTATTTCAGTATGATGCCAATGATTTTTCGTGTCCTTACAAATGATGGAAATTCTTCCTTTTATAGTTGATTATAGGTAAAGGAATGAAACCTAAACTTTAATGAGTCAATTATGAGTAATAAATAATATTAAATAACTCGCTACATATTCATTCCTATTAAATATCAGTTTTCTAACGTATCAGGTATTTAATATTGAATTTGGACTCCTTTTTGTCTTTAGATTCATGTCTTTAATGCCTTTCAATCCGTTGGCTTTTAACGACTTGATTTGATACGGGTGTCGTGCCTAAACTGCTTCTCGTGCCCGTTTAACTTCCTCTTCCCGTTTCTGTCATCTTCCGTGCTTTTTTCTCAATTGTTATGCTTTGACCATTTGACCAATCTACGTGTCATGCCACGTCATTTTTAATATAAATTCAACTTTTTTCCAATACACATAGTCCTCTCACTTCCCATTTATTTATCAATTAAATATTTGGGAAGTGGATCCTCACTAAAAAGGGAATTTTTGTCATAATTAATGCTATGACAGTATCGACGCTTCAATTGTCTCTTCTATTTAATGCACCATATGCGTGTCACCTCCTCACTAGTTCTGCAATTTCGCAGCCTTTTTCTAAGGCTTCTTTAACTTCACTATTCACGAAGTGATAGTTGTCCTTATTATAGGCTTTTCATCATTTCTCTTCTAAGTTATCGACGGTTGAGTTTATATTATAAACTTATTCCCTTTTCCCTTTGTCTTCTTCTTCACGGGCTTTTTACCAAACTTTCTGCTCTTTAGTCTTGTTCATTTTATCTGCAGTTCATTCTTTCTATCCATATCTCCTTGCCATGTCGTCTTCAGATCCTAACCCTGAAAGCGTTCCTATACTTGATAGTTTACCGAACGCTCCTGCTAGATATAGAAGAGGTAAATGAGGTATTCTTCATGGTGTTGGATCGATGCGTGGTGGTACCTCTGGTTCCACCACTCTTTCTAGTTCTGGTAACTCATCTAGAGGCTCCCTTTCTAACAAATCCTTTTCTAAAGGAAAAGAGCCTTCTGAACCTCTCCAAGAGCCTCTGGTTGAAGAAATCGTACTAACAGATTTATCTTTTGAACATGACAAAGAATTCCTCCGCGAACAAGTGATTAAATTAGAGAGGGCTGACAAATATCCCTCTTTAATTACTTAACCTTTGGTTTAAATTGTTTGAAGAGACTGTCGTTGGAGAGATGACACCCACATAGTCATTCTCAACCCTAGCCAAAGAATAACTTCTTATAGGGCTGGCTTTTCTTGCGTTTACACTTATCCCTTCACTTTGGGATTTATTCCTGCCATCGACCCAATTATTCTCAACTTTTTTCGTTTTTTCAAAATTTGTATGGCTCAAGTTGGCCCCCTTGTATGGAGAGTTGTGGCTTCTTTGAGGTACATGTCGGCCAAAGCTGATGTTGACTTTACCTTCCCTCATCTGATTCATCTTTATCACTCCAAGCTATTTCGCAATGGCGTTTTTACCTTAACTGCAAGAAGTAAGAGGGTTTTGATAAACCATGAAGATAATAACGACCGTGGCTGGTACACACAGTTTGCTGCTGTTCACACAGTTGATTTGGTGGGTGAATCAAACATTCCCTTTCCTAAAAAATGGAACTTGGCACGTAAGTATTTTATTTCTTACCGTATTTGTTTCTGTTATTTAAGCTTATTTTCTAATCCTATTATTATTCCTTTGGATATTGTAGCAACCATGAAAGATGTGGAACCCGTTCCTAACTTTCGCATTTGGGTAGATGACATCTTGAAGGCCATGCCTATGGAAGCACGAACTTGGAAATCAATTTCCAATAAATATGGTTGGAAATTTAAGACCCACGATATACATCTCTCTTTTCTTTTCGTATGTTAAAATTTTCCCCCTATTTTAATTTTCTATCCTTTTTATTGTAGGATTTGCTATTCGAGGGATGTCAGCTGAAGTGGCTATTACTCTTAGAGCTTCTTCCAGTACTCCCCTAGCTTTGGAGAGGACAGAAGCCTCGCTGGCAAAGAGAAAAATAGTTGAAGAAGATTCTGACGTTGATGAAGATGAAGATGCCTCTTTGACAACTCGCCTTAGGACTAGGAGGTGCGTGGTTTCTGATAATGAAACTGAAGTCTCTCCTGCTCGTACCTCTGAGCCCGTTACCATTACCTTCGATGAAGAAACTGTTCCAAGGGACATCCCTGAATCCACTCAACGCCTCTTTATTGAGGGTTTTGAAGGTGGTGAATTAGGTCCGGCTTTAGATGAAATCCCTTTTTCATCTTCCGTTCCAGTCCCTTTCGTTCCTCTTGTTATTTCAAGGTTTCCTTACCTACTTTGTCCGTTCCTATCTCTTTATCAATTTTTGCCCCCTTTCCTACCCCAATCCCTTCAAATCCTGCTATTTTCACCTCTTCTACCGTCCCTCCTTCTATAGCTCCCCCTTCCTCTGTTAGTCATGCAAAGGAGGGTCCTAGTAGCAGAAGCATGGCCATAAGGAGCATGACACTTGAGGTTCTTGCTCATAGCAGTCTTTTGAGGAAGTCATGTGGAGCAGATGTTTGGATTGAACCCTTAATTGGGGAAATTGAGAAAAGAAAGATGGACAATCATAGTTGTTTGACTTTGATGAACGATATAGTTCATTGCACATTGAAGGTATTCTCCCTTTACTTTGTTAAAAAAGTTCTTTCTTTTTAATTCTCACTTTTATGTGTTGTTTTTGTAGGCTAACCTTATAGGTACATAATTGATGGGAAGAATTCCCCTTTTAGAGAAGAAGGCCCGTGAATATGATCGAACTGTTCGTGAGGCTGATAAGATAGCTAGGGAAGCTGAACTTGAAGCAACCAATTGGAAAGAGCAGCTAAAAAATGCTCAGAAAAAGATAAAGGATTTGCAGGAGAGAAACCATAATCTGGAGCAATAGAAACAAGTTCTGACTTCCGAACTAGCTGGATCCAAGACTTCTTTTAGCAAAGCGGAGAAGGATAAAGAGCGCCTAGAGTGTTCTTTTTCTGAATAGTTGTCAAAATAAAGGAAAAAGACTAGAGAACTCAAAGTATTGTTGAGTAAAAAAGAAGAATACGCAGGAGAGTTGGTGCAGAACTTGTCTCAAGCTCAGGCTGATTTACAAGCTTCCTCTGATAAGGTTTGTGCCTTAGAAGATTCTCGTGCCTCCCTTGAAGCTACCCTTAATTCCACTTTGACTGAAAACCAAACGTTGAAGTATGATCTTACCTCGTGGGAAAGGGATTATGCACTTCTTGAAGAGAGCTTTAATTCAGAGGTGAGTTGGGCCTTTCTAAACTCTCGTCATGATGCCTTAACTGAGGCCAGTCAAGAAAACTTCGATTTACAATCGGAATTGGCCAAAGTTTTAAAGACCATTGAGATGACTCAACAACCACTTGACTTTCCTTCTCAAGTAGATGAAAATCCCGTGGCTGAAGAAACTTAAACTGAAGGAGCCACTTCTATTGAAGTTGAAAATATTATAATTCCGGCCCCCGAGGATGAAACTTCAATAACTTAGTCTGCGGAAGTTGAAGCTCCCGTGACTCTTGCTTCCCTCGGTGATCTTAACACTTCAAGTCCAACTGCTGCTACTTCTTCAGAGGTTGATACCGCACCTGTGGCTGTTTCTGAAAATGAAATTATTATTGCAGCTTCAGAAGTTCCAACCCCTTTAGTGACAAGTTGAAAACTTTAATCCTTTGTTTTTTTAGTTAATTGGTGATTTTTCCCTTGAATTTTAAGGGACTTTTTGGGTTAAGTCCCCAGTATCTTAATGGGAAATTTTTAAAGACATTTTGTGTGACTAAGTTTTACTTAGTCTTTTATGCTAAGAAGTTTTATGAGTACTTCTTTATATTTTATTCTTTCCTATTTTCTTGTTTAGGACTTATAGAATAACTTAGCATTTTTATTCATTAAAAATGCTTTATGATTCTTCTCATGGAATATCAATATGAGGTTTATAAAATAGGGCCCTTTTCATATATCGACACTTAATGAAGAAGACGTCTCAACTTCATAATGGTGTTATAATACTATGAAAGAAATAGGAGCACACATGTTTTGTATCAAACAACTTTGACAAGTTTTTATTCATGAACCTGAAGAAGTTTTTGAGTATTACATGTATTACAGTACATCTATAACTTTCTCGTAACTATTTTTCTTGTAACAGATTTTTACAAAGCAAATATAATTCAAACAAGGCTTTTCTTCATAACCCGTTTTAGTGTATACATGACCTCATCTTCATGTCTTAAGAAGGGTTTGAGAAATGACTCATGAGTTTGAGAGATGACTCTTGTTGTTCTCATGGGAAAGAATACTATGATGTATGCTTATGCTGGCATTGCAAACCTCAGCTCTACACTTATTTCTCTGTAGCTTGATTTATGCATCTATTTTCCGCACGTATCTATCCTATATTTAATATACAGTCCCCCAAGTGTTTGAGCGGTGAAGTATGAAGCCTCGACCACTTGTTTGTCTCTATTAACTTGGTCCTTTTCCTGAAGCAGAAAAATATACGGGACTCGGAGGTTCGAATATAGATGAAGACTGCCTAACCTCTGTGTATTTCCATCAGATTAATGTAACCCTAGGCTCTGAATTTAAGAATATTCCATTTTACCGTGCAGGCCGTGACTCATTATTTGGCACGAGTTAGGGTTTTTTCCTAGCATCTGAAATTGTTAGTAAAATCTTAATAAATCAAAGGAAAAAATTGATATGCGAATACCTGACTGTGACAACTCCCTTAGAAGTAATATCTCTTTAGATGGACAACATTCAAATGTGAAGGTAACACTTTGTCATCCATTGTCTCCAACTCGTATGCTCATTTCCCTACAATGTCACGAATTCTATAGGATCCCTCCCACGTTGGATTTAGCTTTCCAGAGTTAGCAGCCTTCGTGGATTGAAACACCTTTTTGAGCACAAAGTCCCCAGTTTTGAAGAACCTGAGACGTGCTTTCCTGTTGTAGTATCGCTCAATTACTTGCTTCTGAGCTGACATCTTTATTAATGTTGCTTCTCTTCTCCCTTCAAGCAAATCGAGGTTCACCCGTAACTCTTCATTGTTCGAGTCTTCCGTTGCTTGAATGTATCGTATGCTTGGTTCTCCTTTTGATTGTGGCAATGGACCTACGATATCCATTCCCCATTTCTTAAAAGGCCATAAGGCTATGACAGGGTGGAGTAACTTAGGTGGCCTATGCATATTATTGCCGTATCTTTGACATTTAAATACGTCGTTAGCTTCTTATTCCATATTAAGCCAATAATACCCTGTTCAAATCAATGTTTTTACCAACGATGTCCCAACAGCGTGATTTACACAATGTCCTTCGTGTATTTCCCGCATCACATATTATGTTTGAGAAGGCCCGAGACACCTTGCTAATGGTCCACTGAACATCTTGTGATAAATATTCCCTTGATGCAAACAGTAATGAGCAGCTTTCTTGTGAAGTGCGTGTGCCTTTGCTTTGTCAATAGGTACGGTTCCATGCTGCAAAAAGCAACAATTTCGTTTTTCCAATCCCATGTTAAAAACTTTACCTCGTTGTTATCAGGTTCGAGAACGGAATGAAATAGATGTACAATCAAACCATTTGCATCATTTTTTATGTCCGTTGCAGACACATGATTAGATAAAGCATCCTCTTCTGAATTTTCATCTCTTGGGATCTGCATCACCTTCCAAGTTTGGAATTATTTTACTTATTCTCGTACCTTTTCCAGATATTCTTGCATTCAAGTTTCCCTGGCTGTAAAGTCCCCAGTATTTGATTAACTACAAGTTGAGAGTCGCTCTTGATTATATTCTAGGTTATGCCAAGTTTCCGTGCCAATTCTAAACCTGCAACTACAACCTCATACTCTGCTTCATTGTTAGTTATATAATGACATTTTATAGCTTGTCTAATAGTTTCACCTGTAGGAGGTACGAGAACTATCCCTAGACCTGCATCTTTTACATTAGATGAACCATCAACAAATAAAATCCAAGTCCCTGGATTTGCACCATTAAAAACTTGCAACTCTTTTTCTGCTTCTAAATGCATTCCTTGACTAAAATCGGCTAATACTTGAGATTTTATGGCAGTTCTAGGTTGATAATTGATTTCATATTTGCTTAAATCTATAGCCCATTTTGCTAACCTTGTTGATAACTCATGTTTATGCAAAATGCTTCGTAATGGAAAAGCAGTAACAACAACAATGGGATAGGACTGGAAATAAGGTATCAATTTTCTAGATGCCATGATCAAAGCTAAAGCTAACTTTTCTAGTTGCGGATATCGTGTCTCAGCGTCTAATAGAGATCTACTTACATAATAGATAGGAGATTATTTACCTTGGTCTTCTCGAACTAAAACAACACTTACTACATCTTCTGATACAACCAAATAGATGAGTAGCTTTTCACCTTCCTTTGGTTTTGCTAACAACGAAAGTTTTGACAAATAAGCTTTCAAATTTTTGGGAGCCTGTTGACAATCTTCGTTCCATCCAAAATGATCTTGTTTTTTTAGTGCAGAGAAAAATTTAAAGCACTTCTCCGAAGATTTGGAAATAAATCTTCCCAAAGCTGCAATACATCCTGTTAATCTTTGAACCTCTTTCTTACTCGTAAGGATATCAGGAAATTCTTCTATTGCTTTAATCTGAGAGGGATTCACTTTAATGCCACGGTTAGAAGCAAGAAAACACAAAAATTTACCTGAAGGAACTCCAAATACGCATTTTTCTGGGTTAAGATCATATTAAATTTTCGCAAAATTTCAAATGTAACAAATAAATGAGAAATATGATCATTAGAATGTTGGGTCTTGACGAGTATATCATCTATATATACCTCTATAGTCTTTCCTAAATGTTCTTGGAGCATTTCGGTTACCAAACTTTAATAGGTTGCTCCAGCATTCTTGAGACCAAAGGGCATTACCTTATAATAGTAAGCCCCCCTGTCTGTGATGAAAGAAGTTTTTTCTTCATCACTGGGGTCTATTTTTATTTGGTTGTACCCCAAATATGCATCTAAAAAACTTAAAAGCCCATGCTCTGTAGTTGCATCAATTAACCAATCTATATGAGGTAAATGGAAGGAATCTTTTGGGCAAATCTACACAAACCCGCCTCTTACCATTTTTCTTAGGTACGACGACCGTGTTAGCCAACCAAACGGGATACTTTACCTCACGGATTGACCCAATTTTGAATAGCTTTTAGACTTCCTCTTGCATCACCTGGTTTTTGAAAGCTCCTTGCTTTCTTTTTATTTTACGATCGTGCAAGATGGGTCTTCATTTAGTTTGTGAGTCATCACATCGGGTGGTATTCATGTCATATCAGTATGGGGCAAAGCAAACCAATCAGCGTTAGTTTTAAGAATTTAATCAACATACCTCGCGTATGTGAGCTTAAGTTGGCTCCCACATGAATCTTTCGTTCAGGCCATTATTCAAATAGAATCATAGGCTCGAGCTCCTCAATTGATGTTTTGATGTTTTCATTCTCTTTAGGTTCTTGAATCATATCAGTTCTAGAGTCTAAATTTGTCTTCCCTTGCTCATTTGGGGATTGGTCTATGTTTCCTTTAATGTTATTTACAACACTCCTATCTGCTACAATATTAATACTCCTAGTTGTATGTTGTTCCCCACGAATTTGACAGATTCCCCATGGTGATGGGAATTTCATCACTTGATGTAGAGTTGATGGGACATTGTCCATGTCATGAATCCACGGTCTCTCCATGATTATATTATATGCTATCTCCATATCTACTACCTCGAGTTTGGTATCTTTCAAAACTGTAAAGATCCGGCCAGTCATTTTTAAAATTTACGCCCCGATCCCCAATTAACTGCTTTCCCTAAGATCATTTCTACTATTTTGGTTTGCCGAGATATTCGGTTCTAGAATTCGGAGTGTTTTGGGACACTTAGTCCCTAAATGAGAGCTTAATAGTTAAAAAATTGTTCGTATTTGTAACAGTGTTAAGACGACCTTGAAACAAAAATCCGATGGTTCCGTTTGCTCCGTTAGGTGATTTCGGGGTTGGGAACGTGTTTGGAATGTATTTTGGAGGTCCGTAGCTCATTTCGGCTTGAAATGCCGAAGTTTGAAATTTTTAAAAATCCGGTCGTTAGGTGAGATTTTGATCCGAGAGTCGGAATGGAATTTAGATAGTTGAAATAGCTTCATTAGGTAATTTTGAATATGTGTGCAAATTTTCAGGTCATTCGGACATCGTTTGGTCGGGGTTTTGATAGAATGTAGGTTTCAGAAGTTTTGGTTGAAACTTAGGCTTGAACCCACCATGATTTGATGATTTTTGTGTTCAATGATATGTTTTTATGATTGGAACAAGTTTGTATCGTGATTTGTAGTAGGTTGCTGGTTTTGGTTGAGGTCCCTGGGGGCCTCTGGGGTGTTTTCGGGGGTCAAACGGGCCATTTCTAGTTGATGAGCAGGTCAAAGGGCTTGGAAGGAGGCTCAAAGTTGCTCAATGCGATCGGGGAAAGGGTTATGTGATCATAGTTGTAGATGTTTGTTCTCTGCGATCGCGAAGGTGTTATGCGATCACATAATGTAATGGTTAGGGGTCCCACGTTCCTATTCTTTGTTCAATGCGATCGCATTGTTTTAATGCGATCGCATAGAAGTTGTTTGGTAAAGCAATGCGATCGGTGGGTGATGTGTGCGATTGCATAAGGTAAATTGGAAGGCTGAAAAGTTTGTTCTATGCGATTGCAATAAGGGTGATGCGATCGCATAGAGTTATTTACTGGGCTGACAGAATCAGTTATAAGACATTTCATCCTCGAGGGTTCCCCCATTTTTACTCAAACTCAAGCTAGGGAGCTCGGTTTGGGGTGATTTTTCAAGTGTTTTTCAGAGGCAATTGTTGGGTAACGATTTCTTACTCCCTTATGATTATTATTCACTAATCTAAACTCAAATTCTTCCTTTAATTACGAATTTTGGGTGTAATTTGGGGTAAGTTTCTTAGAACAAACTTTGATAATTTGGAGGGGGAAACGAACTCCGATTTCGATAAATTTTATATGGTTAGACTCATGAGAGTACGAGGGTTCTGAAAACATAAAAATATTTTGATTCTGAGCCGATGGTTGGAGGGGTATTTTGGTCATTTTACCTATTTTCATGTCGTAGCATTAATTTTATCAGTGTATTTAGCTAATTGCAATGTTATTTACACAATGTAATTGTTTTGAATAGATTTGGGCCACTCGGAGTCGGATACTCATGGAAAGGGCATTATTTCTTAGCGGTTTTGTACCGGGATTGAGGTAAGTGGCTTGTCTAACCTTGTGTGGGGGATCTTTTCCCCTAGGATATATTATGTGTTGATTTAAATGCCTTGTATACGAGGTGACGGGCGTGTACTTGCGCAAATTGTTGAAAAATCCACTTTACTTGAATTGCTCAATCAGTGTTATCTCTGTTATTTGATTGGTTTAATTGCAAGAATTATCCCGTGTTAGCTAGGGAAGCATGATTAGATAGGATTAACTGTTTAAATGCCTACTTGTCTTAATTAAATTTCCTAGAACATGTTGAGACTGGACTAATTGTTAATCGTAGCAGTGTATTTCATTTCTCTCTTCGTATACTCTTATTTGATTGTGATTATGTTCTATGGAATGTGGGTTCGATTCCCGGAGATTCGGTGCTACTGAGGTAAAGGACTGCGGGTTCAATTTCCGGAGATCCTATGATACTGATATAAAGAACTGCAGGTTCAATTCCCGGAGATCCTGTGTTACTGATATAAAGCACTGCAGGTTCAATTCCTGGAGATCCTGTGATACTGATATAAAGGACTGCGGGTTCAATTCCCGAAGATCCTGGCTACTGAGATATATGGACTGCGGGTTCGATTTTCGGAGATCCTGAGCTGCTGAGTATAAATGGAATGCGGGTTAAATTTCCGGAGATCTCGAGCTATTGATTTTGTACTTACTGTATTGATTTCTCTTTGTTAGCTTAACTGTAGACGGCTTGTAGTTTCTATCTCATTTTGCTGTTATTTCAGATTTACTCCTACTTTGCACTGTTCGATATTATTATTATTATTATTATTATTATTATTATTATTATTATTATTATTATTATTATTATTATTATTATTCTCGGTAGGGCCGTGACCTTCCTCGTCATTACTCCATTGAGGTTAGGCTTGGCACTTACTAAGTACCGACGTGGTGTACTCATGCTACTCTCCTGCACACTTTTGTTGTGCAGATCCAGGTCCATCTAATCAGAAGCGCTTCCGGTGATCGAGGTTATACTTAGGAGACTCAAGGTATGCATCTGCTGCGTCCGTAGATCCGGAGGGTCTTCTTCTGGTCTTCCCTAGTAATGCCAGTTATTCCTTTTTATTTCGATTGTATAGATACTCTTGGTGGATTGAGCCACAATTATACTCTCTTAAGCTGTGTTTTCCTGTGAGTTTCCGTGTCTTGGTGGTTATATATATTCTAGAAATTTTGGTAAAGTGTATGTGCCGAGCGACACCTATTATATTTTCTATGTTATTTCCACTATTATTTCTTGTTGTTCATAAAAGTTGTAAATTCTGCATTGTGTTTGGCTTACCTAGTCGCGAAGATTGGGTGCCGTCATGACAGGTTCACGATTGGTGTACTAGGGCCGTGACAAGCTGGAATAAAAGCTCTAGGTTCATAGGAGTCATGGGAAACATGCCAGTTATTTAGAGTCTCGCAGATCGATACAAAGACGTCCTTATTTATCTACGAGTGGCTATGTAACTGTTCAGGAAAACTCTTCATTTCTTTTGAACTCCTTGTCTTGCTATATTTTGACACCAAATCTAAACCTCTGTTTTCTATTCTCTCACAGATGGTGAGGACACGTGCTACTCGTGAGGATGAGGCACCCGCACCCCCTGCTGCCGCCGCTAGAGGCTGGGGCCGGGGTCGAGGTCGAGGATGCACCCGAGATGCAGCCACAGCACCCGCGCGCACTGCTACCGAGGCACTACTGGTGGATCAGGTAGGGGCGCAGGCACCTGGTACATCTACAACAGCTACTATGACTCCAGCACTCCACGAGACTCTGGCTCTGTTTATGAGCATGTACACTACCTTGGCTCAGGCGGGGTTGCTTCCTCTCGCTGCAGCCACATCTCAGGCCGGGGGAGGGGCCCAAACTCCCTCATCTCGCAATCCTGAGTAGCGAGTTCCCATGGAGCAGGTTCCAGAGGTTATTCCTATACCGCCTACCATATCAGTACAGCCCGAAGGTGGGTCAGCTGCCTCCGAGGACGAGCACTGCAGGTTGGAGAGGTTCAAGAAGTATGATCCCCCAATGTCCAGTGGTTTAGCTTTAGATGATGCCTTGAGATTTCTGGAGGAGTGTCATCACATCCTTCGTACTATAGGTGTAGTGGAGACCAGTAGGGTTTCTTTTACTGCTTTCCAGCTTCGAGGGGCCGCTTATGATTGGTGGCGCACATATGAGTTGGATAGTCCAGTCGAGTCTGCCTTGCTGATTTGGATGCAGTTTTCTGATATGTTTTTGAGAGAGTTTGTCCCCCAGAGCCTTAGAGATGCTTGGCGTGCGGAGTTTGAGCGGTTGCGCTAGGGCTCTATGACAGTATCTGAGTATGCCATCAGTTTCACCCGGTTAGTCAGATATGTACTGGCTTTGGTCGCCACGATCCGGGAGAGAGTGCAGAGGTTTATTGAGGGTCTTATTCCGCCAATCCGGTCCATCATGGCTAGAGAGCTAGAGACGGATGTACCGTATTAGCAGGCGGTGAGTATTGGCAGAAGGATCGAGGGCATGCTCGCTAGGGAGTGAGGAGAGAGGAGGCCAAGAGGTCTCATGAGTCGGATCATTTCTATGGTGCCCGTACTGCAACAGCCGGTCGATTTGGCGGAGGTTATTCTAGTCGTCCAGTTCATTCAGCATTGCCAGCAGCTGGTGGTACTCCAGCTCCTCCAGCACCTTAGGAGCCTTACTATGCTCACCCAGTTTCCAGTGCGCCTCCTACGCGGGGTACCTCTAGGGGTCAGTCCAGCGGGAGTGGGGCTAGTCAGTCGCAGCCAGCACATCCTCCCAGGGCTTGTTATGAGTGCAGGGATACTCTCCATCTGGTTAGGGAGTGCCTCAGGCATGGGAGAGGAGCGCCTCCACAGACTTCACAGCCTCAACATGGTTCACAGGGTCAGCAGGCCATCGTTCCAGCTTCAGCTGCTACCCCACCTACCCAGCCATCCCGGGGTGGGGATCAGGGTGATAGAGGCCACCCTCGAGCGAGGGGCCTAGCCAAATTTTATGCTATTCCTGGTCACGCCACAGCTGCCGCCTCTAATTCTGTTATCACAGGTATTTTCTTGGTTAGTCACAGAGAGGCATCGGTTCTATTCGATCCTGGTTCTACCTTTTCATATGTGTCCTCTTATTTTGCTTCACATCTGGGTGTGCCTCGGGATTCTTTGAATGCCCCCGTTTATGTTTCTACTCCGGTGGGAGATTCTTTGGTTGTGGACCGTGTGTATCGGTCGTGTTTGGTCACTATTTGTAGCTTTGAGACTAGAGCTAATCCTTTATTGCTCGGTATGGTTAATTTCGATATTATTCTAGGCATGGACTGGTTGTCGCCCCATCATGCTATTCTTGATTGTCATGCCAAAACCATGACGCAGGCTATGCCAGTCATTCCACATATTGAGTGGAGTGGTACTCTAGATCACACCCCCAGCCATGTTATTTCTTTTCTCAAAGCTCAACGTACGGTTGAGAAGGGGTGTGCTACTTATCTAGATTGTGTGAGTGACGTCAGTGTTGTCACCCCTTCTATTCAATCAGTCGCAGTGGTACGTGATTTTTCTGATGTGTTCCCAGCTGATCTCCTTGGCATGCCGCCCGATAGAGATATCGATTTTGGTATTAATTTATTGCCGGGCACTCAGCCTATTTCTATTCCTCCGTACCGTATGGCTCCTCATGAGTTGAAGGAGTTGAACCACCAGTTACAGGAGTTGTTGGGTAAGGGTTTCATTCGACCCAATGTTTTGCCTTGGGGTGCTCCTGTGTTGTTTGTGAAGAAGAAGGACGGTTCTATGCCTATGTGTATTGACTATCGCCAGTTGAACAAAGTTATAGTGAAGAACCCGTATCCTTTGCCATTATCGATGACTTATTTGATCAGCTACAGGACACACAGGTGTTCTCCAAGATTGATTTGCGCTCTGGTTATCATCAACTGAAGATTCAGGAGCCAAATATCCCGAAGACTGCCTTTAGGACTCGGTATGGTCATTACGAGTTCCTCATTATGTCTTTCGGGCTGACTAATGCCCCGGCAGCTTTCATGCATTTGATGCACAGTGTATTTAGGCCATATCTTGACTCGTTTGTGATTGTTTTCATTGATGATATTTTGGTATATTGTCGGAGTCGGGAAGAGCATGAGCAGCACCTAAGGATAGTGCTTCAGACTCTGAGGGAGAAGCAATTATATGGAAAGTTCTCTAAATGTGAGTTTTGACTGAGTTCAGTGGCATTTCTAGGCCATATAGTGTTGAGCAAGGGTATTCAAGTGGATCCGAGGAAGGTGGAGGCCGTGGTGGGTTGGCCCAGGCCCTCTTCAGCTACTGAGATTCGTAGTTTCCTTGGTTTGGAGGGTTATTACCATCGCTTTGTGGAGGGGTTCTCTTCGATCGCAGCATCTATGACCAGATTGACCCAAATGGGTGCCCTTTTTTAGTGGACAGAGGAGTGTGAGGTGAGCTTCCAAAAGCTCAAGACAGCTTTGACTTCGGCCCCTATCTTGATGTTGCCTACCGGTTTAGGGTCCTGTATAGTTTATTGTGATGCCTTACGGGTTGGACTCGGAGTAGTATTGATTTAGGACGGTAGGGTGATTGCCTACGCGTCTCGACAGCTGAAGGTGCATGGAAAAAACTACCCTGTTCGTGCCATTGGTCGCGCCTTGAAGATCTGGCGTCATTATCTGTTTGGGGTTCCTTGTGAGATTTACAATGATCATCGGAGTTTGCAGCACTTGCTTAAGTAGAAGGACCCGAACATGCGTCATAGGAGGTGGTTATAGTTGTTAAAGGACTATGATATTACTATTCTTTATCACCCGGGTAAGGCTAATGTGGTTGTCGTTGCCTTGAGTTGCCGGACGGAGAGTTTGGGGAGTTTGGCATATCTACCAGCTTCGAGAGACCTATGGCGATGGATGTTCAGGCTTTGGCCAAACAATTTGTTAGATTGGATCTTTCGGAGCCCAGCCGGGTTTTGTCCTATGTGGTTTCTCTTCTCTATCTGATCGCATTAGAGAGCAACGTTTGATGACCCTTATTTGCTTGATCTTCAGGACAAAGTTTGGCATGGTGATGCTCGAGATGTTACCATCGGGGATGACATAGTGATAAAGATGTAGGGGCGTATTTGTGTGCCCAATGTGGATGATCTTCGAGAGTTGATTCTAGCTGAGGCCCATAGCTCGCGGTATTCCATCCATCCGGGTGCCGCGAAGATGTATTAGAACTTGAGGCAACACTATTGGTGGAGGCGGATTAAGAAGGATATAGTTGACTATGTTTCTAGGTGCCTCAATTGCCAGCAGGTGAAGTATGGGCATCAGCGTCCGGGTGGGTTGTTACAGCAGATTGAGATCCTAGAGTGGAAGTGGGAGCTCATCACCATGGACTTTGTATCTGGACTGCCACGGACTGTGAGCAAGTTTGATTCTATTTGGGTCATTGTGGATCGATTGACCAAGACCGCCCATTTCATACATGTGTACACCACTTACTCATCGGAACGGTTGGTAGAGATCTATATCAGGGAGATAGTCCGGTTGCATGGTATTCCAGTTTCTATCATTTTAGACAGAGGCACTCGGTTTACTTCACGGTTCTAGAGAGATGTGCAGTAGGAGTTAGGTACTTCGGTGGATCTGAGCACAACATTTCACCCCCAGATGGATGGACAGTCTGAGCGCACTATTCAGATTTTGGAGGATATGCCCCGTGCGTGCGTGATTGAGTTTGGAGGTTCATGGGATCACTTCTTGCCACTGGCGGAGTTTGCTTATAACAACAGCTATCAGTCCAGCATTCAGATGGCGCCGTATGAGGTCCTATATGGTAGGAGGTGCAGGTCCCCGATGGATTTGTTCGATCCGGGCGAGGCCAGGTTGTCAGGTACTGAGATGGTCCAAGATGCAATGGACAAGGTCAAGATGATTCAGAATAGACTTCATGCAGCCTAGTCCAGACAGAAGAGCTATGCAGACAAGAAGGTTTGCGATGTGGTATTCATGGTTAGCGAGCGGGTTCTACTTCGGGTCTCGCCCATGAAGGGCATAATAAGATTTGGGAAGAAAGGGAAGTTGAGTCCAAGATTTATTGGGCCTTTTGAGATTTTGAGGTAAGTTGGGGAGGTTGCTTATGAGCTGGCCTTACCTCTCATCCTAGCCGGAGTCCACCCAGTATTTCATGTTTCTATGCTCCGGAGATATCATGGTGACCCGTCGCACATGTTGGATTTTAGTTCAGTCCAGCTGGACAAAGATCTATCTTATGTTGAGGAGCCGATGGCCATTTTGTCAGGCAAATCAGAAAGTTGAGGTCAAAGAACATCGCTTCGGTGAAGGTCCAGTGGCAGGTTCAGTCGGCTAAGGAGGAGACTTGGGATACCGAGCAGGATATACGCAACCAGTACCCTCATCTCTTTGCTACTCCAGGTATGTTTTCTATGCTCGTTCGAGGATAAATGAATGTTTGAGTGTGGGAAGATGTAACGACCCGGCTGGTCATTTTTGAAATTTACGCCCCGATCCCCAATTAACTGCTTTCCCTAAGCTCATTTCTGCTATTTTGGTTTGCCGGGATGTTCGGTTCTAGAATTTAGAGTGTTTTGCGACACTTAGTCCCTAAATGAGAGATTAATAGTTGAAAATGGTCCGTATTTATAACAGTGTTAAGACGACCTCGCAACGGAAATCCGATGGTTCTGTCAGCCCCGTTAGGTAATTTCGGGGTTGGGAGCATGTTCGGAATGTATTTTGGAGGTCCGTAGCTCATTTAGGCTTGAAATGCCGAAGTTTAAAATTTTTGAAAATACGGTCATTAGGTGAGATTTTCATTCGGGACACGAAATAGAATTCCGATAGTTGCAGTAGCTTTGTTAGGTTATTTTGGATATGTCTGCAAATTTTTAGGTCATTCGGACATCGTTTGGTCGGGGTTTTGATAGAATGCAGGTTTCAGAAGTTTTGGTTGAAACTTAGGCTCAAATCCGCCATGATTTGATGATTTTTGTGTTTAATGATATGTTTTTATGATTGAAACAAGTTCGTATCGTGATTTGGAGTAGTTTGGTGGTTTTGGTTGAGGTCCCGGGGGCCTCGGGGGTGTTTCAGGGGGTCAAACGGGCCATTTCTAGTTGATGAACAGGTCAGATTTTGCTGTCATAAATGTTGCAGACGGTTGCTTTATGCGATCGCAATGGATATGACGCGATCGCATAGAAGGCTTGGTTAGACTCGTGAGAGTTCTAGGGTTCTGAAAACATAAAAATATTCCAATTCTGAGCCGATGGCTGGAGGGGTATTTTGGTTATTTTACCCATTTTCACGTTGTAGCTTTAATTTTATCAGTGTAATTAGTTACTTGCGATGTTATTTATACAATGTAATTGGTTTGAATATATTTGTGGCAAGGGCATTATTTCTTAGCGGTTTTGTACTGGAATTGAGGTAAGTGGCTTGTCTAATCTTGTGTGGGGGATCTTTTCCCCTAGGATATATTATGTGTTGATTTAAATGCCTTGTACACGAGGTGACGAGCGTGTACTTGAGCAATGTTTTGAAAATCCACTTTACTTGAATTGCTCAATCAGTGTTATCTCTGTTATTTGATTGGTTTAATTGCAAGAATTATACCGTGTTAGCTAGGGAAGCATGATTAGATAGGATTAACTGTCTAAATGCCTACTTGTCTTAATTAAATTTCCTGGAACATGTTGAGACTGGACTTAATTGTTAATTGTAGCAGTGTATTTCGTTTCTCTCTACGTATACTCTTATTTGATTGTGTTTGTGTTCTGTGGACTACGGGTTCGATTCCCGGAGATCCGATGCTACTGAGGTAAAGGACTGCGGGTTCAATTCCCGGAGATCCTATGATACTCATATAAAGGACTGCTGGTTCAATTCCTGGAGATCCTGTGATACTGATATAAAAGACTGCAAGTTCAATTCTCAAAGATCCTGTAATACTGATATAAAGGACTGCAGGTTCAATTCCCGGAGATCCTGTGATACAGATATAAAGGACTGCAGGTTCAATTCCCGGAGATCCTGGCTACTGAGATATATGGACTGCGGGTTCGATTCCCGGAGATCCTAAGCTGATGAGTATAAATGGACTGCGGGTTAAATTTCTGGAGATCTCGAGCTATTGATTTTGTACTTGTTGTATTGATTTCTCTTTGTTAGCTTAAATGTATACGACTTGTAGTTTCTATCTTATTTTGCTGTTATTTCAGATTTACTCCTGCTTTGCACTATTCAATATTATTATTATTATTATTATTATTATTATTGTGAGCACGTGATTTTTGCCCTATATGAGAATTACTCCCAAAAATTCAAAATAAAAGAGTTTTGTGTTGTTTGCAATTGTTGTGAATTTAGTGTCATTTTTAAAAAATAATGACAATATATATATATATATATATATATATATATATATATATATATATATCGCATTTGTATATATATATATATATATATATATATATATATATATATATATATATATATATATATATCGCATTTGCATTTAGGATTTAATTCTACAATTAGGAGTAATTAATTTTATCTTACAAAAATGAAAATCACAAAAATAGGCATTTTTTGCATTTTAGCCTTTAATGTCCAAATTGTGTTGATTGTATTTTAATTACCATTTAAAATTAGGTGACAATTATTATTATGAATATTAGTATTTCAAGATAATTTTAGTTTTTATAAATTAATCTTAGTATATTGGGCTTTATTAATTAGGAAGTTGAATAATGGAGAAGAACAAAATGGAAAAAATTTGGATTGGGCCATCTTGCAAATTAAGTTACAAGCCCAATCCTAAGAACCCTTACCCAACCCAAAACCCCTTGGCCCAAGAAGAAAATTTCAGATTTTTTTAGCAAAAAATAATCATAATTACATGACATAAAGTAGTGGGGGCAAGGAAATCAAGGAAGAAAACAAGGAGAGGAAAACATGGATTAGTGGGTTTTCTTTAAATTAAAAAATATTTTCTTTTTAATAAAAAATCTGAAAATTTTCGAAATTCTTGCCTATAAATAGAAGAGAAGATTTATGAAAAAGAGGGTGGAAAAAAGAGGAAAAATAGGAAGAGAAGTAAAAATAAAAAAATTTTCCTGCTGTAGTATACACTCGATATACATTCTGGACACAGAAGTATACATGGTGAAAAATTTAATTTTTGAGAGTTTCTTTTGAGAATTGAAAAGAGTTCAAAGCTAGAAAGACAAAACAAAGAGAAAATCTGGAATATATTTTTCTTTTCTATTTTTTATTGGTTTTTGTTTTTCTCCGTATTGCTGGGATTTTCGGGATTGAGGTGTTGAAGCTACTGCTGGTTGTTACTGTTGTTGTTGCTGTATTTTCACCGCCCTGTTGATTTTCCATCTTCCATTCCTTTCAAAACCAGGTACACTTCTCTTATGAATGATGCTGTATTGACGTTCCTGATGAAATAAAAATGGAGATCCAGTTTAAATTCATGTTGTTCTATAGTTTATAGTTTATAATTGTAATTTGTTTATTGTTGTAGTATGTAGTAGCTGAAAAACAAAAATCAAACAAACGATGCAATAGCTTAGTGATAGAGTAGGTAGTATAATAGTAGTAGTATAGTAGCAGTAGCTTATCACTTAGTTTAATTAGGTAAAAACTCCTAAAACATAAATTAGCATATCACTTTTCTACAAAAATCGCTAATTATTCATAGTAAGCTTCTTCATAAAAATGAACTCACATAGTTAACTACACTGGCTTGAATCTGTACATAAACGTAAGTAGGATTTAAATCTTAGTAAAATCAATGGTTTAGTAATGCTTAAGTCGTGAAGACAGTTGGATTAGATATTAAGTTTGTGTATTTGAAAAACTGATTTATAAAGTCATCACTCGTATAGCTAGTTAATTTTGTGGATCTAAGTTAGAATCTGAGTAATTTGGGGAGGAAAGAGTTAAATAATGCATCAACCTGACCTGTAATATCTAATAGGATTGATTCAGTAAAACTAGTAGTGTGATTGTACAAACCTATGCATGATTCCCTTTAGCCTTAGATGATCAATAGGTAATTAACTTAACTGTTCTTCAAGCAGCATATATAATCGAATTGTTCTTCCTTAGAATTTTCAACTAGTAGCTAATGTAGATGTTAGTATCAATTTATCAATAAAAGTCGAGATCATAAAAGAGTCTTTTAACTCTAGTCCGGGGTATAGTAGATAATTGATTCATGATTTGTTGATAGATTGTATACTGATTTCTCTTTTAATGAATAAAACATTTTGAATTCATTCTATTTTACATCATTGTTTTGTTTACGTTTCAGCTTTTGGTTATTTCAATATAGTCTGAATCTGTTATATAAAAACGGGCTTAAACTGCGTCATGAACTCTGTCGAAGTGGTCAAGTGCAAGCTTGAAGACTGCCTGGGCTTTAAGGCCTGGGCTGGCCCAATGCTGATCCGGTTAATCGAATGAAGAGACCAAGCCCCCATTAAATATCAAAACCCGATGGGCCTGGAATACTTAGTGTAAAAATCGGTTAAGGGAAAAAACACGATTAGAAAAGCATAGTATATACTTCTTAGGATTGAACTTTAAAATTAACTTGGGATGAGCCTCGCCCGACTTTAAACAAGCGGGGCCCCCATTTAGTAATGTTTTAATACAATTAGACTCGGAAAGACTACTAGCTAATTTCATAGTCTTACCCAAAACAATTGAAAGCCGATAGACTATTTTAGGGCACAATTTTAATATACCTTCCATTGAACGAGTGTGCACTTGGTGCGACTCAAAATCCAAATCTCGGCAAAGCTGAAATACACCGAAAGTCATAGGCATACTGGGTGCGGTATGACTCGAGGCGTGTTTTCGCGATGCCGCAAATTCTCTAAAAAAATAATACTTAATGTAAAAAAGCACTATATGTTGTTAAAAATCTGTGATTAAGTCAAGCAAGAGTCGGGAACGACAATTGAGCGACCGTGCTAAAACCACGGAACCCGGGAATGCCTAACACCTTCTCCCGGGTTAACGAGTTCCTTATCCGGATCTTTGCTTCGCAGACATTTTTAAGAGTCAAAATTCCTCGGATTCGGGATTAACCGGTGACTTGGGACACCATTATCATTCCCAAGTGGCGACTCTGATTAATCTCAATAAAATCCCGAACCGATTGTCCCTTATCTCTGGGGATGTGCTTACTGGTTGAGACTCCCCTTTCTGTTAGTGTCAATACCAAAAATAAGAAAAAGAGACCGGACAAGTTACAAAGCCGATTGACTCCGCGGGTCACCGGTACGTAGCCCCCTCCTCGATCCGAGTTGTCCGCTCGGGTACACGGTCTAGCACCATATGAAAACTTCAGGATATTGAACCTAGGTCTAGGACGTTTATTTGCATCATATCTGACTTAGGGGACTCAACACAGGGGTTGGGTCCGTCTAGGACAGGTGACCCGGTAATTAAGACCGAGCATATTATGTGTTGCATTTTTAATTGTCCTTGATCATTATGCGGACCGGCAAAAATCCCAAGGGTAGAAAAATTGTTGAAAAAAAAAAGAGAGAAATAAGAGTTAGTGAAAATGGGTATCAAAAAAAAAAATTGAAAAAATGGTTTTGTTGTTGAAATAAATTGGTCAATTAATCTGACCGAACTACGCAGGTTTGATTCTCGCCATTAGGTGGGATACGTAGGCAACCTTTAAACGGGTCCAACCACACTTTTAAAAAAAAAAAGAAAATCGGGAGAAGTCAAATCGCAACAAGGAAGCGATCTTATGATCTGAACTACGTCTGACTTGATCCCGAAAGGGTACGTAGGCAGCCTCACTGAGGTTCAGTCACAATAAAACAATAAAGGAAAAATCCAAAAAAATTCCCCAAGAAGGAAACTGGGGCTTGATTTATGGTTGTCGAAGAAATAAGATTCCGAAAGTTGTAATCTTTAAGCCACTTTAAAATATTTTGAGCCTTTATATCCTTTCTTCTAAACCCCATCCAAAAGCCTGCATTACGGTCCAAAGGAAGACCTTCCGATCAATCTTCAAGAAATGCCGAGTCAAACGAGCAAAGGTGAATCACATCAAGGGCAACACTCTAGTCCGAACAAAGCAGAATGACGAATTCAAGATGATGAGAACTACCACTGGACTCCAAGATGAGAGAAATTAAAATGACAGAGTCTTATCGGTGAAAACCCTCACGGGCACCGTAAGGCGACAGTGAGTTGAGAGAAAGAAAACAAAAAAAAGGAGAGAGGCTTGATGGTGAAAACCCTACGGGCACTACAAGTCAACTAAGGATCAGATCAAAGAAATGAAGTGTTGAGACCGGTTTCACGGCAGAACTTGCAACAAGAGTTGAACATCAGATTTGCTATACAAAGAAGACTGAAGTGCATGTTAAGATCGCTAGAGTCGGTATTCACATCCGATAGGCCATTCTTCTGTAGGTTTCTTGTTAGGAATTGTATCTTCATTTCTCTTTATTCTTCATACCTTGTTTTACCCTCCCTCTTATTGAGTCCGTCGGGCCATAACAAGTATAGAAATGATTTCAAAATTTGCCACCAAGCTTTCCAATTGCACAAGATGGGATTTAGCCAACACGACAATTGTCGTAAGTCAGGGAATGACAAGGCCAGTGATTTAAGCCAAAAGAGCAACATGTGCAATGAAATTAAAATGTTTGGGGATCATGCAAGACACAAAGGTCGGCAAAGTTCCAACTCAGGGAAAATATAACGAATGGAAGTACGGGGGTTCGAACAGAGAGGGGGTATATCTTCTAAGAGTCAGTCAAGAAACACCCAAGGTTGTCAAGTGGAGTCATCAAATGAATCGAGATCGAAGTTTGTGGGATCCGTCAAGAAAGGAACAATATACATACCTAAAGAGAGGTGGATTTTGAACAAAGAAGAAGTAAAAATGGATAGTCGGTGAACAGGCAAGGCACTCGAGTGGAAAGCAGTCGCCATCAAAATTCAAGGCCACAACCAACCACCGCATTTAAACTAACAGATTTTTCTTTGCTTTGAAACAGGGGCATAGATGTTATTGGATCGATAAAGCCAGCAGTTTCCAATGAGCATAAGCTCATTTTGGTTGCGATTGGTTACTTTACCACATTGGGCCGAGGCGAAGGGCAAATTTGCGCCAAACTGGCAGGGACCATTTGTGGTATCGCGGGTGTTGTCCAATGGGGTATTATATTTAACAGATGTTGAAGGAAAGTGCGTAGAGACTGCTATCAATTCAGATGCGGTCAAAAGATACTATGTATGACTCGTTTTAAATTATGTGCTTTGTATTTTGTTGTGATTTTGGAATTGAAATGACGAAGGCATTTTATTCTCTATCTAAACACTTTATCCATTGATAACCCCTTTGAGCCTTAATGAATATATTCTTTCATATCCCTCTCTCGGAATCGCTCTGGTGCAACAAGATCGAAATTGCCAGAATAAAAAATGAAATGATGGAAAATGAAAAAAAAATGATGAAAAAAAAATGAAATGAAAAAAAAATGATGATGAAAAAAAATGAATGAAAAAAAAAGAAAAAAGACAAAAATCGGGAAAAAGTCAAAAAGAAATCCATCTAACTTATAAAGTTGGATGAACTACGTCTGACTTGATCCCGAAAGGGTACGTAGGCAGCCTCTCTGAGGTTCAGTCACAATAAAGAAAAAATCCAAAAATTCCCCAGCAGAGTCGCCAGAGCTGTCACACCTCCCTTTTTACTACCGCACATAAGCATAAATATAAATACGCTTGTAAGGTATACCCCGACGCTCAAATATCCGAAACGGATAAAAATAACGTAAGGGAAGGAGTTTTTCCAATTAAAGGACAATCGGTTCGGGATTTTATTGAGATTAATCAGAGTCGCCACTTGGGAATGATAATGGTGTCCCAAGTCACCGGTTAATCCCGAATCCGAGGAATTTTGACTCTTAAAAATGTCCGCGAAGCAAAGATCTGGATAAGGAACTCTGTTAACCCGGGAGAAGGTGTTAGGCATTCCCGGGTTCCGTGATTTTAGCACGGTCGCTCAATTGTCGTTCCCGACTCTTGTTTGACTTAATTACATATTTTAACAACATATAGTGCTTTTTACATTAAGTATTATTTTTTAGAGAATTTGCGGCATCGCGAAAACACGCCTCGAGTCACACCGCAACCAGTACGCCTGTGACTTTCGATGTATTTCAGCTTTGCCGGGATTTGGATTTGAGTCGCACCAAGTGCACACTCTTTCATAGGAAAGTACGTTAAATCGTGCCCTAAATAACGTCTATCGGCTTTTAAATCTTTTGGGAGAAGCTATGGAATTCGCTATTAGCTTTCCCGAGTCTACTTTATTATCTTATTACTAAATGGGGGCCCCGCTTGATTAACGTTGGGCGAGGCTCGTCCCAATTCAATTTTAAAGTTCGATCCTAAGAAGTGTATACTACGTCTCTCTAATTGTGTTTTTTCCTTAATCGTTTCCTAATACTAAGCATTCCCGCCCTTTCGATTTCTATTGTTATTTGGGCCTGGACCTTCACGTCAATTAATTAGATCAACAATGGGCGAAGCCCAGGCCTTAAAGTCCAGGCGGTCTTCAGGCTTTCTTTCAATGGACCAGTCAGTTTCGTATGGCAGTTCAGGCCCACGTTACACATAGGGTCAAACCAAATTGTAATAACAAAGAGTATAACACAAAATTCATATAAAGAAATAAATACTCATAATTGGAAATGAAATCAAATCACCTTTTATTTATTAATAAGGAAACCAGTACACAAAAACAGTAGTCTTAAGTTAATGGACTATGTACATGAAGAGCTCAATCCATTGTTATCACTATACGCTCAAAACTAAGAATTTATACTAATATCTAATTATTTGCTAAGGAGGTATTCTAGAACACAACCTACTTAACTAGGAAATTAAAGTGATTTAACTAATTATTCACAACATCAAAAGAGAAACTAAACGATTAATCACAGATGTTTGCTATATTACCAGTTTCATTGCGAGCTATACCTCTCATCATCACCGGTTCATCCTAATTGAATTGCTTCAATATCTAATTATTTTCCCTTTTAAAACTCAATCAGATTTGAACCTAGATTCACAGAAGCAGACTAATTATGTAAGCAATAACTATATGAGTCTCTATATCTAAGCGATTTAAGGGTTTAAACAGGATCAAACAGTGGATTTTACAGTGACTTAGTTCATTACAACGTTATTGAATCAGTTACGCTTGACTTGAACTAATGTCTTTTATCTTCTAAAACTTACTTATACTAAAATGTAGATCCACACCAGATGATTATCTACGTGATCATGGCTTATGAGACTATTGGGAAGAACAGTTAACGATTTGGGAACTTATGATATGCTAACTTATGTTTTAATGTTTTTACCTAATTAAACTAAGTGATATGCTATTACTACTACGATACTACTATTATACTACTTATTCTATCACTAAGCTATTACATCTTTTGTGTTTTGTTTTTTTTTTCTCTGCAATCTATTGTAATACACTACAAATAAACTTCAAATTCAAACTAACACTACAACTATTAAGCTAACAGTACACATTTGTTAACACGAAAACTTAAAATGAATCTTCATTTTTATTTCATCCAAATCATCAATACAACTTCAATTGTAGAGAAGTGTACCTGGTTTTGAAAGGAATGGGAAAATGGCAAATCAACAAGGCGGTGAAAATACATCAACAACAACAGTAACAACCAGCAGTAGCTTCAACACCTCAATCCCGAAAATCCCAGCAATACAGAGAAAAACAAAAACAAACCAGTAAAAAATAGAAAAGAAAAATATTTTCCAGCTTTTCTCTTTGTTTTGGCTTTCTAGCTTTGAACTCTTTTCAATTCTCAAAAGAAACTCTTAAAAGAAACTCTCAAAAATTGAAATTTTTGCCATGTATACTTCTGTGTCCAGAATGTATATCGAGTGTATACTACAGCAGGGAATTTTTTTTTATTTTTACTTCTCTTCCTATTTTTCCTCTCTTTTTTCCACCCTTTTTTTCATAAATCTTCTCTTCTATTTATAGGCAAGAATTTCGAAAATTTTCAGATTTTTTATTAAAAAGAAAATATTTTTTTAATTTAAAGAGAACCCACTAATCCATGTTTTCCTCTCCTTGTTTTCTTCCTTGATTTCCTTGCCCCCCACTACTTTATGTCATGTAATTATGATTATTTTTTGCTAAAAAAATCTGAAATTTTCTTCTTGGGCCAAGGAGTTTTGGGTTGGGTAAGGGTTCTTAGGATTGGGCTTGTAACATAATTTGCAAGATGGCCCAATCCAAATTTTTTCCAATTTGTTCTTCTCCATTATTCAACTTCCTAATTAATAAAGCCCAAAATACTAAGATTAATTTATAAAAACTAAAATTATCTTGAAATACTAATCTCATAATAATAATTGTCACCTAATTTTAAATGGTAATTAAAATACAATCACACAATTTGGACATTAAAGGCTAAAATGCAAAAGATGCCTATTTTTTGTGATTTTCATTTTTGTAAGATAAAATTAATTACTCCTAATTGTAGAATTAAATCCTAAATGCAAATGCGATATTCTGTGCAAAGAATTATTATTATTATTATTATTATTATTATTATTATTATTATTATTATTATTATTATTATTATTATTATTATTATTATTATTATTATTATTCTTGGTAGGGCCCTGACCTTCCTCGTCATTACTCCATCGAGGTTAGGCTTGGCACTTATTGAGTATCGCCATGGTGTACTCATGCTACTCTTCTGCATACTTTTAATTGTGCAGATCCAGGCCCATCTGATCAGACGCGCTACCGGTGATCGAGGTTATACTCAGGAGACTCGAGGTATGCATCTGCTGCATCCGCAGATGCGGAGGGTCTTCTTCTGTTCTTCCCTAGTGATGCCAGTTATTCCTTTTTAGTTCGGTTGTATAGATACTCTTGGTGGATAGAGCCACAGTTATACTCTCTTAGCCTATGTTTGCCCATGAGTTTCTAGATCTTGGTGGTTATATATATTCTAGAAATTTTGGTAAAGAGTATGTGCCAAGCGGCAATTATTACATTTTCTATGTTATTTTCGCTGTTATTTCTTGTTGTTCTTAAAAGTTGTAAATTTCGCATTGTGTTAGGCTTACCTAGTCGCGAAGACTGGGTGCCGTCATGACAGGTTCGCGATTGGTGAACTAGGGTCGTGACAACAACAACATCTGCAAAAATTGTTAGAATTACCTCTCCTTTAGTTACTACAGTGGAATTATCTAATCATGATAGAGTATGCGCCTTTGGAATCATCTTATCCTCCGCTTGTATTTCTTGTAGCACCCTTAATAGGATGATATTTTCGGAACTAACTAGATCAATCAAAACTCTTTTTACATTAGTATCATGTACAAGTAAAGATATTACCAGTGCATCGTTGTGGGGGTGATCACTCCTTCTGTGTCTGCATCATCAAAAGTGATAATTTCATCTTCTAAGTTTTGGTGCACACATTTCCCGTACGTGATTGTGAAACTTTATTTGAAGCTGTATATGTTACTCCATATCCTCTCCCCCACTTGTAACATTCACGGTTCTCTTGGGTGATGTGGGATTTGGGGGCTCTTGCCTGTTTTTCATGTAAGCTTGCTTTCCTTTCTTACTAAATAACTTAGTGAGATAACCTTGTTTCAATAGATGGTCCACTTCACTCTGTAAGAATCTGCATTCTAAAGTCTTATGCCCGTGATCATTATGAAATTCACACCAATGATCGAGATTGCGCTTGTTTGAATTTGACCGCATCTCCTTCGGCCACCATACCTTATCTCCCACACTCTTTAAAATAGCTACAAGCTCGGAGGTGGTGACATTGAAATTGTCACACCTCTTTTTTACGCTGACCCGCGAGGGCGCGAGAGAGTTTTTCCAATTAAAGGACAACCGAAACGGGATTTATTTAATTCTTTCAGAGTCGCCACCTGGGAGATTTATGGTGTCCCAAGTCACCGGTTAAAGCCCAAATCGAGGAAAAGAATGACTCCATTTAACAGTCCGCGAACCAAAAATCCGGATAAGGAATTCTGTTAACCTGGGAGAAGGTGTTAGGCATTCCCGGGTTCCGTGGTTCTAGCACGGTCGCTCAATTGTCATACTTGGCTAAGATACTTGATTTTAATACATATTATCCTATTTGTGCATTTTTAAAATTAATTACCGCTTTTTGTCAAATTATTTCTACTTAAGAAAATGAACGTTATTTAAGAACATGTTTTCGGATCACGTCACATGAAATGCACCCGGATCCTCGACACATTCTTATTTAACGTTGTTGGATGTGGATTCGGGTCGCATGAAATGCACACCCGTATTTAAGAAAAGCAAAATGATTAAAAAAAATCTAAAGTGACTTCGTATTACTACTTTGCGGAGGGTCATGAAATTAGCTAAACGGTCTTATCCTGAAGTCTAAGTAAAAAAAAATGGACACTTATGAAGGCTCCGCAGCTTCTCATTTATTTAAAAAAAGTATAATCCTAAAGCAACTATGATTTCTATTTATTTTTGTTTCCCAAACAAAACAAAGGTCCTCAAATGTCTTACAATGAATAAAATTATTGATGGTTTGATGGTTATTGCCGTGAAATTCGTTTATCTAAACCAAGATGATTGCTAATCAAGACTTGATTAAGTATCCTATCTCATTTGTGGATTATTTGAACATATGCACAAGAAGAAAAAATAGCTAACAAGAGATTTACTATTACTAACATAATCTATTCTATCGTTCCAAACTAGAAGTAGTTATAACTGATTATCCCTATCTAACACAAGCTCACTGAACCCAACATATAACATTTCTCACAGTCCATCACAAATCTAGATGGTTCAAATCAGTAGAAAAAAAAATCTTAATTAAACAGCTCCTAATTCAATATAACTAAACCATTGTACATTCTTAAATTGACTATCATTACAACCATTCATAGGGGACAATGAATCTGAAATACTGCTTCACTTTTTATTCCAATTCAAGGTTGCATAAGTGAATTCGAACGTGTACCTAGAAATTGATAACAGAGGTGGAGAAATGAGATCAGTAACAGCTTGGCAGTAAAGCAAACAGCAATCAACAGAACACCAACAACCAAACAGCAAATCACCCTAGAAATTAGCTTAGACAGACCAGTTTTTACTTCGAAATACCTAGAAAACCTTTGAAAATATCTACAGACCACTATTTGTCCCAGAAGCTAGCTTAGTTGGACCTAGAACTATTTGAAGTTCACCCTATACCCCTCTGAAGTTTCAGTGGCTAAATACTGAGCCAAAGATATCAATGAATTGGTCAGAACTCAAGGTTTGGTCTACCAATTCAATGGAACAGTAAGCCAAAGGAAACAATGAGAAAGAGAAAATGCAGAATCTTTCTCGAATTCAATCTGTTTTCCCTTTTCAATTCACTCACTGTTTTCAGAATTATCCCTCTGAAATCTCAAAGAAAACTCTCCCAAAAAAAAGTCCCCTTCTATTCTGTTTAAGCTCTATACTTATAGTTAAGAAATTAACTCCTGATGGTGCAAAAAATCCTAAACTAAACTCCTGCCCATCCATATCTCTGCCCAGCCCAGTAGATTCCCCTGGGCAGACCCGTCCCTCTGCTTGTGCCACTATATTGTGTCTGAGTATGGGTTCTTTTAATTAAAAATTGGCAAGTGCAGGGAGCTAATGGGATACCCTGCTGTACAGCAGGTTCCACTAGGCTGTGCATTATGTGCAGGGCATTTTTAAATCCTAAGATACTAACATTCTGATTCAAGTCATCTTACAGCTATATCCAAACATCATTGATAATTCAAAAATCTGTTAAACCAATAGTGGCTCGGATCAGTCTTGCAATGCCAATGGCATCCCTATCTTATTGGAACAAACAAACCTACAACAGTGTTTGTCTAGTCGATTACTTGGTCTGTAACATTTTAACACACATGAGAATCAACAAACAACAAATCGACGAACGGTAACAAAGATTCATGGTGTTCGGCAGAAACTTAGAAGTATGAAACTAGCTATGACGACGCTAATCGAAATGAATATCTATCCTATGACAAGCACATTCGAACGAATAAAATAGAATAATAATTGACCAAATAAAAGGTCTATGAGGGAGGAAAACAGAATAATTGATACGAAAAAATTGAAAACATAAAAAAAAACACAAATAAAGCACACACGGATGCTCATAAAACAGAATTAAATCAACCAGGGAAAAAAAATACCTCAGAAGAAACTCATGAAGCGGGCCAACTGGACTCATCCGTTTTGGGGTTCAATGGACCTTAATCGGGGTGTTCTCAGTTGAGAACACCTAGACTAAGGTCTATTAGACCTCAATCTCCCATTGAATTAAACAAAAACCCTAATTTTGGATTTCTAGGGTTCTTGGCGCTGTTTTTGGGGCTTGGGGATTTTGGGTTGGATTTGAACCGATCCAGGGGTGTTTATGGTGTGAGGAAGGTCTGGCGAGGGCATGGCACGAGTTTGGGGTCAATCGGAGTTGGTTCGAGTTCAACTCGAGTCTTCAAATAAAGATTCGAGAATTCCCAAACTGATTCGAAATAAACCATACACGGGGTTGGGTAGGGGAGGTTGAAGCGAGTGTGTGGAGTGAATTTGGGAGCGTTTGGCCTACCGGAACCGCCGCGAGGCGATTTCCGGTAAGCGGAGTGCGGCAGGAGTATGGCGGAGACGGTGGGGGCTCAGTTCGTCTCTGAGAGAGACGATGAAGGTGGGGGTCTGGCTTAAAGGGGGGGATAGGTAGGTCTTTTGGGCTTATATACCTGCTGACGGATTTGATCCAGGCCGTTGGATCGATTAAGATCGACGGCTTGGATCAACTTACTCAACAAAATGAAGTTGTTTGAGTAAGTTTGAGACCGGGCGGTTTGTTTTTATGTGGATACGGGTCGGGGTGCAGGGGCGATTGGCGACCGATGGATCAAAATGATCCAATGGCTTGGATATCCTGGCCTGTTACGGCGTCGTTTGGGCGTATCCGGAGATGGCCTCAACCGGATTTTGCTTGGGCCTGGGTTGGTCGTTTTCCTTGGGCCTGTTTTTACACATAATTGACTTAAAACAAAATCCTTAACTTGAAACCCAAAATTGCTAGATAAAATGCAAATGCAACATGTTTTGTAGTTTTTATTGATTTAACAAATAAACATGGACATACAAACGCAAACAATAAGAAAAAGAACATATAATCCACAAATATTGCAAACAAACACAAATACTCTTTTATTTTGAATTTTTGGGAGTAATTCATGTGAGGCAAAAATCACGTGCTCACAGATGCCCCTCTTTGTGCGTAAACATGAAGAGTTTTCGTGCAAAGATAAGTGAGCGGATACGAGCGATTTTTTGCCCGTTTGAACACTCCGTATGAAGCATTTTTTGGAAAAGTTTGACCGAACCTTTGCTTCAAAAAGGTCTCCTACATATCCCTGGCTAAAAGGGAATCAGGTCAATGTAGTTCGGGAAGTTTTAGAAGATGGGACTACCATGATTGTTGTGATCTTGTTGTTACTGCTGTTGCTGCTGATGCCACTGCTTAACTGATCTCCTTATTACACCGTGCTAAACAAAAAATAAGAAGCTAGACTAAGTTACAGTATTACAGATTCTTATCTATCTTTACAACTTGATCTTGTCGTGTTCCCTGCCATCCTGCTGGCTCTGATGTTTCTTCACATGCTTCTTCTCTTCCGACAATTGTTATTTCGGCCTATCTTGATTGCCGAACTCCGACCATTGGTCCCTTCCTTGTGATCTTCGAACTATTCTCCTTCGAAGTCTGAATCTATCTTTCTGATCCTTGTTGCCTTCCTTCCGATTATGAACTCGGATTCATGCTGGGGATATTCGTTACACTCTGTCACTTTCCGATTCTTCACTTTCTTTATCAAATCTTAGAAATTGAGGTGCCGTTTTGCTTTTCGGCGGGCTTCTGACTTTATCGACAAACTCTAATCATAAATCGCCACTCCATTCTTCAGGCGGGCTCCCTGACTTCAACTACAACTTCAAAACTAGATCGCCACTCCATTCTTCAGGCGGGCTCCCTGACTTCATCTCATAAACTTCGAAACTAAATCGCCACTCCATTCTTCAGGCGGGCTCCCTGACTTCAACTACAACTTAAAACTAAATCACCACTCCATTCTTCAGGCGGGCTCCCCGACTTCAATTACAACTCAAAACTAAATCGCCACTCCATTCTTCAGGCGGGCTCCCTGACTTCAATTACAACTCAAAACTAAATCGCCACTCCATCTTCAGGCGGGCTCCCTGACTTCAACTACACCTTTAAAATAAATCGCCACTCCATTCTTCAGGCGGGCTCCCTGACTTCAACTCATAAACTTCGAAACTAAATCGCCACTCCATTCTTCAGGCGGGCTCCCTGATTTCAACTACAACTCAAAACTAAATCGCCACTCCATTCTTTAGGCGGGCTCCCTGACTTCAATTACAACTTTAAAATAAATTGCCACTCCATTCTTCAGGCGGGCTCCCTGACTTCAACTCATAAACTTCGAAACTAAATCGCCAATCCATTCTTCAGGCGGGCTCTCTGATTTCAACTACAACTCAAAACTAAATCGCCACTCCATTCTTCAGGCGGGCTCCCTGACTTCAATTACAACTCAAAACTAAATCGCCACTCCATTCTTCAGGCGGGCTCCGTGACTTCAACTTCAACTTTAAAATAAATCGCCACTCCATTCTTCAGGCGGGCTCCCTGACTTCAATTACAACTCAAAACTAAATCGCCACTCCATTCTTCAGGCGGGCTCCCTGACTTCAACTATAACTTTAAAGTAAATCGCCACTCCATTCTTCAGGTGGGCTCCCTGACTTCAACTCATAAACTTCGAAACTAAATCGCCACTCCATTCTTCAGGCGGGCTCCCTGATTTCAACTGCAACTGCAAAACTAAATTGCCACTCCATTCTTCAGGTGGGCTCCCTGACTTCAATTACAATTTAAACACTAAATCACCACTCCATTCTTCAGGCGGGCTCCCTGACTTCAACTAACAACTCACTAACTCCATCCCATCCATATCGCCTTCCTTTGCTTCATGTATCATTTTCTTCTTCCTGCATCGTCTCTTGGGCCACCCTTTCTTCTAAATTACCTTGTTTTGGAATTGCTTTCTTCCTGGGTCGTGTTATTTTCTCCTTTGATTGCCGGGGATAGTACCAGGCTCAAATATCACTTCCTCGTGTTGTCTGGCCTCTTTCAAAACTATTTTGCTCGAAACTGGTATTTCCCAAAAACTTGTGTTGCTTTCATCCTTATCCACTGGGTATTTGCTTTCAAGAAAATTTTCGCAATGAGAGAAAATTTTCTGCCCCAGTTTGATAACCTTCTATGTGGCATGCTTTTCCGCCGACGAACCCTCTTTTCCTGCTTTAAATCAAAGAAAAATTGTTAGTTTCAAAATGTCGTGAGTGGTCATGCCACTCTTGCTGGGGCAATTTTCCTTTTCTCTTTTAGCTGCTTGGCCTTCCTCGAACTTTAGGGACGACGTTGATACTTGCTGGTAGAGGGTGCTCTTTCCAACCAGATCTCTCATCTCTCATTTTATTCCAAACTTCAGTGTGGTCCGACCCTCTTAGTCGGTGATCTGTTGTGAGAAACTATCTTCCGGATGTGTAATATGTGTCCACCATACTCCGTAATTCCTGTGAACCTTCCAATCAACCTGTCGTTCCAATCTTAATATCGGAACGACTTTTGTCTTATTGCCTTGTTCCACGCCTATTCATCTTCATTGTACCGCTTTGGGAAACTTGGTAGTAAGCTTTGAAAAGTCAATTTTCGACATAGACATAAAAATCTTTAAAAAGGAGAAAACAATGATAGATAAAAATGAAATAAAGAGTGCGGACCGCAAAAGACAAAAAGGGAAAACTTTTCTGAACTCCAAATTGGGAAAAACTTATCCGAATGTATAACTGATCCAATGGTTATGCCGTGCCTTCGAGATTAATCTACCCAGTCTATTTATGTCAATCACTTTCTGACGGCCGCATTTTGCTAGAAGCACACGAATGTCCCAACCTTGTCTCATGCAGACACCTTGTAACCATCTCGCCTTATCACCTCATAGTGCCCTTTAAAGGGTTTTCACTAATGAGATTCTCTCATTCCTCTCGGCCTCCCGTCGCCTTAGGGTGCCTGTAAAGGTTTTCACCGTAAGACTCTCTCATTTTATTTCTCTTAGCTTTCTTCGCCTTAAGGTGCCCGCGAGGGTTTTCACCGTTAAGACTCTCTCATTTCGTTTTCTTTCCATGCGATGGGCCGGGGTATTATCCACGAAATTTCCTCTAAAGGGCTATCCCTTTTCAGCTTGTGAGTCCTAGATCCAGTCGAGGATTGAAGTGTCATTCATAGTTTTCATTCGCATGACTTGGCATTTCTCAAATACTGATCGAGAGGTCTTTTTTGGTCTTTAATGTGGTTTTTTTGCGTTAGGCTAAACAAAAGGGGTTTAACCTCAACGGTTAGCTCATTACAACTTTCGGAATCCACACTATCTTTCAAACGAAACTATGACTTATGCCCCCGTTTTGTTGCTTGGGGGAATCTTTGATTTTTATTTTATTATGACCGAGCCGTGTGGCGCCTACGTATCCTTCTTGAGGAATCAGGTCAAACGTAGTTCACTTTTTCTTGTGTTTTTTTTTCTTTATCTCATCTTCCTTGAGGATTCCAGAAGAGGGTATATGAAAGAATTTTAAGGCTCAAAGGGGAAAACAAAGGGTTAAAGTGTTTGGGTAGTAGAAAGAATTGCCTCTGTCATTTCATTCTCCGAAAAATGCCAAATACAAACAAACGAAACCAAGCGTTGACAAATACATTAGAGAATTACACATAATATCTCTTGACTGCATCGGAATTGATAGCCATATCAGTGCATCTTCCCTCAATATCGGTTAGACATAGCGCGCCGTTGGATAATACCCTAGTCACGACAAACGGTCCCTGCCAATTTGGAGCGAACTTGCCTTTCGCTTCGGCCTGATGAGGTAGAACTCTCTTCAGCACATGCTGTCCTACTTCAAATTTCCTGGGACGTACCTTCTTGTTATATGCTCTCGCCATTCTCTTTTGATACAATTGGCCATGACATACTGTTGTCAATCTCTTTTCATCGATCAAGCTCAATTGCTCCAATCGGGTTTTGACCCACTCATCGTCGTCAATCTTAGCTTCAGCGACAATTCGGAGGGATGGGATTTCAACTTCTGGTATTACTGCTTCAGTCCCTACACCAACAAGTAAGGAGTTGTACCTACCGAAGTCCGGACGGTAGTGCGATAACCCAACAGTGCGAATGGTAACTTTTCATGCCATTGCCTAGACCCTTCTACCATCTTCCTCAATATCTTCTTTATATTCTTGTTTGTTGCCTCAACCGCACCATTTGCTTTGGGACGATATGGTGTGGAATTTCGGTGTGTAATCTTGAACTGTTGACATACCTCTTTCATCAATCCGCTGTTAAGATTGGCACCGTTATCTATGATGATTATCTTTGGAATTCCAAACCTGCAGATGATGTGGGAATGTACGAAGTCCACCACCGCCTTCTTGGTCACTGATTTGAAGGTTTTGGCCTCCACCCACTTGGTAAAATAATCGATCGTTACCAGAATGAACCTATGACCATTGGAGGCTGCAGGTTCTATAGGTCCGATAACATCTATACCCCACGCAACAAATGGCCATGGCACTGACATTGTATGCAATTTGGTCGGTGGAGAATGAATCAAATCTCCATGTATCTGACACTGATAGCATCTTCGCACGAAACTTATACAATCACGCTCCATAGTGAGCCAGTAATATCCTGCTCGAAGAATCTTATTTGCCAATACATATCCGCTCATGTGCGGCCCACAAACTCCCGAGTGTATATCTGTCATCACTGTTATGGCTTGACTCACATCTATACATCTCAACAATCCCAAATCTGGGGTTCTTTTGTACAGCACCCCTCCACTAAGGAAAAATCCGTTTGCCAATCGCCGAATAGCTCTCTTTTGATCTCCAGTTGCCTGCTCTGGGTATATTCCTAACCCGAGGTACTCTTTGACATCATGAAACCATGGCTCACCATCCATCTCTTCTTCTATCATATTGCAATAAGCATGTTGATTCCGAACCTGAATATGTAATGGATCGACACGAACCTTGTCCGGGTGTTGTAGCATTGACGCCAAAGTAGCCAAAGCATCGGCAACCTCGTTATGCATCCTTGGAATATGTTTGAATTCTACCGACCGGAAACGCTTAGTCAGATCATGCAAACACTGACGATACGGGATAAGCTTTAAATCTCTGGTTTCCCATTCTCCCTGAATCTGATGTACCAGAAGGTCCGAGTCCCCCAAGACCAAGACGTCCTGTACATCCATGTCCATCGCTAATCGCAACCCTAAAATGCATGCCTCGTACTCAGCCATATTGTTGGTACAATGAAAACGCAGTTGAGCAGTAACAGGATAATGATGTCCTATTTCAGAGATAAGCACAGCCCCTACCCCGACTCCTTTTGCGTTTGCCGCTCCGTCGAAGAAAAGCTTCCACCCTGGATCCTCGGTTAATTCCAACCCATCAATTTGCAACACTTCTTCGTCTGGAAAATACATCCTCAAAGGTTCGTATCCGTCATCGACAGGATTCTCAGCTAAGTGATCAGCTAGGGCTTGAGCTTTCATAGCCGTCCTTGTCACATATATGATGTCGAATTCGTAAGTAATATTTGCCATTTTGCTAACCTCCCTGTAGGCATAGGCTTCTGGAAAATATACTTCAACGGATCCAAACGCGAAATGAGGTAGGTGGTGTAAGAAGACAAATAATGTTTCAGCTTTTGGGCTACCGAAGTCAAGGCACAACACGTCTTTTCCAAATGAGTGTACTTAACCTCGTGAACCGTGAATTTCTTACTGAGGTAGTAAATGGCACGTTCCTTTCTGCCAGTAAGATCGTGTTGCCCCAGCACGCAGTCGAACGAATTCTCCAAGACCGTTAGATAAAGAATCAGGGGTCTACCCGGTTCGGGCGGAACTAGTACGGGTGGGTTTGACAGATACCCTTTGATTTGGTCAAACGCTTCCTGACATTCTGTCGTCCATTCTATCGCGGCGTCTTTCTTCAACAGACGGAATATGGGTTCACAGGTTGCTGTAAGTTGAGCAATAAACCTACTGATGTAATTTAACCTTCCCAACAAACTCATTACCTCTGTTTTATTCTTTGGCGGGGGTAACTCCTGAATGGACTTGATTTTGGATGGGTCCAACTCAATGCCCCGCCGGCTGACGATGAATCCTAGCAACTTTCCTGACGGGACTCCGAATGCATATTTGGCCGAATTGAGCTTGATATCATATCTTCGAAGTCTTTGAAAAAACTTCCTGAGGTCGGCAATGTGGTCTTCTTGACGTCTAGATTTTATGATCACATCATCCACGTATACTTCAATTTCCTTGTGTATCATATCATGGAATACCGTAGTCATCACCCTCATGTATGTTGCCCCTGCGTTCTTCAAACCGAACGGCATTACCCGGTAGCAATAAGTCCCCCACGGTGTGATAAAAGCCGTCTTTTCTGCGTCCTCTTCATCCATCAAGATCTGATGATATCCCGCGTAGCAGTCCACAAAGGATTCGATTTCACGTCCGGCGCAATTATCAATCAGGATATGGATATTGGGAAGTGGGAAATTATCCTTAAGGCTTGCCTTGTTGAGATTGCGGTAGTCCACGCATACTCTGATCTTCCCGTCTTTCTTTGGCACTGGTACTACGTTAGCCAACCATTCAGGGTATCGAGTGACACGAATGACTTTCGCCTGCAACTGCTTGGTTACTTCCTCCTTGATCTTTACACTCATCTCCGTCTTAAATTTCCGCAGTTTTTGTTTGACGGGCGGGCATGCCGGGTCAGTAGGTAATTTATGGACCACTAGATCAGTGCTGAGTCCTGGCATGTCGTCGTACGACCATGCGAAAATGTCTTTAAACTCCATGAGTGTTTTGATCAACTCTTCTCTCAGGTTGGGTTTAATATGGACACTTATTCTGGTTTCTTTAACATCATCCGTATCCCCCAGATTAACAGCCTCAGTATCATTTAAATTTGGTTTGGGTTTTTCCTCGAAGTGACTTAATTCTTCACCGATTTCTTCTACGGCTTCATCATCGCCGTATTCCGATTCACTCTCGTCACCTCTTATTTCTTGCGTTATTATTTCCAAACCAGATTGACTTTCTAGACTGGGTTGATTAATCTTTAAGCACGCCATATCATTAAGATTAGTTGAAAGAAAGATGCTCAGAAAAGTAAAAAGAAGAAAAATAAACAAAATTAGAAACAAAGGGAACAAAATTTCATTAATGGGAACAGTACAAGGAAAAACAAGCTTGCACACTCAAACCAAAAAGAACTAAAACAAACGGATTTTACTCCGGGGACAACCCCAACACAAAATTTGAAAGAAAACAATCCAAAACAAACTACCAAGACTCCTTCCGGATAGGGAGAGGAGTAGCCTTCCAATTATTCAACTTTGCTTTCGATCCCACAAACCGTATCTCGGCATGGCTGGGTCCTTCGCCATCCTCTAGCATGCATACATCCGAGAATAAGTCCTCAAACTTTCTCAAGAACTCTTCGTTTGGCCTAACCATAGGACTGGGAACCTTTGTCGTCAGATGTCCTCTTATCCCGGACCTGACGAAAGATCGGGAAAGGCGCGGAATAGGCTTCGAGAGCATCCATGTCTTCTGCTTATTCCTCTTGGCTCGCTGGATGTCCTCTGGCGTTGGCTTGAATCCCAAGCCAAAGGTTCCCACATTTTCGACCACAGATACCGGTTGTATGATTCCTTGCAGAGATGCACCTAAACCTTTGCGGGGTATGAAACCGTTTCTCAGCATTTCATGAGCCACCATGACGTCTGCAATAATTATTCTGTCATTGGGAATGCATTCCCCTTCTGGAACTCGGTTGACGGATACCGCATTGCAGATCTGGTATACCCATGGCCCAACATCTTCTTCTGTCTCAACAAAGGGGATGATGGTGCCTGGTTGTTGATCATTCTCTCAATGGACTACGATCTCCTGTTGGTCCCACTCAAACTTGACTAGTTGGTGTAGGCTGGATGGAACTGCTTTTGCAGCATGGATCCACGGTCGTCCTATCAGAAGGTTATATGAAACTACCATGTCCAGCACCTGGAATTCCATGGTGAACTCCACTGGTCCGATTGTCAAGATTAACACTATGTCCCCGACCGATGCCTTGCCTCCTCCATCAAACCCTCGGACACATATGCTATTCTTGCGTATCCTGCCGATATCCACTTTCAACTTGTTTAGTGTAGAGAGAGGACAAATGTTTGCACTGGACCCATTGTCGACCAGGACTTTGCTAACCACCGACTCCTCACACGTCACCGTAAGATATAAAGCCCTGTTGTGCTCGATGCCTTCCTCGGGCAACTCATCATCGGTGAAAGTGATCCGGTTTGCTTCGAAGATCCTATCGGTGATCTTTTCCAAATGACTCACAGAGATCTTATCAGGTACATGGGCCTCATTCAAAACTTTCATCAAAGCTTGCCAATGTTCTTCAGAATGTATCAGCAAGGACATCAATGAGATTTGTGGAGGGGTTTTCTTCAGCTGTTCTAAGAAAGAATAATCATGCAGCTTCATCTTTTTCAGGAATTCTTCCGCCTCTTCGTCGGTGACCGCCTTTTTTAGTGTTGCCGGGGTAGTCTTCCTCAATTCCGCAGGGGCAAAACATCTCCCTGAACGGGTCAAACCTTGCGTTTCACAGACTTCCTCCTTAACTTCTTTTCCTTTGTAAGTTGTCGTGACCCGATCATAATTCCACGGAATAGCTTTGCTATTAGCTATCGGCAACTGTGTTGCTGGCTTGATGATGAAAGGATCCACTCGAACACCTATTACAGTTAAGACAGGTCTGGTTGCTGCCCCTGGTACAACTATTTTTACTCCTCCTGGCCTCACCAGTACTTCGCTTGCATTTCCCATTTCTGCTTCCGACCCATCCCGTACTTCCTTCTTACGGATGAGTGACTCGTCAGAGTTTGGCCCCTTTTTCACTCCGACCCCACTAGATCTAATCATCATCACGGCCTGAGAGGTTTTCTCCTGTCCCTGTTCCACCCGTACCAGCTCGATCATGTTGGTCTCATGATGAGTTGGGAGTGGATTTCGGTTGATGTCGGGTTCCGCTGGAGTCTGGACCTTAATTCTGCGAGTGTCGATGAGTTCCTGGATAGCTGTTTTCAACCTCCAACACTTTTCTATGTCGTGCCCCGGACATCCTGAGCAATATGCACAATTTATTGAATGATCCAGGTTCTTTGGAAGAGGGTTTGGTAGCTTAGCCTCGACCGGATTCAACAACCCTACTTGCTTCAATCGGTGGAACAAACTGGTGTAAGACTCTCCCAAGGGAGTGAAAGTCTTTGGCCTTGGCGCCCTGTCGCTCTTGAATGCTTGGTTCGGACGAAAACCCGCGCCCGTGGGGTTTCTGTATGCTCTTGGGGGTGGATGATTATTTTGCGGGTTTGGTGCATGCCATGGTGCATGGACGGGAGATGTGGCATATGACTGGGCGTGATGGACAGTAAAATGGGGATCGAGTGCTGGATAGTAGTGTTGCGGGTGGTTATATGGATTGTGGAAGTAATTTTGGTGGTGAGGTTGTGGCGGGTTATACTGGGGTGCGGGGCCTCTGTTTCTGAACCATGCTCCGGAATTGACTGCCGTGACTTCTTCTTTCCTCTTTTTCCCAAGCACTCCTCCGGTACCACTTTGAATAGCTTGAGTGGTGGCTTTCAATGCTGAATAGCTCATGATCTTGTTAGCTTTCAAGCCTTCCTCGATCATAGCCCCCATCTTTATCACCTCAGTGAATGACTTACCCACGAACGTCACCAGATGTCCGAAATAGGTTGGCTCCAGTATCTGCAGGAAGTAATCCACCATCTCATTCTCCCTCATCGGTGGATCTACCCTTGTTGCTTGTTCCCTCCAGCGGAAACCAAACTCTCTGAAACTTTCGGCGGGTTTCTTCTCTAACTTTAGCAATGATAAGCGATCGGGGACTATTTCAAGATTATACTGGAACTGGCCGATGAATGCTTGAGCCAAGTCATCCCATGTAAACCATCTACTAGGATCCTGCCTAGTGTACCACTCTAGTGCAGACCCCCCCAAACTCTGACCGAAGTAAGCTATCGGAATCTCATCTCGCCCTCCGGCTCCTCGCATTTTACTACAAAAACCTCGAAGATGGGCTACTGGGTCACCATGCCCCTCGTATAGGTCAAACTTGGGCATTTTGAACCCGGCTGGCAACTGGACATCTGGGAATGGACACAGATCTTTGTAAGCGACACTGACCTGGTTGCCCAAACCATGCATATTCCTGAAGGACTGCTTCAAGCTTTAAACTTTTCGAATAACTTCCTCATGCTCCAAATTTTGGAAGTGCTTTTCCCGTTCTGCCGGGTTATCCGAATGAGGGGTGTGTGGATGCGGTTCAGGAGCCCTAAAGGTAGGCTCGGGAGGATAGTAAGGGTTGTCATGCGGCTCACCGGACGACTTTTGTAGAGTAGCATGTGGAGGTGCCACAAAAACAGGGGTGACCGGGGGAGGAGGATTTTGTTTGGCTGGTGGAATTTGGGTGGCATAAGGGTTTTCCCCTTGATAGTATGGATAGATCGGGGAGCTTGTCGAAGGATCAAGGGGTGGATGTTCTGGAGCTGATGCGAGAGTAGGGAGGTTTGGTGAGGACTGTCCCCTAGCCCAGGCTAGGTGCATCTCTGTTATCTGCTGTCTCAACCGATCTACCTTCTCTTTCATGATCTGTATCTCCGATTTCTCTTCCTCGAGACTTTTACCGGAACTAGACATGCTTGCTGGAATTGGCCCTTTAGATCTAGTACGGTAATGGTGGCCGGCCAGTATATTCTGTCAAATCAACTGCTAAACTTTTCTGGTAATTGCAACAAACTTGTTAGCTTACTGAGTTTAACAGATACGTTATCGCACGTTAGATGCAATGCACCTAATCAGTTAATCATTTCTATATGTATTTACCACATGCGTCATTCCAGCCTTTCTCTTTTCAATTAGCTTTGAAACCCTCGCTTGCTTTTAGCATTTTTATCAATTAACCACCCTTTTTTTTTAAGTGACGGTCGAACCTTATGTGGATTGCCTACGTATCACGTCCCCGTGTGAATCAGACCGAGCGTAGTTCTGGTAACAAGATTGTGGCGAAATTATGGAATTCTTATAAGGAAAAACCTTTATGGTCACAAAACATGTCTTACAATAATCAACAAAATGGGAAACATGCTTGACTCAGGAAAAACATAAAAATACTAAAAAAAATGCCAACCAGAACTACATCTTTTAATCAATAGTCTAATGCTCTTAAACTCCTAGGGGCCCACGAGGCATCGTTCGGCCTTGCCGCGGGCCTTGGTGTGAGGTCCCTGTGTAGTCCCCTTAACTCTCTCATGATCTAATGAACATAGTCCATAACCGAAGCAAAAAGGGCGGTGCGGGGCATTTGATCACAAGCTAAGCACTTCATGGTGACATAATGCCCGATTTCTTCAATTCTGTCCTTGATCATGTCCCTTTCTCTGAGTAGTTGTTCTATCCGCTGGATCTTTGCCCCCAATCTTCGAGCATTGTTGGTGACCTGGTCTAAGAGCCTATCCACTTGTTCTTGCAGTCGTGCCATCAAATTGTGGCAACGGTTGAGGTCTACCCTGGCATCCCGGGCGTGTTTGAAGACTCGTTCCCTGAGGGTAACATTTACTTCCCTCAGATTGGTGATGACCTCATTATAATCTTTTTCCACTTGCTGTAGATGAAGTGTCTGTTGATGTGCCTCCCTTCTCCAGCTAGTGCGGATCCTCATCGTTTGGGCCTTTGACTCTTCCAATACTTTTTGGACATCTGCGACTTGACTTTTTAAACCCTTCATCAATTTTTCATCCGATCGACTCCTTAATTGTCTGTCAGCATCCCTTTTCATTTGCTGGATTTGAACCCTCAAAAAGTCATTTTCTTGTGCCAACTTCTTTTTATCTCCTTCGTCGGCGGCAGCTTGCATACTCTTCTCGAATTGAAGGTCCCGGACCTGTTGTTCTATCTTACCAATCTTCGTCCTGTAACCCTTCTCCTTTTCTAGCCAATTCCATTGCTCTTGTGAATCCTCCATGAACTGTTGGACATGGGCTCTTTTAGCACATTTCCGACGAATCTGAAACCTTTTTCCGAACCAGGCATTGTACTTTGGATCTACCTCACCTTTAGCCAGTTCTCGAACCATAGTCTTAGGCTCAAGGAATCTACATTCATGCCACAGCTTTCTAATCTTTTCTTCGGGGAATACGACTCCTGGACTCAACTCAATGGCGTGCTTTCTTAGATCTTGATTAGTAGGAATAACCTGAAATCTTCCTAGTTGACGTAATACCCGATGAGGAACATACGGTTGGATACTGCGGATCCCCATCAGAAGAATATAACATTCCTCGGCTGCCATATATACTACTTCAGTATCAGGTAACCACCCGAACGCCCATTCAACCTGATCGGCTTCTATTGAGCTTAGTCGTGCAAGCCATGCTTCGATGCCTTCGGGGAATACAGCGCCTATCATCCGTGCCTCAAAACCCCTAATATAGCTTTTTCCAGTCAACCCATGGTTCATGTATTGTGCCCGGTGATGGAGGTGTTCTTGCATCCACAATTGGAGTAACAGATTGCATCCTTGAAAGAAATTGCCCCTTCTCGGCATATAGTCAAGGCTCGGTAGATTTCGGACAAAACCAAAGGGACTACCGTGCTGGTAGCCTTTTTGATTGCAACATCGGCTATTCCTACAAGATTTATCTCTATTTTCTTATCTTCGCGTGGACAAATCACAATCCCCAAGAACGTCACTATGAATGCTAGAGTTCGTCTGGCCTCCCACTTGGTTCTATTCCCTGCGTGAGTAAGTCCAAGATTTGACTCTTCAAAACCCCGAGGAGTGCCGTACCGTTGGTATAAGAATTGAAGATCGCAACCTCCTCCTGATAAATCATCAGTTTTCACCTTCCGACTAATGCTTAGCAAATCCAGAAACCCATGCGGAGACACCGGTCTTGGTGAAAGCAGGTATTGTCCTCTTAATTTCCCATTTAATCCTGCATAGCCTGCAATCTCCTCTATCGTGGGTGTAAGTTCAAAGTCAACAAAACGGAACACATTGCGGGTAGGATCCCAGAACGATATCAGTGCCTCGATGATGTCTTTCCTTGGCTTGATATTCAGCAGATTAACAAAACCTCCCAAAATTCTTTCCACTATCTTTTTACTACTCTCTTCCAAATCATTCCACCATATGCGGAGCTGCTGAGGGACCTCGCTACAGACTGAAAATGATTTATTCTGATTCGTGCTCATCCTGCACATTTATTAAGGTGATTAAAAAAATGAAAAACAACTTTGTTTTACTAAACAAGAAAAAACTCAGTTTTTCAATCACGGCCTTTCAACGTCTCGGGGACAAAGATTTTAAGGCTGTGTGGGTAAATTGATCAAAATCAAAAATTGACCCAAAGGTGGCCGTTTATACGAAATCAGCCTTCCGACGTCCCTTTCGGGAACATTCGGCTATTTTCGAAAACAGCATCACCGACTTATTTATGACGAAAAATTAGTTTCGATATTTTGGCTATTTTTACAAAAGGTGAAGTTGGACCTGATAAAGGTTGCCTACGTATCTCACATCCAATGAGAATCAAACCCGCGTAGTTCGGTTTTAATAAAACAAACTACCATCTGTAAATGGAAACTATTTGTTTATTTATATTTTTTTTTCTTTTTTTTTTTATTTATTTTACTGAGAAACAAGTAAACTATTTTTATCTATTTCAAGAATAAAACGCACTATTTTTCCTTCCCCCCCTTTTTTAAAACTGGTCAGCATGCAAGTCTGAAGTAGATAAATGCGTAAGACAAACAGGATGCAGCAGGATGGTCTTTTCATTTCGGGTCACCTGTCCTAGACGGACCCAACCCCTGTGTTGAGTCCCCTAAGCCAAATGCAACATGATGCAAATAAACGTTCCTACTAGGGATCCGGCATGAAGCTTTGTTATTCTAGGTAAAGAAAACCTGGGGTCATTGTTCTAGACCTGGCTTACCCGAGCGGACAACTCGAGCCGAGGAGGAGGCAGCAACCCGGGAATACAGAAGCTTCACCGGTTTTGCAACTTATCCAAACCTCATTCTAAAGTGGGGTTTAGACACTATACAGAAAAAAGTCACACGAAGTGCACCCTTCTTCATGATTTAGAAGACTCAGAGAGGAGATTGGTTTCGACACAATTTATATGTACAATTCACAACATATCAAAGCGGTAAAAGCAATATTTAGCACATTAAATACAAACATATAATAAAATCAGACAATAATAAGCCAAATACCACAATTATTCAAAGCTCGAATTCTTAAACCTTGAACCAGTGGTTCTGGGCTTATAGTTCCCCAGCAGAGTCGCCAGAGCTGTCACACCTCCTTTTTACGCTGACCCGCGAGGGCGCGAGAGAGTTTTTCCAATTAAAGGACAACCGAAACGGGATTTATTTAATTATTTTAGAGTCGCCACTTGGGAGATTTATGGTGTCCCAAGTCACCGGTTAAAGCCCGAATCGAGGAAAAGAATGACTCCGTTTAACAGTCCGCGAACCAAAAATCCGGATAAGGAATTCTGTTAACCCGGGAGAAGGTGTTAGGCATTCCCGGGTTCCGTGGTTCTAGCACGGTCGCTCAATTGTCATACTTGGCTAAGATACTTGATTTTAATACATATTATCCTATTTGTGCATTTTTAAAATTAATTACCGCTTTTTGTCAAATTATTTCTACTTAAGAAAATGAACGTTATTTAAGAACATGTTTTCGGATCACGTCACATGAAATGCGCCCGGATCCTCGACACATTCTTATTTAACGTTGTTGGATGTGGATTCGGGTCGCATGAAATGCACACCCGTATTTAAGAAAAGTAAAATGATTAAAAAAAAATCTAAAGTGACTTCGTATTACTACTTTGCGGAGGGTCATGAAATTAGCTAAACGGTCTTATCCTGAAGTCTAAGTAAAAAAAAATGGACACTTATGAAGGCTCCGCAGCTTCTCATTTATTTAAAAAAAGTATAATCCTAAAGCAACTATGATTTCTATTTATTTTTGTTTCCCAAACAAAACAAAGGTCCTCAAATGTCTTACAATGAATAAAATTATTGATGGTTTGATGGTTATTGCCGTGAAATTCGTTTATCTAAACCAAGATGATTGCTAATCAAGACTTGATTAAGTATCCTATCTCATTTGTGGATTATTTGAACATATGCACAAGAAGAAAAAATAGCTAACAAGAGATTCACTATTACTAACATAATCTATTCTATCGTTCCAAACTAGAAGTAGTTATAACTGATTATCCGTATCTAACACAAGCTCACTGAACCCAACATATAACATTTCTCACAGTCCATCACAAATCTAGATGGTTTAAATCAGTAGAAAAAAATCTTAATTAAACAGCTCCTAATTCAATATAACTAAACCATTGTACATTCTTAAATTGACTATCATTACAACCATTCATGGGGGACAATGAATCTGAAATACTGCTTCACTTTTTATTCCAATTCAAGGTTGCATAAGTGAATTCGAAAGTGTACCTGGAAATTGATAATAGAGGTGGAGAAATGAGATCAGTAACAGCTTGGCAGTAAAGCAAACAGCACTCAATAGAACACCAACAACCAAACAGCAAATCACCCAAGAAATTAGCTTAGACAGACCAGTTTTTACTTCGAAATACCCAGCAAACCTTTGAAAATATCCACAGACCACTATTTGTCCCAGAAGCTAGCTTAGTTGGACCCAGAACTATTAGAAGTTCACCCTATACCCCTCTGAAGTTCCAGTGGCTAAATACTGAGCCAAAGATATCAATGAATTGGTCAGAACTCAAGGTTTGGTCTACCAATTCAATGGAACAGTAAGCCAAAGGAAACAATGAGAAAGAGAAAATGCAGAATCTTTCTCGAATTCAATCTGTTTTCCCTTTTCAATTCACTCACCGTTTTCAGAATTATCCCTCTGATATCTCAAAGAAAACTCTCCCAAAAAAAAGTCCCCTTCTATTCTGTTTAAGCTCTATACTTATAGTTAAGAAATTAACTCCTGATGGTGCAAAAAATCCTAAACTAAACCCCTGTCCATCCCTATCTCTGCCCAGCCCAGTAGATTCCCCTGGGCAGACCCATCCCTCTGCTTGTGCCACTATATTGTGTCTGAGTATGGGTTCTTTTAATTAAAAATTGGCAAGTGCAGGGAGCTAATGGGATACCCTGCTGTACACCAGGTTCCACTAGGCTGTGCATTATGTGCAGGGCATTTTTAAATCCAAGATACTAACATTCTGATTCAAGTCATCTTACAGCTATATCCAAACATCATTTATAATTCAAAAATCTGTTAAACCAATAGTGGCTCACATCAGTCTTGCAATGCCAATGGCATCCCTATCTCATTGGAACAAACAAACCTACAACAGTGTTTGTCTAGTCGATTACTTGGTCTATAACATTTTAACACACATGAGAATCAACAAACAACAAATCGATGAACGGTAACAAAGATTCATGGTGTTCGGCAGAAACTTAGAAGTATGAAACTAGCTATGACGACGCTAATCGAAATGAATATCTATCCTATGACAAGCACATTCGAACGAATAAAACAGAATAATAATTGACCAAATAAAAGGTCTTTGAGGGAGGAAAACAGAATAATTGATACGAAAAAATTGAAAACATCAAAAAAAACACAAATAAAGCATACACGGATGCTCATAAAACAGAATTAAATCAACCAGGGAAAACAAATACCTCAGAAGAAACTCATGAAGCGGGCCAACTGGACTCATCCGTTTTGGGGTTCAATGGACCTTAATCGGGGTGTTCTCAGTTGAGAACACCTAGACTAAGGTCTATTAGACCTCAATATCCCATTGAATTAAACAAAAACCCTAATTTTGGATTTCTAGGGTTCTTGGCGCCGTTTTTGGGGCTTGGGGCTTTTGGGTTGGATTTGAACCGATCCAGGGGTGTTTATGGTGTGAGGAAGGTCTGGCGAGGGCATGGCACGAGTTTGGGGTCAATCGGAGTTGGTTCGAGTTCAACTCGAGTCTTCAAATGAAGATTCGAGAATTCCCAAACTGATTCGAAATAAACCATGCACGGGGTTGGGTAGGGGAGGTTGAAGCGAGTGTGTGGTGTGAATTTGGGAGCGTTTGGCCTACTGGAACCGCCGCGAGGCGATTTTCGGTAAGCGGAGTGCGGCGGAGTATGGCGGAGACGGTGGGGGCTCAGTTCGTCTCTGAGAGAGACGATGAAGGTGGGGGTCTGGCTTAAAGGGGGGGATGGGTAGGTCTTTTGGGCTTATATACCTGCTGACGGATTTGATCCAGGCCGTTGGATCGATTAAGATCGACGGCTTGGATCAACTTACTCAACGAAACGAAGTCGTTTGAGTAAGTTTGAGACCGGGCGATTTGTTTTTATGTGGATACGGGTCGGGGTGCAGGGGCGATTGGCGACCGATGGATCAAAATGATCCAATGGCTTGGATATCCTGGCCTGTTACGGCGTCGTTTGGGCGTATCCGGAGATGGCCTGAACCGGATTTTGCTTGGGCCTGGGTTGGTCATTTTCCTTGGGCCTGTTTTTACACATAATTGACTTAAAACAAAATCCTTAACTTGAAACCCAAAATTGCTAGATAAAATGCAAATGCAACATGTTTTGTAGTTTTTATTGATTTAACAAATAAACATGGACACACAAACGCAAACAATAAGAAAAAGAACATATAATCCACAAATATTGCAAACAAACACAAAAACTCTTTTATTTTGAATTTTTGGGAGTAATTCGTGTGAGGCAAAAATCACGTGCTTACAGAAATTATATCCATAGAATCATGCCTTCAAACTTCCATCATCATCTCGTGACTCCTGTTTGTTTCGATCATTCATGAATCTTGATGAAAAGTCGGATTCCATGTTTCTTGATTTTTGATCATATCATTGATTTTCCTGTTTTGTCCGTGAATCTTTTCCTGCAGGGCCTATATAAGGATCTTACCTTTTTTACCTGATCTTTTTTCAGTTTTGGATCTCCTTGAACCGCTTCTTTCTTCATGTTGAAATCGAGGCACGGTATCTTCTTTAATTCTCAACTTCGTACTGTATCTGTTGTACACATCATTCCACGTGGTTGCAGGGAATTCTCAAAGGCTTTCTTTGAGTCTTCTCGTGGCTTCATAACTTTTATCATTTAAATTGCTCGCAAAATCTATTGCAACCCAATTATCTGGTACACGGGGTAAAGTCATTCGTTCACGTTGAAACCTATCAACAAAATCTCTGAGCAACTCTGTGTCCCCTTGTTTGATTTTAAAGATGTCTTCCATTCTTTTTTCGATTTGTGCTCCTGAGTGCACTTTAATGAAAGAATCTGCAAGCTCAACAAAAGAGTTTATAGAGTTTTCAGGCAAAAGAGAATACTAGGTTAGTGCACCCTTGGTGAGTGTTTCTCCAAATTTCTTGACCAATACGGATTCGATCTCCTGCTTGGATAAATCATTTCCTTTTACTCCTGTAGTAAATGCCGTCACATGGTCAAATGGATAGGTTGTGCCATCATATTTTGAAATGTCAGGTATTTTGAATTTTTAAGGGATTGGAAGGGGAGCAGCACTCGGTTTCCAAGGTTGTTGTGAGTATTTATCTGCATCTACTCATTTGATTATTGGGGGAACACTAGGTATTTGCTCGATGCGCCCGTTTTGTTCTTTGAGCTGTGTCTGCAAAGTTAGTACCAAATTTTGTAAATAAGAATTATTTGTGTTACCTGGATCTACTTCTCATGGTTCACTGGGGGTTCATTCGTTTGAGTTAACAAGGCCAGAACGAGGATTCTCCAGTGTGTTATTATTAGCGAAGGTATGGGTGGTGCAACGGGTAATCGACAAACTAGCGCTTGAAGAGCTTGGCTAACCCGTGCATCAATTATTCTTTGTAGAGCTTCCTCAGGTCCATCAAAGTGTTCTGATTGCTCTTGTTCATCAGCATGTGATACTGGTGCAGGAGTACCTTTACGAGTTTGACGTGGAGAAGTTTGAGGGGAAGGAACTATGTTAACGTTGTGTATATCCCCTTGATTCTGATGGGTTTGATTTTCATCAGCATTGTTGTTGTTGTTATTGTTGTTTTTGCTTGCCATGATGATAACAATTAGTAGAATGTAATTTTAAAAAGAAATAGATTATCAGATTCCTGATAACAGAACCAATTTGTTTAATCAAAAAATAGTATTTTGATCAAAACTAGAATTTAAGATGAAAAATCGGGTTACTAATAATCAAGAAACCAAATAATAAGCTTTATGAGAATAAGAATAAAGCAGTAAATAATTTTGTATTTCAGTATGATGCCAATGATTTTTCGTGTCCTTACAAATGATGGGACTTCTTCCTTTTATAGTTGATTCTAGGTAAAGGAATGAAACCTAAACTTTAATGAGTCAATTATGAGTAATAAATGACATTAAATAAGTCGTTACACAATCATTTCTATTAAATACTAATTTTCTAACGTATCACGTATTTAATACTGAATTTGGGCTCCTCTTTGTCTTCAGACCCATGTCTTTAATGCCTTTCAATCTGTTGGCTTTAATGACTTGAATTGATACGAGTGTCGTGCCTAAACTGCTTCTCGTGCCTATTTAACTTCCTCTTCCCGTATCTGTCATCTTCCGTGCCTTTTTCTCAATTATTATGCTTTGACCATTTGACCAATCTACGTGTCATGCCATATTATTTTTAATATAAATTCAACCTTTTCCCAATACACTAAATCCTTTTGGACTCTTTGTTTCTATTTTAATTTTATTTTTTTGGGCCTAGAACATTGTCACTTTTGATACATTGGCTTTGATTCTTTTTTGCAAATTAAAAGTAGTGAGCATTAGGTTCCATGTGGTTGTAATTTTACTAATATTTTCGGTTTTTAGGTGATTTGTTAATATGTTATTTTGGTGCATTAATATGATTTTTATTTCTGTTGTTCTCTTCTTCTTATTTTGATCTCTAATGAGTATGAAATTTCTTGGATTGAACCGAGTTTATCGAGGCACTAGAGCTTTTTATATCAGTTATTTTCTATTTCGAATAAGAAGGAATTAATAAATGATAAATAGCTCGATTGTTCAAAGAGGTACTGTCAATGAAATTGAAGCTTGAAAATTCTCCCCCCTTTATGATGATGCTTGTGTTCAATTATTTGGGTACATTTTCAAGAAATGAGTAAATTCTTTTAGATTTTACAAATATTTTGCATTACTTTTAATGATTTAGAGGATGAAAATGAGTAGCTTTTTTTGTTGTTGTTGTTGTTGCTTTGAACAAGCTTTTTATTTATTTAAAAAATATTACAATATAGAAGGGATGGAACGTGTAATTTCAGTGCCCATGAAGTTCAAACGTAAGTAGCGTAATACAAAAGGTGTGGGGGAGGGGGGGGGGGGTGGGGTATAAAAAAGGAGTACATCAATATGCATATGTAGGCATAAGTTCTTCCTAAAATACGCAAGAGCATCAGCAACAATATTACTCTCCCTGTAGATATGGTTGAGCTGGAGCACAAATAGATCATGCATTATCAACCTGGGAGTTGGATTCCACTATGAGTGGAAGGAAGCGACGAGCAAGAGCAAGTTGAAGGCCTTGAATGAGAGCGAGGAGTTCTGCTTGAAGCACTGTAGTGTGATACAGTGGTTTAGAGTAGCCAAGCATCCATTAACCGTCATGGTTGCGAATAACCCCTCCAGTCCCTCCATGGCGAGTACGTGGATCATAGGATCTATCTATGTTGAGCTTGTAATTATGTGAGGGAGGTAGCATCCATTTTACCCGGTGGTGAGGGGAGGTGATGGATGGCTAATATGTGGTGAGAGATAGGTATATTAAGCAATTTGGATGGTGATAAGTATAGTATTTAAGATACATGTGTCATGGTGGAATAAGTTGTGATTACGGTTGAGCCAAAGGTTCCATAATATGAATGGTTCAAGTGTGCATAGAGGTAAAAAAGGTAGATGGTGGTGTGATGCGATCTTAATAGAAGTGCTGGAACTGCACATAGTTTTTAGCTAGCGGATATGGTTATGCGTTGGGATGGGTATTCTGTAATGTTGCCAAATATATAGGGCAGGGGGGCATGCCGTGAAGATGTGTAGAAGGTCTTCGATGTCATGGGAATAAAAGGAACAATGAGTGTGTTGTGTAATGTTGCGAGAGTCTAGTAAATTTTTTGTGAGTAATGCTTGATGGTGTAGTAGCCAAAGGGAATATTTGATTTTATTTAGTGTAGGGACGTTCCATATCCAAGAATGGACAAAAAGTTGTGGAAAGTAAGGCTGGTTGTAGGGGTGAAGTTTGTACGCCGAGGAGGTGTTGAAGTGTCCATGAGAGGTGGGTGTCAGTGTGGTGTATCTTTAACTGTGGCGCGAAGGTCAGGGATAGTGTTGGTAATGAGTAATTGAATGTGGTGGTGGAGGTGAAAAGAGAGCGAAGAAAGATGAAAAAGTGGTGGGGAGAATATATGACTAAGGGGGAGTGAAGCCTCGTGTGCAATGATGGGTCCTTGGATAAGTTGTCTTAATTAGACGTGTGGGGTGATCCATTGAGCATGCCAGAGGTTTTCTTTTCAAAACCCTCTTTAGGAGCTTTTTTTCTTGTAGAACCATGGAGTGCATCACGAATTTCTAGTGGAATAATTCATATTTTATTATGTCAGATATTAATTTATAATCTTCAGATTGATTCCATAATAGAAAGTCTTGTTAATTAAATTTTACGGTGCATGTTGTGCATGAATAATTAGGAATTAATAAAAGAAAAGCTTTTTTTTTGGTGGAAAATAAAATCCAAAAGGATTTAAAAGTGGAGGAGTAGCTGGTTATAAAGAAGGTGATGGAAGAAAAAAATAATTACTAATAGATATTCTTTTTGCCATTTTCCGAAATAGTGCAAAATGAATCGGCACGCAAGGAAAAAACAAATAAAGAAAAATGAAGAAAAGAAAAAATATGGTAAAACAACTAAAAAATAAAATTAAAAATTAACAGATTATTTTATAGAATTAAACGTTGTTGCTATGTTTTTTTTTTTCAGATTTCAATTAAAGAGGAAGCATATATATATAACTTTGAAAGCGGGAGAACAAAAGTGACATAGATACTTTATATATTAATTGAACAAAGAAAAAACTCAGTTTCTTGAAATTCATCTCTTTCTTTCATTTTTACTTAAGCAAAAATGGAAAATATTGTTCACATATATAGGTTATTATATTATTATACACAAACCTTTTCTGATAAATAGAAAAATCCTCAAGTGATGAAAAATTAAAGGAGGCAAGAAGTATTTATTAAGAGTATTTTTTATTCCCTGAAAAAATTGCAAATATTAGTAATCCCTCCCGTTTCTTTTTTCTCCCAAAAAAACATACTCAAGAGCTCCGGAACTCCGTGGATTAACAAGAAGGAAGCCCTTTTGCTGCTCAGCTTCTGTTTTCACCAAAACCAAAATCAAAATCACGCCGTCGATAAGAGGTATCGTCTATTAAAAACCCTAGGTTTTCTATTTACACTTTTTCTTTTTGCTCCTCGCATTCTGTTTAATTAATTGAAATTGAAAAAACGTATACTTTTGATAAATGAGTTTTCAATGAATTTAAGTTTTAATTTCTTCATCAGTTCATGTTTCGTTATTCCATCAATATATCTTTTGATTTACTTAGATAATGGCTTTATATAATCTCTATATTACTAATCTTGCATTACAATACAAGTACAGTTTCTGCATTGCTAATCCCTAGTTAACTTGTCTCTGAACCAGAGGATCCCTTAGGGTTTGAGGAATTGCAATACTGCGATGAATCCGTTGACACTAGTGAAGCGTATTCAGAATATTAATGCAAAAGAAGCATCTTTGGGGATCTCAGATGAAGCATCTTGGCATGCCAAATACAAAGACTCAGCTTATATATTCGTTGGCGGCATACCTTTTGACCTCACTGAAGGAGATCTCCTTGCCGTTTTTGCTCAGTAAGTCTTCTTACAGCTTTGAACTCTTAGAACTCATGCTTTGCCACTTTGCTTTCATCTAATAATAGAATGTCTCTTCGATTCTTTGATGTTAATTAGGTACGGAGAGGTTGTTGATGTTAATCTCGTTAGAGATAAAGGTACTGGGAAGTCAAAAGGTTTCGCCTTTCTTGCATACGAGGATCAAAGGAGCACAACTCTTGCTGTTGGTATGTCTCCATCTCTCTCTTTCTCTCATTTTAAAGCTTCGATGTTAAAAAGAATTTCCAGTGCTTGCTTTGCTAAGTGAAGAGAAGTGTGATTTCTTTAACTGCTAAGCTTTTGTATAAGATCACATAGTTCAACATATTTTGAGTATCTAACGCACTTTTTTTTGTATTGGACTTGCAGATAATCTTAACGGTGCACAAATTTTGGGGAGAATCATCAGAGTAGACCACGTTACTAATTACAAAAAGAAAGAAGAAGAGGATGAAGAGACTGAGAGGAAAAAGAGGGAGGAGCGAGGAGTCTGCCGTGCTTTCCAGAAGGGTGAATGCACCCGGGGAGCTGCGTGCAAATTCTCTCACGATGAGCAGGTTCGTTCTTGCTATTCCCTTTTGTTCTTGTATATCATCTTGTTTCTTTATCTGTCTTCTCCTTTATAATGTTATTATGATTTTATTTTGTGTTGTTATAGTAGTTTGGGAAGTGTTGTACTTCTCAATTTGTACAATGATATTGCTTGCAGTTTAGTCCGTGTAGTTTGTGTAAATTGAGTTCAATGGCAATAGCTAGCCATATGCTGTTGGCTGGATGTATTTGCAATGGCTCCTCTAAGCGTATGAGTGAACATTAGGGATGGAATACACTCATATATCAAACTGTTTTGAGTTTGACATGTGTACTGGGAGAATATGATCGAAAATCTCTTCAGATTTGTGATTCTAGATATCGTAGGCATTTAGGTGGTAACATCCCCATGTTTGTAGAACTTCAGTTATGCAATCTACTAAAACTCCCGTACTCATACTTTGACATATTTCTTTAGCAATCTGATGAATGTGGAATTTAGAGTTATCTGTCTTTCTGCACCAAAGGATGTGAATAGCGGTCAATGAAGTGGAAGGAAAACTATGGGAGACCAAGATTCTAATTCAAGCAGAGGCAAAAAATGTTAAGTGTTGCCTAAATTTTATTAGGCAGAGTTACCCGATAGTCTAGTACCTTTGCTGGTTAGAGATAGCTGGTACCCAGTGGTATAATCGAGGCCAGCACTAGCTGCCCAAGACACCACCGTTATAAAAATGGAAAGGAAAGATAGTTCTCTGCCTTTTCGTTCCATAATCAGGGGTTTGTCTCGTTAGCTCAATTCCATAATCAGGGGTTTGTCTCATTAGCTCAATTCCATAATCAGGGGTTTGTCTCATTAACTCAATTCCATATTCAGGGGTTTGTCTCGTTAGCTCATTAGGAAATTGAGCTATCTATCTTATGATCTTAGGCCTTTACTGCTGCTAGGTTTTTTGTATACTGCAATCTTTTTCGCTTTTTGGTTAAGTAATGTGAATCTTATTGAAGTTGGAGGCACCAAGAACATGGTACCTTGGTACAAAAATGACTGGAATTCCTTCCCTTAAGAATAGTCAATGACCTCCGCTATGTTTACAGGATCATCTACAAGCTTTACGTCACATGAATCATTTATACTGTGGGTATTTGAATTTTACAAAAGATAAGAATAAAATTGTATCTCCAACACATCTACGGTTCCTCCCATTCCTATTGTCCAAAAGATATGTTAAGGAATGACTGTCCAAGCTTTTTGTTATTGTTGACCATTGGGATTATTTTTTCTGAACATGGAAATTATTCTTAATCTCTGAAGTTTCAGATGTTCCAAAACCCTAAGTCTGTTTAAAAACCTCTAGACCTCTTCTCCTAGCTTCTCTCATTTGGAAGCATTCTCGCAAAAGTTTAAAATATTTGTTTGGTCTTAATATGCGCTGTAGAATCACTACCAGAAATCTTCTTATACCTGGAAATACCCTAAAGTTTACCAAGCACTCAGTGGGATGTTATGTGTAGCAGACGTGTGTGTTGTAGTGTTTTCAAAGCCCTTACGTGCATCAAGTTGATAAGCTTTCTTGAGTGTGCCACTATGATTTTTCTGAGATCAACAATTTCCTGTGAGACATTTTAGCTTATGAGATTGTTTTTATATCATTTTTTTCGTTGTTATTGTTTTTGTATTGTTTGTAGGATAGGTTAGTGTTTTTGACCTATCTTGTACAAAGAAAAACTTCTCTCTTTGTTTTGCTGATCCAGTTTTTCTACATTTGCGACATCTCCTTGCTCTTGTTTGCATTCTGTAATGAAATATTTCTTTGGCATTTGCTAGAAGAAAATAAATCTCGCTCTCTCTTTCTCTTCATAAAAATTCAAGAAGGTTGAAAAAAGGTTTGCCTTTAGTTTATGTGTAAGATGGAGGAGTGTGGAAAAGGGGGGGGGGGGGGTCTACACAGGCAGCAGAAGCAAAAAATAAAAAAAATTTGCATACGCGTGGTGCTTATTAATAAAATTACTTTTTAGCCCCCCTCCTTTTCCAGAAAAAGACAGCAGAAGCAGCTTTAACTTAACCATGTGCCATAAATTACTGTTCAGATGAGAATTTGGAGTTGGAATGAAGTAATACTTGAATTTGGTGATGGGAAAAACTTCTGTCCTGATGTGGGTTGGATTATATATTTTCTATATACAACCTCAGATATCAGAGTATCACCTTTGATTTCCAGTAAACTCTGATGCGTTGTTTGTTTTGTTGGAGTTCTATCCTTCTTTAGTTATGGCATATACACTCCACTTTGAGGCTTAGAATTTAAGAATGTCTGAGTTCAACCACATTAAAAGCGTCAAGACCTATTGGGTCTTTAAGCGCGAAATTCAGCTGAAGTGAGTACTTTATTAAAAAAGATACAATTGAAGAGAACTGAAAGTATATTTGTCACGCTAGGAAAAATCCTTATAACTACAAGCATTAATTATATGAATAAAGGGAATGAAAAATTTTACTAAGAAATTTAAATTTCTTATTCAGATACAAAGTGCAGTTTAAGTTTCTAATTCGACTTTTATGTCTATATTTCTTATAGGTTTGTAATTTTGTATTACTTATTGTTAGCATATTCATTCATAAGGTAGCTTTACTAATTAGTATTCCATTTTGCCAACTATATTCATAATTTAGTGCAGTCCTCTTCAAGATGACCCATGGGTAATATGAGGTAGGTGCATGCCTTACCAACTTGGTGCTGCACTGAAATGCCACCTAAGCGAGGCAAAGTTTCACGCCTGTGCTACGCCTAGCTCAGGCGAGCCTTTAACAAAACTGAGTCTGACAGTACTGTTAAACCTACATTATTTTGTGATTTACCAGGAAAGTGTTTTTGTAAATCCAGTATGACTTTTGCAAAGTAATCATGGACAAATAAATAGCTTAGCTGCTAGAAGACCATACGCCCATATCTATATAACTTAACTATTCCACCACGTTCTTCCAATATCTAAACCATAAACCCAACTACCTTGGCATGAAGAACGATTACGGTTTGAGAGAGGGGGTGTGTTTGGGGTGGGGGCTGGGGGTTTCCTGAGATTTAGCATGGTTCTGAGAGCCTGACAGGAAAAGATTCCGAGATGGGGGTGGGTTGGATAGTTTGTGCTCGTAAATTAATCATTTCTGATTTCTCTAGCGGCCGGGGATAGGTAGATATTCAATTTTAGTCACTTCTCAAGGAGGCGGAGAAGCAGCGTCCTTTTTGCCAAAATTGTCTGCAGATTCTTCTAAGCCTAACTAACTAATGCGAATCATATGAGTTTCCATTAAAAAATGAAACAAGAAAAAGCAGAATTTTCTTTTCTTATCGTGTTTTTTTAATCTATTGGCCCTCTTTCTCCATTTTGAGTTTTCAGCTTTCTGTAATTCAAAGATCTGAAGTTCGTATTTTATATTTTTAGGGTATTTATTCCTTTTCTTTTTGTCTTTAGAGAGCTGCCAACACAGGCTGGGGTGCTGAGGAAGATCGAAAATCTAAGAGATGGTCGCATGACGGGTTTGAGGATTTTAAGAAGGAAAAGAAATTTGGGCAATCGAGTCGGCCTCCACGGCCTGATCACCAGGAAAAGGTCAAAGTCTCTGGTGAAGATTCACGAAATTCCAAAGCAAGAATCAGTGATGTAGAAAGGCACTACGAGCAGAGAGATTTTACTGCAAGAGATCATTATAAGAGAGATATCGAGCAGCACAGGTCAGATCTAAAAGGAAAGGATGGTAATTACAAAGAAGATCTGGATAGGTCACATGTGGAGAGAAGATCTAGGAGGTATGATGATGTAGGGAACTCGGGGGAAGATACTGAGAGAAAATCAAGAAAGCATGATGATGTACCAACATCAAAGGAATATGATAATAGGAGGGAAGAAAGAAGACAAAAAAGATATGAATCTGAATCTTATCACGCAGAAAAAAGAGAGAGCAGGGACTGGGACAAACAAGCTCGCCTCCGCCGTGATGGAAGGGATGAAGAAGATCGGAGCCAAAGATCACATAGATAATGGTTGCCTTATTTAGGACTTTATCTCAAAGACGTGGAGGTACATAGATGACTGAATCGTACTAAGTTTGCAACTTCAGTTCCAATTATGAGTACAATGCCTTATCTGACAGCCAGAGGTGATCGCCTAGGTTAAATGTGTTTGATCACCTAGCTTAACAGTGTTGGCACCATTCTTTTTGGGGGCGTTTTTGGGGGGGGGGGGGTACATCAAGAAGCTGTCTCAGAAGGAGGGGCCACTTAGTGCTCATAAGCAAAAGGCCATTTGGAAAGCACCTGAATTTAGAAATTCATCACCTGAAATCTCACTCTTGTGTGCTGTACTAAACAAGGGATTTTGGTTTTTAGCATCTCAAAATTTTCAGTCCAATTACATGTGCTTTCTGGAAGGATACAAGTGGCCATTTGCTGTATTTATAAGCTGATTTTGTCTTCATTTTGACTTAAAAGAGCAATTTTCACCTCTTGAAATTTTCCATTCCATTTGATTTCATCTTTTGAAATTTCCACATATTTTGTTCTGGCTCTGATGGTTGAATAGTTTATGTAAGGTCGAACTCTGACATGCGCGATGTACAGGCAGGGTGATATGCTTTTGTTGTTGGCTACATTCTTAATAATCAAAGGAAAAAAGAGTCAAAGCTTTGGTAGTCCATCTACACTGCTGAAGAAATCCTTATTCAATAGTAGTTGATTTGGACTAATGACCATGGTATGTAATTCTAATGTTTTTAACTTTATATTTTCCGAGAACTAAGAAATGTATGGACTATCTTTTATGTAATTAGACTGTTATTTCTTCAATTTTAAGACTGAAACCTTCTAATGGTTTAGTTCTAATTTTATCCAATGTCCTCGAAAAGTAACAAAATGGTTTAGTAGTTCGCTCGTAGCATGAAGATTGAAGAGTAGAGTGAGTATTACAATCAGCTTTCTTAAAGCTAGATATATTCCTTTCCGACCCAAGTCAATAGTGTTGTTGTTGGCTAGCTACAGACATAAGGGGAATGAATTTATCGTACTCGTAAATAGCTTATAGTTTCTGTATGAAATTTTGCAGTTACATTGTATCTATAAAAGAAAAAGAAACATCACTTGGCTTGGTGAGCTAAAAGACACGTTTGAATGGTAAAAACGCGCATCCTGTATTTACACCAAATTATACTAACTAATTATGGTTAAATGATAATGTGAGAGCTACAGTTTAATGATAATATTGTGGATGAAGCCATATATAATATGTTCATTCACTTGGTGTAAACATGATATTTGAATTAAGAAGATTATCACAAGCAATCCTACGAGAGCATGATGTCTCCTGGTATAAACTAATAACCTCGTTTTCCCTAAGAATCAGCTGAATTTGACACTGACACCATATCCTCTCAACAAACCTTCCACTATACTCTCACATATATCCAGCTATCTCTTTCACATGTGTTAGTACTCTTTCCCTTTTCTATATATTTACGTAACACATGCATTTTACTACATACATTCTCCAGATTTACATAAAAGTTACAAATTTAACTAACCATGAGCCCTACCTTGAAGATCAACAGGGACTCTTGTCACATCAAGAAACCATCATTTGAGCAGCAACAACGTCATCCAGTTATAATTTACACTCATTCTCCCAAAATAATTCGTACTCATCCTCGTGATTTTATGGCATTAGTCCAAAAACTCACTGGCTTTTCTCGTTCAGAAAATGACCTCTCATCTTCACCTAAGTCCGACCCAAATAATTATCATCATGATTACAATGGTAACAATGATTTTAAAGATGGGGTTTTTACGAATGTTGAAAATGAGTCTAAATCGGATGAAAATAACAGCATCAGTTACGCTAATGCAGGGAATATTCAGCTGGTTAGTGAAATTAAAGATACAAATAGTGAAGATGTTAATTATAATGATTTTGGAGATATTAATGATCAAGCTGATTTTTTGTGCTCAGCTCAATCACTCTTTAATTACACGGATTCCTTCTTCATGCGCAGTATGAAGGAGCTTCCAGATTATTGAAGTGGATTTTTCAAATTTTATATTACAACTATTACTCTTTTATTAGGAGTATTATGGTTCTTTTTTTTGTTTTCTTCTTCAGTTGTGATCTCCTTTTTTATGATCTGGAATTAGTAATATATCTTTCATTCTTTATAAGTCGAGAATTTTTATGGTTGATAGTGTTAGGATATACTATAAACCATGCGTATTAATGTATTCGTTTGTGCATCCATTGCTTATATAGTGGATGATTTAGTGTATAGAGATTAGCTTATACACGGAAGATCAAATTAATGGTTCTTATAAGTCATAAAGTTTATGTTCACAATCTAATGATGGGATTGGACAAGCCATCGGAATGGTTGTAGCACAAGACCAAATATAATTTATCTTGATTATGGGAATGGTTTAATTCCAACTTCTTGTGCTAGTACATTTTGTATGTATTGAACGGATCAAGTAGAGATAAGTATTTTATACCGTCTTTATAAAATAATTTCTCTAGTCCATTTAATGTACTTAAACTCAAAATCCTGATATAATTATTATTAGATGTGTAGTTGTTTTGATTTATTAAAAGACGAGATTCTTTCGCGAGTCAATAAACATGGTAAATTGGATAACAATGATATACATTGGCGAAGTAATAATTAGTTGATGAAATCCATGTCTCGGTTTTGAGATTGATGATACTCCTTTATGAAAGCTTATAAATTTTTATGTGTAAACCCTGCCGGTGAATTTTGTATCCAACACATAAAATAAGTTAAGTGTAAGTCTAAAGGAAGTAATCAATAAATTAAATAGTCAGTAATTTAATTTGATTGATTAGTATCTGAATCTTAACATGGGGAGTTAGTGGAATAATTCGTAGTTTATTATGATGGAAATTAATTTTAAAATTTTGAAATTAATATCATAATAGGAAGCCTTGTTAATTAAATTCTGTGGCTCCTACTGTGCCTAAATAATAAGCAAATAGTGGAAACTGTTACTTAGTGAAAAAGAAAACGTGGAAACCGTCCCTTGGTGGGAGAAGGAAACCTAATAGGTTTCAAATAAGGTTTTGACCTAAAAAATGCAGCTATATATATGGATATTGGGGCTAGACGTTTTTTCACGATGTAGACTGCGATTTCTGCTAGAATTTTGCCCACCCAAAATTCTCTATTTTCGGTTATTGTTTGGGTAACACAGTAGAAGACTGTGGAACTCTGCTAGTGCATATTTCAATTAAGGAACTGGAGAACGACATAGATTTGCTGTGTTTACGCTTCAAGAGGTAATCCAAAAATCTCCATATGTGCTAGTTATTTAGATTACACGTGAATAAGATTCTGTTATTGCTTCCGCTGTGGTATATATTCCATCAATTGGTTTCAGAGCCTACTCACGTCTAATTAAATAATTAGGATAAACCATAAGGATTAATATCATGTTTTATATGTAAGTTTTGAATTACATGCAAAGCTTGTTTTTCTGAAAATCTGCACTGCTTTGGCGTGATTATCTGTTATGGGTTGTATTGATTATTCTGAAAACTTGATGTATCCTTTTAATATTGGTGATGTTGAGTTAGAATAATCTGAAAGTTAAATTTTATCATGTAAAACAGAAAAATAAGTTTTGCCGAATTAGGGCAGAAAATCGGAGGTCAAAAAATTGCGGACTCCGATTGACCCGAAACTTGGCAGGTCCATGCGAAACGGCCCAGTAAGCAATACTCATGAATATCATCATGATCTAAGTCGTTTTTGGGCTTTCGGGGTCGTTTAGATGGTGTTTTTGCTGTTTTCTAAAATTTTGAATTTTTTATAATTCCAGTAATTGTGGGGATCAATTCCCTTGGTCCCCGGGGTTAAAAATTAGTGATATAATATCTTTACACATTGACGTAGGTCTTCTTCCATATCGGATAAAAATATTATGAATAATCACTATGTTATACTAATCATTGATTATTTGTATTTACTCTCCATTTGAGTATGCGCGTTGGTTCAATGGGATTAATATATGTTGAATATTGATATTCACTTGGCTTAAATTAACAGTTTACTCTTCATCTGAGTATGACCTGTATAAGTTTATGGAGTGAAAATTTGTCATTATATATGTATATTTGCAAGAATAGCTTCTTTCCTATCGAAATTTGTTGTTCAAGGTGCATAGATTGTTTGTGTGTATATATATATATATATAGTGTGTTTTAAATTTTAATGTTCATAGTACAAACTGATTTGATCTATTTAAATATTTAATGTCTTTCATATTGACAATGACTGCTTTTCATCCAATTAGTGCCATTCTTACTCAAAATAAACTTGAGGATCCGAATTATGTTGAATGGAAACGAAATTTGGATATTGTTCTAATTGTTGAAGAGTACAAATTTGTGCTCGATGAGGTGTGTCCAGAAAAACCTCGAGATGATGCCACAAATGATGAACCAAAGGCTTACCAGAAATGGATTAAGACTGATGAGATGGCGCAATGTTACATTTTGGCATCCATGTCAAATGTTTTGCAACATCAGCATCACTCGATGGAGTCTGCTTATGACATTCTGGAAAATCTCAAAGAAATGTTCGGAGATCAGAATCATGCAACTAAGCAGACTTCCATGAAAGCCCTTCTGAATACCAAAATGGTTGAAGGTTCATCGGTCAGGGACCATGTTCTGAAGATGATGAGTCTTCTGAACGAACTGGAGGTTCTTGGAGCTAACATTGATAAGGACACGCAGGTTGAAATGATCCTGCAGACTTTGCCTGACAGTTTTAAGCAGTTTCGCCTGAATTATAACATGAACAAAATGGATTTGTCCCATGCGAAATTGCTGAATGATCTGCAGTCGGCAGAGACTATTATCAAGTCACAAGCTCCTCCTGTAGCATTGAATTTTGAGGCAGGTTCTTCTTCTAAGCTGAGAGGTGGGCAAAAAAAGAAAAAGGCTCAAAAACCTTCTGTTGGTGGCACGGCTGCTGGTGTGAAAAAGTCTAGGGCAAGTGTTATCACTGCAAGCAGCCCGGGCATCATAAGAAGCAGTGTCCAACTTATCTGGCCAAGCTGAAAAATAAACTAGGTGATTTACATCTACTTGTCAGTGAAACATTTTTAGGAGCTGTTTCTACCATGTCATGGTGTGTAGATTCGGGAGCCACTAATCATATCTGCACTTATTTGCAGGGGTTTCACGTAACGTGGCGGCTAAGTAGAGGAGAAATCAACGTTTATCAAGCAGATGGTTCAGCAGCCCCAACTTTAGCATTAGGAAATATTAGTATTTCGTTTGGTTGTGGTAGAGTTTTAGCTTTAAAAGACACATTATATGTACCTTCCATTAGAAGGAATTTAATTTCGGTTTCTAGCGCTATGAGAGATGGTTATGATTTTAATTGTCATGACATTGATAAATGTGTTATTACTCATAATAAGCATTATATCTCTTTGGCTACATTAATTAATGGTCTTTTTGTTGTTGACTCTATTCCTAAATCGTTACCACTTAAAGAACTGAATAATGTTAATTTACCAAGTAAGAGAGAAAGTTCTTCTGAATTGAGTGAAACATATTTATGGCACTTGCGTTTGGGTCATATAAATCTAAACAGAATTTCGAGGTTGGTCAAGGATGGACCTTTAAGTTCATTGAAAGTGGAGGCACTACCAACTTGTGAATCTTGTTTAGAAGGAAAAATGACAAAATGAATTTCCCCTCAAAAGGAAATCGGGCAAGTGATAAATTAGAGTTAATTCATTCTGATTTGTGTGGTCTAATGAATGTCCAAGCACGAGGTGGATTTGAGTATTTTGTGACTTTCACAGATGATTACTCAGAATATGGATATATTTTTTTGTTGCGTCGAAAGTTTGAATGTTTTGAAAAGTTCAAAGAATTCAAGACTGAGACTAAAAAGCGACATAATAAACATATCAAGACACTACGATCTGATCGTGGTGGGGAGTACCTCTCTACGGACTTCATTGCTTATTTATCAGAATGTGGAATTACATCTCAATTATATGTACCTGAAACTCCACAACAAAATGGTGTAGTTGAAAGAAGAAATAGGACTCTTATAGAAATAGTTAGATCAATGATGAGTTATTCCGATTTGCCTTCTCGTCTTTTTGTGGACATGCCTTAGAAATGGCGAATTACATTCTGAACTTAGTTCTTTCAAAGTCAGTACCCTTGACCCGTGCAAGCCTAGTCTACCGCATATTTGAGTTTGGGGTTGTCCGGCACATGTGCTAAAGGGGAAAATGGATAAATTGGAGGCAAGAACGGATGTATGCGTGTTTATAGGTTATCCAAAAGGGACGAAAGGTGGTTTATTCTATTGTCCTAAAGATAAAAAGGTAATTGTTAGCACAAATACCAAGTTTATGGAAGAGGACTATTTGATGAACCATGTTCCTAGATGTAAACTTGTTTTACAACAACTTAGCAAAGAAATGGAAACTCAATCATCTGAAAAACAAAACAACCATATCCAAACCCCGGAAGTTGATTTTGACATACCATTGCACTTTAGTAGTGGGAGAAATGTCAATAGACAATGTTTCACGAGAACAAGTGCCCGAAGTCATACTACCACAAAGTAGTGGGAGTCATGTTGAGCAAAATACACAACAGGAAGAAGTTGTTGATATCCATGTGGATAGCATGGAGACTCAGGTTCCTGATGATGATGTGGTTCAACCACAAAATCAAAATGATGTTGTTGCAACTGATGTAGTGCATAGTCATAGTGGAAGAGACATAAGATAGCCCGTTCGTTACACGCTCTTGAGAGAATCATATGATAGGATCCCTGAGGAGCCTACCTCCGAACCTGTCAATTACGATCGAGCACTACATGATAAGGATGCTGATAAGTGGGTTGCTGCAATGAAATCGGAGATGGAGTCTATGTACTCTAATCAGGTGTGGGATCTTGTAGAACCAGTTGATAGGGTTAAACCCATTGGATGCAAGTGGATCTATAAGAAAAAGAGAGGTGTACACGGAAAAGTAAAAATTTTTAAAGCAAGGCTTGTAGCGAAAGGGTTTACTTAGAAAGAAGGGATCGATTATAAGGAAACTTTCTCGCCAGTAGCCATGTTTAAGTCTATAAGGATTCTCTTATCCATTGCTTCTCATTATGATTATAAGATTTGTCAAATGGATATCTAGACATTTTTCCTTAATGGAAGTCTTGATGAGTGCATCTATATGATGCAACCAGATGGTTTTATCAAAAATGGCAAAGAGCACATGTTGTGTAAGCTTAAAAGGTCCATATACGGACTAAAACATGCATCTAGGGCATGGAACACTTATTTTGATAAGGGGATTAAAACTTTTGGTTTTAATTAGTGTCTTACCGAATCTTGTGTATACAAAAACTGGGATGGGGACAAAGTGGCATTTTTGATTTTATATGTAGATGACATACTGCTCATAGGATATAATGTGGGCATGTTGAGTTCAGTTAATTAGTGATTGTCCACGCATTTTGATATGAAAGATTTGGGAGAAGCGGCTCATATCCTTAGGATCAAACTCTTGCGAGATCGCAAGAAAATGATATTAGACTTGTCCCAAGGTCTTTATATTGATACAATACTCTCCAGGTTTAGCATGTATGATTTCAAGAAAGGATTTCTTCCTTTCAGGCATGGAATTTCTCTATCTGAAGATCAGTCTCCTAAGACCGATGAAGAGATAGAAAAGATGAAGGCAGTCCCTTATGCATCAGCTGTGGGGAGCCTCATGTATGCTATGTTATGCACTAGGCCTGATATATGCTTTGCCGTTGGTGTTGTTAGCAGATTTCAGTCTAATCCTGGGAAAGAGCATTGGACAATGGTTAAACATATAATCAAGTACCTGAAAATGACTAGGGATTACATGTTGATCTACCATTCGGATGATCTTGTACCTTTGGGTATACTGATTCGGATTTCCAATTAGACAGAGATTCTAGAAAATCTACCTCAGGTAATGTGCTTACTCTTGAAGGTGGAGCCATAAGTTGCAGGAGTATCAAGAAAATTTGTGTTGCTGATTCCACCATGGAAGTCGAATATATGGCAGCCTCTGATGCAGCCAAAGAGGCAGTTTGGCTCGGTAGCTTCCTGAGAGAGTTGGGTGTAGTTCCTTTGATTCAAGCACCAATTACGCTTTATTGTGATAATAGTGGTGCGGTTGCAAATTCAAAGGAGCCACGAAGCCATAAGAGAGCAAAACACATTGAGCGCAAATATCATTTAATTCGTGATATAGTGCAAAGAGGGGATGTAGTAGTCACCAAGATTGCGTCGGAAAACAACTTGGCGGATCCGTTTACTAAGAGCTTACCACAGAAGACTTTTGATAGGCTTGTAAACGGAATGGGTGTCAGAGTTGTAGACGCATGGTTATGTGTCTAAGTGGGAGATTTTTAGGTTATACTATAAATCATGCGTATTAATTATAGTATTCTTTATGGAACAATTATTTATTTATTTATTCAATTCAATAAAGTTTTAATTGAAATAGATCATGTATTCGTTTGTGTGTCCATTGCTTATATAGTAGATGATTTAGTGTATAGAGTTTAGCTTATACATGAAAGATTAAATCATCGGTTCTTATAAGTCATAATGTTTATGTTCACAATCTAATGATGGAATTGGACAAGCCATCAGAATGGTTGTAGCACAAGACCAAGTATAATTTATCTTGATTATGGGAATGGTCTAATTCCAACTTTTTGAGCTAGTATATTTTGTATGTACTGAACGGATCAAGTAGAGATAAGTATTTTATACTAATTTTATAAAATAATTTCTCTAGTCCATGTAATGTACTTATACTCTTAATCCTGATATAATTATTATTAGTTGTGTATGTCATTTGTTGTTTTAATTTATTAAAAGGCGAGATTCTTTCGCGAGTCAATAAGCTTGGTAAATTGGATAACAATGATATACATTGGCGAAGTAATAATTAGTTGATGGAATCCGTGTCTCGATTTTGAGATTGATGATACTCCTTTATGAAAGCTTATAAGTTTTTATGTGTAAACCCGGCCGGTGGATTTTGTATCCGACACATGAAATAAGTTAAGTGTAAGTCTAAAGGAAGTAGTCAATAAATTAAATAGTCAGTAATTTAATTTGATTGATTAATATCTGAATCTTAACATGGCGAGTTAAATAAGGTTTTACGGAAGAATTTTGAAATTGAACTAAGGAGTGCAATTACGAATTTTTAGTGGAATAATTCGTAGTTTATCATAATAGGAAGCCTTGTTAATTTAAATTCTGTGGTCCCTACTGCGCCTAAATAATAGGAAATAGTGAAAAGTGTTACTTAGTGGAAAAGAAAACGTGGAAACCTTTCCTTAGTTGGAGAAGGAAACCTAATAGGTTTCGAAAACGATTTTGACCTAAAAAACGCAGCTATATATATGGATATAGGGGTTGGACGTTTTTTCATGATTTAGACTGCGGTTTCTGCTAGAATTTTGCCCACTCAAAATTCTCTATTTTCGGTTATTGTTTGGGTAACACAGTAGAAGACCGTGGAACTTTGCTGGTGCATTTTTCAACTGAGAAACTGGAGAACGACATAGATTTGCTGTGTTTACGCTTCAAGAGGTTATGAGAAAATCTCCATATGTGCTAGTTGTTTAGATTACACGTGAATAAGATTATGTTATTGCTTCCGATGTGGTATATATTCCATCAGATAGTCCCTCCGGTCCACAATAAGTGATCAATTTATTTTTATATTTTGGTCCAAAATAAGTGTCCGTTTATATAATCAAGAAAAAAATTCAATTTATTTTTCAAAATTATCCTTATGTACGTACCCCTAAAAATTTTTTTACTCTTCATATTAAATTATGTTGCAAATTTAATTAAGGGAAGTTTAGTCGCACTAACTATTTTATTTAAAATTTAATATTTTCTTAATGGGTGTGCCCAATGCAAATTGATCAGTGGACCAAAGGGAGTATATATTCGGTAGTACATATAAATGCATAACTTCCTTTTCTCGTACTCTTTATGCTTATGAATCTCACAGCCTTAGTGTTGTTAGTTCAATCCAGCCATTATTTTTAGCATGGAATATACTATACAGTTTGGTGAGTTTTGTGTTAAAATTTTTAAAAGGGGAATCCATCAAATTAGGATCCTGGAACAAGACAAGTTAAGAATTTCATTAATTAAAGCAGCATCTTTGATTTCTATGATAAGAGCAATTGCTATCTCCCTTGGAAGATTGGATCAACACACAATGAGTACTTCATAATCAGTAGGATCAACACACAACGAATTTCCCTTTATTATTAAGGAAATAATTTTGAAACTACTTTTTTGCACCAAATACACTTTGGTGCATAGAAATTAGAGAAAAGAAAGATACACATGAAATATGAGTATACTGATCATATATATTCCAAAAGAAAAATAATTTCTCATGTAGTTTTAAACTAAGAATCTTAATTATCTTTTAAGAAATATCATATATGTAATTATTTCTAAGAAAGATTATATCAGCTAATTAAACTTTCTTTCAATAATTAGGAAAATATTTTGTTAATTTGTAAAATATATCATAGCAGAATATGTTTTATAAACAAATCTAAAGTGACATATTCAACATACATGTTAAAAATTAAGGTGTAAGATTCTTCCAATGCTATTATGTATACTCTATATATTATCTCAATATTTGAGATAACTAAAATCCAAATTTAGCCATGAAATTTTAGGAAGTAGCAAGAAATGAGGAGATAGCATGGAAGCATAACAAGATTTACACCTTATGTTCTTGGCCTCACCCCCTTTTTTCCTCCTATAGTTCAACATGACACATATATCATAAATTACGAAAAGAAACAAAAATTGCCCGCTATCTCACACAGAATTTATTTTAAAATTGTAATTCGAAAATAATATTATAACAATGTTGTGACAAATTTGGCATATAGCAATAATGCAAGCATCGGGTCCACGCTCTACAAGAGATTAGGTTCATGGGAGAAATACAATAATGTATTTATTGAAAAAAACTGAACATTCTAACCTTTTTCCTACACCACTCTTTTAATGCGATGAACTCAACTTCTTCCTAACTTTCTCCCATCTTTTTTTCTTTTCCATTGTCTGGACTCGCAATCTGTTATAAAAAAAACTGGCCACAATAATTTTTAAATAAATGAAAGCAGGAAATGCAGCATGCTCAAGAAAGTCAATGACGGTTGTGGGTGGTAATGACACATAAATAGAAACAGGTAAAGTGCACAGGAAACACAGACACTCTAGACATGTGCTCATAATTTTACGGGTAGAGTGTAAACAAATCTTAACCCCGCCTAGGAGGATGAAAATGTTATTTTTAATAGACCCTCGGCTCAAGGAGATATAAAAATGAGATGATAATAACAAGTAGTAATAAGATAAACAAAGTGGAGGAAACAATCAGGTGGTAAACAATTCATGTGTTAGTCGAGAAAATTAAGGTATAATGTCTTTTAAAGAATGAACTTATAAACATGGAGATTGTCATTCCAAATACTTGACTCGACTTTCTAATGATTGTCATATTTGAGACATATCTTCTACTTTTAACGCGAAATATATTTATTTTTTTTCCAGAAAAATACTGTAATATATGTTTCACAACATTGCAGTAGTTAATTCCCTCTAATATATTTCTTTTTGCCTTCGTCTAACAACTCTTTGGTACTACAAGAGTTTTACAAAGAGAAGAAACAAGTCAAAAGTAGAGTTTTCTTTATCTAACCTCACCAACAAAGAGGAAACTTTATGCATAGCTTTCAGCACAATGTGGTCGTAAACACAAGTTATCGGCATTTTTCGGACTTGAGGAAGGTTAGTTATCACTCACGCACATGGAACGACACCACTAAGTTGTGATCCCAAAATAAGAACTCTTTTCTTCAAATTTTATTGTAAATTTAAATACATTTTCTTACTACTGCATTAAGTGGGAGTGTGAGCTTAAAGATAAACCAAGTTTAAAAAAGACCTTTATTATATCGGTAAGCATATAAATTTTATTGGAATTACATCCATGAAATAATGAGACTCATTATAAAATTCAAGATATGTTAGTTCAAATAAGTTTATTGGGCTAATATAATTGAATTAATTATAAGTCCAATATATATGGATTAAGCCTTAATCCATTGTGCTAATCCATTTAGTTGGGCTAAAGTGATGATCCCACTTCATTAAAGCCAAGATATAATCTTCCTAGAGGCCCAGTTTGGTACCACATATCCAATGACGTGGCATGCCAAGTCAAACGAAAGCACAATATGACCATGCTACGTATCAAAATGACAAGGCATATCAAGTCACATTAAAAGACCAATATAATTGTGCCACATGTGCAAATGACATGTTTTGGCCAATCAAATGCCGCCATGTCACACTTCAATTTGATTGGTCGGAAAGAATTTGTTCTTATCATAGCTCTTCCTTTCCAAAACTATAAGTAGGGATCTTCATAACCTAGAAAAGACACCAGAAGTTATTACCAAAAGCAAGAAAGAGCTCGTGCATCAAACACTGCAAATTCCTCCACAAGTTTCAAGCTTCAAGCAATCAAGTTCAAGTTCAAGTAATCAAGTTCAAGCTCAAGAACGAAGAACAATTCAAGATTTAAGGAGTACGAGTTCAAATCATAGTTCGTGCTAATTGAATTCAAGATCATTGTTCGTGAAAATAATATAGTTTCAAGATCAGGTTCAAAGACCCTTGAATTTATTTACTATTGGAAAGAAGAATCAGAAGATTCATAAAGATTGTACACTCAAATATTCGAAATCAAATGTTACAATAGTTTCAATATTTTTGGTCTTAATCTTATTTTCTTGATACAAATTTTAATATCTACTGAAGAGATTACTCTCAATGTGGACCGACTATGGAGAGATTACTCGCAATGTAAGCTGACTACATGAGAGATTACTCTAAATGTGGCCCGACTACCGGAAAGATTACTCTTAGTGTGGCTCGACTACTGGAGAGATAATTCTTAAAGTGGCCCAATTATCAGAGAGAATAATTTAAGGTGCAAAGGGACTCATATGTACACCTTAAGATTGGAAAGTTTTAGTTTCTTTTAAGGACAAACCCGCAAAGAGACAAACTTAAGGTGCAAAGGAAATTATATGTCCACCTTAAGATTGAAAAGTTATAGTTTCCTTTAAGGACAAACCCACGAAAAGGACAACTTAAGTTGCAAAGGGACTTGTATGTCCACCTTAAGATTAGAAAGTTATAAAGCTTCAACTCGAAGACTTCATGGACTTGATGATGTCGACTTGACTACTTGGAAAACTTTGAAGATTTGGCAGACTTTGCATACTTCAACTTGAAGATCGACAAACTTGAAGATTCGACAAACATTGGCATTTCAACCTGAAAAATTTGAGGGCTCAAATACTTCCACTTGAAGACTAACAAGTTTGAAGACTGAAACTTGAAGACCGACGGACTTGGAGACTTCAACTTGGAGATTTGGAGGGCTTAAATATTTCAACTTGAAGAGTAGAGAACGTAAACTATTCAACTTAAAGACCGACGGACTTGAAAATTTTAACTTGGAGACTTTGAGGTCTTAAATATTTCAGCGTCTCTTTTGCTTTACATTGTCTGGCTTATATCTTAGTCGCATAATTTTCAGCTTTACGCGCTTGAAACAAAAGATTCATATTTTACCGTGGGAGAGTCCAAATAATGAACCGTTTGATTTTTCGGAAATTAGACTTCAATATCTTAAAGATATCCAATAATTAGAATCAAACACCTTCAGAATCGACCCAAATAATATTTTGAAACCAACATTAGATTTTACCTTGTTGAAAAATTCAGATTTGCGCAGTCACACCAAAAAAATTATATCTTGGTGTAGAAAAGTCAAAATCATGAATCGTTTGATTTTTAAAAACTTAACTTGCAAATTTATAACATATCCAAAATAAAAAATTTAATTCCATGAGGATAGTTTCAGATAATAGTCCGAAGTCAATATTAAATTTCGACGTGGCGACCGTTTCAGATTTGCACGACTTTACCAAAACTTTTGTATCTTGCTGTAGAAATATATTGAAATCATGTACTGTTTGATGTATTGGAAACTTAACTTTCAACTATAAAATATCCAATATAAAAATTTAATGGATTAAGGATATTTCCATATAATATTTTGAAGTTAATACTAAATTCTGATATGGTGACGATTTCAGGTTTGCACAACTTCACTAAAATTTTTGTATCTTGAAGTAGGAATATCGAAATCACGGACCAATCAATTTCATGAAAACTAAATTTCGAAATATAAACATATCCAAAATATATAATTTAATGCTTTAAGGCTAGTTTCAGATAATATTTTGAAGTCGACTTGGGTTTCTGATATGCCGACAGTTCCAAGTTAGCGCAGCTTTACCAAAAGTTTTGTATCTTGGTGTGGAAGCCTTGAGATTGTAAGACATTTTTAATTGTCAGAAATTGAAATTCAACAACTTCATTCTCACCAAACATCTAGGTTTCAAGTTTCATTGAATTTGAAACGTCATGAAGGCACACAACAAAACTTGCAGGTTTGACGAACATGAAGGCATACCGAATCCAAGGACTTCAATGCAAATGCTTGGTAGCATGCAAAAAAGATATTAATCATTTTATTGACGTCACCAATTTACCCTAGTGGCCTGCCCCCTTTAAATCAAATGGGATGCATAGTTTAATAGAAGAATGATATCTCGACTCTATTTTCAAATGTTGATTGAATGGATTATAGTCCATCATACTTCATTCGGACAATAATTGGGGGATTATATATCTTTTGAACTTATGTGACTGAACTCAGAACAAAATTCTAAGCTGCCTATGTACCTCAGTGAAAAGGATCAAATCATATCATAGTTCAGAATGGGTGGAATATTTTTCTTACATCCTAGTTTTACATACGCCTCTTTTGAGATTTTCAACCTAGTGGACTCCTTTTTTAGGTCGTACACGGTTTATACGTTTACGGTCCATAAGAATAGGAACATGCAGTTTGGGCTCATGCGTCAAGAAGATTTGTAAATTCAAGGATAATACATCTTCAAAAACTTACCATTGATAGGGACGATTCTCATGCCATCTGCATCAACCAGCTTGCAAGTCACATTTAAATAAGCTTCTTGCACGACATATGGACCATCTAATTTTAAAGTGAACTACCTTACAAGTTTATGGGAAGTAACAATGGGTCTTCTTATGGCAAGGACTTCATCTCCTACCTGAAAGGATCTTGGGCGAACTCTTTTATTGAAGGCGCGCGACAATGTAACTTGATAACATTCAAGACTCTATTGAGCTTCCAATATTTTCTCATCAAGATCCTCCAACTCTGCTAATCTAAGTCGAGCATTTTCTTTATCAATGATGCCTTTTTGAATAGCTAATCTTAATAAAGGTATTTGATACTCGAGTGGCAAGACGACTTCAACTCCATGAACACGTGCATACGTGGTTGCTTGTGTTGGCATGCAGTGAGTTGTCCGATATGCCCACGAAGCTTCCTCCATATGATCATGCCAATATCGTTTGGACTTGGAGACGATTTTCTTTAACAAGTTGCATAGAGTCTTATTGAATGACTCGGCTAGATCATTAGTGGAAGCATTGTACATAGAAGAGTTACGTTTCTTAAAGATAAAGAGTTCACAAATCTTGTTCATCAACCTATTGTTGAACAACTTTCCATTATCCGTTATTATGTAATGAGGAATGCCAAAGCGATAGATAATGTTTACTCGGATAAAAATTGCAACATTTTCCTTCTTTACTTCCTTAAGAGCAACAACTTCATCCCATTTTGAGAAGTAGTTAGTTCGATCCAATATGTATAGATGCCCACCAGAGGACTTTGGAAGTGGTCCAACAACATCCAATCCCCAAGCATTAAACGGCCAGGATGCAACAGTCGGGTGCAATACTTCAGAAGGTTAATGAATAAAATTCACATGTAATTGACAAGCCTTGCATCTTCGAGCGTAATCTAAGCACGCCGTAGTTGGCCAATAATATCCCATCCTTTTTATATGAAAGTGGAGCTTTGGTGCAGAGTAATGTGACCCATATACCCCAGAATGTGCCTCTTGCAAAGCTTGGAGTGCTTCTTCTTCCCCTAAGAAATGCAAGAGTAATCCCTCAAATGACCTTCTGTATAGAGTATCTTTGTGGTAAATGAAGCAGGGTGTACGATGACAGATTCCAGTCCTACCCCTCAGATTTTCTGGAAGTATCCCATAACATAGGTAGTCGATAATAGGTTATCGCCATTCGTCTTTCTCAACTTCAAAAATAACGACAAGATTTTTGAATTTATTTTCTTCACCTTCAGCCTCATTTGGCGGCAGTACTACCTATTTTTGGCAGACAGTAACTTGCGCTTGATGAGACAGGATGAACGATGAAACTAGGGTAGCTAAAGCATCAACTTTCTTATTTTCTTTCCTGGCACATGCTGAATAGTCACATCACCGAGCCACCCCATTAATCATAATATGGGTGTAATTTAGGCTTCTTTAGCCCGTAACTACCTAAAAGATGATTGACCACTAATTGGGAGTCACCAAAGACTTGCAATTGCAATTGCTTCATATCAACGGCCATTTCAAGCCCAAGTATTAATGCTTGATACTCAGCAACATTGTTGGAACATAGTTGTGTTAAGGTGAAGGAGTAGGGTAGGAAGTTCACCTTGGAAAGGGGCAAATACTACACTGGCACCAGCTCCTCAATGAAGCTCAACACCATCAAAATACATCTTTCATGGAGGTTGAACATAAACGACCATTGTGTCCTTATCAGGTAGTTCGTCAGTTAGCTCCCAATCATCAGGTATAGGGAGATCTGCCAAGAAGTCCGTTAACACTTGTCCTTTTATAGCCTTTTGATGGATGTACACGATTTTAAATTTTTGAAACTGGATGTACAAACAAACGACATGATCTTGAAAGTAGTGCTTCAACTTTTCGATTGAGAAGCCTAGCGCCAAACATAACTTTTCAATTAGTAAATAATTCAGCTCATTTGGTGTCATCATCCTTCTTAAGTATTAAAGGGTGTTTCTTTCCCTTCACTATTTTCTTGGGCCAACAATGCTCCAACAAACCTTTCTTGTGTTGTAATGTATAGTATCATCGACTTTCCAAGTATAGGGGATGCCAAAACCGGAAGCTTTATCAAGTAGGATTTAATGCTTTCAAAGGCATTGCTACATGCTTGGTCCCATTTTAAAGGGACACCTTTCTTCGTTAGGCGACTGAATGGTTGGAACCTTCCAGCTACGTTTGAGATGAATCTCCTCAGGTATGCTAGCTTTCCTTGCAGACTTGTCAATTCATGAATATTGCGAGGCTCGGGCATTTCCAAGATTGCATCTACTTTGGCTTGATATATTTTAATCCTTCAATGCCGGACAATGAAACCCAAGAACTTTACAGAGGTAACTCCAAAGGTGCATTTTAATGGATTCATCCTAAGTTGGTATCTCCGGAGCAAGTCAAACACCGTTCTCAAGTCTTTCAAGTGATCACTTTTCTTTCTTGATTTTACCACTAAGTCATCAACATAACATTCAACATTGTTGTAGAGAAGTCATCAAAGATATTCTGCAAGCTCTTTGGTAAGTAGCACCCATTTTTTTCAAGCTAAAAGACAGTACCTTGTAACAATAAATACCCTTGCGTAGGTGTTCTTATGCTTTGAAATTTTTTTTGGAACTTGTTCCCCTTCTTGAATAGACCTCATCTTTCAAACATAGAGGTCCTCACAGGTGATTTTCCAAGTCGATCAAAGATAGAAGGTGTAACGACCCGGCCCGTCGTTATGGGAATTTCCACCCTGTTACCTTGCATTAACATATCTTATGCTTCTATATCAGTGTTAGAACCTATCGGGTGAGTTAGGAGTGAATTGAATGGAAAATGAAGCAAATAGCATGTTTGAAGGAAGTTTGAATATGGAAAGTCAATCTAGAGTTGACTATCGAGATAGAGTGCTCGGAATCGAATTCTGATGATTCGACTAGTTTCGGGGGATCATTTATGACTTAGAAGAGCAATCGGAATTGAATTTGGAGGTCCGGTGTAGTTTTAGGCTTGAATTGGCGAAGGTTGAATTTTGGCAAAATCCGAACGGTAGGTGAGATTTTGATCCGGGGGTCGGAATGGAATTTTGACAATTCCTGTAGCTTTGTTATGTGATTTTGGATATGTCTGCAAATTTTCAGGTCATTCGGACGTCGTTTGATCGGGTTTTGGATTGAATGTTAGTTTTGAAAGTTTTGAAGAAACTTAGGCTTGAATCCGTGTGGAAATGGTGATTTTGATGTTTAGGATGATGTTTTTATGATTGGAACAAGTTCGTATCGTATTTTGGAGTATGTTGGTGGTTTTCGTTGGGGTCCCGGGAGCCTCGGGATGAATTCGGGGGTCCAAACTGACCAATTTGTGCCAAAGGCACTGCTGTTTCTGCTGCAATAAATGCAGAGAATTTTTGTGCTTCGTGATCGCGAAGCTATGTATGCGATCGCGTAAGAGGAGAATGTTGAGCTCTGCGATCGCGTAGGGCAAAGCTGGGAAGCTCTGCGATCGCAAGGTTGAGTCTGCGATCGCGTAGTGTATCGGAGTGAGGCCGGAAAATTGTTCTTCGCGATCGCGGGAAGAGAGATACGATCGCGTAAGGTCGACTGGTTGTGCATCGCGATCGCGGGTGTATTGATGCGATCGCGTAGGGTCGCTAAGTGGGTCACTGCGATCGCGTCCAGGTTCACGCGATCGCGTAGAGGAAAAGTTGACAGCCCAGGATTTGTGCATCGCGATCGCGAGCCTAGTGTTGCGATCGCGTAGGGTTAAATGTTCGGGCAGTGAGTTAAATTGCAGAATAGAGGGCTCACGGGTTCATATACCCAAAAACATAATTTTGAGCTATAGAGAGAAGAAATCACGGGAAAACGCTGGGAAATCATCGGGTATTCATCAGAGGTAAGTTTCTTGACTCAAAAACATCATTTTATCGTAGAATTAACATCAATCTTCATGAATTTGGGTAGAAATTGTGAAGCATTGTGGCCTAGATATTGAAAACGAAAATTTGGGTTTTGAAAGGCCAACCGAACTCCGATTTTAGTAAATTTTATATGTATGGACTCGTGGCGAGACGAGGGTTCTGGAAATATGAGTTTCAAAATTTTTCGAGATATGGGCCCGGGGCTCGGGTTTTGCAAATTTCGTGATTTTTGATAGTTTTCGATTTCTTTCGATTGGGTTATGTTCCATTAGCCTATTTTGATATATTTGTGCTGATTTGTGCTAGTTTTGACGTGCGTGGACGCCGGTTCGAGGAGCTAAGGCATCGAGGGCATGAGTTTTCGTCAGTTCGAGGTGGGTAATACTTGTAAATGATGTCCTGAGGGTTAGTAAACCCCGGACTTGCACATCTTAGTGTTGTGTCGAGGTGACTTGCACGCCGGATAACGGGCGTGAGGTAGAGCACCATTGGGGATTGTGACTTGGTCCGTCCCGCGTAATAAATAATAACACCTAATTGTTGAAATGAATTGGACAAATTATCATGCTTGGGCTTCGTGCCGATTATTTGGATCCTTCAGGGATTGGTATCATTGTCTTGATAACACCGTGCATATTTTATTCTAAATTTAAGGTTTTAAATGGTATTTTGCTATTCAACATTTTTATAAGGTTATGAAAAGCTTGAACAATGTCTTAATAACATTTTTTTAGCTGTGAGCTAATATGATATTGTTGCCCGTAGGGCTTTCTTGATTATTTGTTAGACTGATTGGGGCCGAGGGCCATATGTTAGGGCATGACAATTTATGTGAGCATATGCATACACATGCATGGATCGGATTGCACGCCGCAGTGGTATACGGATCGGGCTGCGCGCCGCAACAGGTGTGATATTAATATTGTGCTTGGGCTGTAGGAGCCCCTCCGGAGTCTGAACCCCCACAGTGAGCACGGGTACCCAAATTGGATTGGGCTACACGCCGTAGAGGTCATATGCATTGCATGGCATACATACATTGGTTTACGTGTACTACGTGGCATAACATTCAGCACTCATACATTACTGGCACACATGCATTAGTTGCCTTATTGACCAGATCTCCTGGTGTAAATTGATAAGGAGTGCTGAGCCCGAGGGGCTGATTTGAGTGCGGACTTGCACTGCTTGAGAGTGTATCCAGGTATTGGTATATTATCATGAAAGAAAGTAGCTAAAAATCGAGATTTCTAAATAATCTACTCACATATGCTAGAAAGGGATAAAAAGATAGTTCTGTATTGTGTAGCATGAGATAGTGCCTATCGTGGTTTTCTTCCCTTCAGCATTATTTACTTTTATTACTGCTGAGTTGGAAGTACTCACACCCGACTCCCTGCACCTTGTGTGCAGATCCAGGTACACCATAGCAGGGCTGATTCTATTACGGTTCGGGAGTGCTTCTGGATAATCGAGGTAGCTGCCAGCGTTCGCAGGACCTGATTCTCCAGTTTGTCTATATTTTGTTCCGACCATCCCATAGTTGTGCACAGTTATATTCGCTATTTACACTTTGTATACTCTGTAGAGGCTTATGACTCTTGACCCTTCGGTCTATGGGAGTTGGTATGCGTTGGGACTTGGTTCCCCTGTTTCGATATATCCATCATTGTTATTTTACAATTGTTATGCTTAAATGGGATAAGGCGAGCTCATAGCTCTATGATTGTTGTTGATTGGTCGGGCTGGCCTAGCAGTGTGTTGGGCGCCATCACGACCGGATTTGGGGTCGTGACAAGTTGGTATCAGAGCCTAGGTTTACTAGGCATCATGAGTCTTGAGCCGGTTAGTAGAGTCTTGTGGATCGGTACGGGGACGCCTGTACTTATCCTCGGGAGGCTGCGAACCTTTAGGAAACACTCCACACTTCTTGGAATTCTTATCGTGCGTACTTGATTCAGATTGAGATACACCATTTTGAAACTCCTTCCGCACGTCTGAGTACGCTTCGAGCGCTCAGTAGCTGTGAGCACATGATTTTTGCACTAAGCCTTTAAATTCCAAAATTAAAATAAATATGTTTTTGAGTGCAATTACTTGCTTTGTTTGAAATTAGTTACATTTTTGTGTGTTTGAATAAGTAAGAAATTAGAAAAAATCAAAAAAATAGTAGTAAGTAATTTGTTAGTTTAGTTAATTAGGAAATTAGTAAAATAGCTTAAGTAGTAGAAATTAGGAAAAAATAGCAGAAAATTACCAAAAATACTAGGAAATTAGAGTAGGTAGTAAATTAGGATTTATAATTTTTCATAAAAAAAAAAGAAAAAAAAAATATAAAAGAAAATGCATAAAAAATCAATAAAATCAAAAAAAAATACAAAAAAATATAGCTTGTGTATAATAAAGATGGGCCAATTGGATTGAATTGTTTGGCCCAGCATATTGGCCCAAAGAGACGGCCCGCCTGGTTTTATAATCATCTTGATCTCGGTCGTCCATTTTGATATATCCAACGGCCGAGAATATTAGGTGAATTATTGGTATAATTGAATAATTGGGAGTCAATCTGAGCCGTCTGTGTGATTGGATCCAACGGCTAGAGACCTTAGTCTCATATGTGATGATGCTACGTCGTTTTAGTAACGCCTCCTGGAGCCGTTGATCATCATCAAATGAACGGCTTAGATTTCATCGTATATGTGGCCTATATAAAGGCTTTGTCTGAATGGCCGTCCCATTTTGGCCATTTCTCTAACCCTAGAGACGGCCGCCTCTCTCACCCTTCTCTTCATCTTCATCTTCTTCGTCCAAAAACCCTAGGCGGCCATGGCGGCCACCACTCTTCACGGTGGTCGCCGGCCATTCCCTTCACTCCCTTGCCTTCTTTTCTTTCTTCTTCACCTTAAAACACCCAGAAACCCTAAGAAACATCTCTTCTTCATAAATCCCGGTCACCGGAATCCTTACCGGTGATCGCCAAACAATGAACCACCGCCTGAAACCAATACCAATCGACGCCTTTTCATGAGATCTACCCAACCATACTAGCCTTCACCCTCGAATCAAACCCAATCGCTTCGAATATCCCAAAAAGGTTCGTCGGAACCCTAACTTCGGCGACCCCAAATTCAACCCTCAATCAAGACCTCACCTTTACCACTTCCAAAACACCCCTCTGCAATCAAAACTCAAAAAGGCCTCGTCTTTAGGCCTGAAAGAAGAATCAGAGAAAAATTGGAAGAAAAGGGTTCTGAAAAAGAATAGAGAAACATGAACGAATAAAGAAAAAAGAAAACAAGCAAGAATGAAAAGGAGTCAGAGAGTTCAAGAGAGGGTGAGGAGTGAAAGGAATAGGAAGCTCGGGGGACCGGCCCCGCAAGCTAAGTCCCTCGCCCCTTTAATTTTCTTTAGTTTATTAGGATGTCTGTTATTTCTTACATGTTTTGATCCTGACTTCTATGATTTCTGTGTTTAGCATGTTTTCTTGTCCTTTCTGATTTTTAAGTGAGTTGTTTGCTGTTTGATTATGTTCCCCGTAGTTCTGAAGTTCACATCTCTTTGTTGCTTTACTTTGTTAATTGTTGACCCTGCTATTCTGATTAGTTGTTTCACATGCTAGCCTAAGACTTTTCTGTTTATTTTCTCATGTTAAGCATTTCCTCTCCTTCTGTGTTTTAGTTAATGTCTGTTGCTTGTTTATCATTATGATCATTTCTTCTATTTTGAGATCTTGTGTTAGTCATATTGTCTTTGTTTCTTTGCTTTCATATAAGTTTCTCTTGTTTTGAATCTCTCAGCATGTTTTCTTTCTATCCTGTAGATTCTTAGTTTGTGCTTCGCATGTTAGCTATAAGATTCTTATATAATTATGTCTTCTTTTGTTCTATATCTCTTGCATGTTTCTTTAGTGATTAATTATAGGGTTTCTTTGCTTGCTTCTTTTGAGCCTGTTAATAATGGGATTTTTTGATTGTCCTGTTTTTTATGGTTCTCTGCTATAAGTTCAAAAATTTCATCTTTCCCCTGTCATTTTAATTGTTGAGTTGTGAGTCACTGATCTATATCTTAAGTTCAAGTTACTGTGGCCATTTTTGTTGCCTTTGGCTTTAATGATCTATGAAAGAATCAGGCTTCTTTTTCATCTTGTCCATCTTTATAATTGTTTGCTACCAATCATGTTAAGTCATAAGAGTCACTTTGAATTCCCTTTGTTTCCTCATCTGGTAGATATTATAGTCTTTGGATCTGTTTAGTTCTTACAGTCCAACTTTCTCCCATTGTCATGAATGCATAGTTTGGATAGTAGCTTAACTTCATTCTTTTCTCATCATTACATTAAGTTGTTTTTGAAGTATCTTGGTTGATCTTTCTTGTTTCTTTGTCACTGTTTCTCCATGTTCTTCCTTTCATCATCTTCATTTTATGTGTCATGCATTTGTGCTAGATTTAGGATTCTTCTTCACTGTTTCTTCATGTCTCTTCCCTTCTTTATCTTCATCTTGATCCATCACATATATACATAAGGCTAGGATTAATACTTGAAAAGATATATCATCTAACATGCCTATGCTATTGTGTGTACTCTGGGCTTAAATAAATCCTGTGTCTTAGAGTTTAATATTCTGAGCATGTTTATGCCTTGAACCTTGGTGATTCTGAATTGTTTAAACTTTCATGTGACTGGAACTGGTAGTTATTAAGTCTTAATTAGCATGATTTCATACTCTGTCTCATAAAATTAGATAATATGAATTAATCAACTGAAATTCAACCATATCAATTGCCTTCTCTGAGTTTTTGGTTGATTATTACATTTTGTTTGATCTTATGTGTCTTAATATGCAATCCATGTTTGAAACTGATTTAGTTTACTGGTTCTGGTTGAGTGTAAGTGTTTGATTAACATTGTTTGAACCCTAGGTGAATTGGTTATAGCTGTTAGCATTAGGATTTATGAAAGTGGTTAGTTTTTAAATAGGTATAAACTGAAAATGAACAAAAAATAGGTTGTTAGTTAAATAATTGGCTTAAGAATGGTCAACCTTGTAAAAGGGTGACCAATTCTATAAGCCCTAACACACAGTTCACTGTTAAACAGTGGCTGGTTGTGCAAAGGGGCTATGTCTGCAAATGCAGACTAGCCCAGGCTCTATATTGAGCCCTGAACAACAAAGTGGCCAAACCTGTAAGGGTCTTGGGCCTAGCTGTTCAGTATATGGCTTTAATAGCCCAAGCTAAGTCTCAACTTGAGACTGGTTAACTTTTAAATAGTTTAAACATAATAACAAAGCGGGCTATGCCTGCAATTAGTTTTAATTAAGAATAAATTGGTCTTAATTGACTGGAATTGGTTTAAAAGTGGCTAAAATTGAAATAGTTCTTAAGAATAAATCTGGCCAGCCCTTAAATACTAATGCCAGGGCTGGCCATTAGTTAAATAGGTTCAAAACAAGCTAAAATCTGCCCTAGGCAAGCTGGTAAATCAGCAGTGCCCTTAGGGGCATAATTGGGTATTAAAAAGGTAAAGTAGTAACTAGTAAGAACTTAGGAGGGTAATAGGGACATTCATGCTCCTGATTTCTGCAATTTTGCAGAGATTTAGGGGTATAATGGTCTCCTAAAAATGGGAAATCTGTAAAAATCTCAAACCCCTAAGGTTATACTAGTAAAAGGCCATAAAAGAGAATCTTTAGAACCTTCTAGCACATGCTGGAAGGGTTTTTAGTAACTGAAATATGGACCAAAGTGTAGAATGAATAATTTTAGGAGGGGGAAGTGGGATTAATCCCATACTTCTTCCCCAAGTATTCAGCCCTAAAGGTTAGCTATAAATACACCTTCAAAAGAGCTGAAAAGAGGGTTCCAAAAATCGGAGAAATCTGAAATATATCTGGGGTTCGAAAATTTCAGTAATTCTGAATTTATTCTCTACTAGTTTTATACCATAAAGTTTCGGAGTTTAGAAGAGCAATAGAATAGTAGAATTTCTAGGCTTTTCTCTCGGGTTGCTGGGTTATTTGCTTGGGATTTCTTATTGCTGTTGCTGTGGTCTTCGATTTGGTTGATTTTCAAGTCATCACTGTTGCATTGCTTTGCTTGAATCCACTGCTGATTACTTACTTGCATCCCCTAGACTCATTGGTCTTCTTCTCTGTGATTCCAGGTACTTTTCTACCAGAAATGAAGCTGTAATGGAATTTGAAATGAAGACTTGAAATTATTTTGTTATTCATCTGTAGTTTCACTTTTAATTTGTAGTATGCTGTAGTATATAGCCAAGAAGAACAGAAACTAATGCTGTAATGATGTAGTAGTATAGTAGTAATATAGTATAGATAGCTTATCACTTAGTTTAATTAGGAAAACTTAAAACATAAGTTAATTCATAATGCTTGCAAAACTAATAAGCACTAAGTTCACATTAATTTCGCAAACATCTGATCGTATAGTTGATTGCATTTTCACTGATTTGCATCTAGGTAATAATAAGTGTTGAAAGAGAAAAGTGTTAGGTCAAGCCACGGGTTAATAACCTGGTAATAAGTCGTGAAAATCATTAGTGTAAGCATATATAGATATCTGATTCATTCATCCATAGGTATCTTAAATGGAATAATAGGATCATTAGATTGCATAATTGTCACCTACATAATCTTAAGAGTTAAAGAAAGTAATATCACAGTAGGCTATTGAAAGGAAGAACTGGGGATATAGTATTAAGTATAAGATGCAATTGAAATTGGTATTGCAATTACACGCATGTAGTTAATTAGCTCATATTTTTAGTTTATTAGTTTAATCATTTCTAAAGTCCTCTTATGTAATCACACAGACCTCTTAGAATTAGTATTAGCTTTAAACCAGTAACTAATGATATGATCTTTTAGCTGTAAAAATGATAGTAATTTATAGTTTCATCAAGCCTGTACAGAGAACCACTGCTTTAGAGTTGTTATTCTATGTATGCGAATCTGATATAAATAAAAATGTTGGTGAATTTCTTATTGATCAAAACGTGCATCTTTGTTTGTTCATTTTCAATGTAATTCCATTTCTTTGTCTAAATTAGATTCTAGACGTGAGTCTGAACTTTGATAAGTAGCCAATTCGGCTAACGACCTTAAACTCATGTAAATACCTGGGCCTTAAAGGGCTGGAACAATGTAATATATGTGTAAAGCTTCAATTGTAACCAGGCCCATTTAAATAACAGAAATCATACGGGCCTGGGATTATTATAGTAATAGCATACGATTAAGGAAAGAACAAATATAGAAAACATAGTTAAATACAATTATCGAATCCTTTAATGAAAGTTGGGACGAGCCTCGCCCGAATAACACCGGGGCCCCCATTTAGTAGTGATATAATACAAAATAGACCCGGGAAAGCTAACAGCTAATTCCATAGCTTCTCCCAAAAGATTTAAAAGCCGATAGACGTTACTTTAAGGCACGATTTTAATATACCTTCCTATGAACGAGTGTGCACTTGGTGCGACTCAAATCCAAATCTCGGCAAAGCCGAAATACACCAAAAGTCATAGGCGTACTGGTTGCGGTATGACTCGAGGCGTATTTCCGCAATGTCGCAAATTCCTAAAAAATGACATTTAACGTAAAAGCACATTATGTTGTTAAAACCTATAACTGAGTCAAACAAAAGTCAAAAACGACAGTGGAGCGACCGTGCTAAAACCACGGAATCCGGGAGTGCCTAACACCTTCTCCCGGGTTAACAGAGTTCCTTATCCGGATCTCTGCTTCGCAGACATTTTAAAGAGTCAAAATTCCTCGGATTCGGGATCAACCGGTGACTTGGGACACCATTGTCATTCCCAAGTGGCGACTCTGATTAATCTCTAATGAAATCCCGAACCGATTGTCCTTAAATTGGAAAAACTCCTTCCCTTACGTTATTTTATCCGTCTCGGGTAATTGAGCGTCGGGGTATACCCTCAAGTGTATTTTATACATCTTACGCATGTTGGGGTAGTAAAAAGGGAGGTGTGACAGCTCTGGCGACTCTGCTGGGGACCCAACCCTGAATTTCGATTTCAGGGTTTAAGAACTCGAGCTCCTTAGAACCGCCGTTCGCGTTTTTTGTTTGACTTCATTATATGATTTGAATAACATGCTATGTGTTTTATCGCTTTGATATTATCTGGACTGTATATATAAAACTGTGCCGAAAACCCTTCTCTCTTCTCCCCCGGGGATGTGCTTACTGGTTGAGACTCCCCTTTCCGTTAAAGTCACCTTAAATTAAGAAAACAGAGGCCGGATAAGTTACAAAGCCGATTGACTCCGCGGGTCACCGGTACGTAGCCCCCTCCTCGATTCGAGTTGTCCGCTCGGGTACACGGTCTAGCAATCCATGAAACCGTAAGATTTTGAACATAGGTCTAGGACGATTATTTGCATCATATTTGACTTAGGGGACTCAACACAGGGGTTGGGTCCGTCTAGGACAGGTGACCCGGTATTGAAAAGACCGAGCATGCTATGTGTTGCATTTTATTGTCCTTGATCGTTATGCGGACCGGCGAAAATCCCGAGATTGGAAAATTGTTGAAAAAAGGAAAAGAGAGAAAGGAAAATAATGATTTATAGAAAATAGGTACATGGAAAATTTGAAAATTTGCAAAAAAATAGGTGGAACATTTTTGAAATAATTGGTCAAATAATCTGACCGAACTACGCAGGTTTGATTCTCGCCATTAGGTGGGATACGTAGGCAACCCTTAAACGGGTCCAACCACACTTTTAGAAAAAAGACCAAAAAGATTTTCTTTTCAAATAATCGAGGTGATTGCTATTTTTGGAAATGGCCGAATGTTCCGAAAGGACGACGGAAGGCTGTTTTTGCAAAAGTGGCCACTTCGAAAATTATTCTTTTCTTTCATTCAAAAAATTAAAAACTTGCATTGAAAAAGATTTTTCCTTTTCTAAATAAAATCACCTTAATAAATGTGCAGGACGAGCACGAGGATGAGTGAACAATTTTCCCTAAATAAAATCCCTTTGGAGCTGAGGTTATGGTGGCAGGACATGGGATCCGATGGTCAAGACTGGGTCAAAAAGTACTTGAAGGGCCTTACGGGGTTACTCGAAATAGTTCCTCGGGGTGATGTGATTAGAGCGTTGGTCTCGTTTTGGGATTCGGCACACAACGTATTTCATTTCCCAGATTTTGAGCTTACCCCAACTTTGGAGGAGATTGCCTTTTACATTGGGAAGACCGAGGTTCCGCTGAAAGGAAAATACCCGGTATCTCCGAGGACGGTGACGGTACATCGCTTCCTCGACTCTTTGAAAATTGCCCGGAATGTTCATAATGAAGATCTGGCCAACGGGTTTTGTTCTTTAAGCTTCATCTACAATAGGTTTGGACACGTTGGGGGTTTCAATGATCTTACCAACAAATTATGCTGTAAGTCCAACCGGGCGAAATGGGAAGAACACCGGAGGTTCGCATTTATGGTGGCATTTCTTGGAGTTGTTGTATTCCCGAGGAAGGATGGACATATCAATATAAAAGTCGCCGGGGTAGCCTCCACACTGATAGTACAAGAAAACTGTACTCTGGCTCCGATGATTGTTGCGGATATCTATCGTGCTCTGACCGCGTGCAAAGCGGGGGCTACTTTCTTCGAAGGGTGTAACTTGATCTTGCAAATCTGGCTAATTGAGCATCTGTGCCACCACCCTTCATTCTCGAGCTATGGTTCGGCCGATCGGACATGTTTGGAAGAGTTCAATGCGAGGACAAAAGAAGTAAAGTTGCCGGAGGGAGTCCAAGGTTGGATTGTGTATCTTCGATCACTAACTGACGGTCAAATTGATTGGACGTATGACTGGTTACCTCTTGACGAGGTGATTTATATGCCAACAGAGGGATCGCCATTTTTGATCATGGGGTTGAAGAGTATACAACCTTATGCACCCTACAGAGCCTTGCGACAGTTGGGTCGGTGTCAGATTATTCCAAGAGATGGGGATCTCAGTGTGCAGGCCGTGGAGATTGGTCCAGACGGGCAATTCCCGGAAGCAAAAATCCGGCAAATCTGGAATGAATGCCAAAATCTAAAGATTGATACTTGTGTGCCGAATAGAGCAAAGGGGGAGATATCACCTGGATACTCCACCTGGTACCGACGAGGGGTTGAACACGAACGTCTTTCAAAGAGACCTCACTTGCAAGACCTGATAGAGCAATCCGAGGAAAATCTGAAATGGGCGGCCAAGGAAAAGGAATATAAAGCCAAAATCAGTCTGTTGGAAGATAAACTGAGAAATCTTCATTTCGAAAGCGGTTTACAAGCGGTATCCGATGAAGTGGAGAAGAAGCAGTTGAAGAAAGAGAATGAGATATTGAAAGCTCAAATGGCTCAAATGAAAATTGCATCCGAGACCCCAGTTCGCTCGGTCCGGGATGAAAAGTTAATTGAGATTCTCCGGCGAAAGGTAAATGACTATAGCTTCGATTTGGATAAAGCGGAGAAAGAGTTAGTCATGGCTCGGAAGCAAATGGATAAGGATGCCGAGAGGAGAGCCAAATTGGTTCAACAACTGCAAGACAAGTATGATGCTGAAATAGTCCAGCTTAGGAAGAAAATAATCTCAGCCACGGCCAAGAGCAACAAGATTATCAAGGATCTTGAGGAAGAAAGAGAATATTGCTACACGACCATGGCTAGATTAAAATTGGAGCTACAACGGGTGCAAAAGGACAACCAACATGTCTTGGACGCTCGCAATCAACAAATAAGTCGTCTATTGCAAGAAAAAGGGGTCATCAGAGAAAAGATTGTTCGCATCGCCCAGTATATCACCCGAAAGACTCAGCTTTGTGAAGATATGACACGGAGGACTTTTGTATCTGCAGTTAAGTTTTTTGTACAACAAGTCATGGCCGACCTGGATAGGCTTCAAAGGGGTTTAGCATATAGGCCCGCGGCAAGGCCGAACGATGCCTCGCGGGCACTAGGTGTATTAATGTACTCTTAGGTCATGCATCGTCTTTTATTTTATTTTTCTTTTTCTTAAAACATCACTTTGTAATCAAGGTTTTGAATTATCAATGAGAAAACAAAGTGTTGTTACCAATTCTTTTACTTTATGTCATTTCCTTCATATCCGCTAGGCAAATAAATAGGGGCGTGATTATGAAAACGTCCAGGAAAAAGAGAGAGAAGAAAAAGCAAGAAAAGAAAAAGAAAAAAAGAGAGAAGAGAAAAAGCAAGAAAAGAGAAAAAGCAAAAAAGAAAAGAAAAGAAAAAAGAAAGAAAGAAAACAAAAGAGCGGAAAAAGAAAATTGATGATTGAAGTGAGCAGCGGCCGGGATGATGCATAACGACTCGAGCGAATGTGTTTGTCTTTGAAGTCGTTACATCTTATTCATGCGCTAACAACTAACAAGTGTTGATGTTTGTGAGTCCAGATTTTCTAGGCAACTGGCATACTGGCTACCCACTCATACAACACCAGATCCAAAAAGATGACAAAGGCTGTATCCCAGGAGATCGAGGCAACCATTGTGGACCCTGCTCACGAAGAAGAGATCGTGGATGTGGCAGGGATGAAAGAAGAAATGTACAAGTTAAGACAGCAGATGGCTGAAATGTACCAGGCTTGGTCGAGAGGTCAACCACTACCGGCCTATCCTGCTAACCCTGCATATGTCCCCCCAGCCAATCCTAACCCTGAGCCACCAACATTGAACTCATCCTCCACCTACCCCGATTACCCTCACTACTACGCTTCCACCTCCCAGATACCACCACCTCCAGCCAAGCAAACACCACCTCAGGTTCCACAAGTTTCTCTTGTATATGTGGCGCCTCCGCCTGCTGTTATCCACAAATCCTCTAGCGAACTAATGTTTCACATCCAGGATTCTCACTACTACCCTCCGGAGCCGACTTTCAGACAACACGAGTCTCACGCTCCGATGATAGAAGCAAGTGCCGGGCAGGAGGAGATGGCTCGGAAGGTGAAGAGTCTTGAGAACGCTTTCCGCAATATGCAAGGGCCGGGAGGGCAAGTAAGTGTAGCCTACAAAGACCTGTGTTTGTTCCCTGAGGTGCAGCTTCCTGCAGGATTTAAGTTTCCCAAGTTCGACATGTACAACGGACACGGGGATCCGGTAGCTCATCTAAGAGGATATTGTAGCAAGATGAGAGGCGCGGGAGGTAGAGATGAATTGTTGATGGCGTATTTCAGCCAAAGTTTGAGTGGATCAGCGCTGGAATGGTATACCCGACAGGACCATATAAGATGGTTCATTTGGGATGATTTAGCACAAGCTTTCGCTAGTCATTTTCAGTACAATCTGGAGATCATACCTGACAGGTTATCCCTTACCAAGCTGGAGAAAAAGCCAGGAGAGAGCTTTAGAGAATACGGTTTTAGATGGAGGGAACAGGCCGCTAGAGTGGATCCGCCAATGAAAGAAGGTGAGATGGTGGATTGTTTTCTGCAAGCTTTGGATCCAACATACTACGGCCATCTAGTGTCAACAATTGGAAAAAGTTTCAACGAAGTTGTGAAAATGGGAAGTTTTGTAGAAGAGGGTTTGAAGACAAACAAAATTATGAGTTTTTCGGCTATCAAAGCCACCAACCAAGCTATACAGAGTGGAAGCGGAGGAGTGATGGGAAAGAAGAAGAAAGAAGAAGTGGCAACCGTTGAAAGCAGGCCCTGGAGTCGCAACCCACATTATAACCCACCCAGACCTTACCGCCAACACCCACCAAGCCCGTCAACCCCATATAATCCACCACCACCATCTTACCCGCCAAATCCCTACAATGCACCGAGCCCATATAACCCACCACCACCACCATACCCACCGACCGTACCACATTACCATCACCCTCAAACCCAAGCTTATCCACCACCACCACCCCACGTGTGGAGAGCTCAAGCTCCACACAATGTGTACCATACCCAAAACACATACCCAACCCCTAAACCTTTCCGAAACCAAAATAGACCCAGGCCGGACGCTGATTGGAGAAACAAAGCAAGAAAGACATTCACTCCTCTCGGAGAGTCATATACCAGTCTTTTCCACAGGTTGAAAGAATTGGGGATGTTGAGACCAATCGCACCAAAAAATCCGAACCCACCCCCGAAAAATCTTGATTCTTCTGTCAGATGTGAATACTGTTCGGGAACATTGGGCCACGATACTGAGAAGTGTTGGCAATTAAAGAATGCCATTCAAGATCTTATCGATGAGAGGAGAATTGAAGTGCAGGCTCCCGAGGCCCCAAACATTACCCAGAATCCATTGCCGAATCACCACGAAACGAATATGATAGAGCTGGTGCAGGGTGATGGCAATCAAAAACCATCTCAGGCCGTCATGATGATAAAGTCGAGTGACAAGTTAGAGAAAGAAATTGTGAAAGAGGAAGTAATTGTTGAGAAACCAAAGCCAGTGGTGATGGGAGGTTTAAAGGTGGTAGTTCCAGGTGCAAAGACGATCGTAACTCGTGAAAGGAGCAAGTGCAGAGCCAGTAATCATAAAACCAGTAGTGCAAATGCCGGTGGTGAATACAAAGACTGTGCCTTGGAACTATAACAAGGTAACAGTAGTTTACAAGGGAAAAGAGATTTCTGGTGAAATTAACGAAACGCATGGACTTACCCGATCCGGAAGGTGTTTTGCTCCAGAGGAACTGAGAAAGATGAAAACGGTAAAAGAAAGCCAACTGAAGAAGCCAGTGTCGGAGGAGGAAGCAGAAGAATTTCTTAAGAAAATGAAGTCACAAGAGTACTCGGTGGTTGAGCAGTTAAGAAAGACCCGGCCCAAATTTCTTTGTTATCTTTGTTGATACATTCAGAGGAGCACCGGAAGGCTCTTATGAAGATTCTAAATGAGGCTCATGTTCCGGAGAAGATTTCAGTGTGTCATTTGGAGAAGATTACCAGCAAAATTTTCGAGTCCAACAGAATCACCTTCTCTGATAGGGAGTTGCCGGTGGAAGGAACTGAACACAATAAAGCATTGTACCTCACGGTAAAGAGTGAAGAGTCAGTCGTGACTAGGGTATTGATTGACAATGGATCGAGCGCGAACATCTGCCCGCTGTCAACTCTAGGGAAGCTGAACATTAGCCCGGACAGAATCCGGAGAAACAGTATCAATGTGAGAGGGTTTGACGGCGGAGGTAAGAACACGTTGGGGGATATTATTTTGGAAGTGACCATCGGTCCCGTTGATTTTACGATGGAGTTCCGGGTGCTCGATATTGTCGTATCATATAACTTGCTGTTAGGTCGACCCTGGATTCATGCGGCCAAAGCGGTACCATCTTCTCTACACCAGATGGTCAAGTTTGAATGGGAGCAGCAAGAGATTGTTGTACACGGAGAGGAAAATGCTTGTAATGTGGTAGCACCTTTTGATGGTACTGATGGGGATCGGGGTCCTTGGGTTTACCAAGTGACGGATGCTGTTGAGGTGAATAGAGTTGCTGAAGGAGAAAAGTTATCAACCCCAATGATGGCACCAACTGCTATAATAGTGGCCAGAGAAATGCTGAAAAACGGATTTGCACCGGGAGGGGATTAGGCAAAAACCTGCAGGGAGTCACTCAACCAGTTCAGCTTTCGGAGAATAAAGGTACATTCGGCTTAGGGTTCAAACCCACCTTTGCCGATATCCAAAGAGCCTCTAAAGCCAAGAGAAACTGGACCTTGCCCAAACCCATACCCAAATTATCCGACATCTTTATCGGGCCTGGTACAAAATATCAACCATCTGCTGCAGCAAAGTGCATTGAGACCCAACTTGATGAAGAAATGCTTGGTTTTAAGAAAATGTTCTGGGAGGTGAATACGATTGAAGCAGGGGAAGGCACGAGCAACATGGACGTGCAATTTGTGGGGCCCCGAGTCACATTGAACAATTGGGAAGCTACTCCTTTCCTTATCCGGAAGGAGTCTTGGTAGTTAGCTCAAAATTTCATCATTGTTTCCCCGAAAGTTGTTATTTTATAATTTCCCCATTCCCCTCATGAAAAAAAAATCACCATGTATCCCGAACATTGTTCGTTTCTTTTATTAATGAAATGCGGTTTTTCCTTTTTCTTCACTTTTGCCTTATTTTTCTTTATTTTTCCTTTTGTACAGTTTTGCATGTGTTGATTCCAATGCCATGTCATGCGTGAAGGATTCTAGACCCAGTTCCGACAATCACGCTACTATACAAGAAATCGAGGAAGATAGTGAAATAGAATGTGAGGATGAGGAAGCCCTGGAGGAAATAAGTAAGGACATGAAACAATACGATGAAAAACCCAAGCCGAATCTGAGTGATATAGAATCTGTAAACTTGGGGAGCGAAGATGATGTCCGAGAAACAAAGATTAGTGTGCATTTGGAGGCACCCCTCAGGGATGAATTGATAAGGTTGTTACATGAATTTAAGGACATCTTTGCCTGGTCCTATGATGACATGCCTGGGCTTAGCACAGATCTAGTGGTACACAAGTTGCCTATTTACTCTGAATGCCGGCCGGTGAAACAAAAGCTGAGGAAATTCAAAACGAACATTAGCGTGAAGATAAAAGAAGAGGTGAATAAGGAGTTTGAGGCAAAGGTCATAAGAGTTACCAAATACCCCACCTGGTTGGCAAATGTTGTGCCGGTCCCAAAGAAAGATGGCAAAACCGGAGTGTGTGTAGACTATAGAGACCTCAACAAAGCCAGTCCGAAGGATGACTTCCCATTGCCAAACATTCACATATTGATCGATAATTGCGCCAAGCATGAGATCGGTTCGTTTGTGGACTGTTATGCAGGTTATCACCAGATCCTAATGGACGAAGAAGATGCTGAGAAAACTGCCTTCATTACACCTTGGGGAACGTACTGTTACAGAGTAATGCCGTTTGGATTGAAAAATGCCGGGGCAACTTACATGAGGGCAATGACCACTATGTTTCATGATATGATGCATAGAGAAATTGAGGTATATGTGGACGATGTCATTATAAAATCCAGGAAACAACCTGATCACGTGAGGGATTTGAGGAAGTTTTTCCAAAGACTCCGGAGGTACAATCTAAAACTCAATCCGGCGAAGTGTGCTTTTGGAGTACCTTCAGGAAAACTACTAGGGTTTATTGTGAGTCGACGAGGTATTGAATTGGATCCATCAAAGATCAAGGCTATTGAAAGTCTACCTCCGCCGAAGAACAAGAAGGAGGTCATGAGCTTATTAGGAAGGTTGAATTACATTAGTCGGTTCATTGCTCAATTGACATCAACATGCGAGCCGATCTTCAAGTTGCTGAAGAAAGACGCAGCAGTAAAATGGACCGATGAATGTCAGGAAGCCTTTGACAAGATCAAGAAATATTTGGCCAATCCTCCGGTGTTAGTACCTCCAGAACCAGGGCGACCTCTGATTTTGTATTTGACGGTGCTAGATAACTCTTTCGGTTGTGTACTTGGGTCAACATGATGAGACAGGCAAGAAAGAACAAGCCATCTACTACCTCAGCAAAAAGTTTACATCTTACGAGGTGAAGTATACCCAACTGGAGAGAACTTGTTGTGCATTGATTTGGGTGGCTCAGAAGCTAAAGCATTATTTGTCAGCATACACTACGTACTTGATATCACGGCTGGATCCCCTCAAGTACATATTCCAGAAGCCCATGCCTACGGGAAGACTGGCCAAATGGCAGATTCTGCTCACGGAATTTGACATTGTTTATGTAACTCGTACGGCAATGAAGGCACAAGCTATTGCGGACCACTTAGCCGAGAATCCGGTGGATGATGAATATGAACCACCGAAAACATACTTTCCGGATGAAGGGGCAATGCTTGTCGAGGAGACGGAGCAAGAGGAGAGATCAGGATGGAAAATGTACTTTGATGGAGCTGTCAACAGCAGGGGCGTTGGTATCGGAGCGGTACTCATTTCAAGTACGGGTCAACACTATCCCGTTACAGCTCAGCTTCGATTTTTCTGTACCAACAATATGGCCGAATATGAGGCGTGCATCTTGGGATTAAGAATGGCGATTGACATGGGTATTCAAGAGATTTTGGTCATGGGTGACTCGGATCTCTTAGTACACCAAATTCAGGGAGGGAATGGGAGACACGAGATTTGAAATTGATACCATATCGGTATTGTTTGCACGAGTTGTCTCAAAGATTCCGGTCTATAGAATTCAAGCATATCCCGAGAATGCACAATGAGATTGCAGATGCTTTGGCCACATTGTCCTCTATGTTGCATCATCCGGACAAGACATACATAGATCCGCTCCAGATCCAAGTCCGAGATCAGAATGCTTATTGCTTCGTTGTGGAAGAAGAGTCGGATGGAGAGCCGTGGTATCATGATATTAGAGAATACTTGAAAGTTGGCAAATACCCGGAGCAAGCCACAGGAGACCAAAAGAGAGCCATCAGGCGTCTAGCCAATGGATTTTTCTTCAGTGGAGGAGTGGTATACAAAAGGACACCAGATCTGGGCTTATTGAGATGTGTGGACGCACAACAAGCGGATGAAATTATGATTGAAGTACATGCTGGAGTATGCGGACCCCACATGAGCGGATATGTGTTAGCAAAGAAGATTCTGAGAGCAGGGTACTACTGGCTCACGATGGAGCGTGATTGTATCAGGTATGTAAAGAAATGCCATCAATGCCAGGTACATGGGGATCTGATCCACTCCCCGCCTTATGAGTTGCACACAATGTCGGCACCATGGCCCTTTGTTGCTTGGGGTATGGATGTCATCGGCCCAATAGATCCAGCCGCTTCTAATGGGCACAAGTTTATCCTGGTTGCAATTGATTATTTCACCAAGTGGGTCGAAGCTAAGACATTCAAGGCGGTGACGAAGAAAGCGGTGGTGGATTTTGTGCACGAGAATATCATATGCCGATTTGGAATCCCCAAAGTGATTATCACAGACAATGGAGCCAATTTAAACAGTCATCTCATGGTGGAAGTTTGTGAAAGGTTTAAGATCACGCACCGCAATTCCACACCCTACAGGCCAAAGGCAAATGGTGCAGTAGAGGCGGCAAATAAGAACATCAAGAAGATTCTTCGGAAAATGGTGGAGGGATCCAGGCAGTGGTATGAAAAGTTACCCTTTGCTCTCATGGGTTACCGCACGACGGTACGTACTTCTATCGGAACCACACCTTATACCCTGGTGTATGGAACAGAGGCCGTTATACCGCAGAAATAGAAATACCGTCATTGCGAATTATAGCCGAATCTGAGATAGATGACGATGAATGGGTAAAGGCCCGGTTAGAACGGTTGAATTTGATTGATGAGAAGAGATTGGCCGCAGTCTGCCATGGGCAGTTGTATCAGCGGAGAATGGCCAGAGCATATAATAAGAAGGTACGACCTCGAAAGTTTGAAGTCGGACAACTGGTATTGAGGCGTATCTTACCACATTGAGCAGAGGCAAAAGGCAAGTTTGCGCCGAATTGGCAGGGACCGTTCGTGGTATCACGGGTGTTGTCCAATGGAGCATTATATTTAACAGATGTCGAAGGAAAGTGCGTAGAGACTGCTATCAATTCAGATGCGGTCAAAAGATACTATGTATGATTCCTTTCAATTATATGTTTTGTATTTTGTTGTGATTTTGGAATTGAAATGATGAAGGCATTTTATTCTCTATCCAAACACTTTATCCATTGTTAACCCCTTTGAGCCTTAATGAATGAATTCTTTCATATCCCTCTCTCGGAACTGCTCCAGTATAATAAGATCGAAATTGCCAGAATGAAAAATGAAATGATGGAAAAATGAAAAAAAAATGAAAAATGAAAAAAAAATGAATAAAAAAAGAGAGAGAAAAAATGATGATGAAAAAATAATAAAAAAAAAAGAAAAAGACAAAATCGGGAAAAAAGTCAAAAAGAAATCCATCTAACTTTTGAAGTTGGATGAACTACGTCTGACTTGATCCCGAAAGGGTACGTAGGCAGCCTCTCTGAGGTTCAGTCACAATAAAGAAAAAATCCAAAAATTCCCCACATATTGAAACTGGGGCAGAAGTTATGTTTTAATAATTCCGAGAGTTGTAAATATGTTTAACCCTCGTTGAAATTTTGAGCCTTTATATCTTTCTTTCTTAACCCGTCCAAAAGCCATGTTACAGTCCAAAGAAAGACCTTCTGATCGATTTTGAAATGACAACGAATACAACGAAGGAGGAGCGAAGTATCGGACAATACCCGTGGAACAGAAAACAAAATACAAAAAGGAAAAATGGAAAAAAAAAAATAAAAAATATAAAAAATGAGAGAGTCTCATCAGTGAAAACCTTAGCCGGCACTGTGAGACGATTGTGAGGTTGAGAGAAATAAAATGAGAGAGTCTCATCGGTGAAAACCTTAATCGGCACTGTGAGATGATTGTGAGGTTGAGAGAATAAACGAGAGAGTCTTATTGGTGAAAACCTTTCGAGGCACCGTAAGGCGATCGTGAGGACTATCAAAAGAGAAAAAGGCAACAAAAAAAAAAGAGTGTTGGTTTGGGTCAAAGGCAATTCAGAGTCAGAATAATGATTGGAACGAACTGGGTCGGAGTTTAAATACATGGCATGGTCGGCGGAATCAGCCAACAAATACCCAGATAAGTTCCGTCATCTCTCCAAAATACCCTTACCTTTCTTTCATTTTTTCTGCATTTCATTGTTTACCCTTTTGAGAGCTAACTACCAGCTCCTGATAACGGAAGTTGAAGTAACATTGGATCAGAAAGAATGGAAGATTGGGGAAAAGAATAAAGAAGCTTGGCAAATATGGCCAAAGAAAAGAAAACAAAACAAAAATGGACAAAATGAGAAAATACAAAAAGAGTTTGCAAGGGACAAGAAGTCGAAAGCCATGCAACATGAAAAAGCAAAAACAAAGGAAGCAATAAGAAGTAGGGACGGCAGATGCCAGTTGCCAGCAGTTTATATCTAATAAATTTTGTTTCATGCAGGAACAAATTGTCACTAATCACTTTAAAGTGAATGTGACCAATGTGGAAAATTTAAAATACCAAAAAGAGAAAGTCCGTCGAATAAGTGGAGAAATTCACAGGCAAAAGACCAGTTGGTAAAAAGAAAATACCAAAAAGAGGAAGGTAACATCTTTTAAAATCCACTCCCCAGTCCTCAGGCTGCGGGAATATTTTCTGCATCGCATTGCACGTTTAATTTCTGTTAGGCGCCCACCTTCTAATACGGGAATATTTTTCTGCATCGCATTGCACGTTTAATTTCTGTTAGGCGCCCCAGTCCTCAGGCTGAGGGAATATTTTCTGCATCGCATTGCACGTTTAATTTCTGTTAGGCGCCCACCTTCAAATACGGGAATATTTTCTGCATCGCATTGCACGTTTCAATTCCGTTAGGCGCCCACCTTCAAATACGGGAATATTTTCTGCATTCGCATTGCACGTTTCAATTCCGTTAGGCGCCCACCTTCAAATACGGGAATATTTTCTGCATTCGCATTGCACGTTTCATTTCTGTTAGGCGCCCACCTTCTAATACGGGAATATTTTCTGCATCGCATTGCACGTTTCAATTCTGTTAGGCGCCCACCTTCAAATACGGGAATACTTTTCTGCATCGCATTGCACGTTTCAATTCCGTTAGGCGCCCACCTTCAAATACGGGAATACTTTTCTGCATCGCATTGCACGTTTCAATTCTGTTAGGCGCCCACCTTCAAATACGGGAATATCTTCTGCATTCGCATTGCACGTTTCAATTCTGTTAGGCGCCCACCTTCAAATACGGGAATATTTTTTGCATTCGCATTGCACGTTTAAATTCTGTTAGGCGCCCACCTTCAAATACGGGAATATTTTTTGCATTTGCATTACACGTTTAAATTTCTGTTAGGCGCCCACCTTCAAATACGGGAATACATTTTCTGCATCGCATCGCATGTTTAATTTCTGTTAGGCACCCACCTTCAAATACGGGAATACATTTCGCATTGCACGTTTCAATTCTGTTAGGCGCCCACCTTCAAATACGGGAATATTTTCTGCATTCGCATTGCACGTTTAAATTCTGTTAGGCGCCCACCTTCAAATACGGGAATATTTTCTGCATTCGCATTGCACGTTTAAATTTCTGTTAGGCGCCCACCTTCAAATACGGGAATACTTTCTACATCGCATTGCACGTTTAAATTTCTGTTAGGCGCCCACCTTCAAATACGGGAATATTTTCCGCATCATCATGGTTTATATATTTAAAAGCCCACACTGGGGCAGAAAAAGAAAAAAAAAAGAGGTAGTTTGTTGTTTTGTTTTGAGCAGGTTCAGCTCGGGATCAAGAAAAACAAGAAAATCAACAAAAAGAGAGTCAACAAGAGAAAACAAGAAAATCAACAAAAAAGAGAGTCATCAAGAAAACAAGAAAATCAACAAAAAAAGGAAGATTCTGCATCACCGGAAAGGGAAGAAGAGCAAAAGCTAGATTAGGAACAATTGTAATTGTAGGATCATAGCTTAGAATAGCTTCTTCATTTTACATTTTCCCCCCCGGTGTAATAAGGAGTAAGTCAGCAGGTCTCAACAGTGTCAATGCAACAGTGAGTCTAGTAGTTTTAAACTGCCAGACCTTCCCGAACTACACTGACCTGATTCTGTTTAGCCCAGGATATGTAGGCAACCTCTGAGGCAGGGTGCGGTCAAAAGGTTTTCAAAATGCTTCTCATGGAATATGCTAGTGCAAAAATCTCTCATTACTGCTCACTTATCTTTGCACTGAAACTCTTCGTGTTCCCGAGCAAAGAGGGGCAGTTGTGAGCACATGATTTTTGCACTAAGCCTTTAAATTCCAAAATTAAAATAAATATGTTTTTGAGTGCAATTACTTGCTTTGTTTGAAATTAGTTACATTTTTGTGTGTTTGAATAAGTAAGAAATTAGAAAAAATCAAAAAAATAGTAGTAAGTAATTTGTTAGTTTAGTTAATTAGGAAATTAGTAAAATAGCTTAAGTAGTAGAAATTAGGAAAAAATAGCAGAAAATTACCAAAAATACTAGGAAATTAGAGTAGGTAGTAAATTAGGATTTATAATTTTTCATAAAAAAAAAAGAAAAAAAAAATATAAAAGAAAATGCATAAAAAATCAATAAAATCAAAAAAAAATACAAAAAAATATAGCTTGTGTATAATAAAGATGGGCCAATTGGATTGAATTGTTTGGCCCAGCATATTGGCCCAAAGAGACGGCCCGCCTGGTTTTATAATCATCTTGATCTCGGCCGTCCATTTTGATATATCCAACGGCCGAGAATATTAGGTGAATTATTGGTATAATTGAATAATTGGGAGTCAATCTGAGCCGTCTGTGTGATTGGATCCAACGGCTAGAGACCTTAGTCTCATATGTGATGATGCTACGTCGTTTTAGTAACGCCTCCTGGAGCCGTTGATCATCATCAAATGAACGGCTTAGATTTCATCGTATATGTGGCCTATATAAAGGCTTTGTCTGAATGGCCGTCCCATTTTGGCCATTTCTCTAACCCTAGAGACGGCCGCCTCTCTCACCCTTCTCTTCATCTTCATCTTCTTCGTCCAAAAACCCTAGGCGGCCATGGCGGCCACCACTCTTCACGGTGGTCGCCGGCCATTCCCTTCACTCCCTTGCCTTCTTTTCTTTCTTCTTCACCTTAAAACACCCAGAAACCCTAAGAAACATCTCTTCTTCATAAATCCCGGTCACCGGAATCCTTACCGGTGATCGCCAAACAATGAACCACCGCCTGAAACCAATACCAATCGACGCCTTTTCATGAGATCTACCCAACCATACTAGCCTTCACCCTCGAATCAAACCCAATCGCTTCGAATATCCCAAAAAGGTTCGTCGGAACCCTAACTCCGGCGACCCCAAATTCAACCCTCAATCAAGACCTCACCTTTACCACTTCCAAAACACCCCTCTGCAATCAAAACTCAAAAAGGCCTCGTCTTTAGGCCTGAAAGAAGAATCAGAGAAAAATTGGAAGAAAAGGGTTCTGAAAAAGAATAGAGAAACATGAACGAATAAAGAAAAAAGAAAACAAGCAAGAATGAAAAGGAGTCAGAGAGTTCAAGAGAGGGTGAGGAGTGAAAGGAATAGGAAGCTCGGGGGACCGGCCCCACAAGCTAAGTCCCTCGCCCCTTTAATTTTCTTTAGTTTATTAGGATGTCTGTTATTTCTTACATGTTTTGATCCTGACTTCTATGATTTCTGTGTTTAGCATGTTTTCTTGTCCTTTCTGATTTTTAAGTGAGTTGTTTGCTGTTTGATTATGTTCCCCGTAGTTCTGAAGTTCACATCTCTTTGTTGCTTTACTTTGTTAATTGTTGACCCTGCTATTCTGATTAGTTGTTTCACATGCTAGCCTAAGACTTTTCTGTTTATTTTCTCATGTTAAGCATTTCCTCTCCTTCTGTGTTTTAGTTAATGTCTGTTGCTTGTTTATCATTATGATCATTTCTTCTGTTTTGAGATCTTGTGTTAGTGATATTGTCTTTGTTTCTTTGCTTTCATATAAGTTTCTCTTGTTTTGAATCTCTCAGCATGTTTTCTTTCTATCCTGTAGATTCTTAGTTTGTGCTTCGCATGTTAGCTATAAGATTCTTATATAATTATGTCTTCTTTTGTTCTATATCTCTTGCATGTTTCTTTAGTGATTAATTATAGGGTTTCTTTGCCTTGCTTCTTTTGAGACTGTTAATAATGGGATTTTTTGATTGTCCTGTTTTTTATGGTTCTCTGCTATAAGTTCAAAAATTTCATCTTTCCCCTGTCATTTTAATTGTTGAGTTGTGAGTCACTGATCTATATCTTAAGTTCAAGTTACTGTGGCCATTTTTGTTGCCTTTGGCTTTAATGATCTATGAAAGAATCAGGCTTCTTTTTCATCTTGTCCATCTTTATAATTGTTTGCTACCAATCATGTTAAGTCATAAGAGTCACTTTGAATTCCCTTTGTTTCCTCATCTGGTAGATATTATAGTCTTTGGATCTGTTTAGTTCTTACAATCCAACTTTCTCCCATTGTCATGAATGCATAGTTTGGATAGTAGCTTAACTTCATTCTTTTCTCATCATTACATTAAGTTGTTTTTGAAGTATCCTGGTTGATCTTTCTTGTTTCTTTGTCACTGTTTCTCCATGTTCTTCCTTTCATCATCTTCATTTTATGTGTCATGCATTTGTGCTAGATTTAGGATTCTTCTTCACTGTTTCTTCATGTCTCTTCCCTTCTTTATCTTCATCTTGATCCATCACATATATACATAAGGCTAGGATTAATACTTGAAAAGATATATCATCTAACATGCCTATGCTATTGTGTGTACTCTGGGCTTAAATAAATCCTGTGTCTTAGAGTTTAATATTCTGAGCATGTTTATGCCTTGAACCTTGGTGATTCTGAATTGTTTAAACTTTCATGTGACTGGAACTGGTAGTTATTAAGTCTTAATTAGCATGATTTCATACTCTGTCTCATAAAATTAGATAATATGAATTAATCAACTGAAATTCAACCATATCAATTGCCTTCTCTGAGTTTTGGTTGATTATTACATTTTGTTTGATCTTATGTGTCTTAATATGCAATCCATGTTTGAAACTGATTTAGTTTACTGGTTCTGGTTGAGTGTAAGTGTTTGATTAACATTGTTTGAACCCTAGGTGAATTGGTTATAGCTGTTAGCATTAGGATTTATGAAAGTGGTTAGTTTTTAAATAGGTATAAACTGAAAATGAACAAAAAATAGGTTGTTAGTTAAATAATTGGCTTAAGAATGGTCAACCTTGTAAAAGGGTGACCAATTCTATAAGCCCTAACACACAGTTCACTGTTAAACAGTGGCTGGTTGTGCAAAGGGGCTATGTCTGCAAATGCAGACTAGCCCAGGCTCTATATTGAGCCCTGAACAACAAAGTGGCCAAACCTGTAAGGGTTTTGGGCCTAGCTGTTCAGTATATGGCTTTAATAGCCCAAGCTAAGTCTCAACTTGAGACTGGTTAACTTTTAAATAGTTTAAACATAATAACAAAGCGGGCTATGCCTGCAATTAGTTTTAATTAAGAATAAATTGGTCTTAATTGACTGGAATTGGTTTAAAAGTGGCTAAAATTGAAATAGTTCTTAAGAATAAATCTGGCCAGCCCTTAAATACTAATGCCAGGGCTGGCCATTAGTTAAATAGGTTCAAAACAAGCTAAAATCTGCCCTAGGCAAGCTGGTAAATCAGCAGTGCCCTTAGGGGCATAATTGGGTATTAAAAAGGTAAAGTAGTAACTAGTAAGAACTTAGGAGGGTAATAGGGACATTCATGCTCCTGATTTCTGCAATTTTGCAGAGATTTAGGGGTATAATGGTCTCCTAAAAATGGGAAATCTGTAAAAATCTCAAACCCCTAAGGTTATACTAGTAAAAGGCCATAAAAGAGAATCTTTAGAACCTTCTAGCACATGCTGGAAGGGTTTTTAGTAACTGAAATATGGACCAAAGTGTAGAATGAATAATTTTAGGAGGGGGAAGTGGGATTAATCCCATACTTCTTCCCCAAGTATTCAGCCCTAAAGGTTAGCTATAAATACACCTTCAAAAGAGCTGAAAAGAGGGTTCCAAAAATCGGAGAAATCTGAAATATATCTGGGGTTCGAAAATTTCAGTAATTCTGAATTTATTCTCTACTAGTTTTATACCATAAAGTTTCGGAGTTTAGAAGAGCAATAGAATAGTAGAATTTCTAGGCTTTTCTCTCGGGTTGCTGGGTTATTTGCTTGGGATTTCTTATTGCTGTTGCTGTGGTCTTCGATTTGGTTGATTTTCAAGTCATCACTGTTGCATTGCTTTGCTTGAATCCACTGCTGATTACTTACTTGCATCCCCTAGACTCATTGGTCTTCTTCTCTGTGATTCCAGGTACTTTTCTACCAGAAATGAAGCTGTAATGGAATTTGAAATGAAGACTTGAAATTATTTTGTTATTCATCTGTAGTTTCACTTTTAATTTGTAGTATGCTGTAGTATATAGCCAAGAAGAACAGAAACTAATGCTGTAATGATGTAGTAGTATAGTAGTAATATAGTATAGATAGCTTATCACTTAGTTTAATTAGGAAAACTTAAAACATAAGTTAATTCATAATGCTTGCAAAACTAATAAGCACTAAGTTCACATTAATTTCGCAAACATCTGATCGTATAGTTGATTGCATTTTCACTGATTTGCATCTAGGTAATAATAAGTGTTGAAAGAGAAAAGTGTTAGGTCAAGCCACGGGTTAATAACCTGGTAATAAGTCGTGAAAATCATTAGTGTAAGCATATATAGATATCTGATTCATTCATCCATAGGTATCTTAAATGGAATAATAGGATCATTAGATTGCATAATTGTCACCTACATAATCTTAAGAGTTAAAGAAAGTAATATCACAGTAGGCTATTGAAAGGAAGAACTGGGGATATAGTATTAAGTATAAGATGCAATTGAAATTGGTATTGCAATTACACGCATGTAGTTAATTAGCTCATATTTTTAGTTTATTAGTTTAATCATTTCTAAAGTCCTCTTATGTAATCACACAGACCTCTTAGAATTAGTATTAGCTTTAAACCAGTAACTAATGATATGATCTTTTAGCTGTAAAAATGATAGTAATTTATAGTTTCATCAAGCCTGTACAGAGAACCACTGCTTTAGAGTTGTTATTCTATGTATGCGAATCTGATATAAATAAAAATGTTGGTGAATTTCTTATTGATCAAAACGTGCATCTTTGTTTGTTCATTTTCAATGTAATTCCATTTCTTTGTCTAAATTAGATTCTAGACGTGAGTCTGAACTTTGATAAGTAGCCAATTCGGCTAACGACCTTAAACTCATGTAAATACCTGGGCCTTAAAGGGCTGGAACAATGTAATATATGTGTAAAGCTTCAATTGTAACCAGGCCCATTTAAATAACAGAAATCATACGGGCCTGGGATTATTATAGTAATAGCATACGATTAAGGAAAGAACAAATATAGAAAACATAGTTAAATACAATTATCGAATCCTTTAATGAAAGTTGGGACGAGCCTCGCCCGAATAACACCGGGGCCCCCATTTAGTAGTGATATAATACAAAATAGACCCGGGAAAGCTAATAACTAATTCCATAGCTTCTCCCAAAAGATTTAAAAGCCGATAGACGTTACTTTAAGGCACGATTTTAATATACCTTCCTATGAACGAGTGTGCACTTGGTGCGACTCAAATCCAAATCTCGGCAAAGCCGAAATACACCAAAAGTCATAGGCGTACTGGTTGCGGTATGACTCGAGGCGTATTTCCGCAATGTCGCAAATTCCTAAAAAATGACATTTAACGTAAAAGCACATTATGTTGTTAAAACCTATAACTGAGTCAAACAAAAGTCAAAAACGACAGTGGAGCAACCGTGCTAAAACCACGGAATCCGGGAGTGCCTAACACCTTCTCCCGGGTTAACAGAGTTCCTTATCCGGTCCTCTGCTTCGCAGACATTTTAAAGAGTCAAAATTCCTCGGATTCGGGATCAACCGGTGACTTGGGACACCATTGTCATTCCCAAGTGGCGACTCTGATTAATCTCTAATAAAATCCCGAACCGATTGTCCTTAAATTGGAAAAACTCCTTCCCTTACGTTATTTTATCCGTCTCGGGTAATTGAGCGTCGGGGTATACCCTCAAGTGTATTTTATACATCTTACGCATGTTGGGGTAGTAAAAAGGGAGGTGTGACAGTAATATAATTGACTTATGGCTTGCGATTCCCCGTTCGAGGGGCGAGATATAATCTCCGTGAATTCATGTTGGGCTAGTCGGGAGGACTCGAGGCCAGATCCTTGTCTATGGCTTGAGCACCAAGGTACTAATTTCGCGAGCCGGTATTTTGAAGTTCATACGATCGGTATTGATCTTTATTGTGATTTTATATATAGCCCTAGCTATAGGCGTGAGAAATATTTCCATCGCCTCTTAATATGAAGGTAAAGTGCCTTATGTGTAGTGGAACGAGTTCAAACTCAGGAAGACTAAAATGATTATGCTATGTGTATCCTGGTGGAAGGTATTGTGCTGAAATGCTAAATTGAGGCGAGGTAGGTGGAATGATTCTCATGTGTAATTGAAAGGTAGTTGATGTGTTATGATTCGAGCAAGTACAACGCATGTTCATGTACCAATTATGATAATATGAATTGTGTAGTGTTGAGATTTAATGTTGTTGAAATACATTGTGATGTCTTGTTGAGCTGTGAATGTATTGCTAGGATGGTTTTGGTGATTCTCTGGCAGGTGAATATGCCAAATTACAAAGGAGACTCTGCCGAAATTTTTGGAAAATTTGGGACTTAGAAAGATTTTTGTCACCTTAAGAGAGTGGGCTTATTGGTGGTGTGTGTATAAATGCAAGAATTGCAGAAGGGTTAAGGTCTCTGATGATTCGAGTCTCTGTCAAGGCTTGTAAATGACTTGAGTTTAATCTCATTGTAACATTTCGGCATCACTTGAGTAATAATGACATGAGTGGTTAAAAGTGCTTTGATGAATGGCTTCGAGCTAAGTTGGGGAGGTTGCTATTGATTAACTGATTGCACTATTGTGTGCTATGTTGATTCAGTCTTTAAGTATGTTGGGAAGATTCTGACAAGGTTATGGCGCTTCGTAGATGTGAAGAAATACTAGGATGTTTTGAACTACTGTTGGTGGAGAATGTTCGGTGTATAGAAATGAAAGATGGCTCATTGTATCTGTAAGTAATCATGTTCTGCGATGTCAGAGTTCTAACAAAACACGAGTGGTTCTACTTAATGGGACAGTTGAATTACAACTGAATAAGGGTGAATGATGCCCGAGAATGGTTTTGCAGTGTTCAAAATTTTGCTTGTAACAGTCAAGTGCCTTAAGATTTGTGTATGTGGCTAAAGATGGCGGTTTCGTTAGAGAAGATCAAGGCTTGTGTTATATCATGTGAAGGACGGGATTCTACGTATCCGTATTGGGAAGTAATGATAACAATTTAAAAATCGCGGGAAGTAAATCAAAATAAAGTGTGGTAGAACGTGGTACTTCTGGGAACACTGAGAGAGTATTCAGTGGCCTATGGGTCTTAGACAGTGTGGTCTTGTGTACGAGTCTTGTGTGGTAAAAAGGGTTGAGGCATTGTCGTACTACAGTAAAGACTGATATGAAATTAGAGATGAATCAGAAAGGAAACTGGGTAAATGGAACAACTTGTTAATAAACTGAAGCAGTATGATAAGGAATGCGATTAATTCATGGTATGTGTTTGAAGTGATGAGTCTTGCAGATATTGTGCAGCAAAGCTTTTGAGTGCTGGCAGTTGTGTAACTTGATATGGGTATAAGGACTGAATCCTGGCGGTTTAATTTATGCAATGTAATTGGGAGAAAGAGTTTGCGATGTGTTATACCGTGGTTTGAAAATGAGTGTATTTTTCCTGTTGGTATGCAAGGTTGGGAATGTGTAATGAGTTTTCTCTATATGGGATCATGAAAGCCCTTCACGAGTTGAGTGCGCCGATGTTTGCGGCGTAGGAAAGGAATATGAATTTCCATGTTATCTTAGGGTGGTGTGGCATATGCGATGTGTGATGGAAAGTTGATAATGGTATATTCTAGGTTTTGAGATCAATTCATAATATATGGGAAGTCAATAAAATTATTGAGCAGCGCGGACAGCTGCAGGTGAATTAAGAATCGATCTTTCTGATGATTTAAGAAAATGGTACTGCTATTCTAGTAATTTGGCAGGGAATATGGTCCAAAAGGGACAAGGTAATGTAAACTGATAATATCTAATGGCATGGTGGTATTCTCTTGTGGGATCGACTGTAATAATTGAGTCGTTGATGGCATAGTGAAATTTTTGAATGGCTTTCGTGGAACGAATGGGCGCTTGATATGCATTATGTATTCGTACGGTGGAGTGTGGAACCGGATATAGCGATTCATGTGTTATATATGTGTTGGAGACTAGAAGTTCTCGTAATCCGCCTATGCAGTGGTTGTATATCGTGTGTATCAGCACCGTTTAACTCTTAGCTTGATATGATGAATTTGGGTTATGATACCTTATTTCAGACTGGTTGACATAAGCCAGATCGTCTAGACTAATGTGATATGGGCTATGTCGGAAAATGGCACAAATTACGTAGCAGAGAGCATCAGAGTATGCTCCAACAGAGTAGTTGTACCCAGGACCAGCGGACGGCTGGTAGGCATTGCTTTGTTAGTTGGACCTTAGTGGCGGATGTCAGTGTAGAGGTATCTACCATTGATTCAGTTCCAGTATTGAGAAACGTTGTCGGATGCGTTTCATGTGGCCGAGCTTGAGGCTATATATATATATATATGTTTGCTGTAATGAGAAAATTCGACTCGATATGCATTTCCTTTTTGCGAGATTTATGCGTGGATCGGGTGGCACGCCACCACGGGTTATTTGGATCGGGTGGCACGCCGCCACATGTATGGTATCTGGATCGGATGGCACGCCGCCACGGGTATGTCATTGGAACGGGTTGCACGCCGTAACAGAATATTGTGAAAATATAGTTAGTTATATGCTACCTGGTATACAATACTTCCTCGCTTCTGAGGAAAAGTCCGTTTTGAGTATCGCTTGGCGAATGGCACATCGGTTGTGTCCTTTCAGGATTTAATAGCATACGTTAATTGTTTCACCGTGGGTGAGGTTGATTGCTTGGGTTCAAGACCTAGATCCGTGCGTGGCTAACCGTTTGAGCTTAGTGGCTTGAGGTGCTTCATGAGTAATAATGTTGGGATAGAATCACGAGTCTTGGCAAGGCCACGTGATGTTATGACCTCTCGAGAAGGATTCAGGTACTCTATTTCTATAATGCGAGACGCGATCTCAGGTTCTATGTTATGATGGCACAGAGGAATTGAATTGCGGCTCTTTTGCTGGAGACAGTTATCATGATTTGAGCTGCCATGATTCGAGTGTGTGCAGACATTTCTATTGGAGCCTATGTTGTGCTCGTCGCGGCTTAGGCCGGTGGTTGAGATGTCATGTCACCAGTGTGGTGTGTTATGATCGAAATGACCGTTGGAGTCATTAATGAATACGAGCATATTGGATCTTAGCTTGTTAGAAAGGTAAAAATCGAGGTTTGGCTCCGAAACATTTGTGGTACCAGTTTTAAAAGGGAAATAGATTCACGAATGGTTAACCTGAGAGATGGGTTCGGTATATTGCGTGCTTCAGCTGCCGTGGGCAGGATACGGAGGTGTTGGAATAAGACTCTATCTAATGAAAGAGGTTTTCAGCTAGTATTTGGTTATTGTGGCCAGTTGTTGTGATTAGAGACTATCGTCTCGAGTGATTGGGTTGTCGATACATCATATGATCTCACCCGGAGTAATGAATATGGGTTATTGCAGTGGATTCGAGTGTATCCTGAGTATAGGCATGGGATTTGCAATTGGCATATGATTTCAGAAAGTACAATGTGATTTATGGTTCAGATGGTCCGTGAAATTTTGACTATATGGTGTTTTCGGACTTATGTGAGATAGGGTGACGTATGATCGCCTGAAATTATGCTTGGTAAGGTCATTCGGCTAATTGGTTGCTTCTAGTACAACTCCGAGTCCGCTCGAGGACGAGCATTTGTTTAAGTTGGGGAGAATGTAACGACCCGGGCCGTCGTTACAGGAATTACCACCCCGTTATGTTGCATTAACATATCTTATGCTTCTATATCAGTGTTAGAACCTATCGGGTGAGTTAGGAGTGAATTGAATGGAAAATGAAGCAAATAGCATGTTTGAAAGAAGTTTGAATATGGAAAGTCAACCTAGAGTTGACTATCGAGTTAGAGTGCTCGGAATCGAATTCTGATGATTCGACTAGTTTCGGGGGATCATTTATGACTTAGGAGAGCAATTGGAATTGAATTTGGAGGTCCGGTGTAGTTTTAGGCTTGAATTGGCGAAGGTTGAATTTTGGCGAAATCCGAACGGTAGGTGAGATTTTGATCCGGGGCTCGGAATGGAATTCTGACAATTCCTGTAGCTTCGTTATGTGATTTTGGATATGTCCGCAAATTTTCAGGTCATTCGGACGTCGTTTGATCGGGTTTTGGATTGAATGTTAGTTTTGAAAGTTTTGAAGAAACTTAGGCTTGAATCCGTGTGGAAATGGTGATTTTGATGTTTAGGATGATGTTTTTATGATTGGAACAAGTTTGTATCGTGTTTTGGAGTATGTTGGTGGTTTTCGTTGGGGTCCCGGGAGCCTCGGGATGAATTCGGGGGTCCAAACGGACCAATTTGTGCCAAAGGCACTGCTGTTTTTGCTGCAATAAATGCAGAGAATTTTTGTACTTTGCGATCGCGAAGCTATGTATGCAATCGCGTAAGAGGAGGATGTTGAGCTCTGCGATAGCGTAGGGAAAAGCTGGGAAGCTCTGCGATCGCAAGGTTGAGTCTGCGATCGTGTAGTGTATCGGAGTGAGGCCGAAAAATTGTTCTTCGCGATCGCAGGAAGAGAGATGCGATCGCGTAAGGTCGACTGGTTGTGCATCGCGATCGCGGGTGTATTGATGCGATCGCGTAGGGTCGCTAAGTGGGTCACTGCCATCGCGTCCAGGTTCACGCGATCGCGTAGAGGAAAAGTTGACAGCCCAGGATTTGTGCATCGCGATCGCGAGCCGAGTGCTGCGATCGCGTAGGGTTAAATGTTCAGGCAGTGAGTTAAATTGCAGAACAGAGGGCTCACGGGTTCATATACCAAAAAACATAATTTTGAGCCCTAGAGAGAAGAAATCACGGGAAAACGCTGGGAAATCATCGGGAAATCATCGGGTATTCATCGGAGGTAAGTTTCTTGACTCAAAAACATCATTTTATGGTAGAATTAACATCAATCTTCATGAATTTGGGTAGAAATTGTGAAGGATTGTGGCCTAGATATTAAAAACAAAAATTTGGGTTTTGAAAGGCCAACCGAACTCCGATTTTGGTAAATTTTATATGTATGGACTCGTGGCGAGACGAGGGTTCTGGAAATATGAGTTTCGAAATTTTTCGAGATGTGGGCCCGGGGCTCGGGTTTTGCAAATTTCGTGATTTTTGATAGTTTTCGATTTCTTTCGATTGGGTTATGTTCCATTAGCCTATTTTGATATATTTGTGCTGATTTGTGCTAGTTTTGACGTGCGTGGATGCCGGTTCGAGGAGCTAAGGTGTCGAGGGCATGAGTTTTCGTCGGTTCGAGGTGGGTAATACTTGTAAATGATGTCCTGAGGGTTAGTAAACCCCGGACTTGCACATCTTAGTGCTGTGTCGAGGTGACTTGCACGCCGGATAACGGGCGTGAGGTAGAGCACCATTGGGGATTGTGACTTGGTCCGTCCCGCATAATAAATAATAACACCTAATTGTTGAAATGAATTGGACTAATTATCATGCTTGGGCTTCGTGCCGATTATTTGGATCCTTCAGGGATTGGTATCATTGTCTTGATAACATCGTGCATATTTTATTCTAAATTTAAGGTTTTAAATGGTATTTTGCTATTCAGCATTTTTATAAGGTTATGAAAAACTTGAACAATGTCTTAATAACATTTTTTTTAGCTGTGAGCTAATATGATATTGTTGCCCGTAGGGCTTTCTTGATTATTTGTTAGACTGATTGGGGCCGAGGGCCATATGTTAGGGCATGACAATTTATGTGAGCATATGTATACACATGCATGGATCGGACTGCACGCCGCAGTGGTATACGGATCGGGCTGCGCGCCGCAACAGGTGTGATATTAATATTGTGCTTGGGCTGTAGGAGCCCCTCCGGAGTCTGAACCCCCACAGTGAGCACAGGTACCCAAATTGGATTGGGCTACACGCCGTAGAGGTCATATGCATTGCATGGCATACATACATTGGTTTACGTGTACTACGTGGCATAACATTCAACACTCATACATTACTGGCACACATGCATTAGTTGCCTTATTGACCAGATCTCCTGGTGTAAATTGATAAGGAGTGCTGAGCCCGAGGGGCTGATTTGAGTGCGGACTTGCACTGCTTGAGAGTGTATCCAGGTATTGGTATATTATCATGAAAGAAAGTAGCTAAAAATCGAGATTTCTAAATAATCTACTCACATATGCTAGAAAGGGATAAAAAGATAGTTCCGTATTGTGTAGCATGAGATAGTGCCTATCGTGGTTTTCTTCCCTTCAGCGTTATTTACTTTTATTACTACTGAGTTGGAAGTACTCACACCCGACTCCCTGCACCTTGTGTGCAGATCCAGGTACATCATAGCAGAGCTGATTCTATTACGGTTCGGGAGTGCTTCTGGACAATCGAGGTAGCTGCCAGCGTTCGCAGGACCTGATTCTCCAGTTTGTCTATATTTTGTTCCGACCATCCCATAGTTGTGCACAGTTATATTCGCTATTTACACTTTGTATACTCTGTAGAGGCTTATGACTCTTGACCCTTCGGTCTATGGGAGTTGTTATGCGTTGGGACTTGGTTCCCCTGTTTCGATATATCCATCACTATTATTTTACAATTGTTATGCTTAAATGGGATAAGGCGAGCTCATAGCTCTATGATTGTTGTTGATTGGTCGGGCTGGCCTAGCAGTGTGCTGGGCGCCATCACGACCGGATTTGGGGTCGTGACAGAAGGCTTGTTAGAAATGGTAGATACGTCTTTTACAGTGATATAATTGCTACTCGTCCTTCTCATAGAGATACACACCGGTGACGGTTGCTTGTATCCTAAACCTTCACGTGGTTGCCGCGTTGCATCTTGTGATGTGAGATTCCCTAACTTTGATGGCTCATTGGGATTGTATCTAGTTTTTGCAAATAGCTTGTAAACGTTAGGGTCAAAACCTTCATTTGTTCTTTTTGTAGGGAGTGCCACATTCTGCAAACAATTTTGGGCAACAAACCCTGCAAGCGACTTCGAGGAAAACTTTACTGTCTCAATTCATTTTACCGGAACAGTTAACTCCTTTAGCGTGTTAGTTTGGAGATTAGATAATTTGCCCTCATCTTTATTCCTTTTAGGGGCATATTGGAGCGCGTGAGTTACTTTCTTTCCATAAGATGCAATATCCCCTATATGAGATTTATTCACTTTGGCGTGTACCTTCTCAGTAACAACTTTGTCTTTACCAATAGTCACCTCAGTTCTTTTAGTTATGGGCTCGTCTCTCGCTTTTCATGCTATCATCAACTTTTATCCCCTTCACAATATGGTTCTTCAAGTAGAACTTTGCATCGACGAAGTGTGACTCTGCCTCGGTGAATGGCTCATCACTAACAACTATCTTCTTCTCAACTTCACCCTCAAAGTATTTTAAACATTGATGGTAGGTAGATGGAACCACTTTATTCTCATGTATCCAAGTCCTTCCAAGCACGACATCGTATGAAGTCTCTCCATTGATCACATGCAGCCATACACTTAATTTCATATCTTCAATAGTGATTCCTAACCCGATCGAACCTATGGCTCTTTGCCCCCCCCTGGTTGAATCCTTGGATCATCACACGACATTCAGAGATTTAGTTCATGGGGAAGTTTTTTCATAGTGGAAATTGGCAAAATGTGCACTGAGGATCCTCCATCAACCAAAATTCCATTTACCGATTCCTCACGCATATAGCTAACCAGGTACAATGGGCGATTATAAAGAGTGTCACCTAGCAGAAGATCATCATTTGTGAACGTGTCTTTTTCCTCACAAGCATTAAATTCTTGAGGAGTGGACTCGATGAGCTTTTTCGAAGCTGTTTCCAATGGTAGGTCATCACTCTTTTCTTCTCCTTTGTCAGCATGGCAACAAAAGGCATCGATACCCTCATGGGAAATCTTCGTGCGAAACCAACTTGGTAAAAACTCCTCCAAGTTCACTGAATTTCGTGGCTTTTGAGAGTTGTGCACCTTCAATTTTGCTTCCTTTAAGTGCTTAACCGGATTCCATCCCCTTGGTCTTTTCGCCATCATTTTCCTTGTTGGTTGTTCTGCTGATTTTTTCATAGGCTCCTTCTGTGGTGCCTACGATGAGTCACCAACGTCCAACCTTCATCATCATTAGGTTGATTGACTTCATCTTTATCGTTCCCTAGTGATTCTTCATCTTTATTTTCTTTAAAACCACATAATTCATCCGGATTAAATGAGCCAAAGGTGATAGAGACTTGGTTTGCGCTTGCTTTCTCATCTTCAAATACAATCTTCTTTTTGTGAGCCAAGTCCATGACTTTGTCCTTAAAGACGAAGCACTTCTCCAGAGGGTGGCTCACAAGTCGATGATATTTGCAGTAATTTGGGTCATTTATTTTCCCAGCTTCATTTGGTCATTTCATGTCTGGAAGCTCAATGAGATTTAACTCGAGGAGTTCTTCAAAAATAGCTGCACATCATAATCCAGAAATGGGTACTCTTTCTCTTGCATTTCTTTTAGAGTAAACTTTCGACTTGGTTTATCTTTAAAAGAAGTAGATCTCATACTCTTCTTCTTGCTCACCTTCATTATGAACTTCACATGTGATGTGTTCACATTCATATCTTCTTTGTTTTTATATTTGGGTACAAAATTGCTCCATTTCTTGACTTCTTGCTTGTTGTTCCCTTTTCGAGGCTCATAGATAAGCAACCTTTCATTTCCAGAGGAGGCTAGGCTCAAATCTATGTCATGGGCACGAGTTGAAAGTTCTTCAAATGTGTGAGTCTTGATACCTTACAAGATATAGCCTCATCCCCAATGCATGCCTTGGATGCATATCTCTATGCCCGAAGCCTCACTAAGCCTATCTTTGTAGTTGAGGATTGCATTCCTCCAACAATTGATGAAGTTAGTAACTGGTTCACCCTTTAGTTAACGAGTATTTATAAGTTGTATCATACTCACATTACATCTTATGCTATAAAAGCGATTGAGGAATTCTTGCTTTAGTTGATCCCAACCATCGACAGATCCAGCCTTGAGGTCTTTGTGCCAATCAAAAGCATTTCCTTTAATAAGAGGACAAACTTATTTATGAGGTAATATCCATAAGTCACAGCGTTGTTAAATGTATCAACGAAGTACACCACCTATTGCTTTGGATTACCGTTGCCATCAAATTATTGAAATTTTAGAGGTTGATAGCCAACATGCATCTTCAAAATATTGATCCTTGAACTGTACGACTTTGCGTAGGTAAAGGAGGACTTTGAAGCGACTTCATATTTGTTTTTTTATAGTCCCTTTAATGAACTCCTTTAGTTTATTTATTGGAATCATCCTTTACGAAGAGACTAGAATTTCCTTAGTGGATGCAACTTGTCGTAGGGGAGGATCAATCTCTTGAACTTCTTAGAGTTTGCCAGGTGTATCGGTAGATTCTTCCTCCATCAAGATTCCAGCCCTGTCTGTTAGCTTGTCAATTCTAGCATCTTGATTTTGCATGCATTTGGTCAAGCTAGCAATTGCTTCTGTCAAGTTTTCCAACTTCTCCTCCACAGATGAAAGGTTTGTCACCATAGCTTGCATGATTGTTGTGAACGATGAGAGTAGCATGGATTGTCACACAGATTTATCCTTGATTGACTCATGCTATATGGTGTAAGTGGGGATGAACTATCACTTGAAGCATCATCATCTTCCTTCACAGCTGAGTGCTTGGATCCAGAGAGGTCAAGCCGAGCAAGAGTTTTTTGATCTTTTCAGCAACATCGCTTCCTCCTTCGAGTGCATTTGTGGAAAATCTTTCTCCTTTTGAGGATGAAGATCTGAAAATAGGGGTAGATGTGGATGGAACTTGGGGTGCTTGTTGTCCTAACAAGCTTTCTTTGCTCCTCGTAACTGGTCCAAAACTAACTTTGAGTATGTTTTCCACATCAACATAAAACCTGAAATTAGCAGCCTTGGTGGAAGTTGAACTGGAGTTGATTTTCTTTGAATCCATTTTGATGTTCGTGAACTTTTGTGATTTGAAAAGTTGAGGTAAGAACTAGAGATTGTCTCACTGGGCGTGGCAGCATTTTTAGACAATAGAATTTATGTTGAGAAAATAAGACCAAGACAAAAAATATTGCAACAATCGTAGTATTTGATTGTGAATATTTGAGTGTACAATCTCTATACATCCTTAGGTTCTTCTTTCCAATTGTAAATAAATTCAAGGGTCTTTGATCTTGTTCTTAAATTTATATTTGTTCCCACGAACGATGATCTTAAATTCAATTAGCATGAACTTTGATTCGAAGTCGTACTCCTTGAATCTTGACTTGTTCTTCGTTCTTGAGCTTTAACGTGATTTGTTCTTCGTTCTTGAGATTGAACTTGAACTTGATTGCTTGAAACTTAAAACTTGTAGAGGAATTTGCGGTGTTTGATCCACGAGCTCTTACTTGCTTCATGTTATAACTTTTGGTGTATTTTCTGGGTATGAAGACCCCTATTTATAGTTCTGGAAAGGAAGAGTTGTGATAAGAACAAATTCTTTTCGACCAATAAAATTGAAGTGCTGCATGGTCACGTTTGATTAGCCAGAAGATGTCATTTACACATGTGGCACAATTTCATTGGCCTTATAGTGTGACTTGGCGTGCCTTGTCATTTTGACACGCGGCGTGATCCTATTGCTCTTCCATTTGACTTGGCGTGCCATGTTATTTGACACGTGGCACCAAACTAGGTCTCTAGGAAGAAGGCATCTTGGTCTTAATGAAGTGGGTTCATCACTTTAGTCCAACTAAATGGACCAGCCCAATGGAAAGACTTATATATTTAATCCATATATATTGTGCTTATAATTAATTTAATTATATTTGTCCAATATATTTATTTGAACTAATATATCTTGAATTTTATAATATAGTCTTAATTATTTTACGAATTTAATTCCAATTATATTTATATCCCTACAATATCTATTATTGGTATTTGTGATTTCTCTCTCAACAATCTTCGTTATTGATTCTTCTATACTTGTTATTTCGGGGTCTATAAATGTCAGATTCTCCAGTCCCATAATTTCGTCAGATATTCTAGTGTTGAATACGGCTACTTTGAGGTCTATAAATATAAGTGTAACGACCCAGCCCGTCGTTACGGAAATTTCCACCCCGTTACCTTGCATTAACATATCTTATGCTTCTATATCGGTGTTAGAACCTATCGGGTGAGTTAGGAGTGAATTGAATTAAAAATGAAGCAAATAGCATGTTTGAAGGAAGTTTGAATATGGAAAGTCAACCTAGAGTTGACTATCGAGTTAGAGTGCTCGGAATCGGATTCCGATGATTCGACTAGTTTCGAGGGATCATTTATGACTTAGGAGAGCAATCGGAATTAAATTTGGAGATCCGGTGTAGAAATAGGCTTGAATTGGCTAAGGTTGAATTTTGGCGAAATCCGATCGATAGGTGAGATTTTGATCCGGGAGTCGGAATGGAATTCCGACAGATGCAGTAGTTCCATTAGGTGATTTTGGATATGCCTGCAAATTTTCAGGTCATTCGGACATCGTTTGGTCGGGTTTTTGATCGAATGTGAATTTTTGAAGTTAAATTTAAACTTAAGCTTAAATTTGTTGAAAACGGACGATTTTGATGTTAACGATAGAGTTTTGATGATTGGAACAAGTTCGAATAAGGTTATAAGGCGTGTTGGTTCTTTTGGTTGAGGTCCCGGGGGCCTCGGGTGAGTTTCGGGGTGGTTTCGGACCATTTCTAGGCCATTTTTAACTGCTGGTTTATGTCTGTAGCAGTGTTCTACGCGATCGCGGACAATGGGACGCGATCGCGGTGAGTAAAATGTGCAAAAAGTATTAATGAATCGCGATCGCGTGAAATGCTCCGCGATCGCGAAGAAGGAAAACTTCTGTGCATTGATCCTACTTCGGAAGCTCATATCGTTTTATCTACAAGGAATTTTAAGGTGATTCAAAAACGAAAGTTGTAGCCCATTGTGTCTCGTTTTCAGAAAGATAAAGCAATAGTGATTTGGACATCTATGTAAATAGTTATGGACGTTACACTATAGGGTGTCCGAGAAGGATCTCTAATACACATGTATAAATTGGGAAGCTTTTATCTAAAAATGTATACGGATTCAGGAAATGAGAAATAAACGAAAGTTATAGCCCTATGTGTCTAGTTTCCAGAACATCAAACCATTCATCATTCGGAGTTGTGTGCAAAGAGTTATGGCCATTATACTAAAGTCTGTCCGGAGGAACCGGAGTTTGTTCACCGCGATCGCGAAGCCTTTCCCGCGATCGCGAAGGGTAAATTTTGGGCCAAATTTTGTTCTCCGCGATCGCAGAGTCGTTCCCGCGATCGCGATGAGTAATATGCCTGGGCAAAATGTTTTTAAAACATTCCAGTCGCGAAATCAACCCATTTTTCCACCATTTTTGGTCATTCTTGAGAGCTTTTGGACGAGAATTGAAGGGATTTCGACGGGGAATCATTGGAGGTAAGTTTTATGAGTTAAATACATGATTTTATCAAAGAATCTTCCATTAATTCTCTGAATTTGGGTAAGAAATCAAGAAAATTAGGGCTTTGAGCAAAAATCTTAAAATGGGGATTTGAAGGACCACTTGTGGTCCGAATTGGGAGTTCTTGGTATGTACGGACTCGTGGAGAGACGAGGATTCCGAAAATGTGAGTTTTATAATTTTTCGAGATGTGGGCCCGGGGCTCGGGTTTTGCCAATTTCGTGATTTTTGATATTTTTCGAGTTCTTTCGATTGGGTTATGTTCCATTAGCCTATTTTGATATATTTGTGCTGATTTGTGCTAGTTTTGACGTGCGTGGATGCCGGTTCGAGGAGCTAAGGCGTCGCGGGCATGAGCTTTCGTCGCGCTGTATTGAGGTGAGTAATAGATGTGGGTGATGACCAGCGGGTTCGAAACCCCGGTATACCACTTTGTGACGCTGTATAGCGGCGAGACACACACACTCTTGAGAGTGCGGGGTCAATCATGAACTGGAGACTATATATTAGTCCGACCTGTTAATACTGTATTATTGGCTATTCTCGAGCCGTTGAACCCCCTTCTTGGGCGGTTGAGTATACATGTGGGCCGTGAGCCAGTTATTGGATCCCGCAAGGATCGTTATCATTGTCTTATCATATAGACATGCTAGTTTACTACTAGTCCGCAGATATTTTTGTTATTATGCTAATTCCAATCTCTGGAACTTGATATTACTGTTTTCCAACTGAAAAATGATAAAAGAGTTTTCAAAAACTACTTTTGATCCTGCGAGGCTGTATCTGCATATTAGCTGACTAGTAGTGGATCGGGCTGCGCGCCGCAGCGAGATATATGTTGGATCGGACTGCACGCCGCAGGAATATCTCTATGAGATGTGCTTGGGCTGTAGGAGCCCCTCCGGAGTCTGAACCCCCACAGTGAGCACGGGTACCCAAAATTGGAGTCGGGCCACGCGCCGTAGCGGTCATATCATGCATTGCATTGCATTTAGCTACATCTGCTAGCTGTTATGCTATTTATTGGTATTTGTTGGTACAGGTACAGGGAATATTGATTCTATGACAGGGTAGCTGATTATAGCTTTACATAGTGCTTTATTGCGGATTTCTTATCTGCGTTGTCTTACCCTTGTTTATTACCACCGAGTCTGGCAGTACTCATTTTACTCCCTGCACCTTGTGTGCAGATCCAGGTACCTCTCAGGCAGACTTGATTCGGTAGCTACTTGGAGGCATTGTGCGGGACAGTCGAGGTAGCTGCAGCGTCCGCAGGACCTGACTTCCCTTCTAGCTGTCATTTCTTATCTTGTTGTCTTTCCTTTCCGCACTGAGTTGTTATAAACTTTATTACACTTATGTTCTTTAGAGGCTCATGAATCTTGACCCTTCGGTCTATGGGAGTTAGTATATTTTGGGACTTGGTCTCCCCGCTGTAGGGCGAGGTTCAAACGAGGAAAGGCTTACGGTGGATACCTAGGCACCCAGAGACGAGGAAGGGCGCATTCCGAGACAAAGCCTGGGTCGTCGAACTAAAGAATCTCAGCATTGGCCATAAAAACGCGTTTGAAGGCCTGTTTATGGGACCGATAGGGAGGGGTCTAAAACTTTAATTTCTGCTATATCAACCTTCCAAACCAAAAGGGGATTCCGCTCCTACCGCTAAAGCATTGTTTCGGCCCCTGCTTCCAGAAGAGTTGGTGCAAAAGTCATTGTAGTCCATATAGCGTATTTCCGGTTAGGGGCCTAAGACTCACTAAAGCAATTGTAGCTATTCACTCCTTCTAGTTCTAATGAATTTCGCTCCAAATAGCATAAAAAGAAGCTTGAGTTCAATTAGGGGGGAACCCTCTGTAGTCAACCTGCTCCCAATGAAGAGGTAAGGGGCGTAGCGATGTAGTCGAACAGGGTTGGTAAATTCACCGGGTGACTCGAAAGCAGGCTCTTAAAGACCACTCCTAGCACGTCAGCCATTTCGCTCCCAAAGAGCTCCCTAAAAACGTTGCCAATATCGACAGCAGCTCCTGTTCAAGCTCTTGTTTCGGTTCCCGCAAAAGAAATTGTTGCAGTCTCAACTGGATAAATGAACAGCTTCGCATATATTTCCTATTGTAATGACAAAGGTTTTTCTACTGATCCAGTGTCAGATAATTGGGAATTCGCTTTCAGCTCTTAATCTTCTTCGGGAGACATGGAAAAAGGCAAGGCTCGAGAGACCTAGCGCTAAAGCAATTGTAGCGGCCCTTGCTCTATCTGCTTCTTTCTCTTCCCAGGAATGAACAATTGGATAAAAAAAGGATTTTCTTCTTTGTTTATATATATATTATTATAATAATATTAAGATTAAGCAAGCAAGAAAACGGATGCGCGAGGCTAACGCTATAGGCTTGAGCGCGTTAGCGCTTAATCAATCCGTTGCTTGTTCCTTTCGTGACTCAAACAGCCGGTACGCTTTCCGGCTCGCAATGACTCAAAGGGGCGGGGGCTATATATTTGCTTGCAAAGCAGGATGTTCGCCTTTCGGAAAGGGTGAGCCTCTTTGATTCAAAAGGCGCTACTAAACTACTCTAGTACAGCTAGTGTTAGTAGTACAACAGAATGCCGTTCACCCCGCAAGCCCTTCGTATGCAAGCCCTACTGAAGTACCAAAGGCGAACGGCATTAGTACAGCTGTTAAGAATACTCTCCGATGTTGACTTTGTAAACTAATAGGCCGGTAGGTTACTTTTGAATCAAAGTAGCGACGAAAGGGGGAAATAGCTCAGTCGGTTAGAGTGCTGGTCTGTCACGCCAGAAGTCGCGGGTTCGAACTCTATACAAAGGGCCTTTCCTTTCAAATGACAACTGCCTCTTCCTGCTGCGAGGGCCTTGAAACCAAACCGCCCCCCGCCCGAAAATGCCCATTCCTTTCTCGTTGGGGGTAAAAATGCTCGCTGTCCTATTACAGCCAGCTCCCAATGAGAAAAGATTCATTTTTAAGAAGTTCATTTGATGACTTAACAAGTCTCACCACCTTCTTTTGAACTATATCTATTTCTTTTAGCACTCTAGACACACCGACGGGAGCAAAAAAATATAGAAGTCCCGCGGAGCTGATGACCGCGGGTGGAGAATTACTCGATAAATAGAAGACCATGCTACCGTTTTGGGCCAACAAGGTCAAAATCTTCGTCAACGCAAGGAAAGGACATGATAATCAGTCCGAATCCAAGATAGAATGGCTAGAGTTCATGCTAAATTGCTTTCTGAAAGGAATTATCAAAGGGTTGGGAGCAAACCTTCCCATGGCCATGATTAGTATAGATCATACCTTTGCCAAGATAACCTTTGAGGTACCTCAAGATCCTGTATACTACATGTAGGTGTGCTTGACAAGGAGCATGCATATACTGGCTTACCAACCCCACAGCATAGGTAATGTCAGGTCTAGTGATAGTAAGATATCTAAGTTTTCCCACAAGCCTCTGATGCCTGCATCCCTGAACTGAAATAAATAATTGATCCGATGGAACCTTCTCTTCTACCGTAGATTGGACGTAGATACACGACCCAAACCATTATTCTTTTCTATTCATTATTCTTTTTTTTACCAAAGCAAATAACCATACCAAATGCAGATAGCGAAAGAGATGAATCCGTTGTTAGGAATCATTAAATCCTATAAACGATTGTTCGGGTATATCGTGGAAATTTTGAATTTCTGGTAGTAGATCCATAATCAAAAAAGTGTTTGTGATTGTTCCAGAAGAAATGAAACAATGGTATAAATATTACTATTGTTTCATATATTTTGAAATGCTTAAATGGGTTAAAGAGAGTTTCTAGCTCCGTTGTTGATATTGATTGGTCAGGCTGGCTTAGCAATGTGCTGGGTGCCATCACGACCGGATTTGGGGTCGTGACAAGTTGGTATCAGAGCCTAGGTTTACTAGGCCTCATGAGTCTTGAGCCGGTTAGTAGAGTCTTGTGGATCGGTACGGGGACGCCTGTACTTATCCTCGAGAGGCTGCGAACCTTTAGGAAACACTTCACATTTCTTGGAATTCTAATCGTGCGTACTTGATTCAGCTTGAGATATGCTTTTGAAATTTCTTCCGCACGTCTGTGTATGCATCGAGCGCTCAGTAATATAAGTGCCTTATGTGTAGTGGAACGAGTTCAAACTCAGGAAGACTAAAATGATTATGCTATGTGTATCCTGGTGGAAGGTATTGTGCTGAAATGCTAAATTGAGGCGAGATAGGTGGATTGGTTCTCATGTGTAATTGAAAGGTAGTTGATATATGTTATGATTCGAGCAGGTACAACACATGTTCATGTACCAAATATGATAATATGATTTGTGTAGTATTGAGACTAATGTTGTCGATATGCATTGTGATGTCTTGTCGAGTTGTGAATGTATTGCTAGGATGGTTTTGGTGATTCTCTGACAGGTGGATAGGCCAATTTACAAAGGGAACTCTGCCGAAATTTTTGGAAAATTTGGGACTTAGAAAGATTTCTGTCACCTAAAGAGAGTGGGCTCATTGGTGGTGCGTGTATATCTGCAAGAATTGCAGAAGAGCTAAGGTCTCTGATGATTCGAGTCTCTGTCAAGGCTTGTAAATGACTTGAGTCTCTCATTGTGACATTTTCGGCATCACTTGAGTAATACTGATATGAGTGGTTGAAAGTGCTTTGATGAATGGCTTCGAGCTAAGTTGGGGAGGTTGCTATTGATTAACTGATTGCACTATTGTGTGCTATGTTGATTCTGTCTCTAAGTATGTTGGGAAATTCTGGTAAAGGTTATGACGCTTCGTAGATCTGATGAAGTACTAGGGTGCTTTGAACTGTTGTTGGTAAAGAATATTCACCGTATAGAAAATAAAGATAGCTGATTGTATCTGTAAGTAATCATGTTCTGCGATGTCAGAGTTCTAACAAAACACGAGTGGTTCTACTCAATAGGACAGTTGAATTACAGTTGAATAAGGGTGAATGATGCCGAGAATGGTTTTGCAGTGTTCAAGATTTTGCTTGTAATAGTCAGGTGCCTTAAGATTTGTGTATGTGGCTAAAGATGGCGGTTTCGTTAAGGAAGATCAAGGCTTGTGTTATATCATGTGAATGATGGGATTCTAGGTATCCGTATTGGGAAGTAATGATAACAATTTAAAAAAAAAATCGCGGGAAGTTCATCAAAATAAAGTATGGTAGAATGTGGTACTTTTGGGAAACATTGAGGGAGTATTCAGTGGCCTATGGGTCCTATGTACAAATCTAGTGTGGTAACAGGAGGAGTTGATGTATTATGGTGTTACAGTAAGCGCTAATATTGAGTTAAAGATGAATCGGAAAGGAAACTGGGTAAATGGAACAACTTGTTAATAAATTAAAATGGTATAAAAAGAAATACGATTGATTTCTGGTATGTGGTTGAAGTAATGAGTCTTGCAGACATTGCAACAAAGCTCTTGAGTGCTGGCAGTTGTGTAACTTGATATAGGTATAAGGACTCAGTCCTGGCAGTTAAACTTATGCAATGAATGGGAAGAAATAGTTTGTGATGTGTTTTATCATGGTTTGAAGATGAGTATATTCCTGTTGGTATGCAAAGCTTGGAATGTGTAATGAGTTTTCTCTATATGGGATCATAAAAGTCCTTGACCAGTTGAGTGCGTCGATGTTTGCGGCGTAGGAAAGGGATAAGAATTTCCATGTTATTTTAGTATGGTATTGTATATGCGATGAGTTATGGAAAAGTTGATAATGGTATATTCTAGGTTTTGAGATCAGTTCATAATATATGGGAAGTCAATAAAATTATTGAGCAGCGCGGACAACTGCAGGTGAATTAAGAATCGATCTTTCTGATAATTTAAGAAAATGATACTGCTATTCTATTAACTTGGCAGGGAATATGATCCAAAAGGACAAGGTAATGTAAAATGATGATATCCAGTTGTATGGTGGTATTCTCTTGTTGGATCGACTATAATAACTGAATCGTTGATGGCATAGTGAAATTTCCGAATGGCCGTCGTGGTATGAATGGACGCTTGATGTGCGTTATGTATTCGTACGGTGGAGTGTGGAACCAGGTATAGCGATTCATGTGTTATATATGTGTTGGAGACTAGAAGTCCTCGTAATCCGCCTATGTAGTGGTTGTATATCGCGTGTATCGACACCGTTTTGTGATTATTGGAAATCGGAAGCCCTAGTGGCTCTCTCTTAGCTTGATATGATGAATTTGGGTTATGATACCTTATTTCAGATTGGTTGACATAAGACAGGTCGTCTAGACAAATGTGATATGGACGATGTCGGGAAATGACACAAATTGCGTAGCAGAGAGCATCAGAGTATGCTCCAACAGAGTAGTTGTACACAGGACCAGCGGACGGCTGGTAGGCATTGCTTTGTCAGTTGGACCTTAGTGGCGGATGTTAGTGTAGAAGTATCTACCATTGATTAGTTCTGGTATTGAGGAACTTTGTCGGATGCGTTTCTTGTGGCCAAACTTGAGGCTATATATGTTTATTATGATGAGCAACTTGACTCGACGCGTATTTATTTGACGAGGGTTACTTGGATCGGGTGGCACGCCGCCAGAGGTATGGTATCTAGATCGGGTGGCACGTCGCCACGGGTATGTCATTGGAGCGGGTTGCACGCCGCAACAGAATATTGTGAAAATACAGTTAGTTATATGCTACTGGTATACAATACTTCCCCACTTCTGAGGAAAAGACCATTTTGAGTATCGATTGGCGAATGGCACATCGGTTGTGTCCTTTCGGGATTTAATAGCATAGGTTAATGATTTCACCGTGGGTGAGGTTGATTGCTTGGGTTCAAGACCTAGATCTGTGCGTGGCTAACCGTTTTGAGCTTAGTGGCTTGAGGTGCTTCATGAGTAATAATGTTGGGGTAGAATCACGAATCGCGACAAGGCTACGTGATGTTATGACCTCTCGAGGAGGATTCAGGTACTCTATTTCTATAATGTGAGACGCGATCTCAGTTCTATGTTATGATGGCACAGAGGAATTGAATTGCAGCTCTATTTGCTGGAGACAGTTGTCATGAATTGAGTTGTCATGATTCGAGTGTGTGCATACATTTCTATTGGAGCCTATGTTGTGCTCGTCGTGGCTTAGGCCGGTGTTGAGGTGTCTTATCACCAGTGCGGTGTGTTATAATCGAAATGACCATTGGAGTCATTAATGAATACGAGCATATTAGATCTTAGCTTGTTAGAAAGGTAAAAATCAAGGTTTGGCTCCGAAACCTATTGTAGTATCAGTTTTAAGAGGGAAATAGATTCACGAATGGTTAACTTGAGAGATGGGTTCGGTATATCGCGTGCTTCAGCTACCGTGGGCAGGATATGGAGGTGTTGGAATAAGACTCTACCTAATGAAAGAGGTTTTCAGCTAGTATTTGGTTATTGTGGCCAGTTGTTGTGATTAAAGACTATCGTCTCGAGTTATTTGGGTTGCCGATACAGCATATGATCTCACCCGGAGTAGTGAATATGGGTTATTGCAGTGGATTCGAGTGTATCCCGAGTATAGGCATGGGATTTGCATTTGGCATATGATTTCGGAAAGTGCAATGTGATTTATGGTTCAGATGGTCTGTGAAATTTTGACTATATGGTGTTTTCGGACTTATGTGAGATAGGGTGACGTATGATCGCCCGAATATATACTGGGTAAGGTCATTCAGCTATTGGGTGGCTTCTAGTACAACTCCGAGTCCGCTCGAGGACGAGCGTTTGTTTAAGTTGGGGAGAATGTAACGACCCGGCCCGTCGTTACGGAAATTTCCACCCCGTTACCTTGCATTAACATATCTTATGCTTCTATATCGGTGTTAGAACCTATCGGGTGAGTTAGGAGTGAATTGAATTAAAAATGAAGCAAATAGCATGTTTGAAGGAAGTTTGAATATGGAAAGTCAACCTAGAGTTGACTATCGAGTTAGAGTGCTCGGAATCGGATTCGATGATTCGACTAGTTTCGAGGGATCATTTATGACTTAGGAGAGCAATCGGAATTGAATTTAGAGATCCGGTGTAGAAATAGGCTTGAATTGGCTAAGGTTGAATTTTGGCGAAATCCGATCGATAGGTGAGATTTTGATCCGGGAGTCGGAATGGAATTCCGACAGTTGCAGTAGTTCCGTTAGGTAATTTTGGATATGCCTGCAAATTTTCAGGTCATTCGGACATCGTTTGGTCGGGTTTTTGATCGAATGTGAATTTTTGAAGTTAAAGTTAAACTTAAGCTTAAATTTGTTGAAAACGGACGATTTTGATGTTAACGATAGAGTTTTGATGATTGGAACAAGTTCAAATAAGGTTATAGGGCGTGTTGGTTCTTTTGGTTGAGGTCCCGGGGGCCTCGGGTGAGTTTCGGGGTGGTTTCGGACCATTTCTAGGCCATTTTTAACTGCTGGTTTATGTCTGTAGCAGTGTTCTACGCGATCGCGGACAATGGGACACGATCGCGGTGAGTAAAATGTGCGAAAAGTATTAATGAATCGCGATCGCGTGAAATGCTCCGCGATCGCGAAGAAGGAAAACTTCTGTGCATTGATCCTACTTCGGAAGCTCATATCTTTTTATCTACAAGGAATTTTAAGGTGATTCAAAAACGAAAGTTGTAGCCCATCGTGTCTAGTTTTCAGAAAGATAAAGCAATAGTGATTTGGACATCTATGTAAATAGTTATGGACGTTACACTATAGGGTGTCCGAGAAGGATCTCTAATACACATGTATAAATTGGGAAGCTAATATCTAGAAATGTATACGGATTCAGGAAATGAGCAATAAATGAAAGTTATAGCCCTATATATCTAGTTTCTAGAACATCAAACCATTAATCATTCGGAGTTGTGTCCAAAACGTTGTGGCCATTATACTAAAGCCTATCCGGAGGAACCGGAGTTTGTTCACCGCGATCGCGAAGCCTTTCCCGCGATCGCGAAGGGTAAATTTTGGGCCAAATTTTGTTCTCCGCGATCGCAGAGCCATTCCCGCGATCGCGATGAGTAATATGCCTGGGCAGAATGTTTTTAAAACATTCCAGTCGCGAAATCAACCCATTTTTCCACCATTTTTGGTCATTCTTGAGAGCTTTTGGACGAGAATTGAAGGGATTTCGACGGGGAATCATTGGAGGTAAGTTTTATGAGTTAAATACATGATTTTATCAAAGAATCTTCCATTAATTCTCTGAAGTAAGAAATCAAGAAAATTAGGGCTTTGAGCAAAAATCTTAAAATGGGGATTTGAAGGACCATTTGTGGTCCGAATTGGGAGTTCTTGGTATGTACGGACTCGTGGAGAGACGAGGATTCCGAAAATGTGAGTTTCATAATTTTTCGAGATGTGGGCCCGGGGCTCGGGTTTTGCCAATTTCGTAATTTTTGATATTTTTCGAGTTCTTTCGATTGGGTTATGTTCCATTAGCCTATTTTGATATATTTGTGCTGATTTGTGCTAGTTTTGACGTGCGTGGATGCCGGTTCGAGGAGCTAAGGCGTCGCGGGCATGAGCTTTCGTCGTGCTGTATTGAGGTGAGTAATAGATGTGGGTGATGACCAGCGGGTTCGAAACCCCGGTATACCACTTTGTGACGTCGTACAGCGGCGAGACACGCACACTCTTGAGAGTGCGGGGTCGATCATGAACTGGAGACTATATATTAGTCCGACCTGTTGATACTGTATTATTGGCTATTCTCGAGCCGTTGAACCCCCTTCTTGGGCGGTTGAGTATACTTGTGGGCCGTGAGCCAGTTATTGGATCCCGCGAGGATCGTTATCATTGTCTTATCATATAGACATGCTAGTTTACTACTAGTCCGCAGCTATTTTTGTTATTATGCTAATTCCAATCTCCGGAACTTGATATTACTGTTTTCCAACTGAAAAATGATAAAAGAGTTTTCAAAAACTACTTTTGAGCCTGCGAGGCTGTACCTGCATATTAGCTGACTAGTAGTGGATCGGGCTGCGCGCCGCAGCGAGATATATGTTGGATCGGACTGCACGCCGCAAGAATATCTCTATGAGATGTGCTTGGGCTGTAGGAGCCCCTCCGGAGTCTGAACCCCCACAATGAGCACGGGTACCCAAAATTGGAGTCGGGCTACGCGCCGTAGCGGTCATATCATGCATTGCATTGCATTTAGCTACATCTGCTAGCTGTTATGCTATTTATTGGTATTTGTTGGTACAGGTACAGTGAATATTGATTCTATGACAGGGTAGCTGATTATAGTTTTACATAGTGCTTTATTGCGGATTTCTTATCTGCGTCTTACCCTTGTTTATTACCACTGAGTCTGGCAGTACTCATTTTACTCCCTGCACCTTGTGTGCAGATCCAGGTACCTCTCAGCAGACTTGGTTCGGTAGCTACTTGGAGGCATTGTGCGGGACAGTCGAGGTAGCTGCAGCGTCCGCAGGACCTGACTCCCCTTCTAGCTGTCATTTCTTATCTTGTTGTCTTTCTTTTCCGCACTGAGTTGTTATAAACTTTATTACACTTATGTTCTTTAGAGGCTCATGACTCTTGACCCTTCGGTCTATGGGAGTTAGTATATTTTGGGACTTGGTCTCCCCGCTGTTGGTATAAATATTACTATTGTTTCATATATTTTGAAATGCTTAAATGGGTTAAAGAGAGCTTCTAGCTCCGTTGTTGATATTGATTGGTCAGACTGGCTTAGCAATGTGCTGGGCGCCATCACGACCGGATTTGGGGTCGTGACAATAAGATTCACTAGTCTTGAAATTTTATCAAATATTCTGTCAAGGTAAAATGGTCGGATGAAGTCTTACACCCAGTACTAACTCATCTAGTCCTTCTGTAAATGAATGGTAGGCTTAACATTTTAGCACTAAAGCAACAATCTATAATGTTGTGAATATTTATTACTGTTGTAAAATAATAAAAGAAAGAAGAGTATTGCAGAACAAAGTAGAGAGAGAGGGAATTCTTACTAATTTTTGGGATGAATTACAATGGAATAGAACCCTTTAGTTATAGGGAGAGGGTGACTTAGCGACCAAGTGATAAACTCTAGAATCTCTCTAAATATAGATATTCACCTTAAATAGAATCTTATTTATAACACTCCCCCTTGAATGTCTATTCAACGGATATTGTGCCTCGTTAAAACCTTAACTAAAAGAAAATCCAATGGAAAAAAAATTTTAGAAAAGAAAAAAGACTATACATATCTAATAATATGCCATGTGGTTGCCTCGTTAAAAACCTTGCAAGGAAGACTCAGTGGGACAAAATCTTGTAAGGGGAAAAGAGTACTATTAATTCCCCCCTGATGAGAGCATCAATTCACATCCTTGAGCCTTCACATTAAAATATTATGCACCATCTTCAATAGATCGTTAGTGTAGTTTTGATAAATAAATCAGCCATATTAACTTGAATAAATATTTTGCCCCTTGAAACCATCATTCTTGATTGATATATAATGTCTAATATAATGTTGTGGAAAGGCTTTTCATTATCTCCATAAAGGTATTCTCGCTATCACATTATCATGCTTATAATTATAGCAAGATACATATATGCACAAATTGCACTGAGGATGTGGTACTTCAAGACCAAGAATTGTATATGCTTTAAACAACTTAAATCCTTCATGGATTGTCATATAAGCGATATAATAGACTTTAGATGCATATCAAGTTTTCATATCATCCTAGACATATAAGATATTGAAAACTGATTGCACATATTATTGACTTTATCCTTTCAAGTATTGGAACTACATGTTCCAAACTACATGTCTTTCATATGAAACCAATTCTATTCGAATTGTTTCTCTGGACTTAAGATCCTGATATATATAGTTTGTGTTATCATAGATGTCGTCGACGAATATTTTTTATCGGTTCAACCTCCTTATTTTTCATAAACACATAACATAGAGATCTCTTCATTCATATATTCAGGTACCTGAATCTCTCGTGAGATTTTATAAAGTGTTATGTCATGTGATCTTCTAGATTACTTGCCTCATTTATTATGATCATTTTGATCATTTGCTCATCTTCTTTGTCAAGAAGTTTATTTGAAACCGATTTGTCTATATGCTTTAAACGTACCATAGACTTTGTCCTTTTAGGATTTAATAGAAGCATTTGTAATGAAAATATAGTTACTTTCTTTGGGTCAGCTAATGCGTCAGACACGCTTTGCAATATATTACAAATGAATTATCATTTTATGAACTTCAAGTTCATATTATCTTATTCGAGCATCTATATGAACAAATGATAATTCATTCCACGTAATCTTTTCTCAACTATTTATCATGTCTCCCCCTCATGTTAGAAAAACTAACTTATTTTATCAACTTTGAAAATACATCTTTGTGCATTATGGTGTTAATCAAAATATACACTGCACAACAATAATGATAAGATGAAATTATTTGGTTCCTAACCCTGAACCACTTGTGATGGGAGAAAATAATATACTTTCGTATATAACATATATCAAACTGATATATATAACTTTGTTCTCATAAGCAAAAATTTAGCTATTTAGTGGATGCACTCAATAAATTATTTTTCTAAACCAACTGTGATATAAAATAACTTATCAAGAAGAACAATCTTGAATAAATAATTTGGAAATTATGCTCTACATTAAATTATTGAGCAAGTTACCTCGCAAACACCAGGTTACGAGTCAACAATAATTGCACATGTAACCATCTACTAGATGCATCTTATGTGGTATACATGGCAGGTGAATGGACCCATATTCACCTTTGATATTTCCAGCTTTCATGGGATTCTATCCCAATTTTAATTGGTCTACTAATTAATGAGAACAAGCAATATAAGAGAATTTGTAAAGAACTTTCTAGTTCTTTAATATTTACCCATGTGAATTCTCTTTTATTTTTGCACATCATACTTAAACTGATATGTCCAAACCAATTATGCCAACTGAATAGATTATCAATATTGATAAACTTTATATTTACACAATGATGTGTACAATTACGAATAAACTCCAAGTTTATTATGATATGAGTTTTATATCAATAAAATATCTACTTTATTATGGTATTCTTTTGTTTATGTAGTACAAATTGGAGAATAAAGTGGGTAGCTTTTCACATACATATTACCCCGCTACAAGTTGTAGTAATAGAAGATATTAAATCTTTTCTTTATTTATAGTCTCAATATAATCAACCGCTTTCGCGAATACTTTGAAAACTGAATATGTTATTTGAGGCTTACTACAACATAATACCTTATTGGTAATCAATTGTGTTTCTCCAAAATAGTGGTAATTGGCTCTTCCGGAGCTCTCAATTAATATTGTACTGCCACATATTCACCAACATCCATATAGTCATATATCTCTTTCAAGAAGAAAGTTATATCATTATGGTCATGGCCAAAATTATATGCAAGATATGTTTCTTACATTATTGTTGTCCTTTAATAAGCACATTGCCAAAATATTTTGGTGTATAATAGGCATCTGATAAATGAACATTCATGCAATAATAATAACATTATTTTCTTATATCATCTCAAACCTCCTTCTAGAGGTGAGTGTGGTATATTCGCTACCACTAGCTCATTCATATTCTTTGAAGAATGAATATGTATTCATAAATCAGTGTTGTCACATTCACATCATGAATGGATCATAATTATCTATATGTGCTTTATAAAATCTCATGTCAAATTGATGACAGATATTACTTTCACATAGTGAAGGATTATTATGAGAATCCTTATTATTCTCAGTATCACGATGATGACGATTATAATTTCGTCTATTGCCATGTCCACATCCATTAATACCTTTATAGTAATAATTTTGTCTTCTTTCAGACTTATCACATACTGTTATCACATTCTAAAGAGAATGAGAATGGAGTACATTCAATGGGACGGGTTTTTAATTCTTTTCCCACAATCATACATGAATTTAATCATGGCAAGACATAGAAATTTTACCACTTTGGATGGTTAGAATTTCTTTCAAACTATGTTAGAGTTGAAAATAAAATTTATCGTCTTTGCTTGTGATGACCCGAACCGTCATCTCATGTATTACCGCTTCGTTTCCCCTATTTCAGGCTTCTTCATATTTTGTTATCCACGTTTGGTGTGTTAGAATTAATTTGGGTTGGTTTTGGGAGAAAATGAGACACTTAGTCTCTTTAAGGAAGACTTGTTTTGGAAAAGTCAACCGGAAGTTTACTTGTAAGTTAGAAGGCTCAGACGTGATTTCTGATGATTCGATTAGCTTCAGGAGGTGATTTGTGACTTAGGAGTGTGATCAGAATTGAATTTGGAAGTCCGGTGTAGAATTAGGCTTGAATTGGTAAAGTTCGAATTTTGGCGAATTCCGGTTGATAGGTGAGATTTTGATCTGAGGGTTGGAAAGGAATTACGAGGGCTGCAATAGCTTCGTTAGGTGATTTTGGATATGTCCGCAAAAGTTCAAGTAATTCGGATGTGGTTTGATTGAGTTTTTTTTTTATCGAAAGTACATTTCAGAAGTTTTTAAAGAACTTCGGCTTGAATACGATGGGAATTGATGATTTTGGTGTTGTTATATGTGTTTTGATGATTGGAACAAGTTTGAATGAGGTTTTAGGATGTGTTGGAGCTTTCGGTTGAGGTCCCGAGGGCCTCGGGTGAGTTTCGGGTGGTCAATCGGACCATTTTTGGCTTTGTGACTTGCAAAAATTGCTGTTCAGGTGTTAGAGGCATTTAAGCCTTCGCGTTCGCATAGGGTATATCGTGATCGCGTAGAAGGATTTTGGGCAGGCCAGTTATTTGCTCTTCGCGTTCGCGTTATTTGGCACGCGCTCGCGAACATATATGATATTGTCCTCCGTGTTCGCGTGGTCCTACTTGCGTTCGCGTATAAGTAGTTGGGGTCCAATAGATTTTCTCTTCGCGTTCGCATCATGTGAGTTGAGTTCGCTTATGTATGAGGAATAAAGCATCGTGTTCGCATTGTGGATATCTTATTCGCGTAAGGTTAATGTTGGATGAAATAAAAATGTTCTACGCGTTCGCGGGGCTGAGGTAGCGAACGCGATAAAGGTTTTCCAGCTGGGCAGAAGGGTTTTAGTGTTATTTCCTCCACGAGCCTATGATATTTTCCTCCATTGTTGAGCAATTTTGGAGCTTGGGAGAGCTAATTGAAGAGGGATTCGAGGAGGATTACATGGAGGTAAGTTCCTTAGCCTAATTATTCAAGTGTATAGAATTAAGATGGTGTCACGACCCCAATTCCGGTCGTGATGGCGCCCAGCACACTGCTAGGCCAGCCTAACCAATTAACCACAATCACGGAGCTATAAGCTCTCTTATTCCAATTTAGGCATACCAAGTTATAAGACAACAGTGATAGATATAATAACACGGGGAACCAAGTCCCAACACATGCCAACTCTCATAGACCGAAGGGTCAAGAGTCATGAGCCTCTAAAGAACATAAGTGCAATAAGGTTTACAACAACTCAGTGCGGAAAGAAAAGACAATCATAAAAAGAAATGACAGCTAGAAGGGGAGTCAGGTCCTGCGGATGCTGCAGCTACCTCAACTATCCCGCACAATGCCTCTGAGCGGCTACCGGATCAGGTCTGCTGAGAGGTACCTGGATTTGCACACAAGGTGCAGGGAGTAAAATGAGTACTGCCAGACTCAGTGGCAATAGACAAGGGTAAGACAGCGTAGATAAGAAATCCACAGTAAAGCACAATGTAAAGCTATAACCAATACCCTGTAGCAGTTCAATATCAACAATAGAAAGCCAACAATATAAACAACAAGTATAACAACTAGCAGATGTAGCTAAATGCAATGCAATGCATGAAGTGACCGCTACGGCGCGTAGCCCAATCCAATTTGGGTACCCATGCTCACTGTGGGGGTTCAGACTCCGGAGGGGCTTCTACAGCCCAAGCAAAATATCATAAATATACGCTGCGGCGTGCAGCCCGATCCACTACCAGTCAGCTAATATGGAAATGCAGCCTCGCAGGCTCAAAAGTAGTTTTGAAAACTCTTTTATCATTTTTCAGTTGAAAACAGTAAATTTCAAGTTTCAGAGATTGTAAGTATCATGATAACAGTAATAGCTACGGACTGGTAGTAAAACTAACATGTCAATATCATAAGACGGTGATAACGATCCTCGCGGGATCCAATAACTGGCTCACAGCCCATAAGTATACTCAACCATCCGAGAAGGAGGTTCAACGGCTCAAGAGTAGCCAATATCACAATATAATATGCAACCATCCGAGAAGGAGGTTCGACGGCTCAAGAATAGCCAATATCATAACACAGTATCAACAGGTCGGACTAAGCCATAGTCCCCAAATCACAATCGACCCCGCACTCACAAGAGAGTACGTGTCTCGCCGTTATGCAACATTACAAAGTGGTATACGGGGGTTTCGAACCCGCTGGTCATCACCCACATCTATTACTCACTTCAATACAGCGTGACGGCTACTCCGCGATGCCCTTGCCACGAGAATCAAGCTCCGCACGCATAGAATCTGATCAGACATAGTAGAAACACAACAAATTAGGCCAATGGGACGACACCCAATCAATACAACTCAATTTACACTGAAACTCACAAAGTTGCCAAAACCCGACTTTCGGTACGCTTCTCGGAAAATTACGAAAGTCACATATTTGGAACCCTCGTCTCAATACGAGTCTAAGCATAGAAGATTTACCAAATTCGGACTCCATTTGCCCACTCAAATAATTATTTTTCTAAAGTTCAAGCCTAGAGCTAAATCCTCCATAAAATACCCCAAATTCCTCCATTTTCATGAGATAATTACATAATATTATCAATACTAATCATAATTTGAGTCCATAGTTGATTACCTGATGATTTCCTTTGAATCTCCCTTAAAAATTGCCCAAATCGCCTCTTAAGTCGAGACCCCAAATGTTGCAATGTTTCTGAAATTTTCTAACTTCTGATACTTTTAATCCTTCTGCGATTTTTGCTTCTGCGGACCATTTCTGCCTCTGCGGAAACGCTTCAGTGACCAATTGGTCGCTTCTGCGAACCCAGGCCTATTTGGCCATTTTCGCTCCTGCGAGCCACGAACCGCTCCTGCGGAATTTCTTCCGCCCCTGCGGTCTTTCACGCTTCTGCGAACAAGAGTCCGTTCTTGCGGACTCGCCTATGCGATCAACAATCCGCTTCTGCGGACTTCCCTATCACGCCTCAAGACCGCTTCTGCGATCGCCCTCTCTCACCTCATCGCCCTGGGCCGCTCCTGCGGCTCACTTTCCGCACCAGCGGTGCCGCCCCTACGAGCCATGCTCCGCTTCCATGATCAACAGCGCTTTTGCACTCCCATGTCCACTCCTGCAGGAGCGAAAACAACAGAACCAGTGCACAAAGTCCGCAATTTTCCATATTTTCTCCCGTTTGACCATCCGAAAACAACCCGAGGCCCCCGGGACCTCATCCAAACACATCAACACATCCTAATACCTTATTCAAACTTGTTCCAATCCTCAAAACACGTCTAACAACATCATAACCCATGATTCACTTCGAATTCAAGCCTAAATTCCTTCAAACTTTACGAATTACACATTCGATCTAAAACCCGACCAAATAACGTCCGAATGGCCTAAATATTTGCGGACATATCCAAAATAGCTTCAGAAATTGTCGGAATTCCATTCTGACCCCCGGATCAAAATCTCACCTACCGTTCGGATTTCGCCAAAATTCAACCTTAGCCAATTCAAGCCTATTTCTACACCGGACCTCCAAATTCAATTCCGATTGCTCCCCTAAGTCACAAATCACCTCCCGGAACTAACCAAATCATCAGAATCCGATTCCGAGCCCTCTAACTAAATAGTCAACTCTGGGTTGACTTTCCTTATTCAAGTTTTCCTTCAAAAAGGCTATATGCCTCATTTTCAATCCAATTCACTCCTAACTCACCCGATAGATTCTAACACTGATATAAAATCATAAAACATGTAATTACAACATAACGGGGTGGTAATTCCCGTGACGACGGGCCGGGTCGTCACAAAGTGTGGCAGGTATTTTAACGCTCGTCCTCGAGCGGGTCAAGAAACATACCTGAAGTCTCAAACAAGTGAGGATATCCGCTCCGCATCTCCCGCTCGATCTCCCAAGTGGCCTCCTCCACGGGTCGACCTCTCCACTGAACCTTAACTGATGCAATCTCCTTGGACCTCAATTTTCTCACCCGACGACCCAAAATAGCAATAGGCTCCACGTCATAGGATAGATCATCATCAAGCTGAATGGTACTGAAGTCTAATACATGAGACGGATCTCCAATGTACTTTCGGAGCATAGACACATGGAATATTGGATGAACGATGGATAGACTGGGTGGAAAGGCCAACTCATATGCCACCTCTCCAACCCTCCTGAGTATCTCAAAAGGACCAATGTACCTTGAACTCAGCTTCCCCTTCTTACTGAACCTCATGACACCCTTCATGGGTGAAACCTTCAAAATACTTTGTCACCAACCATGAAAGACAACTCTCGAACTCTACGGTCTGCATAACTCTTCTGGCGAGACTGGGCTGTACGAAGCTCTCCTGGATCAACTTCGCTCTATCCAGAGCATCCTGAACTAACTCAGTCTCTATCAATCTATCCTCACTAGGCTCAAACCATCCCACGGGGGATCTACACCGTCTGCCATACAATGCCTCGTACGGGGCCATCTGAATACTCGACTGATAATTGTTGTTGTAGGCAAACTCAGCGAGTGGTAAGAACTCATGCCACGAACCACCAAAGTCAATCACACATGCTCGCAACATATCCTCCAGAATCTGAATAGTGTGCTCAGACTGTCCGTCTGTCTGGGGGTGAAATGCGGTGCTCAACTCAACCCGCGTACACATCTCCCTCTGAAATGCTCTCCAAAACTAAGAAGTGAACTGAGTGCCCCTGTCCGATATGACAGACACTGGAACCCCATGCAACCGGACAATCTCCCGAATAAAGATCGATGTCAACCGCTCTGATGAGTAGGTAGTACTAACTGGAATGAAGTGAGCTGACTTGGTCAGCCTATCTACAATCTCAAACTTCCTCGCTATCCGAGGGAGTCCAGTAACAAAATCCATGGTGATCCTCTCCCATTTCCACTCTGGAATATCAATGCGCTGAAATACGCCACCGGGCCTCTGATGCTCGTACTTAACCCGCTGACAGTTGAGGCACCGTGCTACATGTCTAACAATGTCCATCTTCATCTTTCTCCACCAATAGTGCTGTTTCAAGTCTTGATACATCTTCGCGGCTCCTGGATGGATAGAATACCGCGAGCTGTGGGCCTCCTCCAGAATCAACTCACGAAGGCCATCAACATTGGGCACACATTTCCGGCCATGCATCCTCAATACGCGGTCACTATCAATGGTGACATCTCTAGCATCATCATGCTGAACTCTTTCCCTAAGGACAGCCAAATGTGGATCATCATACTGGCACTCACGAATACGATCATATAGAGAAGACCGTGATACAACACAAGCTAACACCCTGCTGGGCTCTGAAATGTCTAACCTCACAAGCCGATTGGCTAGCACCTGAACATCATAAGCAAATGATCTCTCCTCGACTGGAATATATGCCAAGCTCCCCATACTGACCGCCTTCCGGCTCAAAGCATCGGCCACCACATTGGCCTTCCACAGATAATATAGAATAGTAATATCATAATCCTTGAGCAACTCAAGCCATCTCCGTTGTCTCAAATTAAGATCTTTCTGTTTGAACAAGTGCTGGAGACTACGATGGTCGGTATACACCTCACAAGACACGCCGTACAAATAATGCCTCTAAATCTTCAAGGCATGAACTATGAAAGCTAGCTCCAAATCATGAACAGGATAGTTCTTCTCATGTGGCTTCAACAACCGAGAAGCATAAGCAATCACCTTACCTTCCTGCATCAACACACAACCTATCCCCACTCTCGAGGCATCACAATAAACGATATATGAACCTGAAGCTGATGGCAATACTAACACTGGAGCTGTGGTCAAAGCTGTCTTGAGCTTCTGAAAGCTCTCCTCGCACTCATCCGACCACACGAATGGTGCACCCTTCTGGGTCAATTTAGTCAATAAAGAAGCAATGGATGAAAATCCCTGAACAAACCGGCGATAATATCCCTCCAAGCCAAGAAAACTCCTAATCTCTGTAGCTGAGGACGGTCTAGGCCAACTCTGCACCGCCTCTATCTTCTTCGGATCAACTTGAATATCATCACGAGACACCATATGTCCCAGAAATGCTACTGACTCGAGCCAAAACTCACACTTGGAGAATTTAGCATATAGCTTCTCCTCCCTCAATCTCTGCAACACAATACTCAAATGCTGAGCATGCTCCTCCCGACTACGGGAGTAGACTAGAATGTCATCAATGAACACAATCACAAATGAATCCAAATAGGGCCTGAACACACTGTTCATCAGATGCATAAATGCTGCTGGGGCGTTGGTCAGCCCAAAAGACATCACAAGAAACTCATAGTGACCATATCGGGTCCTGAATGCAGTCTTCATAATATCAGAGTCCCTGATCTTCAGCTGATGATAGCCTGAACGAAGATCAATCTTAGAAAACACCCTCGCACCCTGTAACTGATCAAACAAATCATTAATGCGCGGTAGAGGGTACTTGTTCTTCACTCTCACTTTGTTCAATTGCCTATAATCAATACACATCCGCATGGAACCATCTTTCTTTTTAACAAATAACACCGGCGCACCCCACGGGGACACACTAGGGTAGATGAAACCTTTATCCAGAAGCTCCTGAAGCTGCTCTTTAAGTTTTTTCAACTCAGCTGGTGCCATCCGATAAGGAGGAATGGAAATGGGCTGAGTGCCCGGCACCAAGTCAATGCCAAAATCAATATTCCTGTCCGGCGGCATGCCCGGCAGCTCTGAGGGGAATACATCCGTAAAATCCCTCACCACAGGCACAGAATCAAGGCTAGGAGACTCAGCTCCAACATCTCTCACAAATGCTAAGTACGACAAATACCCTTTTTCAACCATTTTCTGAGTCTTTAAGAACGAAATGACACGGCTAGGGACAAAATCAGTCGAACCCCGCCACTCAATCTGAGAAATACCAGGAATAGCCAATGTAACTGTCTTAGCATGACAGTCCGATATAGCATGGTACAGAGACAACCACTCCATACCCAATATAACATCAAAGTCCGCCATCCCCAACAATAAAAAATCTGCCTGGGTCTCCAGACCCCCAATAGAAATAACACAGGATCTATAGACATGATCCACAACAATCATATCACCCATGGGGGTGGATACATGAACAGGTAAATCAAGACTACTACGAATCGCACCCAAATAATGTGCAAAATAAGAGGACACATAAGAATATGTGGACCCTGGATCAAATAGAATAGAGTCATCTCTATGACAGACAGAAATGATACCTGTAATCACTGCATCGGAGGCTACCGCATCACGCCTGTCGGGGAGTGCATAGAATCGTGCCTGGCCTCTACCGGATCTCTCCTCACCTCTGGGGCGACCACGAGAAGACTGACCTCCACCTCTACTAGCCTGAGATGGTGCTGAAGAGGAGGGATGATCCCTCTGTTGAGCCCTGTCCCTACGGAGTCGAGGGCAATGCCTCCCCATGTGGCCAAACTCTCCACATTCATAACAAGCACCTGGTGCAGGAGAAGGGGACTGAAGGGAACCCCTCACCGTAGAAGAACCCTGGCTTGAAGAAGTAGGTGCTGCACTCTGGGCTGGGAGGGCACTAAGTGAAGACTGACCCTGCTGAAATCCCTGTCGACCACGACGATAAGAACCTCCGCTCTGCTCAGGGCGGCCTGAATGAGAAGGTCTAGATAAGCAACCTGTGCCCTACTGGAAATGCCCTCTAGATGGAGCACCACTGAAACTACCAGAACCACGAGGCCTCTTGGCATCCCGCTCCTCCCTCTCTCGGCGACGATCCGCCTCAATGGAGCATGCCATGTCCACAACCTGCTCAAAAGATGATGACAAAACTCTCTCTCTGGTCATAAAAATGTAGATAGAGTAGTTGAGGCCATCAATGAACCTCCTGATCCTCTCCCTATCAATAGGGATCATCCATGTGGCATACCTAGCCAACTGTGTGAATTTAAGCTCATACTGGGTCACAGACATGTCGCCCTGATCCAACCACTCAAACTGGCGACGAAGCTCCTCGCGACGAGACTGAGGTACATACTTCTCTAGAAAGAGAGTAGAGAATTGCTGCCATGTGAGAGGTGCCGCTTCTGCAGGCCTACGCCTCTTAAACTCCTCCCACCAATCAAATGCGGGACTAGTAAACTGAAAGGTATTAAATGAAACTTCGCTGGACTCAAGAATACCAGCCGTACGCAACATTCTCTGACACTTATCCAAGAAACCCTGGGCATCCTCACCCTCAGCGCCACTGAAATGGGGTGGCTGAAGTCTACCAAATCTCTCAAGACGACGCTGCTCGTCGTCGGGCATAGCCAGAACCATATGCTCTGGAGCTGGAGCTGGTGCAGCTGGAGGAATAACCGGTGCAACCACCTGAGAGGGGACCGCCTCTGGCATCTGAAGTCCCCGAACAACCTGCTCGGGTGTGCGAGCTATAGGGGTCTGCTGACCACCCCCTGTCTGAGATGTCGCTGCAGTGGCGGTAGCTGATACTACCTGAGCCAAACTGGAACACACCGATAATATCTGGGCAAGAGTCTCCTGAAGACCAGGAATAGCAATGGACACAGTCTGGGCCTAAACTGGGGCTGCTGGAGCATCAACCACTGGGGGCTGCTCCTGAACAGGTACAACGGGCGGGTCAGCTAGCACTGCCTCAGCTGTCCTACCTCTACCTCTAGCACGACCGCGCCCACGGCCTCTAGCAGGTGGCAATGGAGTTCGTCCACCTCGTCCTGATGCTCGCGTTCTCGCCATCTGCGAGAGAACAGAATATAAAAGTTCAGTTCTCAGAACAACAAGATCGCACGATAGAGTTCAAGAAAAGTGAAGTGTTTCCTAAAGGTTCGCAGCCTCCCGAGGATAAGTACAGGCGTCCCCGTACCGATCCACAAGACTCTATTAACCGGCTCAAGACTCATTAGGCCTAGTAAACCTAGGCTCTGATTCCAACTTGTCATGACCCCAATTCCGGTCGTGATGGCGCCTAGCACACTGTTAGGCCAGCCTGACCAATTAACCACAATCATGGAGCTATAAGCTCTCTTATTCCAATTTAGGCATACTAAGTTATAAGACAACAGTGATAGATATAATAAAATGGGAAACCAAGTCCCAGCACATGCCAACTCCCATAGACCGAAGGGTCAAGAGTCATGAACCTCTAAAGAACATAAGTGTAATAAGGTTTACAACAACTCAGTGCGGAAAGAAAAGACAATCATGAAAAGAAATGACAGCTAGAAGGGGAGTCAGGTCCTGCGGACGCTGCAGCTACCTCGAATATCCCGCACAATGCCTCTAAGCGGCTACCGGATCAGGTCTGCTGAGAGGTACCTGGATCTGCACACAAGGTGCAGGGAGTAAAATGAGTACTGCCAGACTCAGTGGTAATAGACAAGGGTAAGACAGCGTAGATAAGAAATCCACAGTAAAGCACAATGTAAAGCTATAACCAATGCCCTATAGCAGTTCAATATCAACAGTAGAAAGCCAACAATATCAACAACAAGTATAACAGCTAGCAGATGTAGCTAAATGCAATGCAATGCATGAAGTGACCGCTACGGCATGTAGCCCGATCCAATTTGGGTACCCGTGCTCACTGTGGGGGTTCAGACTCCGGAGGGGCTCCTACAGCCCAAGCACAATATCATGAATACGCTGCGGCGCGCAGCCCGATCCACTACCAGTCAGCTAATATGCAAATACAGCCTCGCAGGCTCACAAGTAGTTTTGAAAACTCTTTTATCATTTTTCAGTTGAAAACAGTAAATGTCAAGTTCCAGAGATTGGAAATATCATGATAACAGTAATAGCTACGGACTGGTAGTAAAACTAGCATGTCAATATCACAAGACGATGATAACGATCCTCGCGGGATCCAATAACTGGCTCACAGCCCATAAGTATACTCAACCATCCGAGAAGGAGGTTCAACGGCTCAAGAGTAGCCAATATCACAATATAATATGCAACCATCCGAGAAGGAGGTTCGACGGCTCAGGAATAGCTAATATCATAATACAGTATCAACAGGTCGGACTAAGCCATAGTCCCCAAATCACAATCGAGCCCGCACTCACAAGAGAGTACGTGTCTCACCACTATACAACGTTACAAAGTGGTATACCGGGGTTTCGAACCCGCTGGTAATCACCCACATTTATTACTCACCTCAATACAGTGTGACGGCTACTCCGCGATGCCCTTGCCACGAGAATCAAGCTCTACACGCGTAGAATCTGATCAAACATAGTAGAAACACAACAAATTAGGCCAATAGGATGACACCCAACCAATACAACTCAATTTATACCGAAATTCACAAAGTTGCCAAAACCCACTTTCGGTACGCTTCTCGGAAAATTATGAAAGTCACATATTCGGAACCCTTGTCTCAATACGAGTCTAAGCATATAAAATTTACCAAATTTGGACTCCATTTGACCACTCAAATTATTGTTTTTCTAAAGTTCAAGCCTAGGGCTAAATCCTCCATAAAATACCCCAATTTCCTCCATTTTCATGAGATAATTGCATAATATTATCAATACTAATCATAATTTGAGTCCATAGTTGATTAACTGATGATTTCCCTTGAATCTCCCTTCAAAATTGCCCAAATCGCTTCTTAAGCCGAGACCCCAAATATTGAAATGTTTCTGAAATTTTCTAACTTGTGATACTTTTAATCCTTCTGCGATTTTCGCTTCTGCGGAAACACTTCTGTGACCAATTGGTCGCTTCTGCGAAATGCGGGTCCGCTCCTGAGGAATTTCCTCTGCCCCTGCGGTCTTTCACACTTCTGCAAACAAGAGTCCGCTCCCGCGGACTCGCCTATGCGATCAACAATCCGCTTCTGCGGACTTCCCCATCACGCCTCAAGACCGCTTCTACGATCGCCCTCTCGCGCCAGCGACGTCGCCCCTGCAGACCATGCTCCGCTTCAGCGGTCGCCTCCACTTCTGCGCCCCCTTGTTCGCTCCTGCGGACTCGCTCATGCGCTCCCATTTCCGCAAAAGCGAAAACAACAGAACCAGTGCACAAAGTCTGTAATTTCCCATATTTTCTCCCGTTTGACCATCCGAAAACACCCCGAGGCCCCCGGGACCACATCCAAACACACCAACACATCCTAATACCTTATTAAAACTTATTCCAATCCTCAAAACACGTCTAACAACATCAAAACCCATGATTCACATCGAATTCAAGCCTAAATTCCTTAAAACTTTTCGAATTACACATTCGATCTAAAACCCGACCAAACGACGTCTGAATGGCCTGAAACTTTGCAGACATATCCAAAATCACATGACGAAGCTACAGAAATTGTCGGAATTCCAGTCCGACCCCCGGATCAAAATTTAACCTACCGTTCGGATTTCGCCAAAATTCAACCTTAGCCAATTCAAGCCTATTTCTACACCGGACCTCCAAATTCAATTCCGATCGCTCCCCTAAGTCACAAATCACCTCCCGGAACTAACCAAATCATCAGAATCTGATTTCGAGTCCTCTAACAAAATGGTCAACTCTAGGTTGACTTTCCACATTCAAGTTTCCTTCAAAAAGGCTATATGCCTCATTTTCAATCCAATTCACTCCTAACTCACCCGATAGACTCTAACACTGATATAAAAGCATAAAACAGATAATTAAAACATAACGGGGTGGTAATTCCCATGACGACGGGCCGAGTCGTCACACATGAAAATTGGAAATCCACCACAAATGGGTAAAACTAGGGCTTGAGTTTTTGATATTTCAAATTTAGATATGATAGGTCATCTGAGCTCGGATTTGGGAGTTCTTGGTATGTACGGACTCGTGGAGGACTTGAGGCTGGATCTTTGCCTATGGTTTGAGCACTGAGTTGGATTTGGGAGTTCTTGGCTACGACCCTAGTGTTTTCTCCTTATTGCATACACCTTAGAGTTATAACTTAGCATAATCTAGTTTATAATCGTAGTTAATATCTTTAGTTGATAATCAAAGAAAACCAAAATTTTAGAAGTCAAATTAAGAGCTACAACACTTTGTTAGTCTTCACAAATACTTGACTCCAATATCGATCTCCCTGAAGAATTGACCCCGAAAAACCACTATCGGGTAAAAGTAGTTAGCGCCCACTCTTCCTAAGGTTTGAGTTTGCAATGATCACTTTTTGGAGCCGTTGCCGGGGAGCTTACGGTTTCCAACTATTTGTGTAGCTAGTTTAGTGTTTAGCTTTTTTCCTTCTTTTTACTAACTTTATTAGTGTCAATCTAACAGGTACATATGGCTTTGAACGGGAATATCCCTCTTGACAAAGGTCGCGGGGGAGGAGGTTGACGATGTAGAACAAGAGGAACTCCAGGTACCACAAATACCAAGGAGAGGTAGAAATGCAAATGCTAATCCTAATAATGCAATCCCAGACCCTCCTTCGCCTCCACCAAGAGTTTCTCCAAGGGTTCTTCCCAACCAAGGTTATGCAAGTGCAATAGTTCCTCCCCGAATCCGTCCGGGAAACTTCCAAATTACAAATGTGATATTGACGCTTCTTGAACAACGAGGGTATTTCACATGTGCCTCCGATCAAAATGCATACAAGCACTTGAAGGGATTCGTGGATACTTGTTGGGGAAGTAATAAAACCAATGTTTCCAAAGATGGTCTAAGTTTGAGGCTTTTCCCGTTCGGGGTAAAGCGCTCGATTGGTTGGAGAAGTTATCGAATCATTCAATTACTACATGGGACGAATTGGCGGACAAATTCATTGCCAAGTTCTTCTCCTCGAGTCATATGGCGACGCTCCGTGATGAGATTTTAGCCTTCAAACAAGAACCGACGAAGCCATTGCATGAAATATGGGAGAGGTTTAGAGCTATGGCAAAGGAGTGTCCGAACAACAACATGAATGATGTTATGATCCAACAGACGTTCTATAGAGGTATCAACACAACACACCAATGCATTGTTAACCAATTGGAGGGAGGCAATTTCATGAATCTCCCATATAATGAAACATGTGACATACTTCATGAGATGGATGATACTTCATCGGCATGGCAAAGTCACGCAAATGTTCCTCAAGGCGATCCAAATGTTATACACTTGCACAAAGAGTTACATGAACACGGCCAAGCCATAGCCGAACGTACAACCACCATGAATCAATTAGAAAAAGCACAATTGCAACAAGTGCAAAATCTAAGACAAGTCAATGCAATGGAAGGGGTAAACATGATGAAGAGAAGGCAAAGGGGGCCACAACAACAAGGAGCTTGTGAAAATTATCATGATGGTAGTGGGTATTCAAATGAATGTTATGAGGAGCAAGACGAATATTGCCAATATGTGAAAAACTTTCAAGGGAATAGAGGAACAAAGAAACCAACAATGGCGGTCCCAAGGGAATTGGAATAATCAACAAGGTGGAGACAATTGGAACAATAATAATCAACCCCAAGGCGGCGGAAAATGGAATGGGGGTAATCAAAGCAACTGGGCTAATCAAGGCAATAATAGTGGCAATTGGAGTGGGAATAACAATCATTGGAATAACAATTGGAACAACAATTGGAACAATAATAGTGGAAATCAAGGTTTTCAATGACCACCCTTGTATCAGCATCCAAACATCCACCCCCTTCCCTCCCTAAGGTCCAAGTTCATCCGGAACCAATTTGGGTAGAATTAAGAACATGTTTGAACAAATGATGAAAAGGAATCAAGACTCAGATGCGCAATTAGCTTCACATAATACATCCATCCGCAACTTGGAAGTACAACTTGGACAATTTTCACAGTCCCTAAATACTCGACCAAAGTGTGCACTACCTAGTGACACGGTGGTGAATCCTAAGGGTGGGCAAAACAACCACGTAATGGCGGTGACCACAAGGAGTGGATGACGTAGTGAAGCGAATGCCTCTAGAAAGAATCAAGCCATAGTGGAGGAAGATGAGTTGCCTAGTTTTGACATCCCTACGGGGGTTGATGATGTTATGGAGACAAGTGCAAGAGATGAGGTGAGAATTGACATTCAAGAAATTGAAGAGGAGACTCAAAAGAACGTGAACCCGTCTAAGGAACATGTTATAGATATGCCCGAGCTAGAAGTGCAAAAGTCCAAGGCTCCCTTGCCTAGGCCTCCTCTACCTTATCCCAAAAGGTTAGCTAAGGACAAGAGTGATCACCAGTTCAAAAAGTTCATAGACATGATGAAGGCTCTTACAATAAATGTACCACTAGTGGAAGCACTAGAGAAAATGCCGGGGTATGCTAAAACCATGAAAGAACTAGTCACCAAGAAGAGGTAAATGGATTGTGAGACAATACCTATAATGCATCAAGTGAGCTCAATGCACTCCATGGCTCCAAAACAAGAAGATCCTGGAGAATTCACCATCCCATGCACTATTGGAAGCGTCGATTTTGCAAAAGCCCTATGTGAATCGGTCAACCACGAGCAACCTCGATGAGACTTCAAATGGCAGATTGGTCAATGAAGAGACCGTTGGGAATAATTGCTGACGTCTTTGTTCGGGTAGATAAATTCATTTTGCCGGCTAATTTTCATTCTTGATTGTGAGGTGGATTTTGAAGTCCCAATAATTCTCGGAAAGCCTTTCCTAGCAACAGGGAAAGCTTTGGTTGATGTCGAGGCGGGAGAGATGACTTTCTGAGTTGGCGATGAAAAAGTAGTTTTCCCGGTTTGCAAATCCATGAAGCAACCTAATAGGACCGAGGTGTGTTCCTTTGTTGACATTGTCACGGTAGTCATATTGGATGATACGAGTTCTATGAATGATATTGAAGATTCACTTGTGTCCGCACCATTACTCCATGAAGTGAATGATAATTCAAGTAGGGTGATGTATATTGATGATGTATATTGATGCTTTGCATACCATGGTATTGTGTGGTCCTAGTAGGTTGTTATTAGACCTTGATGAATGGGAAACTCCTCTAGTCAATCCAACAATTAAAGCTCCTCCGGTGTTAGGAATGAAACAAACTGAGCCACACATGTGTCTTCAAATTTATGAACCAAATGTTCTCTTAAAGGATGAATCAAAGATGTGTTTTGAACAAAAATAGGGGTTAGATGGTGTGACGCAGCAAGTGATACTATATCCGACTAATAATATCCCGTGGAATCTCCCAGATAATTCTAGGCAAACAAAGGATGAGAAGACCGCAATGGTAATTTTTCATGAAATGTATGGCTTAGAACAACCATCTCAAATGGGGCAAGATCGTCAGAAGGATGGAGTTTGAAAAAAATGCCACATTGGCATCATTTCCCATTTCCATTTATTAACAAGATGATCGAACAACTTGGTGGACGTGCTTTTTACTATTTCTTGGAGTGTTTGATGAGATTCACGTGGTGGCGATTCCTGATATGAAGTAAAATGATGGTAACCCGACTCATTCCGCGACATTAAATCAGGCGCTTCTTGGGAGGCAACCCATGTCTTTTATATTTCTTTATTTTTCCAATTGTAGAGTAGGATTTTTGTGCTGGTGGTTTGTGAAGTGTTGCAGGGATGATGTTGAAAACGGTGCAGGATAAAATAAAATTGGGCACTATCTCACTAGTTATCACGCGGCCGCGTGACCATATGTGTGAGGTCTGCGTGAGTTTGGACTCAATTGCCGGTTCTCTGAAGTTGTCCAATGTGGCCGCACTTCAAAACAGTGCGGTCCGTGTGGAAATTATGGAAGTGACCATCTCTCTGAAGTTGTCCAATGAGTCTGCACTCCAAAACAGTGTGGTATACGTGGAAATGGTGGAATTAAGCAGCTTTTTGAAGTTTCCCATGCGGCCGCGCACCAAAATAGTGCGGTCCACATGGGCTTCCCCTTAGAGAAAAAGGAGAAAAATCCTGCGCGGTCCGCATGCCATTTCTGTGCAACTGCGCAGGTGGGTAAGTCAAGGGCCCCACGGTTCTCTATAAATAGAGACCTAGGGCCACCTTTAATCTTTTTTGCTTTTTTTCATCTGAAGCTCTATTTTTTAATGTTCATCTACAAGATTGTGCACACATCTGCAATTCAACTTAATCCTTGGTAATATTTCACTCCCAAATCATCTCTTAATTCAATTTGTTTTCATTTTATGTGATTCGTAATAGAATAACTTCTTAATTTTTTCCTATTTTTATTTTTTATTTTTATTAACTGCTAGAATAGGGTTGGCGAATTCATGTAGATGTAGGGCATACTCTTCTTGTCAAAAACACTGAGTAGGGACAATTAGGTTGATTAAAGTTGGACCAAAAAGAACAAATTAACCTACTTAGTAAATATTTGCCCTATGCGGCCGCACAACATTTTTGTGCGGTCCGCATGAGTTTGATCATAATAATATGCAACTGTTTTGCGCGGTCCGCGTGACCATTTTGTGTAGTCCACGTGACTTCTACGCAGCCGCGATCCAAAATAGTATGGACCACGTGGCCTATCTTCAGAGAGCTTTACTTTTCTGAACTTGGACCTGCGTGACCGCATACCATTTTTATGGGGTCCGTGTTAGTCCCACACGGCCGTGTGACATTTGTGTGTGGTCCCGTAGGTCATCCACAAAGAGTTTGCTGATTAATTGTTTTGCATGTGCAGACCGCATGGCATTTTAGTGCTATATGCATGACATCTGACTCAAGCACTGTGTGACATCTAAATTTCACTGTTATATTGCTCACTTCTGCTATGCTTTTACTAACACTTCTAGACTTGTATCTTTTGTAGAAAATGGTAAAACATCGCGGAGGAGGACAATCTCAACGTGGGGGCAAAGATAAACAACCCAAGAGAGGTGGTTCCTCCCGAGGGGGGAAAGGAAAAAGGGTGGTAAAACTCACTCCCGAGGCAAGATCAAACATTGAGAAAACCTGGAAGAAAATCCGGACTACTGACAAGGCTGCCTCCGACTCAATAGGGAGTGAGTATGCGCCTTCAGGAGTGCAACTTCAGAGTTTGCCCCCAAGCATATATCTGTATCAGTGGGCCTCCATGACTCCACATCTCCAGATCAAGCCACCGTTGCCACTTGCAAGAAGGTAATGAACGTGGTATCTTCGGACTTAACTGATTGGTCCGGGTCCAAGAAGGGCAGTGATGAAAAATACTCCACTTCTCCCAAAGCTTCACTATCAGGGGAGAGTGGAGAACAATCAAGGGATAGTGGAGAGTAAGCTCAGGGAGGTGAGCCTCAGGTAGGGGGTGTAGAGCGAACTAGGAAGCCGGAGGTGTGGGAGGACAGGTTTGTTAGTCAAATTGCCTTCCACCGGTTCAGGGAATGGTGGCCTAACAGAAAACTCATCCCGAAGAGGCAGTTTATTGATGCAGATCTACTTCCTCACAACCCTCACGTACAAGCTCAATTTCGTACGAGGGCGGGTTGGGGCTTCTTCAAGGAACGAGTGGATATGACAAATGAGCATATGGTCAAAGAATTTTACACCAATGTCTACCATGTCGTTCGGGGGTCCACATCTACTAAAGTGAGGGATAAGGTGGTGCTCTTTGAAGGGAAGTCCCTCAATGACTTCATGGGGTTCGCAAATGAAGATGAGTCACAATACCTGGAAAAGTTGGACTTAAAGGAAGAAGCTTGCCCATGGTTAGCTGAAATTTTAGCACCTCTAGGTACAATGCCGGTGTGGCTCAGGGCTCTGGAGAAAATATATAGGAACACCCTCAGCTTCGAAGTAAAAGGGTAGTTGACATTTGTGTGCAATCGGCTTGATCTAACCACACATGACCACTCCGTCCCCATTGATCGTGCAGTCTTAGTTGCTTCTATCATGGCTGGGTTCCCATTAAATGTGGGAAATATTATGCAGAGGGTGATCTCCATAGTGGGAAATGAGATCAAGACCAACTACTCCTTCCCAAACACATTGACTATGTATTTCCGAGAGCTAGGGGTAGAAAAGAAGAAATTTAATGTGAAGGTCCATCCGGTGAGCCCTTACTCGTGGTATTATAAAAAGGGCCCTAACAACCTGAAGAATGGCAAGAATGGTCAGGCTTCCACTTCTTTTGCAATTGGCCAGTCTTATAAGCCAGTTGCCTCTGAGCAGCCCATTGATCCTAGTTTATTGCCTCCAGGGTCTTCTACAACACCACCTTCTACTTCAGCTGAGCCAGTGGTTCCGATGTCTAAGACTCAGGTTCACCGCCAACCAGCTCACTCATTCACTAGCTAGTCGGAACAACTGGATGTCGGCAGTGACATCCAAGTTGTCCACTTTGATAGCAGTTGTACAGGCCGAGAGAGCACCAGTGACGGTTGAGGTACCTGTTTCTATTGAGGATACTTTGAAGAAAATCCTGGCCAACTAGGAAGAAATGATGAAGAAGCAGGATTCCTTGGCCAAGTCAGTTGGCGAGCACAGCAAGGCACTCAAGAGCTTGGCCAAGGAGCACATGAAGCTTACGAAAACAAAAGCCTCAAAGGAGGAGGTGGCAGCACTGAAGATACAGGTGGACAAGCTAATGGCGGAACAAATGCCACTAAACTTGTTATTTGAGGATCCTGCTATAGAGACCCTCACCGAGCAGCCACCAGCTGAGGAGGTTAGGCCCAGGAATAAGAGAAAACTCCCCAACACGGAGGGAGTTATGATTACAGTGGCCACGAAGCATGAGGATCCTTTCGGTGCCTAGTCAGCTGAGCCGCCAGTTCAGAAGCAGGCACCTGTCCTAGTAGCATAGCCGCAACAGGTTGGGGACCAGTCTGAGGTCCCTGCCGGTACATAGGACATGAGAGCCTCCGAGCAGCATGGGCTAGCAAATGAGGCTTGAGGGGCCATTTTCTATATCCTTTGCTCTTTTCTTTTTTGATGATTATATTTGGTAGTTAGCATTGGGGAGAATGCTGGCTCTTATTCGTGAGGGTGTGGCACTAATTTTTGTTAAAGAATGAATGATTGTATATATTTTTCTATCTTTCTTTTTTTGTAGTACACTCGTAGATATAGTTGGATTGTAATTAAACATTAATTCTGAATCCCTTTAGTTGTATATTCTACTATCTTGGTGTACATATTCGTTTGTTATCAATTGATGGTTTTTCTTTGGTTTTATTATTTTTGTTAGATTTTCATATTAGTTGCAAGGTTTGGCTCGTGGCCTTGTTTTGGTTTTGTTTTGGAAATTGAAATAAACTCTTGGTCTTTTTAATGCCACGGTTCTTTCCAAGGGTAGAGTGTTGTACGAACTGGGTGGCTTTTCCTAATGATAGATAGCGTGACAACTTTCTTAAGGGTTGAGTTAGTTTTTGAATTTTTCTTTTTGATTTTCAAGTTTTTGGTAGTTAAGGGTACCTCAAGAAAAGCTTCACTTGGGCCTAGCACATTTTCCTATGATCTCATGGTCAAAGACATTAAGTTGTATTTAGGATAGTGAAAGTCGTGGACTTGAGACTCTTGTGTTGACCAATGAATCATCATATGGTTATGTTGAACAGTTGTGCGCTTGAATTGTATTCGAGGTTGTTGTGGGACCTCGACTCCATCTTTGGCAATCCTTGAGTGTATATGTGGTGAGGACTTAATTTGTGAGCCCAAGTACCGTGCCAATGGTCTAGAACATGCCCCGAATGTTTGTTGAGGCGAAATCATGGGTGGAACTTGACTTGAGAAGTGATTGTAGGCTATCCTTGATCCAACAACACTATATTGATCCTTTTCATGACCTACCAATATAATGATCCGCATTTCACCCCTTTTGAGCCTTAAACCTTCTTATTTCATGAACCAAAAGCTACAAGCCTATACTCGTTTTAATGAAACCCTCTCTTGGCATCCAAATCGTCCCTTAAGTAATGGCAAATATCTAAGTTTGGGGGAGAGGCAAGAAAGGCACCAATGTGGTAAAAGGCATAAAAGCAAAAAAGAAAAAGAAAGGCAATGAAAAAGAGAATAGGCAAAAGAAAGACAAAAACGAATAAAACCCAAAAAGGGGATCCAAAGTCATCAAACAAGTGACAAAGATGTGAAAAAGGTGAACAAAAAGGAGAAAAAAAAAAGTTTTGAATTGCAAAAGAAAGAGTGACATGGTGTCCCTCTAACCCCTTGAAATAAGAAATACTCAAATGAATCAAGAAAGTATGCCAAAACGAACCAAAAAAGTGCTTAAGGGAAGATTGAACCCATGTAAACGAAAGCATATCCTACCCTTATCCAAAAGCCTTCATAATGACTCTTCAAAAGCCCTATATCATCTTGAGTTGAGGGAAGCCCTCATTAGTGTATACTTACATGAAGGGCAAGCATATGGTACTTAGAGTCGGACTTAGGGTCTCTTCTTTGTGAGAGATGAGCAAGAAATCCTTCCACCTCAATTTGTATGCAAATACTCTAAATGGTGAGGTTCACTTAGGGAGAGTCGAGGATGTGTGAGTTTGGGTTCCACAATGATCAAAGTACTTGCGAAAGGTTCCTTGATGAAATGTGTTAACTCTTGAGATTCTTGTCACACTTGATCCACAAGTTTTCAAAGTTTTAAATGTGTTGATGATGCATTTGCATTGAGAGCAATTGTTAGTCCCAATTGATGCTGTTGAGGTTCCTCTAGGACAAAACAGGAAATTCTTGGATGTTTTTCATTGAGGGGTAGGTATTATCTTGTTTGCTTAAGGACAAGCAAAGGTTTAAGTTTGGGGGAGTTGATAACTGTGATTTTTACATGATTTATACCCCTTCTTGCCTAAGCTTTGTGCATAAATTGATGTAAATTAGTCCTGAATTGCTTACAAGTTGCGCTTGATTGTAGGTTTGAGCGACTAGATGTTAAAGATCACAAATCGGCTCAAGAAGGAGCGAAATTTGCCAAGCGTCAAGAGATGAGCTAAAGTGTGAGTTAAGACTTGTGCGGACCGCAACCTTTTGTCATGCGGCCGCACAAGAAGATCCTAAAAATACCCAAGTCAAGGAAAAGTCAAGGAATCTGTTCGGTCCACACAGTTTTGCCACGTGGACGCACATGTTAGGATCAGAGAACCTAAAGTTTGGACACAATTCCATGCGGACTGCATCCATTTCTACGTGGTCCGTAATAATCAAGAAACAGAGGCTCAAATTCGAAGGCATAATCCCACGCGGCTGCGCACCAAAACAGTGCAGTCCGCGTGGGTGAATGATCAGAGAGCCAACACTGAAGAACAATCAACAGTGCGGCCGCGCTACATTTTCACGTGGTCCGTGTGACTCAACCAATGCGGCTGTGTGGCATTTCTAGGCGGTCCTCGTCCAAGTTCCAGAAGATCAACTACTGAAGACCTTTTACCCTAAGCGGACGCATGTCATTGTCATGCGGTCCGCGACAGACCCTCAAGGGCAATTTTTTTCCAATTTTTCCTGGGTAGTATAAATAGAATATTCCTTTTTTAGGTTAAGTTCTTTTACACTTTACGAGCAGCTGAGCATGAGGCAATGTTTATTTGCCTATTTTGGTCTATTTTCCTTAGTTTTGAACGTGAATTCATGTGTAATAAATTTGTAGTTCATTATTATGTCAATTTCTACTATTACTTCTTCTTTTTCTACTGTTTCCATGTCTAGCTAAACCCATTAGCTAGGGTTGTGGCTGAACCCTAGTGTGGGTAATTAATGGGTGTTTTTGCTTAATGCTTGGATGATATTGGGTATTTGGTATTTGGGTTGATTGTATGTTTTCACTTAGATTTGGTGGTTGCAAACACTAAGTCTAGCTTAGTGGGTTTTGACTTTACTTGTGAAAGAGAGTCTATGACCTCTCAATCAACCCAACAATAATTTGAGATAGACCCATGAGAATGGTAGTCCCAAGTAATGGGTTAAACCTCGAGAGAGTAATTATCCTACTTGAACAATTAGTTGCTTGGGAAAATTAGCCTACCCGATTGATCTCGAGAGAGTCAATTGGGCAAAATCACTCTCTCTACCGAGAGGTGTAAAAGTGAGTGCTAAGTGCAACGGTTATCCATATATCCCATATTGTCATCCTTGCATTGAAATTCTATACCCATTAATTAGTCACTTAGGCAAGTGCTACGACCCTAGTATTTTCTCCTTATTGCATACACCGTAGAGTTCTAACTTAGAATAATCTAGTTTATAATTGTAGTTAATATCTTTAGTTGATAATCAAAGAAAACCAAAAATTTTAGAAGTCAAATTAGGAGCTACAACACTTTGTTAGTCTTCAAAAATACTTGACTTCAATATCGAGCTCCTTGAGGAATTGACCCCGAAAAACCACTGTCGGGTAAAAGTAGTTAGCGCCCACTCTTCCTAAGAGTTGAGTTTGCGACGATCACTGCACCCCGTAACGTTCATGTGCATTGCAATGCATTCATGCATTCACTCCTGTTTGTACTATGTGGCATGACATTTAGCACTCATATATCATTGACATAGATGCTGTTACTTGCCTTGTTGACCAGATACCCCTAGTCTTATATGTTAAGGAGTGTTGTGCCCAAGGGGCCGACTTATGAGTCGACTTGCTCTATTTGATATAGAATTCATATGCTTGACGGTTGGAAACAAAAAGGATATTTGTAAAAGAGATTTTCAGCTGATCCTGAGACTTTCTAAAGGATTTTCACAGAATTACAGTTTTTCTCAAAGGGTTGTACTATCTTTTACAGTATTTTGGTGTGATCATACGTGTTTTCTTATCGCTCAGATATAATTCTCTCGTATTACCGCTGAGTTGGATGTGCTCACTTTACTCCCTGCACCATGTGTGCAGATCCAGGTACTTCAGGAGCTAGCTAAGCTTTTTGGGGATATCGGAGTATCATTCGAAGTTGTCGAGTTAGCTGCCTGACGTCTGCAGGACCCGACTCCTCCCCTGTTTCTTGTTATTTGACTTTCCGCGTATTCTAGACTATGTATTATTATAATATTATTATACTATACTGTTATAGGCTCTAGACTCATGACTCCCAGGTCTTTGGGAGGTTACTCAATATTGTTGATATTCGGGTTATTTTCTATCTATCAGTTATATTTTGTTTTCTATGCTGTTAATGATTTTCAAATAAATTGTTTTAAGCTTTATGCTTGGGTTGAGAGTGTAATTGGTCGGGCTTGCCTAGCAGATATGTTGGGTGCCATCACAATCGGGTTTGTGGTCGTGACAAGTTAGTATTAGAGCCTAGGTTGCTAGGTCTCATGAGTTATAAGCCGGTTAGTAGAGTCTCGTGGATCGGTACAGTGACATCTGTATTTATCCTCGAGAGGTTGTAGAACCTTTAGGAAAACTTCCCATTCTTGGAATTCTTATCGTGCGTACTTGATTCAGCTTGAGATATAACTCTTGAAATTCCTTCCACACGTTTGTATGCGCATGTGAGCGCTCAGTAGTATACGTGCCTTAATGGCTTGTGATTCCCCGATCAAGGGGTGAGAGGTAATCTCCGTGAGTTCATGTTGGGCAAGTCTAGAGGACTTGAGGCCGGATCTTTTCCTATGGCTTGGGCATTGAGCTGCTAATTGCATGAGCAAGTGTTTTGAACTTGTATGTTCAGTAATGCCCTTATTAGCCGTGTTGGCGGTTGGATATCCATGCGATGACTATATTAGTACTGCGAAGTGTATCTATGTGATTTTGGTAGTGACGAAGAAGTCTGATGGATAATAGATAAGCTGTTAAGTGTTTGATTCATATTGCGATCTATTGTGTAACCCCAAGTTATGGGCGCGTGAAGAATATTTTCATGTCTCTTAGTTGGAAAGTAAAGTACATTTCATGTAGCGGTATGAGTTCAGACTCCGAAAGACTAATTGATTGTATAACGTACATGATGGTGGAAGGTATGTTGAAATATTGACATGAGGTGAAGCAGGTGGGTTATCTCTTGCGGAGTGTTTTTGAGCGGTATGATCCTTATGTGTATGTTAAAATATCTCATGTGTAATTGCAGGGTATGTGTTGGAATTTGAGAATTAGGATGCTTAAGAAAGTGGACTCAGCTGATGGGGAAATGAATGCAAGGATTGCAGAGAATGTCAGTGCTAAATGATCTATGTAGTCACAAAACTTGTAAATAATTTTAGTTTGATCTCACTGTGGCATTGTGACATCATTAAAGTAAAAGTGTTATCAGTTGTTAAGAGTGCCTTGATATATAATTTTGAACCAAGTTGGGGAGGTTTATATTAGTAAGCTGATTGCACGGTTATGTGCTATGTTGGTTCCGTTTTGAGGTACGCGGGCGGATCAGTTTTGGTTAAAAATATTGAGCCGAGGATGGCACGTGTGAAGGAAATTTTTGATTAAGGTTATACGATGCTTCGTAGATGTGTGAAAATGATAGGATGTCTTGAGCTGTTGCAGGTAAAGAATGCACTGTGTATAGAGAAAGAAGATGGTTGTTTGTATTGTTATGAGATCATATTCTGCGGTGTCAGAGTGCAAATAAGGCGCAAGTATTTCTATTCGTTAAGTCAGATAATTTACAGTTGCTTAAGAGTGAATGACTCTCGAGAATGGTCTTATTGTATTCAAGATTTGGCATGTTATAATCAGGTGAATTAAGGTTGTGTATGTAGCTAGGGACTGTGTTTTCATTTAGAAAAGATCAAGACTTGTGGTAATGTATGTAATCATGGGATTCTATGTATCCGTATTTGGAAAGTAATGGTAACGAATTCATATTCACATGAAGTTCTTCAAGTAAAGTATTCTGGAATGTGGTATTTTTGGGAAACGTTTGAGAGAGTATTCGGTGGCCTATGGGTCTTAGAAAGTGTGGTCTTATGTGCGAGTCTCGTATGGTAAACTCGAGTTGAGGTATTGTGGTTCTACAACAAGGGAGAATATCAAATTAATGATGAATAAGGAAGGAAATTTGATAAATGGAATAACTTGTTAATAAACCAAATCGGTATGAAATGGATATGATTAATTATTTGTATGTGTTCGAGGTAATGAGTCTTACAGGTGATGTGCAGAAAGCTCTTGAGAGTTGGCAGTTTGCTTAGCTTGGTTTGGCCAGAAGGATTCAGTCCTAACAGTTTAGCTTGTGCAATGGAACTGGGAGAGAGAGAGAGAGAGAGAGAGAGAGTTCTTGATGTGTTTTACCGTAGTTTGAAGATGAGTATATTTCCTATCGGTATGCGAAGCATGGAGTGTGTAATGATTTTTATTTTGTATGGGATCAATGAAAGTTCTTAACTAGTTGAGTGCATCGATTTATGCGGCGCAGAAGAGAGATAAAAGTCCCTATGTTATTCTAGTGTGGTATGGTATATGCGGTATGTGGAAGAAAATTGAGATATACGGGTTCAAGGTTTTGGATCCGTTCATAATGGGAAGAAGTTAAATTCTTGAGCAGCATAGGCAATTGCAGGTGAGTAAAGAATCGATCTTCGGATGATTAAAGTGATGTAAACTGATAATACATCAATAGTATTGCAACATTTTCTTGTTGGATCGACTGCGGATATTTGAGTTTGTTGATGACACATGGAAATTTTTGAATATCTTTCATGGTATGAATGGATACTTGATGTGTGTTATGTATTCATACGGCAGAGTGTGGGATCAGGCATAGTGACTTATGCGTTATATGTGTTGGAGAGAAGTTCTTGTGATCTGACTATGCAGTGGTTGTAGATCGTATGTATCGGCACTGTTTAGCGGTTTTTGGGAATTGGAGATCTGAGGAGATCTTTCTTTGCTTGGTATGTTAAAATTGGGTTATGAAACTAGATTGCAGGCTGGTTGTCTCAATGTCAGGTTGTCTAGACTATTGTGTTACAGGCTATGTCGGAAAATGCCACAGATTGCATGGCAAGGTGCATCAAATTATATTCTAGTAGAGTGGCTGGTATTCCAAGGATCAGCATACGGTTATGAAGGATTGTCTTTCTTAAATTGGGCTTTCGTGGGGGATGTTAGTGCAAATACTTCTACCATTGATTCAGCTCCGGTATTGAAGGACTTTTCGGATGCGTTTCTTGTAGCCGGGCATGTCACCTGGTGAGATTGTGGATTTCGATATTTATTAGGTGTCGGGCACCATATCGCTCGACTCTGGCAGAAGTTATAGTAGTGGGAGGAGCAGCTTCAGGCTTCTTGGTATTGAGTTTATTGGTAGGCCAATGTGGTTATGTATTTAGCTTCAGTTAGCTTGGTTAGTCCCGGGTGGTATTGTTGAGGGATAGGTTGATCTGATTATTCTTGAACTGGTTGGTGATTTGGGGAGATCTACCAGATGCTTTCTGTGCTATGAGGCATTGTGATTGGTTAGATATGGGCACATGTGGTGCGGTTCTATTTAGGGTTCAAAAAGGAAGTCGAGCGAGAAGAGTGATCGAGTGTTACTCGGTATATGGAGTATTGGTTGAGGCCTATCGGGTTGCATATTGTGTGTTATTTGTTTCACTATGGGTGTAATGAATTGTGTTGGTTTCAGACATCAAATGTGTGTGGTTGTTGATTTTGAGCATAGCGACTTGAGGTGCTTCGGGTGTAACAGTGTTGGGATAGGATCGCGCATTATAGAAACGCTATGGGAGTTATGACTTTTCGGGGTAGATTCGAGCATTCTATTTCTATGATGTGAGATGGGGTCTCAGCCTTGTATTGTAATGGTATTGATGAGATTCAGATACAGCTCTTTCGTTTGAGTTAGTTGTCGTGATTTAAGTGTGTTCAGATCATTTCTTATTGGTGCCTGTATTATGCAAGTTGTGGCTTAGGCTTGTATTGAGGTGTCATATCACCAGAGTGGTGTGTTAGAGTCGAAGTGATCATTGGAATCATTAATGAGCACGAACAGAGTTGATTTCAGCTTGTTAGAAAAGTAATATTAAGGTTTGGCCTGAAAGTCTGTCGTGGTATTAGTCATATGAGAAGTGGCTTCATGAATGGTTGATATGAGAAATGGTTGCGGTTTATCGTGTGCTTCATTTGCCGTTGGCAGTGTATGAAAGTGTTCGTATAAGACCTTAGCTAATAAAAGGGTTTTTCTATTGGTATTTGGTTATTGTGGGCAATTGCTGTGAATAGAGTCTATCGTTTCGAGTGTTTGGATTGTGTGGTATATCATATGAGTTCACCTGAGGTAGCAGGTATGGGTTATTATAGCTGGTTCGGGTTTATTTTGGGTATAGATGGGAGGTTCTGATCTTGTGTACGATTTCGGAAAGTGCAATGTAGTTCTACGGTTTATGGTCTAGATGGACTGTGAAATTGCAGCTATGTTGTATTATCAGACCTATGTGAGAAAGGATCACCCTGGGTATATGCTTGGTAAGGTCATTCAGCTATTGGTTGGCTTCTAGTACAACTCCGGGTATGCTCGAGGACGAGCGTTTGCTAAGTTGGGGAGGATGTGATGACCCGACTCGTCATCTCATGTATTACCGCTCTGTTTCCCCCATTTTAGGCTTCTTCATGTTTTGTTATCCCTGTTTGGTATGTTAGAATTGATTTGGGTTGGTTTTGGTAGAAAATGAGACACTTAGTCTCTTTAAAGAAGGCTTGTTTTGAAAAAGTCAACCGGAAGTTAACTTGTAAGTTAGAGGGCTGGATGTGATTTCCGATGATTCTGTTAACTTCGGGAGGTGATTTGTTACTTAGGAGTGTGATCGGAATTGAATTTGGATGTCCAGTGTAGAATTAGGCTTGAAAATGCGAAGTTCGAATTTTGGCGAATTCCAATTGATAGGTGACATTTTGATCAAAGGGTTAGAATGGAATTCAGAGAGCTGTACTAGCTTCGTTAGGTGATTTTGGATATTTCTGCAAAATTTCAAGTCATTCGGATGTCGTTCTGTTGGATTATTTATTGAAAGTGCATTTCGGAAGTTTTTAAAGAACTTTGGCTTGAATCCGATGGGAATTGATGATTTTGGTGTTGTTAGATGTGTTTTGATGATTGGAACAAGTTTGAATGAGGTTTTAGGATGCGTTGGTGCTTTCGGTTGAGGTCCCGGGGGCCTCGGGTGAGTTTCAGGTGGTCAATCGGACCAATTTTGGCTTTGTGAGTTGCAGAAATTGCTGTTCAGGTGTTGTAGGCATTTAAGCCTTCACGTTCACGTGGGGTTTTTGGGTATCGCGTAGAAGGATTTTGGCCAGGCCAGTTATTTGCTCTTCATGTTCGCGTTATTTGGAACGCGTTCGCGAACATATATGATATTATCCTCCGCGTTCGTATGGTCCTGCACGCGTTCGCATATAAGGAGTTGGGGTCCAGCGGATTTGTCCTTCGTGTTTGCATCATGTGAGTCGCATTCGCGTATGTATAAGGAATAAAGCATCGCGTTTGCATTACGGATATCGCATTCGCATAAGGTTAATGTTGGATAAAATAAAAATGTTCTACGCATTCGCGAGGCTGAGGTCGCAGACGCGATGAAGGTTTTCCAGCTAGGCAGAAGGGTTTTAAGTGTTATTTCATCCGCGAGCCTATGATATTTTTCTCCATTGTTGAGCGATTTTGGAGCTTGGGAGAGCCAATTGAAGAGGTATTTGAGGAGGATTGCATGGAGATAAGTTCCTTAGCCTAATTATTCAAGTCTATGGTAGAATTAACATGGAAATTGGTTGAAATCCACCACAAATGGGTAAAGCTAGGGCTTGAGTTTTTGATATTTCAAATTTAGATTTGATAGGTAATTTGAGCTCGGATTTGGGAGTTCTTGATATGTACTGACTCGTGGCAATACGAGGAATCCGGCAATGTGAGTTTTGTAATTTTATGAGATGCGGGCCCGGGGCTCGGATTTTGCTAGTTTCAAGGTTCTTGTTATAATTTGACTGTTTTCAATTGGGTATTGTCCCATTTGCATATTGTGATGTATTCTCTCTATTTTGGCTAGATTCAAGAAGCGTGGAGGGAAATTTGAGGGGCAAAGGCATTGCGGGCTTGAGATTTCGCCGGTTTGAGATAAGTAATACTTATGAATGATATCCTGAGGGTTTGAAACCCCGAATTTGCACACCATAGTGTTGTACTGTGGTGACTTGTGCGCCAGGTATGAGCGTGGGGTAGAGCACCGTTGGGTATTATGACTTGGTCTGTCCCGGTTGTGGATTTTACTGCATAATTGACTGAAACTTGCTAGATGCTATCTTGAATTGGGCTGATTACCATGTTTTGGTCTTTGTGCCGGTTATTTGAACCCTATATGGGGTTATTATCACTATTTTCATGACACTAAGCGTAATAAATAATTGCAATTTTGAGTTAAACACTATTTTGAAAAGGTGTAGTCATACTGCTAAAAGTTTAAAGACTTAAATTGCATTTTACTGATGTTTTGAGTTAAACGCTATACTTGACAGTGCCCGAGTGGCTTATTTGCATGTTCCGGACTGAGATATGTGGATCGGGTTGCATGTCGTAGCGATGCTACGGTGATATTGTGCTTGGGTTATAGGAGCCCCTTTCGAAGTTTGAACCCCCACAGTGAGCGCATATACCCAAATGGATCGGGCTGTGCGCCGCAACAGTCATGTGCATAGCATTGCATTCACACATTCACTCCTATTTGTACTACGTGGCATGATATTTAGCACTCATATATCATTGGCATACATGCTGTTACTTACCTTGTTGAACAGATATCCGTGTGTTAGATGTTAAGGAGTGTTGTGCCCAAGGGGCCGACTTATGAGCCGACTTGCTCTATCTGATATAGAATTCATATGCTTGACGGTTGGAAAGAAAAAGGATATTTGCAAAAGATATTTTTAGCTCATCTTGAGACATTCTAAAGGATTTTCACAGAATTACGGTTTTTCTCAAAGGGTTGTACTGTCTTTTATAGCATTTTGGTGTGCTCATACATGTTTTCTTGTCGCTTAGATATTATTCTCTCTTATTACCACTAAGTTGAAAGTACTCACTTTATTCCTTGCACCATGTGTGCAGATCCAGGTACATCAGGAGCTAGCTGAGCTTTCTGCTGATATCAAAGTATCGTTCGGAGTTGTTGAGGTAGCTGCCTAACATCCGCAGGACCCGAATCCTCCCCTATTTCTTATTATTTGACTTTCCACGTATTTTAGACTATGTATTATTATAGTATTATTATACTATACTGTTTCAGACTATGTATTATTATACTATACTGTTAGAGGCTCTACACTCATGACCCTCAGGTCTTTGGGAGGTTATTCAGTATTGTTGATATTTGGGTTGTTTTATATCTGTTAGTTATATTTTGGTTTCTTTGCTGTTAATGATTTTCAAATAAATGGTTTTGAGCTTTATGCTCGAGTTGAGAGTGTAATTGGTCGTGCTTGCCTAGCAGATATGTTGGGCGCCATTACGACCGGGTTTGGGGTTATGACAAGTTGGTATCAGAGCCTAGGTTTCTAGGCCTCATGAGTCATGAGCCGGTTTGTAGAGTCTCGCGGATAGGTACAGAGACGTCTGCCTTTATCATCGAGAGGCTGCAGAACCTTTAGGAAAACTTCCCATTCTTGGAATTCTTATCGTGCGTACTTGATTCAGCTTGAGATATAACTCTTGAAATTCCTTCCACACGTCTGTATGCACACATGAGCGCTCAGTAGTATATGTGCCTTAACGGCTTGTGATTCCCCGATCTTTGCCTATGGCTTGAGCACTGAGCTGCTGATTGTGTGGGAAAGTGTTTTGAACTTATATGTCCAGTAATGTCCTTATTAGCCGCGTTGGCGGTTGTATATCTATACGATGAGTATATTAGTACCGCGAGGCGTATCTATGTGATTTTGGTAGTGACAAAGAAGTCTGATGGATAATAGATAAGCTGTAAAGTGTTTGTTTTCTATTGCGATCTATTGTGTAACCCCAAGTTATGGGTGCGTGACGAATATTTTCATGTCTCTTAGTTGGAAAGTAAAGTACATTTCATGTGGTGGTATAAGTTTAGACTCTGAAAGACTAATTGACTGTGTAACGTATATGATGGTGGAAGGTATGTTGAAATATTGACATGAGGCAAAGCAGGTGGGTTATCTCCTGCAGAGTGTTTTTAAGTGGTATGATCCTTATGTGTATGTTAAAATATCTCATGTGTAATTGAAGGGTATGTGTTGGAATCTGAGAATTTGGACGCTTAAGAAAGTGGACTCGGCTGATGTGGAAATGAATGCAAGGATTGCAGAGAATGTCAGTACTAGATGATCTGTGTAGTCACAAAACTTGTAAATGATTTGAGTTTGATCTCATTGTGGCATTGTGACATCATTAGAGTAAATGTGTTATGAGTTGTTAAGAGTGCCTTGATATATGGCTTCGAGCCAAGTTGGGGAGGTTTCTGTTAGTCACCTGATTGCACGGTTATGTGCTATATTGGTTCTATTTCGAGGTATGCGGGCAGATCAATTCTGGTTGCAAAAATTGAGCCGAGGATGGCACGTGTGAAGGAAAATTTTGATAAAGGTTATACGATGCTACGTAGATGTGTGAAAATAATAGGATTTCTTGAGCAGTTACTAGTAAAGAATGCTCTGTGTATAGAGAAGGAAGATGGTTGTTTGTACGGGTATGAGATCATGTTCTGCGATGTTAGAGTGCTAATAAGGTGCGAGTATTTCTGTTCGTTAAGTCAAATAATTTACAGTTGTTTAAGAGTGAATGACTCTCGAGAATGGTTTTATTGTATTCAAGATTTGGCAAGTTATAATCAGGTGACTTAAGGTTGTGTATATGGCTAGGGACTGTGTTTTCATTTAGAAAAGATCAAGACTTGTGGTAATGTATGTAATCATGGGATTCTATGTATCCGTATCTGGAAAGTAATGGTAACAAATTCAGATTCGCATGAAGTTCTTCAAGTAATGTATTTTGGAATGTGGTATTCTTGGGAAATGTTTGAAAGGGTATTCGGTAGCCTATGGGTCTTAGACAGTGTGATCTTATGTACGAGTCTCGTGTGGTAAACTTGAGTTGAGGTATTGTGGTGCTACAGCAAGAAAGAATATCAAATTAATGATGAATCAGGAAGGAAATTGGATAAATGGAATAGCTTGATAATAAAACGAATCGGTATGATGAGGATATGATTAATTCTTTGTATGTGTTTGAGGTAATGAGTCTTAAAGTGATGTGCAGCAAAGCTCTTGAGAGTTGGAAGTTTGCTTAGCTTGGTTTGGGCAGAAGGATTCAGTCATGAAAGTTAGTTTGTGCAATGAAATTGGGAGAGAGCGAGAGTTCTTGATGTGTTTTACCGTAGTTTGAAGATGAGTATATTTCCTATGGGTATGCGAAGCATGGAGTGTGTAATGATTTTTCTTCTATATGGGATCGATGAAAGTTCTTGACTAGTTGAGTGCGTCGATGTATACAGCGTAGAAGAGAGATAAAAGTTCCCATATTATTCTAGTGTGGTATGGTATATGCGGTATGTGGTGGAGAATTGGGATTTGCGGGTTCAAGGTTTTGGTGCGGTTCATAATGGGAAGTCATTAAATTCTTGATCAGCACTGGCAGCTATAGGTGAGTAACGAATCGATCTTTAGATGATTAAGGTGATGTAAACTGATGATACGTCAGTAGTATTGCAATATTTTCTTGTTGGATCGATAGAGGGTATTTGAGTTTGTTGATGACGCAAGGAAATTTTTGAATATTTTTCGTGGTATGAGTGGATACTTTATGTGTGTTATGTATTCGTACAGTAGAGTGTGGGATCATTCATAGTGACTCATGCGTTATATATGTTGTAGACAAGAATTTCTCGTGATCCGACTATGCAGTGGATCGGCATCGTTTAGCAGTTATTGGGAATTGGAGGTCCGAGAAGATCTTTCTTTGCTTGGTATGTTAAAATTGGGTTATGAAACTAGATTACAGGCTGGTTGTTTCAATGTTAGGTTTTCTAGACTTAGTGTTATGGGCTACATCAGAAAATGCCACAGGTTGCATGGCAAGGTGCATCGAATTATGTTCTCGTAGAGTGGTTGGTATTCCAAGGATCAGCATATGGTTAGGAAGGATTGAATTTCCTAAATTGGGATTTTGTGGCGGATGTTAGTGCAAAGACTTCTACTATTGATTCAGTTCCGGTATTGAAGGACTTTTAAGATGCGTTTCTTGTGGCCGGGCATGTCACTGAGTGAGATTGTGGATTTCCTTATTTATTAGGTGTCGGGCACCGTATCGCACGGCTCTGGCAGAAGTAATAGTAGTGGGAGGAGTAGCTTCAGGCTTCTTGGTATTAAGTTCATTGGTAGGCCAATGTGGTTATGTATTTAGCTTGAGTTAGCTTGGTTAGTCCCGAGTGGTATTGTTGAGGGATAGGTTGATCTAATTATTCTTGAACTGGTTGGTGATGTGGGGAGATCTACCAGTTGCTTAATGTGCTGTGGGGCATTGTGATTGGTTATATATGGGCACATGTGGTGCGGTTCTATTGAGGGTTCATAAAGGAAGTCGAGAGGGAAGAATGATCGAGTGTTATTCAATATATGGAGTATTGGTTATGGCCTATCGGGTTACGTGTCGTATGTTATTTGTTTCACCGTGGGTGTAATGAATTGTGTTGGTTTTTGACCTCAAATGTGTGTGGTTGTTGATTTGAGAATAGCGACTTGAGGTGCTTCGAGTGTAGCAGTGTTGGGATAGGATCGCGCATTGTAGCGAGGCTCCGGGAGTTATAACCTTTCTGGGGTAATTTTGGGCATTCTATTTCTATGGTGTGAGACAGGGTCTTAGCCTTGTATTGTAATGGTATTGATGAGCTTGAGGTACAACTCTTTCGTTTGAGTCAGTTGTCATGATTTGAGTGTGTTCGGATCGTTTCTTATTGGTTCCTGTATTATGCAAGTTGTGGATTAGGCCTTTATTGAGCTGTCATATCACCAGAGTGGTGTGTTAGAGTCGAAGTGATCATTGGAATCATTAATGATCACGAACAGAGTTGATTTCAGCTTGTTAGAAAGGCAATATTGAGGTTTGGCCTAAAAGTCTTTCGTGGTATTAGTCATATGAGAAGTGGCTTCATGAATGGTTGATATGAGAAATGGTTGCGGTTTATCGTGTGCTTCAGTTGTCGTTGGCAGTGTATGAAAGTGTTGGAATAAGACTTTAGCTAAAAAAATGTTTTTTTATCAGTATTTGGTTATTATGGGCAATTGATGTGAATAGAGGCTATCGTTTCGAGTGTATGGATTGTGTTGTATATCATATGAGTTCACCTGAGGTTGCAGGTATGGGTTATTACAGCTGGTTCTGTTTTATTCTAGGTATAGATGGGAGGTTCTGATCTTGTGTACAATTTTGGAAAGTGCAATGTGGTTCTACGGTTTATGGTCTAGATGGACTGTGAAATTGCAGCTATGTTGTATTATCGGACCTATGTAAAATAGGATCACCCTGGGTATATGCTTGGTAAGGTCATTCAGCTATTGGTTGGCTTCTAGTACAACTCTGGGTACGCTCGAGGACGAGCGTTTGTTTAAGTTGGGGAGGATATGATGACCGTCTCATGCATTATCACTCTATTTCTCCCAATTTAGGCTCTTTCATGTTTCTTTATCCGTGTTTGGTGTGTTAGAATTGATTTGGGTTGGTTTTGGTAGAAAATGAGACATTTAGTCTCTTTAAGGAAGGCTTGTTTTGAAAATGTCAGCCAAAAGTTAACTTGTAAGTTAGAGGGATCAGATGTGATTTTCGATGATTCGGTTAGCTTCGGGATGTGATTTGTGACTTAGGAGTGTGATCGGAATTGAATTTGGATGTCCGGTGTAGAATTAGGCTTGAATTAGCGAAGTTCAGATTTTGGCGAATTCCGTTTGATAGGTGAGATTTTGATCTGAGGGTTGGAATGGAATTCAGAGAGTTGTAGTAACTTTGTTAGGTGATTTTGGATATGTCTGCAAAATTTCAAGTCATTCGGATGTCGTTTGGTTGGGTTTTTGATCGAAAGGGCATTTCGGATGTTTTTAAAGAACTTAGGCTTGAATCCGATGGAAATTGATGGTTTTAGTGTTGTTAGATGTGTTTTGATGAGTGGAACAAGTTTGAATGAGGTTTTAGGATGCGTTGGTGCTTTCGGTTGAGGTCCTGGGGGACTCGGGTGAGTTTCTGGTGGTCAATCAGACCATTTTTGGCTTTGTGAGTTGCAGAAATTATTGTTCATGTGTTGCAGGCATTTAAGCCTTTGCGTTCGCGTGGGGTATTTCATGATCGCGTAGAAGGATTTTGGGCAGGCCAGTTATTTGCTCTTCGTGTTCACTTTATTTGGCACGCGTTCGCGAATGTATATGATATTGTCCTCCGCGTTCGCGTGGTCCTGCTCGCGTTTGCGTATAAGGAGTAGGGGTCCAGCGGATTTGCTCTTTGCATTTGCATCATGTGAGTCGCGTTCGCGTATGTATGAGGAATAAATTTCACATTATGGATATCACACTCGCGTAAGGTTAATGTTGGATAAAATAAAAATGTTCTACGCGTTCGCGGGGCTGAGGTCGCGAACGCGATGAAGGTTTTCCAGCTGACCAGAAGGGTTTTAAGTGTTATTTCATCCGTGAGCCTATGATATTTTCCTCCATTGTTGAGTGATTTTGGAGCTTGGGAGAGCTAATTGAAGAGGGATTCGAGGAGGATTGCATGGAGGTAAGTTCCTTAGCCTAATTATTCAAGTCTATGGTAGAATTAACATGGAAATTGGTTGAAATCCACCACAAATGGGTAAAGCTAAGGCTTGAGTTTTTGATATTTCAAATTTAGATTTGATAGGTCATTTGAGCTCGGATTTGGGAATTCTTGGTATGTGCGGACTCATGGCGAGACGAGAAATCCGGCAATGTGAGTTTTGTAATTTTTTGAGATGTGGCCGGGGTTCAGGCTTTGCTAGTTTCAAGGTTCTTGCTATAATTTGATTGTGTTCGACTGGGTATTGTCCCATTTATATATTGTGATATATTCGCTCTATTTTTGGCTAGATTCGACGCGCGAGGAGGCCGATTTGAGGGGCAAAGTCGTCGCGGGCTTGAGATTTCGCTGGTTTGAGATAAGTAATACTTGTGAATGATATCCTGAGGGTTTAAAACACCGGATTTGCACACCATAGTGTTGTATTGTGGTGACTTGCACGCCAGGTATGAGCGTGGGGTAGAGCACCATTGGGGATTGCGACTTGGTCCGTCCCGATTGTGGATTTTACTGTAAAATTGACTGAAACCTACTAGATGCTATCTTGAATTGGGCTGATTGCCATGTTTTGGGCTTCATACCGGTTATTTGAACCATGTAGGGGTTATTATTACTATTTTCATGACACAGGTATTAAATGATTTCAGTTATGAATTAAACACTATTTTGAAAAGGTACAGTCATACTGCTAAAAGTTTAAAGACTTAAATCGCATTTTACTGATGTTTTGAGTTAAATGCTAATACCTTATATTGCCCGAGTGGCTCATTTGCATGTTCTGGACTGAGATAAGTGGATCGGGCTGCACGCTGCAGCGATGCTACAATGATATTGCGCTTGGGCTGTAGGAGCTCCTCCGGAGTCTGAACTCCCATAGTGAGCGCGGGTACCAAATGTATCTGGCTGCGCATCGCAACGGTCATGTGCATTGCATTGCATTCACGCATTCACTCCTGTTTGTTCTACGTGGCATGACATTTAGCACTCATATCTCATTGGCATACATGCCGTTACTTGCCTTGTTGACCAGATATCCAGGTGTTATATGTTAAGGAGTGTTGTGCCCAAGGGGCCGACTTATGAGCCGACTTGCTCTATCTGATATAGAATTCATATGCTTGACTGTTTGAAAGAAAAGGGATATTTGTAAAAGAGATTTTTAGTTGATCTTGAGACTTTCTAAAGGATTTTCACAGAATTACGGTTTTTTCTCAAAGGGTTGTACTATCTTTTATAGCATTTTGGTGTGCTCATACGTGTTTTCTTATCGCTCAGATATTATTCTCTCTTATTACCACTGAGCTGAAAGTACTCACTTTATTTCCTGCACCATGTGTGCAGATCTAGGTACTTCGGGAGCTAGCTGAGTTTTCTGCTGATATTAGAGTATCGTTCGGAGTTGTCGAGGTTGCTGCTTGATGTCTGCAAGACCCGACTCCTCCCCTATTTCTTATTATTTGACTTTCCGCGTATTTCAGACTATGTATTATTATACCATATTGTTAGAGGCTCTAGACTCATGACCCCCAGGTCTTTGGGAGGTTACTCAGTATTGTTGATATTCGGGTTGTTTTCTATCTATCAGTTATATTTTGGTTTCTTCGTTGTTAATGATTTTCAAATAAATGGTTTTGAGCTTTATGCTCGGGTTGAGAGTGTAATTGGTCGGGCTTGCCTAGCAGATGTGTTGGGCGCCATGACGACCGGGTTTAGGTTCGTGACATTGCTTATATTTAAAATCAAATTATAGAATATCAAGAATTTGATAGAGAAAAGTAAAATACTTACCTTAAATTCGAAATTTAATCATGAAGGAAGTTCATAGGATAATTGACAATCATTATGCTCAATCCCAAAGCTTTAACTCGATTGGATAGAGTCTCGTACTGATAACGTATTATAAAACAATAATATTACAGAGAAAAGAGAGAGACAGAAAATTCTTATTGATTTGTGATGAATTATAATAGAATAGAACCATCTATTTATACGAAGATGGTCACTTAGCCACCAAGTTATAAACCCTAAAATCTCTCTAAATATAGACATTCACTATAAATAGAATCATATTTATAACAATTACAACATACATATAAAATTCAAAATATTTATTAAAACCCTAATGTAATATAAAAGAAAAAGAAAATTCTAACCAATCCTATCCACCTTTTTCTATACATTTTTCTAGCATCTCGAAATTTTTTCAACAAACAGCCTCCAATAAAAAAAATACTTCGGGGCGTTTTCCCCACAGTATACATGAGCTTTTCAAAAAAAAAAAAAAAAAAAAGCGCCCAAGCAATTAACTAGGCCTAGAGTTTGCCTACTTTTTCTTATATATACGAAATTTCAAATTTGTTTATCCTGTTTTGTCTATATTCCTATTTACCGAAAGTAATTAAAGTTTTTTTACATAATACATACAAATTCGATAAAAAGTTACAATTTTTATACAACTTAAATATAATCTTTTGCTGTACAGAATTCAAGTAAAGCTACAATTTGTTGTTTGTGTATCTTTTTTCTATATTTGTAAACAATAATTCTTGAGAAAAGAAAGTTAGCGTATAAACGTAAATATAAACGAGGTAGTAATAAATTCGAGCCCAGTGAATTCATAGTGTTTCCTTAAGGAATTTAATCCCCTCCTAGTACCCAATGTTATGGATTATTTCCTTACAGGATAGAACGAATTCCACACAGGTGTAGCGGTACTTCAAACCCCAGTATTTCAGCGAACACAAAGTTAGATAGCAAAAAACTTACGGTTGCTTTGTTTATAGTTTAAAAAAATGCAGAATAAAGGAGGAGAACTCAAAAGTCGACTGAAAATTCTGAGAGAAATGAATGCAATTTATAGATGATGTTGAGTTCTTACTGAAGAAGATATTAATATTTTTCAGTGTTGTCTTTGCTCTAACAACTACTGCCCATATTTATAGTGCAGTTAGCTTGTTAAGAGAATAACTAGCCATCACTCATGGTGGAGCAATCACTAGGATATTATGGAGGAAGCACTTAACATAGTGGAATGAGCACTTGCTCATGGAACACTAGGTTGCCAATGGACAATAGGGCATGCACTTGACCGAAGAACCTACGGATTGGAAAATATTCGTTACCAACACGGATAATATTATGTTAATATTCACTATTAACAAATAAATTTGGTCCAAAAAATTAATCAATCAATCTATCACCAAATTCAAATCTAAGACGACGGCGGCGCGAGGCTTGCCTTCTTCCTAACTCTTTAAGAGCTATATGAAGTGCATTTGTATGTAAACCCACCAAAATCTTTTTCCTCTTCCAATGAGGGACAATGTCTCATTAAAAAGAGAGGGAAACTTAAAATTTTACTTAAAATTTTTATTTTTCATCCATTTCCCATTCACCCTCTTTTAGTATCTTTCCATATTAAAAAGAAGCTCAACAATACCCACATGAATGGGAATGGCTATATCACGGAAGTATGCATGAAAACTTGTATGATTCACAAGCAAGGATTAATTGCACCTGGATAAGTAGGTTTCCCTTTGAATTTTTTGTAGTGAACTTATGTCGGATATACTCGGTCGATCGGTAGATTTGATATCTTTGGACCGTCGAACATTTGTGTATACCTAGATAACCATAAGTCACTCAATCAACCATTAACTGTCTTTGGTTCTCATTGTTGTATTCGTTTCAACCATGAACACTGCTTGGTTTCATAAGTGCGTAAACAATTGGCCTTGCAAAATTCTCCTTGAAGCTGCTAATACTTCACACTTATATAGTTGATTCTAAAACGTGTCATCCCGTAGATACACTATTTGATATACCTCGTATCAAATTTAGAAATCATTAAAAATTATTAATGTTTTATCCTTAGTACTGAACTTTGTCCCATCACGATAATGGACCAAAATTTTTATTGACAATGTTGAGCTGTCATTAATGACTTTGTTTGATCTCCTTGAACCTAGATCTTGGGATCTCCAGTCTTCTAGGTAGAATTACCGCCACAATGAATTATTCTCGGCCATTGTCCCATTCTCCTTGATGATTTCTCAACTACCTCTCTAGTTAGGCCTTTTGTAAGTGGATCTGGCACATTATCACTTGACTTTGCATAGTCAATCATGATAATTCCTCTAGAGAGTAATTGCACGATTTTATGTCTTTCTCGTATATGACGAGCTTTACCGTTACACATAACACTTCCAGCCCTTCCAATTGCCGCTTGGCTATCGCAATGTATACATATTGGTGCCAATAATTTGGGCCAAAATGGAATGTCATCCAAGAAATTTCGGACTCATTCAGCTTCTTCACCGGTTTTATCTAAAGTTATGAACTCAGCCTCCATTGTAGATCGGACAATACAAGTTTATTTGGACGACTTCTAAGATACCGCTCCTCCACCAATAGTGAATACATATCCACTTGCGGATTTCGAATCAGTTGAACCGAAGATCCAATTTGCATCACAGATTCCTTCAATCACTGCAGGATATTTACTGTAGTGCAAATTAAAGTTTTGGGTATGTTCTAGATATCCCAAAACTTGTTTCATTGTCATTCAATGAGATTGACCTGGATTGCTCGTGTATCGACTCAGTTTACTTATAGCACAAGCTATATCTGGTCGTGTACAATTCATGATGTACATTAAGCATCCCATCACATGATCATAATCCAATTGTGATATGTTTTGTCCTTTGTTCTTTGCTAATGCAAGATTCACGTCAATTGGAGTCTTTGCAACTTTAAACCCTAAGTGCTTGAACTTTTCAAGTATTGTCTTTATATAATGAGAGTGTGACAATGCCAGACCTTGAGGAGTCTTTTAGATCTTAATCCCCAGAATTAAATCTGCAACTCTCAAGTCCTTCATATCAAACTTGCTAGTTTGCATACACTTAGTTGCATTTATGTTGGCAATGTCATTACTCATTATCAGCATATCATCCACATACATCCAAACAATGACTATATAATTTGGAAAATTTTTAATGTACACACATTTATCACATTCATTTGTCTTAAAACTATTTGACAACATTGTTTGGTCAAATTTTGCATACTATTATTTGGGTGCTTGTTTTAGTGTGTAGATGGACTTAACAAGAGTATATACCTTCTTTTCTTTACCTGGAATTACAAACCCTTTAGTTTGTTCCATGTAGATTTATTTCTCCAAACCTCTATTTAAGAAGGCTGTCTTTACGTCCATTGATAAATTTCAAGATCATAAATTGCTGCTAAAGCTACTGGCATTTGTATGGACGTAATTCTCATCACAGAAGTATATGTATTAAAGTAGTCAAGACCTTATTGTTGCCTATACCCTTTGACAACAAGTCTTGCATTAAATTTATCGATAGTGTCATCATCCTTTTTTTTAAATCCATTTACAACCCAAAGGTTTATTTCCAGGAGGAAGATCAACCAATTCACATGTATGGTTGTTCAATATGGATTCTATTTCATTATTGATTGCCTCTTTCGAGAAGAATGATTCCGAAGACATAGCTTCTTTAAATGTTCGAGGCTCATTTTTCAATAAGAAAGTGACAAAATCTGATCCAAACGAAGTAGACGTTCTTTGACGTTTATTACGTCTTGGATCATCCTAATTAAATGTACTTTCTTTGTTTCTTCCCAAGGTCGTTTAGATACTTCACCAATCGACTCGCATTCCTTTTTATACGGATATATATTTTCAAAGAACTCAACATTATTTGATTTTATAACCGTATTATTATAAATGTCGGAATTTTCTGATTTATGAACTAGAAATTGTTATGCTTTACTATTGGCCGCATATTCTATGAAAATACAATCAACTGTTTTCGGTCCTATTTTTACCCTTTTGGGTTAGAGAACTTGCACTTTTGTCAAATACCTCCACACTTTCAAATAATTCAAGTTGGGCCTTCCTTTCTATTTTTCATATGGAATGGATTGTGTTTTTCTATGGGGTACTCGATTTAGTCCGGTTAGCCGTAAGAACGGCTTCCCCCTACAAGTTCGGTGCCATACCATAACTTATCAACAATGTGTTCATCATCTCCTTTAATGAACGATTCTTTCTTTCCGCAATCCCATTGGATTGGGGAGTGTGAGGGGCTATTGTTTGATGAATAATTCTATATTCTAGACATATTTCTTCAAAAGGAAATCCATATTCACCACCCATATTATTTCTGATCATTTTGACTTTCTTATTAAGTTTATTTTAACTTCATTTTATATTGCCTGAATGCATCTATAAATATAAGATTCACTAGTCTTGAAATTTTATCAAATATTTTGTCAAGGTAAAATGGTTGGATGAAGTGTAGAGTCCGGAACCGAAATAACACTCAAATAAACAAAAAGTACCCTTTTAAACTTAAAAAAATAAATACCAAAATAACCATTTCGCAGTATAAAACTGCGAAATGCACTAACGGCCGTAGTGCATTTCGCAGTTTTATACTGCGAAATGATTTTTTTTTTTTTTTTGGTAATTCTTTTTTTTTTGTAATTCGCAACTGCGAATTACTGTTCAATTTTTTTTTTTAAATTTTTCATTATTATTGCATGTTATTAAAAATAAATTAGCAAATTTTATCGTTTTCACAATTAACAAATTTTATTTTTGTTGTGTTATAGGTTGCTAATGTTTGAGTTTATTTTCATTTGCAAAATCATGTACTTTTATCATAATTAAAATATGTCGAAAGCTGAGTTATTTTTTTTTTAAAATTATCTAATAAATTATTGCTAGGAAAATTGTTTATCTTCTCAAGTATTTTGATGCAAAACTACTTGTAACTCATAATGTTATGCATGCCGCTTATGTTGCTTTAAATTAATACTAGTCATTTAAAATAAATATGTGAATTAAAAATAACGCTTATTTGATGCAAAACTACTTGTAGAATTAACCTTTTCATGTTTGCTAAGAAAAAATCTCTATTGTGTTTTGCTAAAATATCTCGGGTCGGACCACGTACTTCTAACACAATAGAGACTTTTTGACGAATAATGAAGTAAAGCTCTTTTCGGAGTATTATTGGTTAGTTGTTGATTGGAGATGTTGAAAACTTAAATTGCAAAACCATTATTATAGTTTGTAGGAATTTTATGTATTATGTAAATATGATTTTATACAATCAGATCAATTAAAAAATAATTATAAAATTACTCTATTTAATAACATTAATTAATAATATGATAGCTAAGAATAAGCGTTAAATAAGATATTATAACAGAATAAATTATATTTTCATTACATTATGAAGATATATAATTTAAATCCATTACTTATTTATAAAAAATAACTTGTTGTTGAAGTTTTTTGATAGTCCACTATTTTTGGTTGCTTTTAGACTACTTTCTAACTGACTAGTATTAATTTAAAGCAACATAAGTGGCATGCATAATATTATGAGTTACAAGTAATTTTGCATCAAAATACTTGAGAAGATAAATAATTTTCCTAAGAATAATTTACTAGATACATTTTTTTTAAATAATTCAGATTTCGACATATTTTAATCTATACTATATTAAAAGCACGAAGGCCCTTAGCGAAATATCGTTTACCTTTTTTACCCTTTTAAAATAGAATTCACACTAGACAAATTAGTCATTTAGTTATTTTCCTAATATTTAGCAATATCCATTTAATTATTTCCTAATATTTATAAATAGTTATTTAACTATTTCTCTAATATTTAGGACATTAATTTCCAATTCCTTCCAATTCTAGAAATGAAATACTTGCGACCACATTTAAATATAGGAATATTAAATAAGCACTTGTAATTACAAACTAGGATAGTTTCGACAACTTTCAGTATAAGAGTATTTTTTTCCTTTTTTTTTCTTCTAACTTTGTAGATCGCTTACCTTTTATTGAGAATATATTTGAAGTTAGAATTAAATTTTTTCAATGATAAAATTTCAGGATTATAAATTATCTTACAGAGTAATATTAAATCATTTATCATTTTATACTTGAAAATAACATACTAAAAAAAAACGAGGTTACAATCTGTGAAAATTGTTTATATATGTTTATGAAACTAAAAATAAATATATATAAAAAAAGAATAAGAAATCATAAAATCTAAAAAATGAAAAAAGCAAAATGTTTTTGTAAATTTTTTAATCATTTTTAAAAATTCTTTATTTATATGAGAGTTGATTATAGCCATACAAGAAAATAAAAATATTACATATGTGGGAAGAATAAATTCTAATTTTGATCAACATGAATTTTATATTCTAACTCCTTCCAATACAATATTAAAGTAATATTTTCATAATCAAACGATTGAAGAAATACTACCAGATGAAGAATCTGATATGCATGATTATGTGTTTAGATAAAAAGAAGAATTGTACATGCAATAATAATGCGAAATTTAAAAAATAAAAAAATTGAACAGTAATTCGCAGTATTATACTGCGAATTACAAAAAAAAACAATTTTACCAAAAAAAAAAAAATCATTTCGCAGTATAAAACTACGAAATGCACTAACGGCCGTTAGTACATTTCGCAGTTGCGAAATGGTTATTTTGGTATTTTTTAGGTTTAAAAGGGTACTTTTTGTTTTTTTGAGTGTTATTTCGGTTCCAGACTCATGAAGTGTAACACCCATTACTAACCCATCTGGTCCTTCTATAAATGAATGGTAGGCCTAACATTTTAGCACTAAAACAATAATCTAAAATGTTGTGAATATTTTATTACAACATACATATAAAATTCAAGTTATTTATTAAAACCTAAATGTAATATAAAAGAAAAAGTAAATTCTAACCAATCCTATCTACCTTTTTCTAGCATCTCGAAATTTTCTCAACAAACAACCTCCAATACAAAAATACTTCGGGGCGTTTTCCCCACAGTATACATGAGCTTTTCAAAAAAAAAAAAAAACACCCAAGCAATTAACTAGGCTTAGAGTTTGCCTACTTTTTTTATATGAGATTTTTTTCTATCTATATCGTATATGAAACTTTATTACCAGAAATATGCATAGTATCTAAATTACCCACCCGGTCCACATTTTTCCTACAATTTCTGTACTATTTGTTTAATACACGATTAATTTAGCAGAATCTTCCATAATTAACGCGCTAAAAATAAGGAGAGAATCTTGGGATTAATTGATTCTAAATTAACTCGCTAAAAATAAGGAGATAATCTTGCGATTAATTGATTCTACATTAAAATTAATTTTTAAAAGGGAAAGGAAATTTCAAATCTGCGTATTTCTCTCTAGGACTACAATTTAAATCTCGAAAAAAAAGAACGAACAGCTCATAAGAACAGATTCAACTAATAAGAGTTTCAACGAACTGAATTCAAATTGTAGAATTTAAATTTTTGATATTATCTACAAATTTACTACATATATCTACAATTTGATTACATTTTCTTTATTTGGTGCAGGAAAAAAATATTTTAATATGCAGTATCTCCAGATTGTAGATAAATTGTAGATAAATTGTAGTTTACTTATAGTTTGTAGTTAATTTGTAGTTAATTTGTAGATAAAATGTAGATATATTGTAGATACTGTATGTGATCAAATTTAACAGATTCAAATCTGCGTATTTCTCTCTAAGACTACAATTTAAATCTCGAAAAAAGAACATCTCTTAAAAATATGTACAGATTCAACTAATAAGAGTTTTGACGAGCTAAATTCAAATTGTAGAATTCATATTTTTGTTGGCAGATTTTTGGAATGAGTAAACATCCCACCTGTTGATGTTCATGCTGGCTGGAGATTCTTCTCCAAATATCACCACAACACCAAAAAGGAGACCGTCTCTATTGTGCTAGACTGTCAGTCTGAAAGAAAATTGTCCGAGTTGCACATCTTTTAGCAAGCAGCAATGTCCATCTTGGCTTCAAGAAAAGAGGTTTTGGAATCACAAATAGTCATCCGTTCTTGGTTTTGAAAATTGTCTTGTAGTTTACTTATAGTTTGTAGTTAATTTGTAGTTAATTTGTAGATAAAATGTAGATATATTGTAGATACTGTATGTGATCAAATTTAACAGATTCAAATCTGCGTATTTCTCTCTAAGACTACAATTTAAATCTCGAAAAAAGAACATCTCTTAAAAATAAGTACAGATTCAACTAATAAGAGTTTTGACGAGCTAAATTCAAATTGTAGAATTCATATTTTTGTTGGCAGATTTTTGGAATGAGTAAACATCCCACCTGTTGATGTTCATGCTGGCTGGAGATTCTTCTCCAAATATCACCACAACACCAAAAAGGAGACCGTCTCTATTGTGCTAGACTGTCAGTCTGAAAGAAAATTGTCCGAGTTGCACATCTTTTAGCAAGCAGCAATGTCCATCTTGGCTTCAAGAAAAGAGGTTTTGGAATCACAAATAGTCATCCGTTCAGCGAGGCTGCCCTATTGTTGCACCGTGTTGGATGAAGATCTAGTCTCAACCAAGATGGGATTCGCTTCAGCAGAATGTGGCCATAATGGTTTCCTTTAATTAAGGAGTAAAAAATGCTCATTAATTAGATCCTTAATTAAGTATGGTATAAGATTGATAATTTGGTATACGAGTTTGTAATTAAATCAAACCTTAAACATCAAGGGTAATAAGGTTTCATATATGGTATAGGAAGGTAAAAATTTCTTTTTATATATACGAAATTTTAAAATCCGGCTTTGGCTAAATTCCTATTTACATAAAGTAATTAAAGTTTTTTTTACGTAGTACATACAAATTCGATCAAAAATTACAATTTATATACAACTTAAAGAGCTACATAAAGTGCATTTGTATATAAACCTACCAAAATCATTTTCCTCTTCCACTGAGGGACAATGTCTCATTAAAAAGAGAGGATAACTTAAAATTTTACAAAAACATTTCATTTTCCCGCCATTTCCCATTCACCCCCTTTTTAATACATTTCCATATTAAAAATAAAGCCAACACAATTTACATATAAATACAATTCATATACAACTTGTAAATAAATACACCCTACATACAAAATATATACCTTATTTAATTGGTAATTTGTATATGAGAATGTAATTAGGTTATAACCTCTCTACTAGTGGGCTCGTATAAATGTAGATACCAGGATGCATGTGCAATATAAAATAAGAGAACGCCACTAGAGATGATTTGATCATGACCTCCAAATGCATTGATTAATAGGTGTATAAAACCATTGTGAATGGATGTGTAAAAGGATGATGTAGACCTAAAATCATACAGATTAGAAAATTACTTGAAAGGCATAATATATACATATATAAAGAGAGAGATTTATTACTTTGCTTTAGGTCCTATAATTTTTTAGGTGCTGTTGAACCTATAAGAGATATATATACTTTTAGAAAATATAAAGAACTATAATTTTCTATATGTATTTGCATAATTTGAAGGGCCGACTTGGCTCAGCAGTAAGCTTGCTTGCCGTGGTGTGTCAGGTCGCGGGTTCGAATCAGCCTCTCTGCAAAGCAGGGGGAAGGCTGCCTAGAGTATTCCCTTCCCCAGACACCCACGAAGTGGGTATTGAACTGGGTCGACCCTTTTGTATTTGCATAATATTGGTTTGAAATGAACTTAAATAGTGTAATATAATTAGTGACGATTCACACAATTGATCCAACTTAATTGAATTAAGAAGTAACTAGTTTTGTTGTTGTATGCAAGATAGTTTGTTTTAGGAAGTAAATGAACAAGGGATTGGTAGCATATTGTAAGTTGTTGCTATTGTCTTTTTGTAAGAAGTGGCCCGGGACCGAACCCACGAACTCATGGCCTAACTGTATTAATATGATAAGGCAATCAGTTTGCATGGCCTAACGTGATTGCTCAAGTTGAAAGTCGACACTCCCAATGAACAGAGGACTTGTCTATTTCTGAAGGAAGAAATAAAAAGTGGGAAATTTGGCCAAATGGAATTGCTAATTAGCTCAGTGTGCCATACCCCATGCCTGTGTAACTCTTTTCTAATGATGAGCCGAACATAAAGATATTTATTTTCATTTTCGCCTAAAAATTATGACAAGTTTTGGGGTGTTTATACTTCACCCCAACTTTTAGTATTCTTTTCTAGCGACTTTGGATATTTATACTTCACCTTCGTGATTGCTTCTTCTAACTTTAAGGTTCTTAAAATGAATCCCACTTAAACTTTCATATTTAAATTGGTTCTTCGAAATGAACAAAAGTCAAGAATCATCTAAAGAAGTAATTGTTACCCAAGGGCTTGAACCTCCTAATTGCTATACCCTGAAAACAAAAACTAACTTAAACTTGAACAAGAGAACCTATGGATTTCATTAAAAGCAGTATCATTGATTTCTCCAATAAGCCATTGCTATTTCCCTTGGAAGATTGGACAAAGCAATATAGTACTTCATACTCAGTACAATACACACGAGTTCGAATCCTCAGAGGCAGTGATACATAACCAACAACAGACATTAACGGAGACCTCAAAGGCCAATCCGATGGTTCTTCTTTAATTACTCTCATATACCACAAATTTACAGTCGCAGGAGACTCTAGGATGATGGATATTTATGTACGAAGTTTTTTATCATCTTTTCTTTTTGTCTTCTTTGGCTCTTTCAAGAACTACAGGAGCTGCCGGTATACTGAACCACCACTCCCTTAGTCTCCTAGTCCATCTTTCTGTGCTTGCTTTCCGAAGAGGTGAGTATCTTGTGAAGAGTTCCAGGAAACTCATAAGGATTATGTATCTTGAAGGTACGAATGCCAAAACTAGTGCCGAGACCAAAAGAGCACCCACTAACTTCTCGCTTGCCTGAAAAATAACAGGGATAAGATGTAGGTTCAATTAAATTATATACATCCAAATAACAATGGGATTATCACTAATCACAGTCGAGTAAATGACATATTATTTAAACTCCTATAACAAGATCAACTCTGTTATGTGAAGGAAACATCCAGGATGCCTCCTTGTGTATCCTGGATCGGCACAGCAGCAAACCGAAGTTTTCAGATAAAGGAGTTTTCATCATTAAACAAAGATGGTTCAGTAACCACAAGACTTGATATCATTCAGGATAGTAGGGAACCTCTATTTAACTAGCAACTTGACTAATAAGATTGCTCGTCATAGAAGGAAAGAGCTAAAATTCACACAAACCTGTGGGAAGATGGACAAAAGTAAAGCGCGGAACTTGAGAAGAACGATGTTTCCATCCTGGATCACTTCTTCAGCTTGAGATATTGCAGTTTGAACAGCCAAAAGTTGCTCCATGGCATTCATTGGAGGTGGAGTTATTACTTTTAGTTCATCAACTGTCTTGCCTTGACTAAAACAGCGAGTTACTACCAAAAAGACAGCAAAAAAGGTGAGCAATAGTGCAAAGGCATAGCACAGCCATCCCCTGCAACCAACAAAAAGAGAAAGAAAGATGTGGGTATCAGTGAAATTTTTTCAACCACCACATTATCAAGAAATTTCATCTATGTAAGGGAATGTACACGGAAATACAGAATCCAGAGCATCAAAAGGCAGGTCAACAGAAACTATCAGACCGCCTTCTAGTTGAAAATGCCACAAATTAAGGAGACAGAGAAATAAATTTAGAACTTTAAAAGACTGAATAACTAAAGTATCTAGTAGGACAGAAAGAAACTTGATAAGCCATAAAATCCCGAGCATTCAGTTGCTTTTCAGTTTCCTCTGTTCAAGGGCTAATATACAGATGATCCAGATAGGCTTTGATCCTTTCCCATATAAAACCCATGTCACAAGTATTTTATCGATAGGTGGGATTGACATATTTGATGAAAGCAATAACAATTAAATAACTGTTACATGATAGCGGCAATGATGAAGAAAAGAATTGAAAGATCATTTTTCATTTCACTTGTATTTTTTATGTAAGAGAGAATACTACCATGTTGTATACTAGTTGGCAAATTTCTATGGGTAACTAGGGTTGAGTAAATGAACAGCTTGCACATGCTTTTGACACCAGCATGGAGGTCAAACCACGTGAAATTAGAGCAATGGAATGCAATTGAACCTTTGGGTGCAAACACAGGGATGTAACTGGTGTAAATCTGTTTTATTGGTTCCCAGAGTTTTGCATAGGAGTCACTAACACTTCTGTAATTATGTCTCTTCTGGATGCTAGTATTAATAAAAATATTTTTACTTCATTGAAAAAGAAAAAAAGGAAATTAGAACATTGGTCTCTTCTTTTTGAGAAAGGTAATGGTAAGAAGAATGGTCTTCCAGTCATTACATTACACCAAAGGAACTCAGACCAAAATGATATCCACCTGAATTTACTTAGCTAAGAAACATAAAACTATAATCTTCACAGAAAACATAATACTGACACCAACTACAATAAAAACCCCAAAAGTGCAACTTTCAAATTTGGAGAAGCTGAATAGTCTCACTGCTCTGAGTCAAGGGAGAAAAATGTGGCATAAAAGCATACCGCTTACACTGTACCTAAATTTAGGGATAAGAGATGGCAGTGGACATTCTATCAGACAAATTATGCTAATTAGCTGAGAGAACATCTTTGCAGAAATCCAAGGAGAAGATTGCGTAAAGTATGCGTCCATCACCCCCCCCCCCCAAAAAAAAAAAGAAGCTAGAAACACTTCACGGGATAACCCCTTTTGCTGAGAGAGAAAAAACACAAAATCTGAAGAAGCAATCAGCTATTTAGAGAATACAACAACAACAACAACAACAACAACCCAGTATAATCCCACTTAGTGGGGTCTGGGGAGGGTAGAGTATGTACGCAGACAGGCTGTTTCCAAAATAGACCCCCGGCATCCTTCCCTCCAAGAACTTCCCACCTTGCTCTTGGGGAGACTCGAACTCACAACCTCTCGGTTGGAAGTGGGGGTTGCTTACCATCAGAGCAACCCCTCTTGTCTCAGCTATTTAGAGAATACGCCAGATAATCGTAGGTTGATGATATAGTGGAGTGCCAGAGAAAATCACATGCAGATAAGTCCTTTTCTTTATGATGGCCCATTACACAGATAAGATTAGCCAACTACCAACTTACCTGACAATAATGTATGAGAAAACCGAGCAGAAAATCATGGACTTATAAGGGTCTTCCCAGTAAGCCAGAAGAAGAATCCAATTTCCAAGCTGCATCATAGGAGAGAGCAACTCCTGCATGTCCATGAATCTTAAGGATTAGTATAAGAGGTAACTCATGCAGATTAAGATACAGCTCATCGAGAAAGGAAAAATATTAATTGTAGAGAAAGGAAACAGCCTCTCTGCCCTTTCGGGTAGGGGTAAGGCCTGCGTACGTATTACCCTCCCCAGACCCCACCTTGTGGGATTATACTGGGTAGTAGTTGTTGTTGTTGTAGATTCCAATGGTTCTAGTCAAAAGATTGAGCTATGAGAAGGCGAGTTCATAAAATATTGTAAACGGGAAGACAACAAGCATGTCAAATAGCAATTAGTAGATCTACTCGCAATTTCTCAATAAAATGGCAAAAGATTGTATTCAATTTACCCTCTTTGACCTTTCTATTTATTTCGGAGCCACTGTAGTTGTTAATAATACCTTCATCACTGCCAAGTTGGTGTCAAGACCATCAACTTTCACTCCATCAACCGTAGCTTGTGCTTGCACTACTTTTTTATAGTTGCTTCTGGATTCCTTAACTGCTTTTTCCAAGGGAGTCATCTCCCCCACAGCAATTTCACCCACAACAATTCCTGTCTCATTAGGAACATGAGAACTTGTTCCGAAAACAAAACCCAGGTTAGAAGCCAAGGCTGAAGCTGAAATTGAGTACATTCTGTTTTTAGGTTTGGGAGAGTTTGTCCGCTCCAATTCCCTCACAGTTGACCTATTTGCAATTGTTTCTAGTATAAGGTCTCCCCCAGGAAGCTGATCACATACATTGAACATAAGAAGATCCTCATAACAAAGTGGATGTTTAGCGCTCATATCCTTCAGGGCTTGTACTCGCAATATACCAAATATAGCTTTCAGAAGCACCTCATCACGCTCTATTCCAGTAATCTGGAACTTAAGTATGAACTGATGCACATGTAGAACTTCCCGAATAATTGCTAACCAATAGTCACGACGTGTATGTCCTTTAAGCTCAGGAAACTCCATTATAACAGGTTCTGACCTACAATATTTTCAGCAGACCATTAACAAGTTTGCAGGTCACTTGAACTAGAAAATAGTCTAAATAGAAGAAATACATAAGATTTTGTAGAGAAGTAAGACCCACATAGGAGTCATCATGTGTCATGCCTTACAAGGAAACTGATTTATATAGGACTGCTTTATCAAAGAGTCTTGTGCCCCATGGTCCAGTTAGCTCCGGTTTAACAATCTGGTTTAGATCTTCTGACAGATCATATATCTTTGCCTTGTCGTAAGACACAACACGAAGTGCCTCAAAGTAGAGAGCATGATTTGTCAAAGTCAGCCGACCTGAAAATTACAAATACACGGCCACGAAATATATCAGAAAAGCTAATAGATGCACGTAATCTGCTCAAATTCCAAGTCTGATATCATTCCTCTCTGCTCCGAAGATAAGAATTTCAAGCAATAAAACCATCGCTATCCAAAAAAACATACCAGGCCATGCCGAAATTCCCACATGTTCAAGCACCGGCTGGGTTGTCACAGTGCCATCCAGCTCCAGAATTTTCTCCCCTCTTGCTGCACGTAAGGCAGAAAGATGGGACGACTCAGACTGGGTCTTAAATTTTTTAATAGCCCTGAAAAAGTTCCCAAACAAGCAACATTCTCAACCGAGGATTATGGATGCTGTAAGGAACACTAACGCAATAATGCATTCTGAATCTCATCACTTCAATTCAAAGTTACTAGAAAGACCATTACTATCACCACTCTGATAAGATTACCTAACAATAATAAACTACAGAGCACCCCAATGCAAGCACACATAGGCTGATACGATAATCTTCCGTGTCAAACCACCCATGCTACTACGTTTCAGACTACCACTCCTCCCTCAACTGGAACTTAGGCAAGACATAAATGAAAGCAAAAGAAGCTTAAAATCTATAATTCAAGCATTCCAATAGACAAAGTAGAAGGAGCACAAACACGCCCCGGGGGGGGGGGGGGGGCTCAATTCTAGTCATTGTGAGGGACCTTTCCCACTCAGTCTCTAATGTACTTTGTTATACAGAGTATATAATTATATATCTACTTGCTGCACTTAACACCATACCACCCAGGATGCTCAGAAATTGGTAACATAAATGCAGTTTATATAGCACCTAACGCATGTAGATATATCATAACGGGGCTAAACAGCATTATGTGATCCCTTAGTTAATTCAAGCACCTATGTTATGTGTTCGAATAAATAAAGACGTCTGAGCTATTTGCCTGATTATATTACCCAGGTTAGAAATGAAAATCTATCACTAGAACCTATGATCTAATTTTTGTTTAAAAAATATTATGATCTGATACGTCAGTTGGAAGATGAACCACAAACAGAGGCCAGCACAAACACAGAAATAAAACTCAAAAAGCATTAAACTCAATTTTTTGCAAGTAATAAAGCGCTAAAGTTGGTAGTACCTTTCCAAATTAGTCAGGTACTTATCATAAACTGAGAAAAGAAGTCGACCCCCTGTTGACGACGTAAGCACGCCAAAAATGCTATCAGTAACTATCACATTGGCAATTATAGGAACTGCTGAAGCAATACGGGAAAAAGCCTCTGAGCCAGCAGTGACATCTTCATCCATCTATAATTAAATGAAATGTCAGATAACAACCCAGAGGACGGAGAACAACAAGCATTGAGTAACTAATGGACCAGGCAAGGATTTCGTAAACTGTCCGCACTATAAACTAAAGTTCAGTGGTGTTCAACAACTTATGTAACTATTAAACTATTCTGTAGAGTGAAGGAAAACATGGAAATGTAATTTCATACACTGGCGAAAGGCTGGCTAGAAGCTGCTGGAAACTCCCATGCAACCATCATATCAAATGTAAGGCGTCGAAACAGTTTGTCGCCTAGGTAACCATTTACTTGTATAGACAGGGCAAGAGCCCTGAAGCAACAGTATTCTAAGAAGTTCCTAGCATACTGAGATTTATGCTTTATGGAATCAGAAGCCTCTGCATCAAAGTTTTCTTGAAGTTGACTCATGGAAATATCGAGGATTCTGCATACGAAATCAGATTTTGGTTATTCATATCACGAGACATAAAATAGAACTCAACAACCAACTCAATGCCTTTGTTCCTGCTAAATGCATCCATCAGCTCAATTACACTGAATCAAAGATTACTAAATTGTGTTTGAAAGACAGGAAAGTACAAGAAGCTTACTTTGAGCATTTTCGGATAACGACATTTGCAACAGGAGATAGCTCAGGCAACCAGTTCTTGCCAGTGGATGAAGACCCCATCTCCTCTAAATCTTCATCAAGTGAACTCGGATTTTTTGACAACCATTTAAATGACCCATCTTTAACCAGACCCTCCAGCATATTTCTGGTTTTGCTAACCATAGCCATTTAAAACAAAACCTCCTTTTTCAGATCATTTACCAATAGGAGGTCACCCACTTATTAGCCTACACAATAAATACAACCATCATGATTCGTCTATAAAATTACTTCATTCACCACTTGTGGGTACCGAGAACCAAAATATCATAGTTAAAGACTAACTATTGAAATTCTAGCAAGTATTACAGGGATGTGCACCAATTTCTTTGCTATGGGTCGACTCAATTAAGTTAAAGGGCCTAATAGAAACAAACCCTTGACAGATAAACCCCAATAAACTCCCAAATCAGTGATAGAAAGTTTGAACACTAGCTGACTAAGGATCAGATACCTGTAAAAAAATTGCAGCAGTTCCGAAATTAAAAGTCTCAAACAGGAATGGGGAAAGTCAAGTCTAAAATTTGTATTCACTCCACCGCCTCAAAATATCCTTGAACTTTTGATAATAAGAGATAGCGACAGGAGATAAATGAGTGTGCGTGTTTTTTTGTAGATGAAAAAAGACAATATCAGTCAGATCGAAAATGGTGTCGTATTGTGGGAGTTAAAATCAGAGATTAAAACAGAGCGCAAAGCAACTGCTATCTACTGTTTGCTGGTATGAACCACACAGATAAAAGGAAAAGTAATCTGGGACTAGCGACCAAGTTTTCTCTTCACCGCTTTCCCACTTATCCATTTCTTCGTTTTTTTTTTCTTCCTTTTTCCTTTTTGTTTTAGCGTTCCCATTTGCATAATATTTGGTTTAAGTTTGTAAAAAGGTAATTTTGTAATTAATTCAGTTGTTTTTAAACATGAATGTCATTAAAATAAAACTAAAATTTTGTGAGTAAAAATTCTTATTTCACTTAAATACTCAATCCAGTTTTTTAAACTTTAATATTCGTTTCATATTGAAGTTGAAATAATTAATCTAATTGTAAAATAAACATTTATATTTGATATATATGCACTATAAAGAGACTAGTAGTGTTTGACAATGTTGATCTACTTACTCACATTCTTTTACTTTGTTTATAAGAGTAGTAGTTATGCATTGTTGAGTCCTCAAATTTGTTAATTTATCAAGCAATATTATACACTCAAACTACTCCTTGTTTCATCCCCTCGTTTATTTTGACCAAAACATGTCAAAACCTTTTTGATTAAAATAACTAATGATAATGATGAGATCAATCTTAATCAAGAATAAAATTTAGATCAAGTGATAGAAAAAGTAAGCAAGATGAATGATGTAACAAATATGTTGGAATCAAATAAATACTCGTAGATGTGAAGACGTAAATGCACAATCAATCTTAATAAATGCAATCGGCGTAAGGAGGGAATAAATATGAGATGATTGGGGAATCTTTGGATCTTCTCTATATTGTGCAATGATATCAACTTTTATTGTGCGATCAATGAACAAGACTTCTTTTTGTATTTACTCTCAAATTATTCTTCTACAAAGTGTTCTTTTGTCTTTTTTTTCCCGCCCCCGTTTTCTTTGCACACTCTTCCTCTTTATACGAGACAATTTTCCAATAAACCTTTAAAAGTAGAACATAATGAATATTCGAAAGGCATACTCTTACTGTCTCCTACTAAGTCTACACTATCATGGACGTCATGCATCGACTGATCGCCCTTGGTCATTGCCTTTCACCACGACGACCATCAGAAGATGCATCATGATAACATCGTTCCTCGCCCTACCGATAATGATCCTGGTTGCAAAATTTGGACCCATACAGTTAGTCCCTCCTCTTGTTGAGGTCGTGTCCCTGTGCGTCCTTGATAAGAGAACGTCGCCCATACCTGCGGAGAAAACTGGATGTTGGGTTATAACAGTTTGACCAATAACGAAAGAGCGGTGTGCTCCGCGGTATCCTAAATGGTGTAGCATGTCGGGAAACAACGTCACTCACACGTGCGTCATCATTATACGTCTTCCCGAGGCAGAGACTAATTACTTGTCGTTTTGGTTTTGGTGCTATTGGCAGCCTACCGTTTCAATTTTGGCGCCATCCAACCCTATAAATAGGTGAAGGTTTTGTTTTTTCAAGAACTTTTAGTCATTTCCCCTCTAGTGTATGGATTGTATTCTTTGGTCATTTCTCCTTGTATCCTCAGCTATGTTCTTGTGATTTTTCTTCTCATCTTTTCCGTTCATCGTTCTTCGTTTTGCTCTTTATCAATATACCTTCTGTCATCGGGATGCCTAGAATACATCGGTCACATGAAGAGATCTCTGACGCTACCCCGCTATCTATGGCACTTTCTTTTGGTGGTGACGATACGGCAGTAAAGGAAGGGGACAACTTTCCCACCATGGAGGAGATACTACAGAGAACCCCTATGTCTCGTAATAATTTTCTTAAAGAACATGTCCCATCTCCCGCTCCGGTGGTTTCTGAGACTGAATAGTCTTACATACATGACCTTCGATCTTTTTACAACATTCCCCTCATGTAGGGATGGTTCTGGCTTGGAGGGACTTTGTGGAGTCCACAGACCGGGATATTGCGCTTTCTATCTACATATCTATTCATGATCGGCCACTCCCTCCCTCTTGTTACGTTAGCGGAGGAATTATGTCGGTTCTATGAGGTCTACCCAATGCAGTTATCTCTGTATACATACAAGATGTTACTGGTATTAACGAACTATGTGGAGTTAGCGGGGTGTGAAGTTGTCCTTAGTCACCTTTTACGTTTGTTTTCCCCTAGTTTTCACAGGGGCACTATGGTACACTTGAGGCATCGTGGACTAGGGAGCTGGTGGCTGAAACAGATGACCGGGCAAGACAAAAATTTTGGCATAAATACTTCTTCCTTAGAATCGAGCATCTGGTGCCGGACCTCGTTGGATTCCCGAAATGGTGGAATCATAACTGTAGGTATTGGTACTTATATTTTACTTTCATTCTTTCCAACTGTGTACTAACTTATAACTTTCACGTGCATCTGTGAGGCGTACACCTCGTCCCATCATCAGTATCGAGGATTGGGTAGACCGTTTACTACCTTACGCGGTGGAGACTCGAGATTGGCCTGTTTTTCATGATACGCTTTGGGTCGAAGGTTCCATCTGGTAGACATTTTTCACTGTTTTGACCTTTGGTTGTTTGTCGTTGTTTATTGATACGACTCATTGTCATAATAGGTCGTAGAGATTCCAAGAAGAAGGATCGACTCCCGACGTTTCGCCAGGTCGTAGCATTGGTAGGGATGCAGTTTTCCCTGGCCGAGTCTGTCTAAAGAGGTCGTGCTCAATCTGTACCGGCTAGAGACTCTTCTTATGACGTTGTTGTATAGGAACAAATCTCCTCTTGACCCGTCTATCATCTCATGGATGATACTTCTAGCGGGAATGAATCTCCATCGAGAAAGATGAGGAGGGTAGATTTTGGGAAGGCCGTCGCCTCTGATACAGGGAAATAGCATACCTTATGTTCCGGGGATAACGTCCTTGCCTAGGTGTCACGACCCAAATCGAAGGGCCGCGACGGGTACCCGGTGCTTTACTCAACCGAGTACCAACGTAACATATCTTTTTTTTCATACTATTATCAGTAAATGAGACAGAATAAAACATAAGAGAATACTCAACATATTATGATCCAACATGATATACAAACTTACATATGACAGACGGTCCTATAAGGCCGACATGACCATTTGTAAACTCAAAATATGGACTGACAAGGCCATAAAAGTATCCATACATCTGACATATGTCTACAAGCCTCAAAGAGTACATAAAACCATAAAGATTGGGACATGACCCTGTCATACCAATCAATACATATCCAAAGCATACTGACCAAATGGGCAACTCCGGAGCAAGTGGAGTGCGGCAACACCTTCGCTGAGCTGATAGCCTAATAGGAGGTTGTCAACTATCAATCGGGACATGCGTGCATGAAACGCAGTGTCCCCATGCAAAAGGGACGTCAGTATGAATACGTACTGAGTATATAAGGCAGGAAAGCATAAATAAGAACAGTAATGTAAATAGAGATAGAGAAGCTACAACCTGTAACATCTGAGTGCCTCTGGGAGATACTCACATGAAAATGAAATGCATAATACATATATATACATAAACTTTTAAAAACATTCGCCTTTGTGGACGTCATCATCATCATATCATACCCGACCTCAAAGAGAACTCTAAAAACGAACCCGACCATCATAAGGCTCGGTAGAATTGTACCCGACCACGTGGAGCTCGATAAACCCAACTGATCAGTGGTTGCACAATAGGTGTCGTACCCGGCCGACTATAGCGCGGCTCGGTAGAGTAAAATAGTACATATATATAATGCATGCTCGCTCATGGAATCATGTTCTAAACCTTTCAGAGTGACATAAGGTCGTTGCACTTTCGATTAACATTACGGATATCATACCATTAATATGAACTTCACTAGGACTCAAGGATCATACATACTTTCTTAGAATAAATTTTATATGGAAAGAACAACTTGGACAACCTCAGTTGCTAGGAGTAGATTCATTATGAAATAGTGTTTTCATTTCATATTAGATCACACAAAAAAAAAGAAGGAAATACCTTAATATACCTGGTCTTATCCCATATGCTCAAGAGCTAAACTCGTTCAATATATGTCCACACAAAAGTCTTTCCAACTTAATCTTAAGTTCTCCCTCGACAACAATGTATCTACGTTTGTATCATATACCAGATGCCAAATGGAGGACCTAGGAAGGATCATTCACAAAACTGCATAATGAACTAGTTTTATCCAATAAATCGCTCTACAAATATCCTTCCATGACCTAAAGTAGGAAAGCTTATTGAATGTTAAGTGCACCACTCCCAACTGCAGCTCCAGTAAGTCTCATTATCTAGAGCCAACATTGTCTTCCTAATTTACTAAATTCATTGCCTCATAGATTTAAACCATAAGAAAATATAGCACGGGCTGTAGATTCCACAAGCAAAAATCCTCCCTTCTTCTATTCGTCTAATAAAGCAGAAAACGTCCGCAATCAGCTGTAGTTATTCACCAAAACAGCTAAGGGTATACAGTGAATGCAATAAGGAAAGCACACCCTTTAAACGAAAAGCTATGGAAGTCATCTAAATTTTTTTAAGAAACAACTTAATCTATCCATGTGTCAATCATAGGTCTTTCTTTTTAATGTGATGCCAACACACATTTTAATAGATAGAATTACATTGTATGTCACCCGCCTAATTTCAAAACAAAAAAATAACCCATATTTCAATACTTTATATAACATAGCCCACTTTATAGATAATATAGCTCATTTTATAGATAATGCATAAAAATGATTTCATCAGTTAACCTAGCGTGGAAGAGAACTAGACAACCTCTTTTCTCCATTTTTTCTTCTTTCTTCAACTTTCAGAGTGAAGTCAATCGAGAGGTCACCAACAAATTTAACGATGTCACCGGAAAATAGATATGGAGGTGGAAAACATCCTTTACCTATTTTTTCCTACAATTTCAAGGTAAAGAGGCCGATGACAAAGTCAGTGAAGTCATCGGAAAATAAATCTCCGGTGATCGACAATACTTTCAGACAATTTTTAAATTATTGAGATGATGTTCTAGTTATTTATCTTCTTTTATAAAATAATTGCATCCCTATCTTCTCTCCTCTTTAATTTTGAGATCTAACTTTCTATGAAAAACTCTCTTTTGATATTTTGGTATTGAAATCGAGGTGTAAAAAATATTGAGTGGTTCTTTCTTTTAATTTTGTCTCTTATTCTAAGTTATGAAATCTGCTTTTTTTTTTGGTAATTTTTTCTCCTCCTCCTCCCGCCTGAAGGGAGGAAGAATGATGTATATGTTATATATAACTATATATACTTTGTATAATCATGTATAACCCAGTATATTTGTGTGTATTCTCATAGTTATATAGAATTAGACATGATTATACACAAGTATACAAGATTATACATAATTATAACCATGTATATTTGTTTGTATTTTCATAGCTATAAAGATCTATACATGATTATATACAAGTATACAAGATTATACATAATTATACAATATAGATAAGTATAAAAAAAATTGCCTTCAGATAGTGTGTATTATTATATATTTATGTATAATAAACGTATGACTATGTATAACAATGTATATAAGGTGTTTATTAATGTAAATTTATATTTTGTCCAGTGAAATAAGAATTTCCCTTATAAAACTTTAAATTTTTCCAAAAAATATAAGAATAAAATTATAGACTCTAAGGATGAATATACTTTTATTTTTTACTTCAACTTTCTGATACTGTGAAGTTTAGAAAATACTATACAGAGGGAAGTAAAAAAATAAATAAGAATGAAAATGGAAAAGGAAAATGATAAAAATGAAAGATAAAAGCGAAATCCCATTTAGGCATGATTTTGGGTGTAGTTGATGAAGTTGTGGGTTAACGACTGAAATTATTTATGGGCTAGCGGATGAAAACTGTATTGTGGGTTAGGCGGCTGAAAAGTGATTTCTCCAAGTGTATATATGTGAAATCATCCCATTTTAATACACATGTAGCCTTTATTGATATGTAATAACTTACGCGTTCCCTCCAACTTTTGCATTCATGTATTTATCCCTTAGCTGCCGCATAATCCCTTGGGAGTACTTTATCCAGTAAGAAATTAGTTCAGTCTCCCACTATTTGGTAATTAATTAATTACCCGCATAATTTATAAATTATCACAAATTACTTAAAATTCTATTCATTTTAAATATACTCAATATATACTTTATATATTATATTATCGTGGTCATATGGTACCTTGTATGGTACTAGTTCATATTTATCAGGTACCATTGCTCGACTTGTATTTTATTCCACGTTGACCATTTTCAACGAAACTCATTTTCTTTAATCTTTTTACCTTCTCATTCTTCATAATACTTATTTATTGCTTGCTATAAATAGTGTAAGTATGTTAACGCCTCCCATAGTCTACATCGGTTAACTGAAAATGAAATTTTAGCGTACAATACATCAGGGTGCAACATCGTCGTAATTTAATACTACGAACGTGACATCATGGTCATGTAATACAACTAGATACAACATTGTCACAACTTAATTCTCCAGGACGTAACATCAATCGTAATATATTACTGTGGAGGTAACATCAACGTAATACTGTAGGACGTAATATTATTTCCCCCTTTGGAACATTCGTCCTCTAATATTTACTGATGCACTTATCATTTTCATAACTTATATCGTTCGAATACTTTAGAACTTCATTTACCATCTAGGTGGCTATTCTGTGAATAAGCCCAAAGTTCAGGGCATTTCCCCCTTAGACCTCCTTCTCACACCACAACATATAGCCGGAATCCTTCCAATCTCGTAACTATTGCTACCTTTCATCATGTAGCCTATACGATTTTGACCTTGTAAGTGTGCCCAATCTTTAGGCTTCATATGTAGAACTTAATAAGATTTTCCTTTGGACATCTACGAATATACTGAAGTTCTTCGCTCGGTACTTCGTTGAATTTACAAATATTACTATATCTTATCGCATAGGTCTGTTTAACCATCCATATGAATTTACTGCCATAACTCTTACTTTAATTTATCGTTGCTAAGGTATGCTACCAAATCCCAACATACTCTCATTGATTATTCCATATGTGTAAATTTATGTCCTTTACTGCTTCCTTATTACTCATCATCTTTAGAATGACGGCCTAATCTCATCTCATAATTTTTATTTTTTGTCCATCCATTATTGATTCACCTCAATATTGATCTACAATATACCACTAATAACTTGAAACTTCTTATATAATACTTTAGGACTAGTGCTTATGTCACATCAAGGAATATTCAAAAATATTCCAATAATTGTATCTCATAGTATCTCAATGTGATTCAGCATATGAGGGTATCCTAATTTTGTGCCGCCAGCGAAATCTTTTCTCCTTCTCTTTTTTCTTCTTCAAATCATTATTCAAACGAAGGCCCAAACGTCCTCCTTATCTATCAATATTATACCCCCATCTTATTACCAGGTCAGTATTTCATTCCTTCTAAATGCTACTCCCTCCGTTTCAATTTATGTGAACCTATTTCCTTTTTAGTCTATGCCAAAAAGTATGACCCCTTTCCTTATTTGGAAACAATTTACCTTTATGCAATGATTTATATCCACACAAAATAAAGGTGCCTCATTTTACACCACAAGATCAAAAGCCTTCTCTCTTTTCTTAAACTACGTGCCCAGTCAAATGGATTCACATAAATTGAAACGGAGGGAGTATTAATCTTTGACTCCTTTGAGTTCTGTCAGGCTATACTGAACTTTCAATAACTTAGAAAATCCATTACCTCTCTTGTTTCCATGGACTAAATCTTGAGGACTTATCTATGCTAGTCACGTTTTCACTTACCTTTCCTCATCCTTACTCAGGTCTCCTTAAAACTTTATCACTCTACAAGACTTTATCTTGCCACTTATACATATCCATTTATACTACTCGCAACTTCCCTTCAACTTGCGTACACTATATTTTCTTATGTTATTCTGGAACGTCAAGCGAGACATCACACCGTCTCCAACTTTTTTCTACTCTCCTGCAAGATCTCTCAGTATTTAGAAACTATAGGCTAGAAAATATATCGCTGACAATGCCGCTATCACTCCTGGTTATTGGATCCCCGTGCTTATAGCTTTCTGTCCGAAGTATGGACTATTCACAATCTTCTGCCTTTGAGTATCACATACATTGCTCACCTTTACCTTACTTACCTTAAAGTTTTGCATCGTATCTTCTATCTCTTTCTTGATCTCCCTTATACCTAGGTGTAATTCACGTTCATAACCTAAAGCTATATTATAATACTCACAACTCTGATACATACACAATTCCATGGGAGCTTCGTACTGACTTCTTATGAGGAGGGTACTTCTTCTAACTGGCTTTCTTGTAGAGCCATTATAGATTATGGTTGTTGTGTTATTTCTCTTGAACATCTTATATTAAGAGTGATTTTGTCATGTTCTTAAGCAAAACTTCTATAATTTTATATGTTCAATAATCATACTCCTGATTTACTTGGGTGATGTAATTCTTTAGCTTGCTCTTCCTTCCGATCAACCTTTTTGTAGGATTAAGTTATCTTTTGATCTGTGTCTCATGGTATCAATTATTATCTTAGCCTTCAGTGGGTGTTATTGAATATCCATGATACAATCTTCTTACAGTTCAGTCCTTTGTCTATGCCCTGGGCTCAATTCTTTTTTTTAACTCGCACCAGAATGTTCTACAGTTGTGTATGCTACATGTATAAAAATCCAAACACTTAAGTGAGTTCTTAACACAACCAACGCTGGATAATTGATCAAATAATTATTTTTTGTTCCATTTTAGAATTCTTTCAATGTAAGCTGTTACTTTTCCTGGTCTTTTTGCCCCCTTAATGCATCAATACTTGGCTTATCTTAGTGTACACACATGTGAGAGTTTGTATATAACTCATATGATCTCGAATATTACTTTTATCCTCATTTCCCGTTCATTAGCCACGGTAGGTGCCACTTTTCTTGGAGTATTTACAATGTTGTTGTGAGACTACTGTTACACGACCATTTTCTCTTTAGGTTCTTGTGTTTAGGTTGAAACCTTTTTCCCTATTTACTCAGCTAGTCTATTGTTGTAGTACTTAGGGAGAATCCTTTACTCTCATAAATCTGTGGGCTTATTATAGACCTTTTGATGTTCTTACTTGCCTATATCATCCGTAGTTTCTTACTTGCGTCCTTGTGCTTGTATGGTTACTTCTGAACAAATATTTTGACTTCCTTTCCAATGTCACTTTCTTTTATCCCTGTAACACTCATATCAATATTCCTCGTAATTTTTCTTGGGTTATTTACTTTGTCTTGACTTACATCTCACACTGGCTCCTTATTTATCAAAATATCCCAGGCAGGAACCCTTACTTCCTTTTCTTGGTGTCGTGCTTACATAATATTCTGGAATCATAGCATATCTGTAACATTTGAGTAAGTACAATATCATCCCTTTATCATTCTTATCGCATTCTTTCTTTATCATTCCATAGTTACTAGATCCACTTAATTATGACTTAATACCACACCACTCCATATTCCCCCCTTTTAGGGGAGTACTAAGAGTTGAAGCTTTGACGACTTGACTATAGATGTTTTACTTTTTATCGTTGACGTCCTTTTACATCATCGATGACCCTTACTCACCTTACGGTAATTCGTTTTTACCAAGGATAACAAAATTCGCTAACTAATTTATATTTTTATGGAGTCTAACTTTTCCTTCTAGTAGTCGTGTTAGAGTCACAAACTTATTTCTCAAAGTGACAATATGACTCTATGGACTATACTACTTTGTTGTCTCAAGGCTTGTCACCTCTTGTATTTCCCTTCACTTGACTATAAACTCTATAATATTGTTATGATTTTTTGATCTACCGTTGTCATTCATGTTTACTCATAATACTTTATTAACTCACTTCTTATTTTCTTGCTAACTTTTCTGTCAATCACTTTATTCTGAAAACTCAAACAAGACATTATTTTGCCTTTAGCTTCCCTTTGCTCCATCTTGTGGCTCTTCAAGTTGCTTAACGTTCTTTCTTTACTAGAGATGCGAGCCACACTAAGGTAATATGTATCCCTTCAAGGCTTATAGTGCATGTCTTTGTAGTACTCATATCTTGATACACTATTTTAAAGTGTACCATTTGGGTGTCTCACAAGGAGATCTATTAGCACATTTACAATATCCTTCATAAATGTCAATTGACACAAACAATTCATCCATCCTATCTTCGTATACTACTTCAATTAATCCTCATAGGGAATATCTGGAATGGGTTCGACCAATTGTTTATACCTCTATTACTACTGAATATAACTCAAAAAGCTTATGTTTCTCTACCTCAATTATAAACGTTGTTAACCTTCATTAACTGGGCGCCTCGTAACCTTCTTCATCTTGCTTATTTTGCTTTTTGAAACTTGTATTTATATTTTTAATCTCCCATTGTATTTCACCATAAAGATGGATAAGAATTCTTACCTTAAGGCTTCTTATCAGGAAGCTTACACCTTTCAGTAAACCCATAATCCGCTAAAGACCTCATATTTACTTGTCATAGGCATCATACAAAAATTCAATTCCTCTTCACTCAACATTTTCTCAACTCTCTCTCTCTTTCCAATATTCTTTCCAGATATATGTATTGTCTTATTAAGAATAGGATTTAAGAATTTGAATTCCTAAGACTGAGCTCTACCACACGATATAGAGTAAGAAGAAAGAGTGACAATCTTAAAAGCCTTGTAGCCTCATGCTTAAAAGTGTGGTACACAACACACCATAAACAAGACTCTACTAGACACAACTTGTAGACTCCCTAGGATAGAAATGCTCTGATACCACTTTTTTCACGACCCAAACCGAACGGCCGCGACGGGCACCCAATGCCTTACTCAACCGAGTACCAACGTAACATATCTTTCTTTTCATATAATCATTAGTAAATAAGCTGGAAAACCCGTCATGAGATAATAAGAATAAAACATAAGGGAATACTCAACATATGATGATCCAACATGATATACAAACTTACATATGACAGACGGTCCTATAAGGTCGACATGACCATTTGTAAACTCAAAACATAGGCTGACATGGCTATAAAGGTATCCATACATTTGACATCTATCTACAAGCGTCTAAGAGTATATAAAACTATAAATGTCGGGACATAGCCCTGCCATACCAATCAATACATATCCAAAGTATATTGACCAAATAGACAACTCCGGAGCAAGTGGAGGACGGCAACACCTTCGCTGAGCTGATAGCCTAATAGGAGGTTGTCAACCTATCAATCGGGACCTGTGGGCATGAAACGCAATGTCCCCATACAAAAGGGACGTCAGTAAGAATAAGTATTGAGTATATAAGGCATGAAAGCATAAATAAGAACAGTAATGTAATGAGAGATAGAGAAGCTACAACCTATAACATTTGAGTCCCTCTGGGGGCTACTGACATGAAAATGAAATGCATAATACAAATATATACATAAGCTTTTAAAAACATTCGCCTTTGTAGGCATCATCATCGTCATATCATATCCGACCTCTAAGAGGACTCGGTAAAAATGTACCCAATCATCATATGGCTCGGTAGAATGGTTCCCGACCACATGGAGCTCGATAAATCCAACTGATCAGTGGTTACACAATAGGTACCGTACCCGACCGACTATAGCGCGGCTCGGTAGAGTAAATTACATACATATATATAATGCATGCTCGACTCATGAAATCATGTTCTAAACCTTTTAGAGTAACGTAAGGCCGTTGCACCTTCGATTAATATTACGGACATCATACCATCAATATGAACTTCACTAGGACTCAAGGATCATACATACTTTCTTAGAATAAATTTTGTACGGAAAGAACAACATGGACAACCTCAGTTGCTAGGAGTAAATTCATTATGAAATAGTATATTCATTTCACATTAGATCATGCCAAAAAAAAAAAAGAAAGTGCTCAAGATCTCAACTCGTTCAATATATCTCAATACAAAAGTCTTTTCACCTTAATCTTAATTAAGTTCCCTCGACAACAATGTATCTACGTTTGTATCATATTACCAGATGCCAAATGGAGGACCTAGGAAAGATCATTCACGACACTGCATAATGAACTAGTTTTATCCAATAAATCGCTCTACAAATATCCTTCCATGACCTAAAGTAGGAAAGCTTATTGAATGTTAAGTGCACCACTCCCAACTGCAGCTCCAGTAAGTCTCATTATCTAGAGCCAACATTGTCTTCCTAATTTACTAAATTCATTGCCTCATAGATTTAAACCATAAGAAAATATAGCACGGGCTGTAGATTCCACAAGCAAAAATCCTCCCTTCTTCTATTCGTCTAATAAAGCAGAAAACGTCCGCAATCAGCTGTAGTTATTCACCAAAACAGCTAAGGGTATACAGTGAATGCAATAAGGAAAGCACAACACTATCTGCAGTCATCTTCAACAAACTCTTCACCTCTTCAAAATTGAGAAAACTCAATCTAATAAAATACAATGTCTTGTTAACCTTGCTACACCATAATCATATTATCACTTGGAAATTTACGTTATTGTTGTGTGTATACACATTCACGGTTTCAGAAAGTACCCCCCTTTAAACGAAAAGCTATGGAGGTCATCTAAATTTTTTTAAGAAACAATAACTTAATATAATGCATGTGTCAAGCATAGGTCTTTCTTTATAATGTGATGCCAACATACATTTTAATACACCTGTAGCTTTATTGATAATGTAATAAAATACGTGTTCCCTCCAACTTTTGCATTCATGTCTTTACCCCTTAGCTGCCACGTAATCCCTTGGGAGTTTAAACTTTATCCGGTAAGCAATTAGTTCGTCTCTCGTTATTTTTATTTGGTAATTAAACAATTACCCGCATAATTTATAAATTATCATAAATTACCTAAAATTTTACTTATTTTAAATTTACTCAATATATACTTTATATATTATACTATCGTGGTCATATGGTACCTTGCGTGGTACTAGTTCATAATTATCGGGTAATATCGCTCGACCCGTATTTTATTCCAAATTGACCATTTTCAATGAAATTCGTTTTCTTTAATCTGTTTACTCTGTCATTCTTCATAACACTTATTTATTGCTTGCTATAAATAGCGTAATTATGTTAACGCCAAGATGATCCCATCTCCAAGTCTACATCGGTTAACTGAAAATAAAATTTTAGCGTACAATACATCAGGGTGCAACATTCTCATAAAGTACTACAAAATGTGACATCATGGTAATGTAATACAACTGGGTTCAACATTGTTGCAACTTAATTCTACATGACGTAACATCAATCGTAATATATTACTGTAGAGGGTAACATCAACATAATATTGCTAGGGCGTAATACTAGGCCAGGCACATGTATTATTCTTATGGAGGATGATATTTTGTTAGGGAGGTCTCCCCTGATCGAAGGAATATATCAAGGGGGATCTATATGATCCACCGAGGATGGTGCATCGTCTGCCGTCAGAGGTGGCGGAGCTGAGCACGTCGGGGGTGATGGTTCAGGTTTGGATGTTGATCCAAAAAATATTCGAGCCTATTTGGAGTGGTACATTCATGTAGAGGTAAGGACGGAAGGCTCTGACACATAGCCGTCCATTTAGACTATGATTTGTTGGAGAAATGTGAGAAGGCAGCATCGGCGTTGCCTCTCTATGCGCTGCTTCTGAGAGTACGACACTTAAGGCGATAAACGACGTGGAGTTTTCACAGAGCGTCTCTGGCATGGCTCTGCGGGTAAATGTTTTTCTCTTTTACTTTAGTTTTTGGATTTGTTTTATTTTCTGAACCCATTCTTCATTTTGAACTTTGTTTTGCATACTAGACCCTCCTTTTGGAGATCGAGCGTGAACGTAGGGACAGGCGGAGGACGTCCATTTTTGGTAGGGTGTCATCCAAATATAAGAAGTACTGCACTGAACATCATGCGTTGGCAGATCTCTTCACTTAGGACATCGACTTTTGGCTATTCCATGACGGGTTCAAGCAAAAGGAGAAAAAGGTGGCGCAGAAAATTAAAGAGTTGTAGGAGAGGGACAGAGACCTATTGAAGGCCTTCACCCGATGTAGTGAACTCAAGGTGGATCTTAAGTCCTAAGAAGATGAGCTCGAGATGAGTAAGGGGTGATGGCTGAGAACGCCAACCTCCAAATGCAGAATGTCACCTTAACGGCTGAGCTTGGCAAGAGGGTAGCGGAGGGTGTCGACCTTAGTGGTGAGCTGAGCGCTAAGGCTGGTGGACTGGACCATGCTAAAAGGGATAGGGCGGTCTCCATCTCAGAGGTAGTGGCTTTGGAAAGCACTCTTCGTGTTTGTAAATCAGAGTGGGATAAGGATGCAGAGGCATCTAAGGGACGTATCCGAGACTTGGAAGTGGAGTTGTCTGTGTTAAATGATCAGGTTGTCGCTTTGAAAGCGGGGGTTGTGCGGCAGAAGTTACACCCCTCTACCTCTCATGCTTCGGCCGACCCTTTCGTGCCGCGAGATTTATATGAGATATGGGTTCATGCCGAAGCTCAACTTGATATGTATAAGTCTCTTCGTGCTGATAAGAAAGTATCTGATTCAAAACTTTGAGAGGTTCATAGAAAATCACATACCGCTCGAGAGGCGTATGGTTATGACCTTGGCACGCCTGGTGGAGACGATATCGATTATGATGACGCGGATAAGCTCACCTCTGATTCTTGGTGTAATAGATGCCATAAGGGGTGATGTGGCATAGTACTTGGTTGTATTTATTTTGTTTTCTATTTTTGTGGGGGAGTCTTTCAGACCTTTGTAAAAACTTTTTTAAGATAACAACTATAATGGAGCAGTTACTTTTTATTGCGTACCTCTGAATTGCTTTCTTGTTGAGTTTTCTGTGTTTGTTTTCTTTATTTTTTTGTTGCAGGGGTGCCTTGGGCTACCCAACCTTCCGTGATATATTATCGTTGTCTGGATGATGTTAGATATTAAGTAGCATGTGTGTCATTGATTATCGAATGATTTGAGCAAGGTCAAGCTCTTTCCTTTGGCTGCGGCCTTTGCCGTAAGGGTGTTATTTCGACTTGATGTCAAAATATTATCTCATCATGGTCTGAATGGTAGCGCTCTTTTGTATGGTGATGGCCTTAGTCGTAGGGGTGTTATTTCGACTTAATGTTAAAATGTTAACTCATCGTGCTTCGAATGGTATCGAACTCTTTTATCTGGCGATGGCCTTAGATGTGGGGATGTTATTTCGACTTAATATCAAAATTTTAACCCGTCGTGGTTCGAGTGGTGTCAAACTCTTTTCTTTATTAACAACCTTATCCATAGGGATGTTTCTTTTGAGCTAATGTCGAAGTGTTATCTCATCGTGGTTCAAGTGGTATCGAACTCTTTTCTTTAGTAACAGCCTTATCTATAGGGATGTTACTTTCAAGCAAATGTCGAAGTGTTATCCCATCGTGGTTTGAGTGGTGTTGAACTCTTTTCTTTTGTAACAGCCTTAGCCATGGGGATGTTACTTTCGAGCTAATGTCGAAGTGTTATCCCATCGAGGTTCGAGTGGTGTCAAACTCTTTTATTTAGTAACGGCCTTAGCCATAGGGATGTTAATTTCGAGCTAATTTCTAACTGTTATCCCATCGTGGTTCGAGTTGTGTCGAACTTGTTTCTTTAGTAACGACATTAGCCATAGGGATGTTACTTTCGAGCTAATGTAAAAGTGTTATCCTATCGTGGTTTGAGCGCTGTTGAACTCTTTTCTTTAGTAACGGCCTTAGTCATACAGATGTTACTTTTGAGCTAATGTTGAAGTGTTATCTCATCGTGTTTGTCGAAGGATGATTGGGGGTAACATATTTTATTTTATTCGCTGGAGTGTCGTGTATGCCGATTTCATTCATACATTGATACATGTCGATTTCATACATTCATTGGAATAATTTCATCATTCATGCGTTGGAGATACATGTCGATTTCGTACATTCAATGGAGTAGTTTCATTCATACGTTGGAGAGACATGTCAGTTTCGTACATTAAATAGTGTTGTTTTATTCATACATTGGAAATACATGTCGATTTCGTACATGAATGGAGTTTCCTTATACCCATTCCCTTTATTGCTCGGCCTAGAGATGATCGGTGGGATGGGCAATGAATTATACTTTGAACTTTGAGACGTCCCCCTCGTCGCCTCGATAAAAAACTCCTCGAGAAAACCCAATTAGGACAAAACCCGAGTGATGGGAAAAGAGTACAACTTAGGTGGCATCAGTTTTCAGAAGTGGAATATTTGAGGTGGGCGACATTCCAGTTGTTTTGCAGTGGTTCTTCTTCCGTTGTTTTTAATTGGAATGCTCATTTCCTTGCTGCTGTTGTGATTTTATATGGCCCGTCCCAGTTTGTTCCTAATATTCCTTCATTAGGGTCTTTTGTTGCTTGTGTTTTGGCCTTGAGAACGTAGTCCCCGACTCTGAATGATTGTACTTTGGTCTTCTTGTTGTAGTACCTTTCTACTTGTTGTTTTTGGGCTATCATTCTTACATGAGCCATATTCTTCTGTTCTTCCAACTCGTCCAGGTCCTGTATTTTGTTTTTATCGTAGTTCAATCCGCTCTCATTGGAGTATCTTAGACTGGGTTCTTCGACCTCAACGAGTATAACTTCGTTGGTCCCATAGACCAATGAATATGGCATCTTACCTATGCTGGTTATTAGCGTGGTATGGTAGGCACATAACACCTCTGGTAGTAGTTCCGACCATAACCCTTTGGCGTCCTTGAGCTCTTTCTTTAGTATATTCAATATTATTTTGTTGTAGGATTCTGCTTGATCGTTGGTGGTGGGGTGATATGGCGTGGAGAGTATCCGCTTGGTATTCCATTTTTTGAAGAACCCGGTCGTCTTTTTCCCGATGAACTGAGGTCACAAGTGATTTCTTTGGAGATGCTGAAGCGGCATATGATGTGTTTCCAGTTGAATTCAATGACTTCTTGTTTGCTTATTTGAGCGAACACACCTGCTTCTACCCATTTGCAAAAGTAATCAGCTAAAACCAAAAGGAAGCGTGTCTTACCATGCCGTGCTGGGAGGGGTCCCGCGATATCCATCCCCCATTTTATAGACGGCCATGGGAAAGTGACAAAATGCAAGACTTCTCCCGCTTGGTGTATCATAGGGCCGTACTTCTGGCATTGCTCATATTTATTGACGTAATCCATGGCCTCTTTTTTCATAGTGGGATAGTAGTATCCTATACAAATAAGACATCTAACGAGAGCACGATTGCCTGTATGGGCACCGCAGGGGCCCTTATGTACTTCTTCGAGCACACGCCTTGTTTGATTTGGTCCAAGTCATTTGGCCAAAGGTCCACCGAACGTCCTTTCGTAAAGGCCATGGTTTGTGAGGTTTTACCTGGCCGCTCGTATTCGAAGCTTTTTGGATTCTTTTTTGTCTTGTGGGAGTGTTCCCTACTGCAAATATGTTATGATGTGGTTGCGCCAGTCCTAAGTTAAGTTTATTAAATGTACCTCGGCTTGGTCTATTGATGAGTGGAGGAGGGTGACCACGTTTTTCTTGGTTATATTTTTAGTTGCTGCTGCCATTTTGGCAAGACCATTAGCTTCAATATTTTCACTCAGGGTATCTGGTCGAGCTGGCATTCGTTGAATTATGGTAGCAGCTTATGGATTTATGTCTGGTATTTCTGTAGTCTTTGCTCCTTGATTTGGAAAGTCCCATTAACTTGGTTTTTAATGAGTTGAGAGTCGCAGCAGAGGATGACTTGTCGTGCACCATACTTGAGGGCCAGCTTTAGTCCTGCAATTACGACCTCATACTCAACCTTAGTTTTTGGTCATTCCAGGGCACCATATGGATTGGCGAATCACTTTGCTTGTTGCGACTTCAAGTACGAGTCCCAATCCAGATCCCGGTGCGTTGGATGCGCGGTTAGTGTAGAGAACCTAGAGGTTAGGCCTCCCAGAGGAGGTGTGAAGTGCTTTTTGCTTGACCTCGAACATTATATATGCACTGAAGTCAGTGAGTACTTGAAATTTTATCGAATTTCGTAGTTGATATGTTACATCATACTCACTCAACTTTATTGCCCATTTGGACAATCTATTTAGTCTCCGGTTTGTGCAGGATGCTCCAGAGGGGAAAAGTCATCACTGCCTTTATGGGATGACACGAAAAAAATGGTTTAAGCTTGCGCGAAGTTATGACCAACGCTAGAGCCAATTTTTCGAGGTGGGGATACATTTTTAGCGTCAAATAAGGTTTTGCTGATATAGTATATCGGATATTATGTACCTTTATTTTTACGGACCAAAACTGCACTTACCTCGACTTTAGAGGCTGCTAGGTAGACGAGGATGCATTCGCGTGGATCTGCTTTGGCGAGCAATAGCAGCAAGGACAAGTAGATTTTCAGTTTTCTTAGGTCGTCAACACATTCCGAATTCTACTGGAGCCATTTGTCTTTCTTTAGCACATGAAAAGTTTATGACACATGTCCATGACCCTGAGATGAACCTTGATTGGGCAGCTATCCGACCTATCAACTTTTGTACCTGTATTTTACTGGTTAACATTTTTGGTATTCCTTTGATGGGCTTAATATGACCTGGATTGACCTTGATGCCTCTTTGCGATACCGAGAAGCCGAGGAATCTGCCCGATGTTACGACGAAGGCACACTATTCTGGGTTTAGTTTCATTGCATACTGCCTTAGTATGTCGTAGGCTTCCTTTAAGTGATCGATGTGGTCTTCTTTCCTTTTCGACTTAACCAGTATGTTATCTATGAAGGCTTTCATTGTTTTGCATAGTTTATCTTTAAACATCTTGGTGACTAATATTTAGTACGCTGCCCCTGCATTCTTTAGTCCGAACGGCATGACCCTGTAGCAATACGTTCCTTGGTGAGTGATGAAAGTGATTTTCTCCTGGTCCTCTTCCTCCTTGAGGATCCGGTTGTAGCCCGAGCAGGCATCTAAGAAACTTAGCAACTCTTGTCCTACTGTTGCATCGATGAGTTGGTTGATGTGTGGAAATAGAAAGGAGTCTTTTGGGCATGCCTTGTTTAGGTATGTGAAATATACACACATTCGCCACTTTCCATTTTTATATTTTACCATGACCACATTGGTGACCTACCAAGGATGTTTTGATTCTCGGACAGAGCCAATTACGAGCAGCTTGTCGACTTCTTCACTGATGGCTTCATTGCTTGCGTCATTGAACTTTCTCCTCATTTGCCTCACTGTAGGGTATAAGGTTAACATTTAGTTTATGCGTGGCTATGTCTTTCAGGATGCTTGACATATCTGAAAGGGAGAAAGCAAACTCATCGACATTGTCAGTCAGGAATTTACGAAACTTACCTGGTTCTAAGAGATTGTGCCCAATATAAACCTTTTTATGCTATCATTGTCGTTTAGGAGGATGGGATTGAGGTCTTTTATTGTCGACTCGGAGGCTTCCACAATCTCGGGATTCTTGATAAAGTATGCCCGTACGTCGAGCTTGGTTCCCTACATCGCTGATTTCTATACTTTTGTGCTAGATCCTTTTAGTTGTTAGGTATGTGCGCAATCCTAGGCATTGCCATATCATTCTTGTGCGGTGAGTTGTTCGCCCCAAATGCTGAATACCTCTCATGGAGTAGGGAAATTGCTTACTTGATAGAGTTTTGACGGGACTACTTGCATGGCGTGTATCCATGGTCGCCCTATGATAGCATTTTAGGTTGTATCTTGATCCATGACGTGAAACGTTGTTTCCAGAGTAACTCCTCCGGCAAGAATGAGTAGCATGATCTCTCCAGAAGTTCTCTCAACTGAATTATTAAAACCTGTTAGTATTATACAATATGGTATTATTTTATCTTCGAGTCTCATCTATATGGGGACTCGAGGATGGATAATACATGTGTTGCTTCTGTCATCTACCATTATTCTTTTTACATCAGTATCTGCAATGCATAAAGTGATAACAAGAGCATCATAGTGAGGGAAAGACCAACCCTTGGTATCTGATTGTTCGAAGATAATACTATCTTTGAGGTCATCATACCATTCATGAGTGATCGACCATTTGCGTTTGTGCGTAGTGGTGAACTTTACATGGTTGATTGTTGTGTCATCTCCTCCGCTGATGATCATCTGTATAGTACAAGCGAGAAATGGCAATTTTGGTGGTCACTAGGGTTGTTCGCGTCTACAAGTAATGTTAACAGGTCCTCGTCCGCTCAATAACTCTTTCAATTGTCCCTGATTTAGCATACTACCTCATGCCGCAGTACTATGCAATCTCGGTTTTATGACCCTTTTTCTGGTGGAACTCACAAAGAATGTTCGACTTCCGATTGCTTGGGTCGAACTTTATCTTTTGTGGCCATTATACCCTCGTGCTGAGTTTCTCTAGTGCATACACTATTTCTGAAGGGGAGACATAAAACTTTTGAAAAGATAAGAGAGGAGGCATACCTTTCTCATGTCAGTGTATCATTGTATGTCGAGGAGGGGAATCTACGTGCTGCAGAGGAGGTTAGATGGGCGTCCTGATGTAAGGTTGATGCTTTTCTTGGTCGATACAGGGCCCCAACTGATCTTGTCGATCGTTGTTGTGATGATCTTTCTTTACTTCAGTTTGAACTGACGTCAATCACTGGATCGGACCGTTGAGATCGTCCTTATTGGCTCTTAACTCGGCCCAGTAGGCGATGTGGATTTCCTCCCAAGTGGTGGGAGGGCATTTCATGAGCCTGCTTAATAATTTTTTGGTCTCTCTCGAACCCATTCATGTTTAACCCATTCTGGAAGGCTGCACTGCCATTCTCTCTGACACATTTGGCAAGCTCATTCTCACCCTGTTAAACCGGGCTAAGAAGTCCCTGAGTCCTTTGTCGTGCATCTACGTGACGCCAAATATGTCTTTTACCCTGGGTTTCGCCTTTTTAGCTCCCGCATGAGCGGTGACAAACTTGTCCGTCATTTCTTTGAACGTTGATATTGACCTGCTAGTAGTTGTGAGTACCAGGTCAGGGCTCCCCGTGTTAGGGTTTCACCAAAAAAATTTAGTAGCATTAATGGTACCTGTTCTTTTGAAAGATTGTTGCCATTTACGGCAATGATGTAGTGAATGATATCATCATCTAGGTCTATAATACCATCAGATATCTTTAGGTATGGTGGCATTTTTATGGTTATGGAAAGGAATGGTGGGATGCTTCCTCATGGTATGGTTGCTCGATGAATCGACCAACATCTCGTTTTGGCAATAATTTTGGGGCGCCTGGTTTGTCGACTTTTTCTTGGTACTCCTTCATCTGGTACGGATGCATTATTTTCATTTTTCATTTCCTTCATTTTCTTCAAAACCGCTGCAAGCGTGTTAGTACCTGCATCAATAGTAGTATGAGTGTTACATATGTGGGGGACGTGTTCCTCGTCAACGATCGTCGTGATATGTATGTGTGCAATGTCTCTATTATCCCGTTGAGCAGGTTTATCAAGTATGTTGTTCAGAGTGCTTGTTATCTACTCTTTTAGTAGTCTTCTTACTGCCGGTGGTCCCTCTTCTGTTGTATACGTGGAGGCTTCCTTCTCGCATGAAGTAGTTACGCTTCCATGCGGGGTAGGTGAAGCGTCTCCCCTGGGCGTAGTGTCTGGTGTCACATTTTCGTTATCTTCCCTATTGTCTTCGTTGATGGTGTTCTGGATGTAGGTTGTGACACCTGCTATTGCTTTTACTTTGCATCTCCTTTTCCTGCCATTATTAATTTCCGCAAAGCTAAGAAGAGGTGACTATCCCTTTTGTGATCTAGATGAAACTGAAATCTAAACTAAAGATGTCCTCACAGACGACGCCAAATTATTTGACCAAAAGTATCAATAACTTTTTTATTAAAACAACTAATGATAGTAATGAGATTAATCTTAATCAAGCACAATAAAATCTAGATCAAGTGATGGAAGAAGTAAGCAAGATGAATGATGTAACAAATATGTTGGAACTAAATAAATGCTCATAAATGTAAAGACATAAATACATAATAAATCTTAATAAATGCAATCAGAGTAGGGAGGGAAGAGATATGAGATGAATGGGAATCCCGTGGTCTTCTCTATATTGCGCAATGATATCAACTTTTATTGTGAAATCAATTAAAAAACTGCTTTTGTATTCACTCTTAGATGATTCTTTTACAAAGTTTTATTTTGACCTTTTTCTCCCCTCTTCCTTTTCTTTACCACTCTTCTTCTTTATAAGGGACAATTTCCCAAGAAATCCTAAAAAGTATAATATAGATAATATTCGAAAGGAATATTCTTACTGTCTCCTATTAAGTCTACACTATCGTGGACGTCATGCATTGACTGACCACCCTTGGTTATTTTCTTTCACCACCACGACCATCAGATGGTGCATCTTGATAACCTCGTTCCTCGCCTTACTCGGTAATGGTTGTGGTTGCCAAATTTGGACCCATAAACTGTCTTTCTCAGATTCACTTATATTTCTCAATTTTTACTATATGTTCTGTATGTTTTCTTGCAATTTCTTTTGATAATTGTACTCTTATTTTCTTTCGTCTAGTCTTGAAATCTTCTAAGTTATATTTGTGCTTACTCCCCCCCCCCTCTCTATATCACTCTCTTCCCAGTCTTTGATCTACATGATTGGAATGCTTAAGTTTTTAGTCAGAACTCTCATGTCATGACACAAAATCCACTAAGGGTCGTGGTGGCGCCGGATACCTCTGTCAGACCAGCCAACTAACTTATCAATTGATTCCTCTTTTAACACTTTTGAAAATCTAAGGTTTTTCCCTCCATTTTTATAAATAAAAAAATTCACTGCTAAAATTCAAATATAAATAATAATGATTAGTACAAATCCGCTATACTTGTGCAACAAAAAATGCACAGAAGTGTAGTATAAGTACGTAATCGACGTGTATTTAGTGAGTGTCCCGCCTATTCCCGAAGGGGTAGAGATGAGATGGCCAACTTTGATACACTCTAATGGTCCAACGATTATTTGTTCTTAATATACACATCATACAGTGGATTTATTTTCTAACATAATTTTTATCCAGATAGAGGAAGCAAGTTAAAACATAATTCTTTCATAGGAAATTTTCCAAGATTTCTTTTCGTTATTAACAAGATGATCTCGAGCTAGAGGGAGGCATGTATTGACTAAAATAAGTCCAAGCAGCAATACAAGCATGCGCAAATAAATCCGAGGCGACGGCCCGATCCAACAGAAATAAATGTGCACTTGCCGAGGGTCGACGGTGCGCCTATAGATGCATCTATTAATATGCCGAGGCGTTCGACCCGTTCCAAAATAAACATACGCGGACAGATAAACAGTCAAGGTGTCAACGTGGAGAAAATATCCAGGACATGTCAATTCCCTTTGCTAATTCGAGAAAACGAAGATTAAGTCTTTTTAGAAGATCCAAATTATTCATTTGACATGGTTTAAGCAATCTAAGTCATCAATGATTTCACATTTATTTCACATATAGCGTGCTTTTGGGTCCTAACTTCCCGGACAATAGAATATAGTAGCTACGCACGGACTCTCGTCACCTCGTGCGCACGTAGGCCCCACAAATAGGAGCACATAATCAATTTTAACTCACCTATGGGGTAATTTACCCCTCACAGAATTAGAAAGGAGACTCACCTCGCTCCGAAGACTCGCAACCGGCATTCTACATCCTTTCGAAGGCTTGAACCTACGTACAACGCGCCAAAACTAGCCAATGAGCATACAAATCCATTAATATACGCTCAACTATACCTTACAACTCAATTTATAACAATCTCTAACCCCGAATGAGAAGTTGACCAAAATGCCCTCGGGCCCACGTTGCCCGAAAATCCAAATTTTTTCGAAGATAAAGATTACCTATAACCTTAGGAACTCAAATGTATAATTTTCTCCTAATTCCATGCTCAAAATCATGGCTAAAATTCAAGATTGTAATTTTCTAGGTTTCCAACCAGAACCCCAATATTTACGCTAATTTTCATGATTAATCTCATACATAATAAATATATTTAGCTTATAATAGGTGAGAATAACTTACCTTAACATTGTTGATGAAGATCCTCCTTTGAACACTCCAGAATCGTCAAATGAAGTGAAGAAAATGAGTGAAAACCAAATCCGACCCTTTTAAAAGACCCTACTACCTTCAGACATTTTCGCTTTTGCGGAAATATAGCCACTTATGTGTCTCCGCTTTTGCGGTCATAAGGCTTCTTCTGCGGCTTCCCTAGCTAAGCCCCCATTTCGCTCCTGTGATTGCATCTTCGCAGATGCGGTTCTGCTTTTGCAGAGCCTTTACCGCATATGCGGTCCTTGCCTAGGGCCCTAAATTCCGCTTCTGCGATACCCCCTTCCGCAGATGCGGTTCCACTTCTGCGGAAATTAGACTGCATCTGCAGTCCTCAAGCTTTGGACCAAAATCCGCATCTGCGGCTCCCCACTCACTTCTGCGGTGTCGCTTCTGCGGTCAACCAATTGCAGAAGCAAAAATACCAGCAACCAGGTCCTTCAGCCCTCTTCAAAATTCCATTTTGATCCGCTAACCACCCGGAATCCACCCGAGGCCTCCGGAACCCCAACCAATCACACCAACCAGTCCCAAGACACATTATGGACTTGCTCAAGGCCTCAAACAAAAATCAAACAACGCTAAAATCACGAATTTTACACCTCAATTCAAGCTTTATGAACTTTGAACTTTCCAACTTCTATTTCTGACGATTAAACCTATCAAATCACGTCCGATTGACCTCAAATTTGCACGCAAATCATAATTGGCATTGCGGACCTACTCCAACTTCTGGAATTTGATTCTGACCCCGATATCAAAATGACAACCCACCGGTCAAACCCTCTAAAAACCTTTAACTTTCTACCTTTAGCCTCAAAATGGTCTTCGAACCTCTGTCACTTTTGGCCATGCTTCCAACTCCAGAATAACCATACGGAGCTACCCAGTCTTGGAATCCCAACACATCGATAACACTGAAATGCACTTTGAGCCAAACTTAAGGAATTTCTTCAAAAATATTAACTTCCACAATAGGTTCCAAAATACTCATCGGTTATCAAAAACCCGCACCAGGCATACTCTCAAGTCCAAAATTATCATACGAACCTGCTGGAATCTTTAGATCCCGATTCTGAGGTCGTTTACTCAAAATTCCAATCCTAGCTCATTTTTTCAACTTTAAGCTTCCGAAATGAGAATTCTCTTCCCAAACCAACTCTAGATTTTTCACGAAATTTAATTCCGACCACGCGTACGAGTCATAATATCTGAAATGGAGTTGTTCATGGCATCCGACTGCTGAACGGAGCACTAGAACTCAAAACAACTGATTGGGTCATCACACTCTCTCCCACTTAAACGTATGTTCGTCCTCGAACGTGCTGAGAACTGTACTGGAGTAGTCTGAAATCACTGGTTAGCAGCTCACACACCTTCCCGTGCTACCACAACTTAGCTGAGCACATAAGCTCGATAAGTTTTGAAAATGTGCCCTTTTTATTCAACCCCATAACTTTAGAGCCCGATTCCAACATCCAGAATCATATGCTAGGCTTGTTTCCAACATACGATCACCATATCAATCACTATGCACCGCACTCAGACATAATGGCATAACTTCGCCCAATTCTTATTTTGCAACACTAAATCCAAAGAACCACGGTAATTTTCTCTGATCAAATTAGCCAAAATTCTGCTGATCCGATGCTCCCGTTGCACCTATGACATATACAGGTCTTATCCCAACCCTTATCATACCGTCATAAGGGGAGGGATGTTCTATATTCATAATCAATTACCGAGTCAACAACATATCAGGTCTACACTCCCGACAAGGCCTTCCCCTCATTCTGAACCCAATGGTCTTATCTCCATAACATACCTCATATAACTGGATTGCACAGAATCCTAGATCAAGGGATCTCATCCCATCCGATACAACTGCTCGAGCACTAAGCCACCCAATAAGTTGTTCAAACCTCATATGATGCTACCATGCGCCAATAGGCCACCAATTCGAATGCAATGCTAAAGGAAAATGAACTCTGGGAGGAATTACCATCCCAACTAATACGGACTTCCCTCATAAGATAGGAAATGAAACACACAAAGGAATAACATATAGAAAACTAGACTCGACATCACACTATTATGGCGCACAACCCGATCCAAATAACATACCCATGGTGGCGTGCCACCCAATCCACAAAAAGATCTCACATAGGGAGATTGCACTTCGAGCTAAATCTGCTCATTACAATAAAAATATTGAATTTTGATCGTAAGCACGCTAAGTGCATAATACCATCTCCGAGGAAACACATAGCGCTATAGGCTACAAACTCAAGTACAACTAAGGTGCGATATACAATCTGAATCTCAAGAGCCATTCCACTTATAAAACGTCATCGCCACGCGAAATCTTAACACACAAAAATTTACCAAGACGTCTCACAACTCATACGGTGCAATACACCATTCCCTGGGATAGCTGATGACAGACTAACACCCTGTCTGTCCCTCCATAAGGAATGCTGACTAACACATACACAATTGGCCTGATATAAGGCCCTGTTCACATATAATTTGATCTACTGATCTCAAGCCAATTTCTGATTGCACTAACTTGGATAATAACCTTTCAAAGGTCCATAGTAACTTTTTTTTGTCATGACACATAAGTACAACCGTCATAACTGGAGCAACCTCCCCAGTGCACAACCTAATAACAAAGTGTCCTCCAAGCATACTTTCTCAAACAATTATTATTACCACAATCCTTATATTTGCTTAACTCTTTAGTCAGTAAAGTGACTACATGACATACTTACACGATCTTCCCGTGGGACACGCTCCCATAATATTCTGAAATAAATATCAAGTCTACTCATTCCAACCATCGATCGCACCAACGCTGATAAGCGATTAAGAATCCTCAACCAGGATACAAGGCCTTTTTCATAAAATATCGATCTCAGGTGACTCTGAAGCCAATACCAATTTACTTTAATCATTCAACCACTTCCTTGCTCATCTGAGCCCGTGATATCCTTGACAGCCCAAGCTGCAACATTGATCCTTACTTCAAATTTTCTATGCTACTCACTGCACCCAATGTGCCCACATACGATAGAAGACGATTTATCACCATAACTTCGAAATCATTAATATCTTAACACTTTATAGTATAAGAACTTGCATTTTACTCACTTCAGGAGAATCATAGAAACGCACAGGTAAATTCCCATAACTGTAGAATACGCAACTCTGCAAGTAGTGGTCCAAGCTACCTGTCACGACCCCAAATCCGGTCGTGATGGCGCCCAACACACTGCTAGGCCATCCTGACCAATTATCAACAATCACGGAGCTATAAGCTCACTTTATTCAATTTAAGCGTAACAGAATAATTCAACAGTGATGGATATATTAAAAAAAGGGAACCAAGTACCAACACATTCCAACTCCCATAGACCGAAGGGTTAAGAGTCAAGAGCCTCTAAAAGAACATAAGTGAAATAGAGTTTACAACAAAAACTCAGTGCGGAAAGAAATGACAACATGAAATGAAAAGACAACTAGAAGAGGAGTCAGGTCCTGCGGACGCAGCAGGTACCTCGACTATCCCGCACAATGCCTCTGAGCGGCTACCAGATCAGGTCTGCTGAGAGGTACCTGGATCTGCACCCAAGGTGCAGGGAGTAAAATGAGTACTGCCAGACTCAGTGGTAATAAACAGGGGTAAGATAGCGTAGATAAGAATTCCACAATAAAACACTATGTAAAGCTGTAACCAATACCCTGTAACAGTTCAATATCAATAGTAGAGAACCAACAATATCAACAACAAGTATAACAGCTAGCAGATGTAGCTAAATGCAATGTAATGCATAAAATGACCGCTACGGTAGGTCGCCCGATCCAATTTGGGTACTCGTGCTCACTGTGGGGGTTCAGACTCCGGAGGGGCTCCTACAGCCCAAGCACAATATCATGAATATACGCTGCGGCGCGCAGCCCGATCCACTACCAGTCAGCTAATATGAAAATGCAGCCTCGCAGGCTCAAAAGTAGTTTTGAAAACCCTTTTATTATTTTTCAGTTGAAAACAGTAAATGTTAAGTTCCAGAGATTGGAAATATCATGATAACAGTAATAGCTACAGACTGGTAGTAAAACTACCATGTCAATATCACAAGACAATGATAACGATTCTCGCAGGATCCAATAACTGGCTCACAACCCATAAGTATACTCAACCATCCGAGAAGGAGGTTCGACGGCTCAAGAATAGCCAATATCATAACATAGTGCCAACAGGTCAGACTAAGCCATAGTCCCCAATCACAATCGACCCCGCACTCACAATAGAGTACATGTCTCGCTGCTATACAGCGTCACAAAGTGGTATACCGGGGTTTCAAACCCGCTGGTCATCAGCCACATCTATTACTCACCTCAATACAGCGTGACGACTACTCCGCAATGCCTTTGCCACGAGAATCAAGCTCCGCACGCATAGAATCTGATCAAATATAGTAAATACACATCAAATTAGACCAATGAAACGATACCCAGTCAAAACAACTCAATTTACATCAAAATTCCCAAAGTTGCGAAAACCCGACTTTCGGTACGCTTCTCGAAAAATTACAAAAGTCACATATTCGGAACCCTCGTCTTAATACGAGTCTAATCATATCAAATTCCGACTCCATTTGCCCATTCAAACCTAGATTTTCTAAAGTTCAAGCTTAGAGCTAAATCCTCCATAAAATGCCCCAAATTCCTCCATCTTCATGATATAATTGCATAATATTATCAATACTAGTCATAATTTAAGTCCATAGTTGATTGCCTGACGAGTTCCCTTGAGTTTCTCTTCAAAATCGCCGAAACGCCCCTTAAGCCGAGACCCAAATGTTTTGAAATGTTCTGAAATTTTCTAACTCCTGATACTTTTAATCCTTCTGCGATTTCCGCTTCTGCGGATAAAATTGCGCTCCTGCGAGCCCGTATCCGCGACCAGCTGGTCGCTTCTGCGATTCCAGGCCTAGCCGGCCAATTCCGCTTCTGCGAACACAGGGCCGCTTCCGTGCGTCCGCTTCCGCGAAAACATAACCGCTCCTATGGTGACTTTCACCTCTGCGCTCAAGAGTCCGCTCCTGCGGACTCGCCCAGGCGATCAAGAATCCGCTTCTACGGACTTTCCCATTACGCATCAAGTCCGCTCTTGCGATCGCCATCTCGCACCAGCGACGCCGTCCCTGCGGACCAGGATCCGCTTCAGCGGTCGCCTCCATTTCTGCGCCCTGTTGTCTGCTCCTGCGGATTCGCTCTTGCGCTCCCATTTCCGCAGGAGCGAAAACAACAGAACTAGTGCACAAAGTCTGCAATTTTCCATATTTTCTCCCGTTTAACCATCCGAAAACACTCCAAGGCCCCCGGGATCTCATCCAAACACGCCAACACATCCTAATACCTTATTCGAACTTGTTCCAATCCTCAAAACACGTCTAACAACATCAAAACCCATAATTCACATCGAATTCAAGCCTAAATTCCTTAGAACTTTCCGAATTACACATTCGATCTAAAACCCGACCAAACGATATCCGAATGACCTAAAACTTTACGGACATATCCAAAATCACATGACGAAGCTACAAAAATTGTCAGAATTCCATTCCGACCCCGGATCAAAATCTCACCTACCGTTCAGATTTCGCCAAAATTCAACCTTAGCCAATTCAAGCCAATTTCTTTACCGAACCTCCAAATTCAATTCCTATCGCTCCCCTAAGTCACAAATCAACTCCCGGAACAAATCAAATCATCAGAATCAGATTACGAGCCCTTTAACCAAATAGTCAACTCCAGGTTGACTTTCCATATTCAAGTTTCCTTCAAAAAGGCTATATGCCTCATTTTCAATTCAATTCACTCCTAACTCAGCCGATATACTCTAACACTGATATAAAAGTATAAAACATATAATTACAACATAACGGGGTGGTAATTCCCATGACGACGGGCCGGGTCGTCACATTCTCCCCAACTTGAACAAACGCTCGTCCTCGAACGGACCCAGAGTTGTACTAGAGCAACCCAATAGTTGAATGACCTTACCAAACATATATTCGGGGTGATACCACGTCACCCTATCTATCATAAGTCCGATAACATGATATATAGCTGAAATTTCACACACCATCTGAACCATAAACCACATTGTACTTTCCGAAATCATATACCAATTGCTAATCCCATGCCTATACTCAGGATACACTAGAATCCACTGCAATAAGCCATACTCACCACTCCGGGTGAGATCATATGATGTATCAAACAACCCAATCACTCGAGACGATAGTCTCTAATCACAACAATTTCCCACGATAACCAATACCAACTGAAAACCTTTTTCATTAGCTAAAGTCTTATTCCAACACTTTCATATCATGCCTACGGCAACTGAACACGCGATATATCGAACCCATCTCTCAGGTCAACTATTCATGAATCTATTTCCCTTTTAACTGATACCACAACAGATTTCGGACCCAAATCTTGGTATTACCTTTCTAACCAACTGAAATCATATATGCTCGCTCTCTATAATGACTCAAATGATCATTTCGATTATAACACACCGCACCGGTGACATGACACCTCAACACCGGCCTAAGCCGCGACGAGCACAACACAGTCTCCAATAAAAACGTTTGAACATACCCAAATCATGACAACTGACTCAAACAAAAGAGTTGTATTTCAAATTCCTCAATTTCATCACAACACATAACTGAGATCTCGTCTTACATCATAGAATTAGAGTACATGACTCCTTCTCGAAAGGTCATAACATCACGTGGCTGGGCCACAATTCATGATTCTATCCAAACACTATTACTCATAAAGCACCTCAAGTTACCAAGCTTAGAACGGTCAGCCACGCACAGATCTAGGTGTGAATCCAAGCAATCAACCTCATCCACGGTGAAAATATTAATGTATGCAATCAAATCCTGAAAGGACACAAACGATGTGCCATTTGCCAAGGGATACTCAATACGGACTTTTCCTCAGAAGCCAGGAAGAATTGTATACCAGGTAACATATAACCAACTCTATTTTCACATTACACTGTTGCGGCGTGCAACCCGTTTCAATGACATACCCGTGGCGGTGTGCCACCTGATCCAGATACCATACCTGTGGCGGCGTGCCACCCGATCCAAATAACCCTCGTAAAAGAAATGCTCATCGAGTCGATTTGCTCATTACCGTAAACATATATAGCCTCAAGCTCAGCCACAAGAAACGCATCTGACAAAATTCGCCAATACAGGAACTGAACCCATGGTAGAAACCTCTGCACTGATATCCGCCACAAGGCCAACCTGACAAAGCAATACCCACTAGCCGTCTGCTGGTCCTGAGTTACAACTACCACGCTAGAGCATTCTCTGATGCACTCTGCTACGCAATTTGTGCCATTCCATCATAGTCCACATCACATTAGTCTAGACAACCTAACCCATGACAACCAGTCAGCAATCAAGTATCATAATCCAAATTTGTCATATCAAGTTAAGAGAGAGCCACTAGGGCTTCCGAATTCTAATAATCATTAAACGGTGCCGATACACACGATATACAATCATTGCGTAGGTGGATTTACAAGAACTTCAAGTCTCCAACACATATATAACATATGAATCACTATGCCTAATTCCGTACTTCATCGTACGAATACGTAACGCACATTAAGCGTCCATTCATACCACGAAAGCCATTCAGAAATTTCACTATGCCATCAACGACTCATTTATTACAGTCGATCCAACAAGAGAATACCACCATACCACTAGATATTATCAGATCACATTACCTTGTTCTTTTTGACCACACACCCTGCCAAATCGCTAAAATAGCATTACCATTTTCTTTAATCACCAGAAAGATCGATTCTTAAATCACCTGCAGCTGCCCGCGCTACTCAATAATTTTAATGAATTCCCATATATTATGAACTGATCTCAAAACCTTGAATATGCCATTATCAACTTTCCATAACACATCGCATATACCATACCACACTAAGATAACATGGAGATTCATATTCCTTTCCTACGTTGCAAACATCAGCGCACTCAACTAGTCAAGGACTTTCATGATCCCATATAGAGAAAACTCATTACACATTCCAAGCTTTGCATACCAACAGGAAATACACTTATTTTCAAACCACGATAAAACACATAAAAACCCCTTTCTCCCATTTACATTGCATAAGCTTAACTACCAGGATTGAGTCCTTTTACCCACATCGAGCTATGCAACTGCCAGCACATCAGGAGCTTTGTTGCACCATAACTGCAAGGCTCATTACCTCGAATACACACCAGGAGTTACTCGTGCCCTTTTCATACTGTTCCAATTTACTAACAAGTTGTTCCATTTATCTAGTTTCCTTTCTGATTCATCTTTAATTGAATATTAGCCTTTACTGTAGCACCATAATACATCAACTCATGTTACCACACGAGACTCGTACATAAGACCACACCATCTAAGACTCACAGGCCGCTGAATACTCCCTCAGATGTTTCCCCGAGGTACCACAATCTACAACTCTTTACCTTGAAGAACTTCCTACAATTTTTGAATTCGTTATCATTACTCTCCAATATAGATACATAGAATCTCATCATCCACATAACATAACAAAAGTCTCGAATTCTTATAACGAAACCGCGGTCTTTAGCCACGTACACAGTCTTAAGACACCTTACCGTTACAAGCAAAGTCTTGAACACCGCAAGACTACCTCGAGCGTCATTCACCCTTATTTAGCTGTAATTCAACTGTCTTATTGAACAGAACCACTCGTGCCTTGTTAGAACTCTGACACCGCAGAACATGATTACATACAGAGACAATTAGCTATCTTTCCTTTCTATATACCAAACATTCCTTACCAACCTCAGTTCAAAACATCCTAGTATTTCTTCACATCTACGAAGCACCATAACCTTTATCGGAATTTTCCCAACAAACTTAGAGACAGAACCAACATAGCACACAATAGTGCAATCAGTTAATCAATAACAACCTCCCCAACTTGGTTTGGAGCCATACATCAAAGCACTTTTAGCCACTCATAGCATTCTTACTCAAATGATGCCACAAAGTTCTAATTAGATTAAACTCAAGTCATTTACAAGCTTCGGCGGAGATTCAAATCATCAGAAATATTGACTCTTTTGCAATTCTTGTATTCATTCACACACAACAGTTAAGCCCATTCTTTAGATGACAAAATCTTTTCTAAGTCCCAAATTTTCCAAAAATTTTGACAGAGTTTCCTTTGTAATTTGGCGTATCCACCTGCTATAGAATCACCAAAACCGTCCTAGCAATACATTCACAACTCGACAAGACATCACGATGCATATCGACAACATTAGTCTCAATACTACACAAATCATATTATCATAATTGTTACATGAACATGCGTTGTACCTGCTCGAATCATAACACATATCAAATACCTTTCAATTACACATGAGAATCAACCCACCTACTTCTTCTCAATTTAGCATTTCAACACAATACCTTCCACCAGGATACACATAGCATAATCACTTTAGTCTTCCTGAGTTTGAACTCGTTCCACTACACATAAGGCACTTTACCTTCCAATTAAGAGATATGGTAAATATTTACCATGCCCATAGCTCGGGGCTACACAACAGATTAGATAAGAGTCGAACAATTAACAACTCATCCATTAGTAAGCCTCCCTAATACTCTACAGATCGGCACAAGGCCCCAAACATGGCTACTAGCCCAAATACATAGATATAAGCCTAGTCTCAGTCATTATACACAGTAATCTATCAATCGGGAAGTTCCAAGTCCAAATCCACAGTCACAATACCACCACGCTCGTCACATGACGCGTGTTCCATCTTAGCACAGCACTACACAGTGCAATTACGGGGTTTCCAACCCTCAGTACATTATCTATTGCCACAACTCACAAAATCAGCACCTCGATGCTCAAGTCATAAACAAGGTCCAGCCTTAAGTCCTCCCGACAGGTCCAACATGAACTCACAGAGAAGATATCTTGCCCCTCGTTCGGGGGAATCACAAGCCATAGGCAATTATATTACAGAGCGCTCGATGCGTACACAGACGTGCGGAAGGAATTTCAAAAAGTATATCTCAAGCTGAATCAAGTGCGCACGATAAGAATTCCAAGAAATGTGAAGTGTTTCCTAAAGGTTCGCAGCCTCCCGAGGATAAGTACGAGCGTCCCCGTGCCGATCCACAAGACTCTACTAACCGGCTCAAGACTTAAGAGGCCTAGTAAACCTAGGCTCTGATACCAACTTGTCACGACCCCAAATCCGGTCGTGATGGCGCCACCACACTGCTAGGCCAGCCTGACCAATTATCAACAATCACGGAGCTATAAGCTCACTTTATTCAATTTAAGCGTAACAGAATAATTCAACAGTGATAGATATATTAAAAATAGGGAACCAAGTCCCAACACATGCCAACTCCCATAGACCGAAGGGTCAAGAGTCAAGAGCCTCTAAAAGAACATAAGTGAAATAGAGTTTACAACGAAAACTCAGTGCGGAAAGAAATGACAACATGAAATGAAAAGATAGCGAGAAGGGGAGTCAGGACCTGCGGACGCTGCAGCTACCTAGACTATCCCGCACAATGCCTCTAAGCGGCTACCGGATCAGGTCTGCTGAGAGGTACCTGGATCTGCACACAAGGTGCAGGGAGTAAAATGATAGTGCCAGACTCAGTGGTAATAAACAAGGGTAAGACAGCGCAGATAAGAAATCCGCAATAAAGCACTATGTAAAGCTGTAACCAAATACCCTGTCACAGAATCAATATCAACTGTACCTGTACCAACAAGTACCAGCAAAACAGTATAACAGCTAGCAGATGTAGCTAAATGCAATGCAATGCATGATATGATCGCTACGCCGCGTAGCCCGATCCAATTTGGGTACCCGTGCTCACTGTGGGGGTTCAGACTCCGGAGGGGCTCCTACAGCCCAAGCACAATATCACTGCGGCGCGCAGCCCGATCCACTACCAGTCAGCTGATATGCAAATATAGCCTCGCAGGCTCAAAAGTAGTTTTTGAAAACTCTTTTATCATTTTTCAGTTGAAAACAGTAATATCAAGTTCCAGAGATTGGAAATAGCATGATAACAGTAATATCTACGGACTGGTAGTAAAACTAGCATGTCAATATCACAAGACAATGATAACGATCCTCGCAGGATCCAATAACTGGCTCACAGCCCATAAGTATACTCAACCATCCAAGAAGGAGGTTCGACGGCTCAAGAATAGCCAATATCATAACACAGTGACAACAGGTCGGACTAAGCCATAGTCCGCAATCACAATCGACCCCGCACTCACAAGAGAGTACGTGTCTCGCCGCTATACATCATCACAAAGTGGTATACTGGGGTTACGAACCCGCTGCTCATCACCCACATCTATTACTCACCTCAATACAGCGCGACGACTACTCCGCGATGCCCTTGCCACGAGAATCAAGTTCCGCACGCGTAGAATCTGATCAAATATAGTAAATACATATCAAATTAGACCAATGAAACGATACCTAGTCAAAACAACTCAATTTACATCAAAATTCCCAAAGTTGCCAAAACCCGACTTCCGGTACGCTTCTCCAAAAATTACAAAAGTCACATATTCGGAACCCTCGTCTCAATACGAGTCTAATCATATCAAATTTACCAAATTCAGACTCCATTTGCCCATTCAAAACCTAGATTTTCGAAAGTTCAAGCCTAGAGCTAAATCCTCCATAAAATGCCCCAAATTCCTCCATCTTCATGATATAATTGCATAATATTATCAATACTAGTCATAATTTAAGTCTATAGTTGATTACCTGATGAGTTCCCTTGAGTTTCTCATCAAAATCGCCCAAATCGCCCCTTAAGCCGAGACCCAAATGTTTTGAAATGTTCTGAAATTTTCTAACTCCTGATACTTTTAATCCTTCTGCGATTTCTGCTTATGCAGATAAAATTCCGCTCCTGCGAGCCTGTATCTGCGACCAGCTGGTTGCTTCTGCGATTCCAGGCCTAGCCGGCCAATTCTGCTTCTGCGAACATAGGACCGCTTCCGCACGTCCACTTCTGCGAAAACATAACCGCTCCTACGGTGACTTTCGCCTCTGCGCTCAAGAGTCCGCTCCTGCGGACTCGCCCAGGCGATCAAGAATCCGCTTCTGCGGACTTTCCCATTACGCATCAAGTCCGCTCCTGCGATCGCCATCTCGTACCAGCGACGCCGTCCCTGCAGACCAAGCTCCGCTTCAGCGGTCGCCTCCGCTTCTACGCCCCCTTGTCTGCTCCTGCAGACTCGCTCTTGCGCTCCCATTTCCGCAGGAGCGAAAACAACAGAACCAGTGCACAAAGTCTGCAATTTTCCATATTTTCTCCTATTTAACCATCCGAAAACACTCCGAGGCCCCTAGGACCTCATCCAAACACGCCAACACATCCTAATACCTTATTCGAACTTGTTCCAATCCTCAAAACACGTCTAACAACATCAAAACCCATAATTCACATCAAATTCAAGCCTAAATTCCTTAGAACTTTCCGAATTACACATTCGATCTAAACCCCGACCAAACGATATCCGAATGACCTAAACCTTTACGGACATATCCAAAATCACACGACTAAGCTACAAAAATTGTCGGAATTCCATTCCGACCCCCGGATCAAAATCTCACCTACCATTCAGATTTCACTAAAATTCAACCTTAGCCAATTCAAGCCTATTTCTACACCGGACCTCCAAATTCAATTTCGCTCGCTCCCCTAAGTCACAAATCAACTCCCAGAACTACCCAAATCATCAGAATCCGATTCCGAGCCCTCTAACCAAATAGTCAACTCCAGGTTGACTTTCCATATTCAAGTTTCCTTCAAAAAGGCTATATGCCTCATTTTCAATCCAATTCACTCCTACCTCACCCAATATACTCTAACACTGATATAAAAGTTCAAAACATATAATTACAACATAACGGGGTGGTAATTCCCGTGACGACGGGGCGGGTCGTCACACCACTATAACCCTTTCCGGAATATGCTTCTACAGAACGAGCCTTAGAAATAGAAGGCTTCTGAATAACATTAATTACGATGGCTGACCAGCCTGATATGCACCGTCACTAATCATACGCACAACCTAATCACGCTGAATGAACTAATCGCAGATCCCCATTATGCCAAATTCAACTGTGGCTAATCAAACCCTTTCCTTTAATTTTTCCTTGAGTGCCTTGAAATAATACTAACCCTCTTCAACACATAACATATTCCATCTACACTCACCCGAGTGACCTTGAACCACTAGACCATGCTGTCTCAACCCCTATGAACCATTTTGTACTGCCCAATTGATACATCACAAGCTAACCATCACGAAACATTCAGTGCCACTTCTCATAAGCTGCTCTCCAAGATTGATCCTTAATTATGCCTATAAACTTGGCATTATTAGGCACCACACTTTACCCTCTTGAATTCACTAGAACTGTTACTGAGAACCACCCGCTCTGACTTGGTCCCGAATATAATTGGCTACATAAATCTCATAACACAGGATTACCCTCTCGACGAGGCACCTAGCAGAATTACTCCCTTTAAAACTCGCTTCCATACAAGGCATAAATCTTGAATTCTTTCCCAAGTTTGAACATGAGCCCATAAGGCCAACTATAGCACATCTTTAACAATTTCTCTGCTCAAATTGCTACTTATGATAATTTTACCGTAGCTGAGATGACCCCTCAGTATGCTATTACCAAGAAACTTCACGAGTAGCTAACCATGCAACCCAAATCATAGGCGGTGAGACTCTCCCACTTAACGTAAAGCCATCATTACAAGACTCGGGAGTTCACCATTATTCTAAATCTCTTGTTGACATAACCTTGCGCAACCATCCACCACCAAATCTTGAAATTTCATGTAAATCCCCACCTTTCATATTCTGCATCATCATCCAACTTCGCACCGAAAATCACCGGCATTCTCGAAATTTTACCGTAGAAACTTAATTTGATTATGTAAATCATTAACACCATTTACACAACAATTCCATTTGTTGCATACTCAGTAGAACTCTTCGCAGAAGCCTCGCCGACCACGCGACTGCTACCCTGATCACTGGAATACCCCACCTGTCGAAATCACTCCCCGACATCTTCTAATGCTGCTACATGGGTACCATCACTATGACATCAATAACCCATCCTGAGTTCGAGCTCACTCTCCATTTGTACAAGTCCATTCACCCCTCATGGACATCTGTTAAATGGGCGTCCGTTAAATGGGCGACAACCTCTCTTCGCTTCAAAGTTGTGCTACATCTTTCTTCACTTCAAGCAGCTCTCTTCCATCATATACAATCTCCTGCCGCATAACAACACTATGCTTCGAGTTAATCTACCGACTTCCATTTCCCGTCGCTCAAATCCCCACTTCAAATTAGATCTAATAATGCCAATAACCATGCACCGATAGTCTCAAGTCATCCCAGACTCCCTTAAGGAGTATAGTTTTCTAATTACCAAGCCCCTACGCAGCTCCGCTGCTCTCCCACTTTGGGCAAGCTCACTTCTTCAATCAGCTGCTCGGCCTGTGCTTCCTGAGCCTGATCCTTTAAAGGTTTAAAAATCTGCTAGACACCTTCCACGTGTCTTTTTCATCTCTTGCTGCTTAATTGTTGTCTTAATAAAATTTATCTTCATAGAACTGGAATCCACAATTTGCTACAAGTCCCACACCTTTCCGAAGGTCGTCTTTATCAAATCAAAGCATTTGCAGTACTGATTCAGTCCGGAACTACCGCATCCCACGATATCTGATAATTGAATTTCCAATGCCATTTCATAATATCCTGGCCCAAGGGCTGATCATAGAAGATCATAACACCGATAAACTTAATACGTCCAATTAGGACAATAACACCCCGATAGAGGAGAGAACGCCTTCACGCTTGCAATTACCACGTTTCGTTACTTCCACTAATCCATCTGACCATCCTTGGTTCAATTTACTTTCCATTGTCGGGAATAAGATATTGAATCCCGTTGATTACACAATGAGTAAACCTCATTCTATTTATTCACTGCCTGTCATGTGGGCAAACATCCTACTATCACAACAATACTGCGGAATAATCGCTTATAAGTATTACGACAACTTGTGCCTAGCCTCAAGGCTCTCTGAAGTTCTGTTACTGAGCTGAAACAATATAAACTCCCTCTGAATATGACTATAACAGTCCGATCAACTATAACGGGAAAAATTATCCCGTACCACATCTGCAATGTCGTTTCAGTCCTTCAATTTGATTTATAACCAACGCTCGCGTCATATAAGATTGAATGGAAAGGAATCAAAGGCATGAGCCTCAAAGGGATCGAACCGCACAATAAGGAAATCAAGAAGGGAAGTACTCCTAACAGTCCTGAAGCCTCCCGAGGATAAGTACAAACGTCTCTGCACTGATCCGCGAGACTCTACTAGACTTGCTCATGACTCGCGAGACCGACGGGAACCTAGTGCTCTGATACCATGTTGTCACGACCCAAAATCCATTAAAGGTCGTGGTGGCGCCAGACACCTATGTAAGGCCAGCCAACTAACTTATCAATTGATTCCTCTTTTAATACTTTTAAATATCTAAGGTTTTTCCCTCCATTTTTATAAATAAAATTCACTACTAAAATTCAAATTTAAATAATAATGATTAGTACAAATCCGTTGTAAACCATCTCAGAACTCGGTGTCACAAGTACATGAATGACTACTGATAAGAGAAATAAAATACAATATCCGTCCGAAATACATGGGATGGGAAGTAAATACAGTACATTGGAAGGAACTACTCTAGCTGCGGTCGCCTCAAAGGATGTAGCTCACCTAGTCCCAATGTCATCCATGCTGCTATGCCCAATGGACTGCTAGAGGTATATGTACATGTGCAACAAAAATGTACAGAAGTGTAGTATGAGTACGTAATCAATGTGTACTCAGTGAGTGTCCCGCCTAATCCCGAATGGGTAGAGACGAGATGGACAACTTTGACACACTTTAATGGTCCAACGATTATTTGTTCTCAATATACATATCATAGAGTGGATTTATTTTCTAACATGATTTTTATCCAGATAGAGGAAGCAACTAAATACATAATTCTTTCATAGAAAATTTTTCTAAATTTTTTTTCATTATTAACAAGATGATCTCGAGCCAGAGGGAGGCATGTAATGACTAAAATAAGTCCAAGCAGCAATACAAGCATGCGCAAATCATATCGAGGCGACGACCCGATCCAACAGAAATAAATGTGCACTTGCCGAGGGTCGACGACGTGCCTATAGATGCATCTATTAATTTGCCGAGGCATTCGGCCCATTCCAAAATAAACACACAGAGACACATAAACAGTCAAGGAGTCAACGCGGAGCAAATATTTTCAATGAATTTCAACTATATCCATTGAAAATTTACCTTTTTATTTAGATTTTTCTATTTTATCACCTTATTTGCTACCCCGTCCATGAAATTTTCTTTCTATCTTGTATCTTATATTATTAATCACGTTTAAAAATATAGAATGTGAGTTTTTCATGTGATTCTTTGAGAGAAAGAACCATGTTATTTGGTTTTTTAATTTTTGTTGGCTAGTTTTTGTAAGTCTATGACTAATGGCTAGAGGTTGGTAAGTTGAGATTTATTTGGGAAATTTGTGTAAGTTCAAAATTATTACATTTTAAATAAGTAATTAACTTAATAATAGTCATATTAACGATAATTTTAATAATACTATAATAACAAAATAATAAATTTTAATAGAGGTAATATCTTCAATAATTATAATTATAGTAGTAATACATAACTAAATATAGAACATTAGATTAATAATGATTAGGGAGCGTCAGAAAATTAATTAGCAGAAAGGTAAGACAAAATTGGGTACCAACACGAGCAAAAAGAGATTCTGAATTTCCTGCAATAATAAAGATCTTTGCAAAAGCTCACTTTAGTGTTGTGCCCCCTAACCATTTTGCAATCTAGAATTTCGCAATCACCGCATCACCAATCTGGAAATAGATGTTTTTAGAAAAAGCTCCCAAAAAATTGTATATGCTCTTCCATAACCCTATGCCATGAGTGTAACGATACGACTAGTTATTTTGCTTTCTAGAACACTGTTACCCTAAATAAAAAAATTTCGTACTTGCTTTTATTGATTTATGACATGCGAGGATGGTTGGTTCGAGATTTGGAAGAGTTTGGATTGAAATCGTAGCACTTAGTTCCTGAAGGTTGGCTTATAAGATCGAGTTTGACTTCAGTCAATATTTTGAGTAAACAATCTCGAAATAGATAGAATCGTATGATGATTTTGGATGCGGTTCTATGTTCAGATTGGGTTTTGGATGACTTGAGGGTGTTTCTGCGCCTAATAGTGAAAGTTGGCAATTTGAACTTTTTTCTTAAGTTTGGGTTGAAGTGGATTTTTTACAATCTAGGCATCTGTTTGGGATTCTGAGCTTGAGAATCGCTTCGTATGATGATTCTCGACTTAGGAGCATGTTCGGAAGTGGATATGGAGGTCTTTTGGTCATTTCAGAGTCATTTGGCAAAAAGTTAGAACTTGAAGATTTTGGAAAGTTTGACCGAGGGTGGACTATTTGATATCTGGTTCAGATTAAGTTTCGAGAGTTATAGTAGGTCTGTAATGTCATTTTAGACTTGCACGCAAAGTTTGGCATAATTCGGAGTTAATTTTATATGAATCAGACACGTGGAAGTATTTTAGAAGTTCTTAGAATTCATGTGTAAATTCAAGCGTTTTGGCATCCAATTCGTGGGTTTAGATGTTATTTCGGTGTTTCGATCGCGCGAGCAGGTTTGTATGATGTTATTAAAATTTTGTGAGTGTTTGGTATGGAGCCTCGAGTGCTCGGGTGAGTTTCAGACGTTTGTATGTTGATTCGTGCCATTCGACCCTCTGGTAGTGCATACTGTATGGTTTAATATTATATTGGATCAGGCCATACGACCTCGACAAAACGTGTGCATGTTCTTTATGTGGAATTTATCCATGATGTACCCAGTTTAGATGCTTTGAAATGCAAAAATAATTATATGACATGATTGAAATTGATATATTGTTTCTCCCTGTTCTGAGACTATCATTATATTCATGATATCCATGCTTAGCGTAAACCTTAAATATTATTGATATTGACCTTAGGAAGTGTCAAGTCGACCCCTTGTCACTACTTCTTCAAGGTTAGATTGGATACTTACTGGGTACATATTGTTTATGTACTCATACTACGCTCTTGTACTTAGTACATGATCTGAGGCAGTTGCATCTAGTTACCCCTTCGGCGCGCGTTCCTGATTCCCGATCGAGATCTCACGGTGAGCTGCCCCTTTTGAGTCCTTCAACGGCATACCAGAGTTCTCTTCTTTTGTTGTGGATATGCACTATCTACATTGTTTCAGGCAGTAGGATAGTGGTATTTTTATGCATTCTACTAGTTGCCATAGTACTTGTGACACTAGTTCCTAGCACACACTTATAGACTATTATTTTGGGACGCATTTATATTAGTATGAGCGTGTTAATTATTGATTGTTTAAAAGCTTAATTGTTAAGAAAATTATTGGGGTTGTTTTGGTAAAAATAATGATAACTAATTAGTTGAATTAGAGTTGGCTTGCTTGATAACGATGTCGGTGCCATTACGACCTACGATGGAATTTGTCGTGACAATGAGGAGGTTGAACTACACGCATGTTAACTTAGAAATATAGTAGTAGAATGTATTAGAGAACTCATAGTGTCAGATAATTTGTAAATACGAAATTTTAAAAAATTATGCACCCTAATGGAGCATTTTGATATTGAGGAGTCCTACATCAACCCTAATAGATTAAGGCGTAGCAATTGTAATTTTGTTGTTGTTAGAATTCAATGCCTCCTAGGTGCTTTATTTTAACTGCTTCTTGCCAGACGATCAAGTTTGATTTTCATTTTCTCCATTAGTTGTTCTCCAAATGAAGTTCCTTCGAATTCTATCCAAGTCTCTAGTAATACCCATGGATGGGTAGTTATTTTGCATACCACAACTAGCTATGGAAGCAAATGTGAACTCAACTTTGCAAAGACATGAGCCTTCTTGCAACATTAAGTAATTCAAAACTTTCATCCTTTTAATTTATTGTTAATTTTATCAAGAATAATAAACTGGTAGTCTTTTTCTTTAGTCCTGTATCCATTAGGCTACTGAGGGAGAATAATATCTCCTACAAGAATTTGTGATTATTGATCTCAAAAATTCCACCTCCAAGAAATGCAATAGCAAGATTCTATATTTGTCTCTCTGTTTGTAGGCATGTCGCATCAGAAAAATGAAGTTAATAATTGGAAGGACATTTTCAGACCAAGAAAGGGTTGAACCTAGTAACGCTTTCCATGAACTAAAGTAGGGGCAGACAAAGTTTGGGCAAATCCGAAATCTAAATTGAAATCCGATTTTTTGGACTTTTGGTTTAGATTTTTGGATTTTGGATTTAATTTTTAATAAGGTCAATAAAAAGCCTACCCATTAGATATTATTCAATATTAATTATAAAGTTACTGTGAGAATACTTTATATTTCGACATGCTTTTTATATTTCTAATTCTTATGGGCCGTATTAATATCTCTATTGTATTTTTTGATAATAATTTCATTATTTTAATATTTCATTTGGATGATTGCGGTGAGAATGAAAAACTTTTCAAACAGTTTAACATGAATACTTCATTTGGATATTCATTTTTATAAAAAGAAGAAACATTTTAACTTATAAGCTTAAAATCGATCTAAAATATCCAAACCGATTAATCCAAAATCGAACTTAAAAATTGGGTTCAATCCGAGCTTATTTGGGTTGAATTTCGATTGTCATTTCTTCAATCCAAAAGCCAAAAATCCAAACCAAAATTTTCATAGAGAAAAAGACCCTCAATAACCCCTCAAAGTTTTAATAGCCCATAATTGTCCCCATTAACATGAAATATCCCTCTGGCTCAATATTATATCTAATAGCCTGAAATGTCTATTTTATATATTTTTTTGTATAGTGGCACTCTATTTTATATGTTTTTTTGTATAGTGATAATCTATCTTGTGTATATTTTGTATATAATGATAGCTATTGTATATAAATTGTATGTAGACAGTCTATTTAGTATATTTTTTGTATAATGAGAGTCTATAGTGACAGTCTATTTTGGATATATTTTATATAGTGGCAGTCTATTTAGTATATTTTTTGTATAGTGACAGTCTATTTTGTATATATTTTGTACAATGATAGTATATTTAGTATATTTGTTTTACAATAACAGTCTATTTTGTATAGTGACAGTCTATTATAAATTGTATAAGGACAATTTATTTAGTATATATTTTAAGTTTTATCTGAGAAAGAATAATCATAAAACTTCTACAATTCAAAAAGTGTATACTTAATATATAGAGATAATACATAAAATACCCATTAAACTTGTCCGAAAAAATCATTTACACACCTAAACTTTACGGGCGACCTTTTACCCCACTATTCTAAACTTAAGTGAATTTAATACCCCTTCAAAAAACTGAACCAAGTCTTATGATGGATGTGTGTTACACGCACCATAAGTTCCCTATTTTCAGTTTTTTTATTTCTTTTTTAAATTTAGTTTTTAAAAAATGAATATTTTATGTTAAAAAACAAAAAAACAAAAAAAAATTATTTTTACAAATTTGTGTTCCCAGTTTTTACAAAACAATTTTTTTTAAAAAACTAAAAAAACAAAAATATATACTTTAAAAAAAAAAAAGTATTTTGTTGACAATAATCTTTTCAGTTTTTTAAAAAAAAATTTTTGTTAAAAATGAAATTTATTTTTTCTGTTTTCAGAAAAAAAATTCAGTTTATACAAAAAAAAATCAGTTTTTACAAAAATAAAATATTTAAAAACAGAAAAAAATAACATTTTTCAAAAACGAAAATACATTGCTTGAATTTTTTTTCTTCAGTTTTTGAAAAACAAAAATATTTTGTTAAAAAAACTATTTTTTAACAAAATTGTAAAAACGAAAAAAAATAGTTTTAACAAAATATTTTTCGTTTTTTAAAAATCGAATAAAATGTTTATGTTTTTGAAAAATGATTTTTTTTTCTTCAGTGTTTCAATTCTTTTTAAAGATTTATTTTGTGTAAAAACTGCAAAAATAAATTTTGTAAAACTAGAAAAAAATTGTTTTTAACATAATATATTCATGTTAAAAAGATAAAATGAAAAATAAAAGAGAAAAAAACAATATTAAGTTAATTAGTTATAATATCCTATCAAAAAGTGACACATGGACCTGTAAATTAGTTTTAATTTTTTTTTTTTTTGCCTTCACGCGCAGCTACTGCGTTAACTACACGTTTTGCGCAGAGGGGGGTATTAAATTCACTTAAGTTTAGAAGAGTGGGGTAAAAGGTCGCCCGTAAAGTTTAGGTGTGTAAATGATTTTTTCGGACAAGTTTGATGGGTACTTTATATATTATCTCTAATATATATTCGAAAAAGGCTTAAAAATGCAGTCAACTTTCAGAAATGGTTTATCCTTGCCATCCGTTAAAATATTGCTATTTCCATGCCACTGCTGTTAAAGAAATGGCTCATCCATTCCATTATTGACTAACAACTTAATATTTATTTGGTCTATCCATGCCACTGCCTTTAGTCAATAATGGTATGGATGGGCTATTTTTTTAACGGCAGTGACATGAAATGAGCATTTTTTTAACGGATAGCATGGATAGACCGTTTCTGAAAGTTGAGTGGCATTTTAGGCCTTTTCCGATATATATTTTATAAGAAGTACATATTCAGTGAGTTTACATTAATTATACACTTATTATTCAGTATACACAGTCAGTATACACTGAATCACCATCCATTACGATTGTTGCTGTGAAGAAGAAGAAACAATGTAAATTAAACAGAAGAATTGAGTTGTGAAGATTCTAGAATCTGTGAAAAAATATATAAATTGAACCAGAAAAATTTTGTAAGGCAAAATAAAATTTTGTATAAAATAAGAATGGAAGTGGCAGAATAAAGAAAGTTTTGCAGTTTTGGCAAGAAAACAATTAGGGGCAGGCATTGTTTGGGCAAATCCAAAATTTAAATCGAAATCCGATTTTTTGGTCTTTTGGTTTAGATTTTTGGATTTTGGATTTAATTTTAAAAATTTCGGATTTCGGATTGGATATTGGATTTGGTACTTGGAACTTTTAGATAGCCGAAATTTTTATACTTTATATTTAGTCCATTATCTATATGTCAATAGTAATAAGTTCAATAGCCAACACATTATATATTATTCAATATTAATTACTAAGTTACTGTGAGAATACTTTATATTTGGACATGATTTTTATATTTCTACTTCTTATGGGCCGTATTAATATCTCTATTGTATTTTTTTTGATAATAATTTCATTACTTTGATATTTCATTTAGATGATTGCAGTGAGAATGAGGAACTTTTCAAACAATTTAACATGAATACTTCATTTGGATATCATCTTTCTTCTTAACAAATAACACCGGTGCACCCCACGGGGACACACTAGGGCGAATGAATCCCTTATCCAAAAGCTCCCGAAGTTGTTCTTTCAATTCTTTCAGCTCAGCTGGTGCCATCCCATAAGGAGGAATAGAAATGGGCTGAGTGCCCGGCACCAAGTCAATAACAAAATCGATGTCCTTGTCCGGTGGCATACCCGGCAAGTCTGAGGGGAATACATCTGGAAAGTCCCTCACAACAGGTACAGAATCAATGCTAGGAGACTCATCTCCCACATCCCCTCACAAATGCTAAATACGACAAACACCCATTTTCAACCTTTCTCCGAGCCTTTAAGAACGAAATAACACGGCTAGGGACGAAATCAATCGAACCCCGCCACTCAATTTGAGGAATACCAGGAATAGCCAACATAACTGTCTTAGCATGACAGTCCAATATAGCATGGCACAGAGACAACCAGTCCATGCTCAATATCACATCAAAGTCCACCATCCTTAACAATAACAGATCCATCTGGGTCTCCAGACCCTCAATACAAATAACACAGGATCTATAGACATGATCCACAACAATCGTATCACCCACGGGGGTGGATACATTAACAGGAAAATCAAGTGATGTTCAAAATAAGAAGACACGTACGAATATATGGACCCGGGATGAAATAGAACAGAGGCATATCCGTGACAGACAGAAATGATACCTGTAATCACTACATCAGAGGCAACTGCATCACGCCTGTGAGAAAGTGCATAGAACTGGGCCTGGCCCCCACTGGATCTCTCCTCGCCTCTAGGGCGACTACAAGAAGACTGACCTTCACCTCTACTAGCCTGAGATGGTGCTGAAGAGGAGGGTTGATCCCTCTGCAGAGCCCTCTCCCTATGACGTCGAGAGCACTGCCTCCTCATGTGGCCAAACTCGCCACACTCAAAACAGCTACCTGGTGCTGGAGAAGGGGACTGAAGGGAACCCCTCGCCACGGACGAACCCTGGGCTAAAGAAGTAGTAGGTGCTGCACTCTGAGCTGGGAGGGCACTAAGTGAAGACTGATCGTGCTGGAATCCCTGGCTACCATGACTAGAAGAAGCTCCATCTGCTCAGGGCGGCCCGAATGAGAAGGTCTAGATGAGCAACCTCTGCCCTACTGAAAATGCCCTCTAGATGGAGCAACGCTGAAGCTACCAGAACCACGAAGCCTCTTGGCCTCCCTCTTCTCCCGCTCCCGGCATCGATCCGCCTCAATGAAGTGTGCCATATCTACAACCTGCTCAAAAGATGATGATAGAACTCTCTCTCTGGTCATAAGAATGCGAATGGAGTAGTTGAGGCCATCAATGAACCTCTTAATCCTCTCCCGGTCAGTCGGGATCATCCATGTGGAATACCTAGCTAACTGGGTATATCTCAGCTCATACTGGGTCACTGACATGTCGCCCTGTACCAACCACTCAAACTGGCGATGTAGCTCCTCTCGACGGGACTTAGGCACATAGTTCTCTAAAAAGAGAGTGGAAAACTGCTGCCAGGTAAGAGGTCCTGCTCCTGCAGGCCTACGCCTCTCAAACTCCTCCCACCAATCGAACGCCGGACTAGTAAACTGAAAGGTAGTAAATGAAACACCGCTAGACTCAAGAATCCCAACTGTACGTAACGTCCTCTGGCACTTATCTAAGAAACCCTGGGCATCCTCGCCCTCAGTACCACTGAAATGGGGTGGCTGGAGTCTACCAAATCTTTCTAGACGATGTTGCTCGTCATCGGGCATAACCTGAACCACATGCTCTGGAGCTGGTGTAGCTAGAATAACTGGAGCAACTACCTGAGCGGGGACCGCCTCCGGCGTCTGAAGTCCCTGAACTACCTGCTCAGGTGTGCGAGCTGTAGGGGTCTGCTGACCACCCCCTGTCTGAGATATCGCTGTAGTAGCGGTAGCTGATACTACCTGAGCCAAACCGGAACACACCGATAATATCTGGGCCAGAGTCTCCTAAAGACTAGGAATAGCAATAGACATTGTTTGGGCCTGAGCTAGGGCTGCTGGAGCATCAACTGTAGGGGGCTACCCCTGAATAGGTACAACGGGCGGGTCACCTGGCACTGCCTCAGCTGCCCTACCTCTACCTCTACCACGGCCGCACCCATGGCCTCTAGTAGGTGGCAATGGTGGTCGTCCACCTCGTCTTGAAGCTCGAGTTCTCGCCATCTGCGAAAGAATAGAATACAGCCGTTCAGTTCTTAGAACAACAAGATCGCACGACAGAGTTCCAAGAAGTGTGGAGTGTTTCCTAAAGGTTCGCAGCCTCCCGAGGATAAGTACAGGCGTCCCCGTACCGATCCACAAGACTCTACTAACCGACTCAAGACTCGTGAGGCCTAGTAAACCTAGGCTCTGATACCAACTTGTCACGACCCCAAATCCGGTCGTGATGGCGCCCAACACACAGCTAGGCTAGCCCGACCAATCAACAAAAAATCACGGAGCTAGTAGCTCACATTTAACCACTTTTAGGCATAATCAAGATAGAATAATCATAAAGAAAATATCCAAATACAGGAATCACGTCCCAAACCAACAAAATCTCCCAAAGACCAGGAGTCACGGGTCATAAGCCTCTACAGAGTATATAAAGTGTAATAATGTCTGCAACTGAGCTCAAGTGCGGATATAGAATAAAATCGAGAATACAAATAAGCTGGGAAGAGAGTCAGGTCCTGCTGACGCGACAACCACCTTGACTATCCAGAAAAATAACTCTGAGCAGCTACTAGGTCAGGTCTGCTGTGACGTACTTGGATCTGCACACAAGGTGCAGGGAGTAAAGTGAGTACTTCCAGACTTAGTGGTAATAAGCAGGGGTAAGACAACGAAGGTAAGAATACCCAACATAGCACTAAGTAAAGCTATAAAATAAATACCCTGCAACAGTATCAACATGAACAGCATCTGTACGAGCAATACCAGCTAACAGCATAACAGCTAACAAAATAACAGCTAACAGATGTAGCTAAATGCAATGCAATGCATGAATATTACCGCTACGACACGTAGCGCGATCCATTTGGGTACCCATGCACACTGTGGGGGTTCAGACTCCGGAGGGGCTCCTACAACCCAAGCACAATATCATGATACGCTGCGGCGCGCAGCCCAATCCATTACCAGTCAGCTAATATGCAATGCAGCCTCACAAGCTCAAAAGTAGTATTTGAAAACTCTCTTTTTATCATTTTTCAGTAGAAAACAGTATATCCGAAATTCCAGAGTTGGAAAACCATTATGACAGTAATAGCTCAAGACTGGTAGTAAAATAGCATGTCAATATCACTGAAACAATAATAACGATCCTCGCAGGATCCCAATAACTGGCTCACAGCCCAAAATGTACACAACCATCCAAGTAGAAGGTTCATCAGCTCAATAGTAGCCAAAAACACAGTATAGTAACAACAGGTCGGACTAAGCCATAGTCCCCAATCACATTTGACCCCGCACTCACAGGAGAGTACGTGTCTCGCCGGATCACAATGTCACAAAGTGGTATACCAGAGTTTCGAACCCGCTGGTCATCACCCACACCCATTACTCACCTCGACTCGGCTCGAAGACTAGTTCACGATGCCCTTGCCACGAGAATCAGCCTCCACAGGTGTAGAATCTGATCAAATTTAATAAAAATGCATCAAAATGGGCCAATGGAACGTTACCCAGTCAAAGAAATTCAAATTACACCAAAAACTACAAAGTTACCAAAACTCGACTTTTGGTACGCTTCTCTAAAATTTACGAAAGTCACATATTCGGAATCCTCGTCTCAACACGAGTCCGTGCATATAAAATTTATCAAAATCGGACACTGTTTGCCAATTCAAATCAATGATTTTCCATAATCCAAGCCTAGGGCTGAAATCCCCCATTAATCTCCCATTAACAGTAAAATACTCGAAGATTCCATGATAAAATAACGTTATTAGGCCATAAAACTTACCTCCAATGATTACATGGTGAAATTCCCTTCAATTCCCGTCAATATGCTCTTTTATAACTCAAAAATGAAGGTTATGGGTTTGAGGTTCGCGAATACACTTTTATGTTATTTTAATATACTGACTGCCAGTTATCTCTATGCGATCGCAGCCACTGGCTCGTGATCGCGATGCACAAACTTTCCAGGCTCCAAAAATGCTCTATGCAATCGCGGCCCTTGGCACACAATCGCGATGCTCAAAAATCTGGCGACCAATTTTACCTCTACGCGATCGCACAGCTTCCGACCTCGACCCTACGCAATCGCATGAGACTACCCGCGATCGCATTGATTCCCATCTTTGCCCTACATGATCGCAGACTCAACCTCGCAATCACAGAGCTCAATATCCTCCTCTTACTCGATCGCATACATAGTTTCACGATCGCGAAGAACAAAAATTCTCTGCATTTATTGCAGCAGAAACAATAGTGCATTTGGCACAAAATGGTCCGTTTGGACCCCCGGATTCATCCTGAGGCCCCCGGGACCCCAACAAAAACCACCAACCTACTCCAAAACACGATATAAACTTGTTCCAATCATAAAAACATGCCCTTAAACACAGAAATCATCGAATCATAGCAGCTTCAAGTCTAAGTTTCATCTAGAACTTCCGAAACCAACATTCAATCAAAAACCCGACCAAACAACGTCCGAATGAACTAAAAATTAGGGGACATATCCAAAATCACATAACAAAGCTACATGAATTGTCGGAATTCCATTCCGACTCCCAGATCAAAATCTCACCTACCATTCGGATTTCGCCAAAATTCAACCTTAGCCAATTCAAGCCTATTTCTACACTAGACCTCCAAATTTAATTTCGATCGCTCTCCTAAGTCACAAATCACCTCCCGGAACAAACCAAATTTTCAGAATTTGATTCCGAGCCCTTTAACTAAATAGTCAAATCTAGGTTGACTTTTCATAAACAAGCTTCATTTCAAAAGGCTATTTGCCTCATTTTCAACCAGAATCACTCCTAACTCACCCGATAAACTCTAACACCGATATAAAAGCATGAAACATATAAATGAATGGCAACGGGGTGGTAATTTCTACGATGACGGGCCGGGTCATCACAATTTATATCTGGGCTTTCATCCTTTTACAAAAATAGCCTATCTATAGAACATTACTCAAATAGCCAACTGTACAAATTAAATAAAGGCTACTCAATACAATTGTTTGTGCTTAGACTTGTTTGCTAAGTACTGCATTAACTAAACACCCCCCTCAAGTTGGAGGGGGACACCACCTTTAACTTGAACAGAAGATCATACTGAACAGTACTTGAAAGGGGCTTAGTGAGAACATCAACCAATTGCTCAGAAGAAGCCACATGAGAGAGTTGAATCAAACCGTCATGAAGCTTAGTCCGTATGAAATGACAATCCACCTAAATGTGCTTCGTGCATTCATGAAACAAAGGATTTCAAGCAATGTGCAAAGCAGCCTGATTATCACAAAAACAGAAATAGGAAGGGAGACAGATAATGCAAAATCAGACATTAGCCTAGAAAACCATGTGAGCTCAGCCACCACTTTACTCAAAGCCCTATATTCTGCCTCAGCAGAAGATAAAGACACAACAGGCTATTTCTTAGATTTTCAGCTAATAAGATAACCACCCAGCATAACACAAAAACCTGTGACAAACCTGCGAGTGTCGGGGCAGGCATCCCAATCACTATCTGAATAAGCATGAATAGAGAAATCAGGGGAAGCAGAATAGACGAGACCCAAATACAGAGTCCCTTTCAGGTATCTCAAAACATGAAAAGCAGCAGACATATTGGGAACTCTTGGACTCTTAAAAAACCAACTCAAATGTTACACAGCAAAGCATATGTCAGGCCTAGTGTGGGTCAAGAAGAGAAGCTTGCCTACAAGACTCCTATATTGATTAGGAGAAGGGAAAATCTCACAACCCGAATTTATCCCATCATCGAGCGTCGTGATGGTGCCTACTAACGGAGCTAGGCCAGCTAGACATTACACATTCTCTATCAACATCACCAATATAATATACTATCAATAATTAAATAAGTGCGAAAGAATTTTAAGTTTAATAAAATAATATAAAAATACGGAAGTTGGAAACACATCACTATCCAAAACCTGGTATCACTAGCTCACGTACTACTATAGAATACTACAACCAAGTCTGAATGAAGAAAAATACATAAGTCTATTTTGGGACAATGAAAACAAACTGAAGTAAAGGAAAGGGACTTCATCCTGCGAATGCCAGCTAAGGCTACCACGAAAAGTCCCCGGGCTAATGATAGCTCCTGGAATAAATATCGTATTGCTGCTGTCCAAAAGCTGCTCCTGCATCTGTGCACAAAAAATGCACAGAGTGTACATCAGCATAACCGACCCCATGTGTTGGTAAGTGCCTGGCCTAACCCTGGCGAAGTAGTGACGAGGCTAGGCAGGACTACCAAATCAACCTGTACAATTCTATATACATATATACACTAAAAACAATAGAACTACTGAAACTAAACAATAAAAAAGGGGTGGAAAATATGTTGTGGGGAGTACAGTTGAATATATAGTTCACCAACGTAATTAGAAACATGGCACAACAATAATTATCACAGAGTAAGAAATTAAATAGTTGCACGGCATCACCCTTCGTTCTTTTACTCTCATCCTCACCCATAGCAATCGAATAAAATTTACGGCATCACCTTACGTGCTTTTCCTCACATAACTCTCGTTTCATGGCACGGAATGACCCTTCGTGCAAATATAATCAAATCAGAGCACAAAATGTACCTTCATGCTAACTAATCAAAATATAGCACAGAATTAACCTTCATGCAATTATAATCAGAAATAGTATGGAATGACACGTCGTGCAATATCACTCTTCCTCACCCAAACAACAGTCACAACCAAAAGGGCAAGAAGAATAAATAAATAGTAAGCACTATCCCGGCAAGGGAGTAACACAAATAACAACTAATTCCCAATAAGGGAACAATAATAATAACTTTCACAACCCAGCAAAGGAAAATTTTCAATATACTCAACCATCCCGGCAAGGGATTAATCACAACTCCTTTCGATACGTTCATCTTTTATTCAATAGCATTTATCATTTGAGCCAATGCTCTAAAATATTAATATTTCACAATTTATCCTCAAACTCTTTACATTTGTAGCGAATCATAATTTAGCTTAGGAGAGTTCCAAATTATCTTAAAAATAAGTACAAACAAAGACCTATATTCATGCTAGACTCCGGTGTATAGACACTCGTCACTACGCCTATACACCGCACTAGATCATTTAACAAATAGCATTTATGATACTCTAATCCTATTCCTTCAAGCCAAAGTTAGATCAAATACTTACCTTGAAGGTTTACGGCCAACTCAATCCTTAAGCAATGTCTTTCCTTTCGAATTTAGCACCAATTTAATCGTATCTATACATAATTGATTTAATATCATCAATAATACTCAACAATCCAACCCAAATGCCTAAATATAATCTTTCCAACATTCTGCCCAAAATTTGCAAAACTGACCCCGTGCCCGCTTGGTCAAAACCCGAGGTTCGAACCTAAATAAATTCACTCATACCCCCACGAGTTCAAAAATATAATTTGTTTTAAGATTCGACCTAAAATTGGGGTTGAATCGCCCAAAATTCTCAAAACCCTAAATCTACCCAAAAGCCCTAACTTCTACTTTGATTTCATGTTTTTAGGCCTAGAATTTTGTGGTTAGTTGATGTAATAATGAGGAAGCGATGTTAAGAATACTTACCCAAAGAGTTATGGAGGAAGGGAAGCTTGGAACTCATCAATGGAGGGTGGAGAAGAAAGGTCCGTGTGAAAAATGGCTAAAATCCCGAAGTGGGTCTGATTTTATGACTCAACATCACTGGAGGAAAAAGACTCTACGCGAATGCGGAGCCTTATTGCGTCCGTGAAGAAGGTTGGTCAGGTGCACTATGTGAACGCATAGAGGAAGGCTGTGAGGGTCCAGGTTTGTTGTACGCGTTCGTCAAGGGGTTGTGCGAACACGTAGAAGGAATTTCTGGGTGGCCTACTTTGTACTATGCAAATGCATTGGAGCTGTGCGATCACGATGAAGAAGTGGGTCAGGCTTATGCGAACGCGAAGGTATATTGCGTTCGCATAGAGCAAAATCTGGTCTGCAACAACTGAAAATTTCTGATGTGTTTTCAATCTAAAATCACCCCGAACCACCTCTGAATCACTCCCGAGCCATCGGGGATCCCAACCAAACAAACACACTAACTCAATAACATCCTACGAACTTATTCGAGTGATCATATCGCTAAAATAACATCAAAATCAATGAATTAAACCCCAAGATCATCATTTTTCATTTCAAAGTTCAAAAACTTCCAACTTTAGACATTTAGGTCTGAAACACGTCAAACGACGTTCGATTTTGACCAAACTTTACAGGAAGCACTTAAATAATATATAAGACTTTTATCGGGCATCGAAACCAAAATACGAGCCCGATACCATAGTCTTTTAATCAATTTTAATTTCCATTTTCCTTAATAATTTCAAAAAAATAATTTAATAGAAAAATTCTTTTACCGGGGTTCTGGACCTCGGATTTCGACTCCGGGCACAACCGGAGTCCCATATTTTTATACGGACCTCCCGGGACCGTCATATCACCAGTCCGGGTCTGTCTGCTGATAATTGTGATTTACATGATTTACACCTTCTTTCCTAAGCTTTGTGCATAAATTGATATAGATTAGTCCTGAATTGCTAACAAGCTGCGCTTGATTGCAGGTTTGAGCGACTAGATGATAAAGATCACAAATGGGCTCAGGAAGGAGTGAAATCTTCCAAGCGTTAAGAGATGAGCTAAAGTGTGAGTTAAATGACCTGTGCGGACCGCAACCTTTTGTCATGCAGCCACACAAGATGATTCTGCAAATAACCAAGTTCAAGAACCTGTGTGGTCCATACTGTTTTACCACGCGGACGCACAGGTAATGATCAGAGAACCTGCAAGATTGGACAAGATTCCACGCAGATCGCATCCATTTCTATTCGGTCCGCAATGATGAAGAAACAGAAGCTTAGATTAGAAGGCACAATCCCACGCACCCGCACACCAAAATAGTGCGGTCCACGTGGGTGAATGATCAGAGAGTCAACACTGGAGAATAATCAATTGTGCGGCCACGCATCATTTCCATGCGTTCCGCATGACTCAACCTACACGGCCGCATGGCATTTTCTAGGCGGTCCGCTTTCCAAGTTCCAGTAGCTCAAATATTGAAGGCCTTTTTACCCTATGCGGCCGCATGTCATTTTCATGCGGTCCGCGACAGACCTCGGGGGCATTTTTATCCAGTTTTTCCTGTGTAGTATAAATAGAATATTTTACTTTTTTAGGTGAAGTTCCTTTACACTGTATGAGTAGCTGAGCATGAGGCAACATTTATTTGCCTATTTTGGGCTACTTTCCTTAGATTTGAATGTGGAATTAAGTGTATTAAATTTGTAGTTCATTATTATGTTAATCTCTTCTATTACTTCTTCTTTTTCTACTATTTCCATGTCTAGCTACCCTAGTATGGGTAATTAATGGGTGTTTTTGCTTAATGTTTGGATGATATTGGGTGTTGGTATTTGGGTTGGTTGTATATTTTCACTTGGATTTGGTGATTGCAAACACTAAGTCTAGCTTAGTGGGTTTTGACTCTACTTGAGAAAGAGAGTCTATGACCTCTCAATCAACCCAACAAGAATTTGGGATGGACCCATGAGAATGGTAGTCCCAAGTAACGGGTTAAACCTCGAGAGAGTAATTACCCAAATTGAACCTTAAAGTTGCTTGGGCAAATTAGCCTACATAATTAGTCTCGAGAGAGTGAATTGGGCGAAATCATTCTCTCTAGCAAGAGGTGTGAGAGTGAGTACTAAAGTGCAACGGTTATCCAATTTTCCCTTAACTATCATCCTTGCATTAGCATTATATATCCATTAATTATTCACATAGGCGAGTTCTACGATCCTAGTGTCTTCTTCTTATTGCATACACCTTAGAATTACAATTTAGCATAATCTAGTTCATAATTGTAGTTAATATATTTAGTTGATAAACAAGAAAATCAAAAATGTTAGAAGATAAATTAGAAGCTACAACACTTTATTAGTTTTCACAAATACTTGACTCCAATATTGAGCTCTCTAAGGAAATTGACCCCGAAAACCACTATCGGGTTAAAGTTGTTAGCCCACTCTTCCTAAGGGTTGAGTCCGTGACGATCAGTTTTTGGCGTTGTTGCCAGGGAGCTTATGGTTTCTGACTATTTGTGTTGCTAGTTTAGTGTTTAGCTTCTCTTTCCTTCTTTTTACTAACTTTATTAGTGTCAAACCAACAGGTACAAATTACTTTGAACGGGAATATCCCTCTTGACAACGTGGTCGCAGGGGGGGAGGTTGATGATGTAGAACAAGAGAAACTCCAAGTACCACAAATACCAAGGAGAGGTGGAAATGCAAATGCTAATCCTAATTATGCAATTCCAGACCCTCCTCCGCCTCCACCAAGGGTTCTTCCCAACCAAGGTTACGCAAGTGCAATAGTTCCTCCCCGAATCCGGGCGGGGAACTTCCAAATTACAAATGTGTTATTGACGCTTCTTGAACAACGAGGGTATTTCCCGGGTGCCTCCGATCAAAATGCATACAAGAACTTGAAGGGATTCGTGGATACTTGATGGGGAAGTAAGAAAACCAATGTTTCCAAAGATGCTCTAAGGTTGAGGCTTTTCCCATTCTCTCTTCTGGGTAAAGCGCTCGATTGGTTGGAGAGGTTACTGAATCATTCAATTACTACATGGGACGAATTGGCGGATAAATTCACTGCCAAGTTCTTCTCCCCGAGTCATATGGCGGTGCTCTGTGATGAGATTTTAGCCTTCAAACAAGAACTGATGGAGCCATTGCATGAAATATGGGAGAGGTTTAGAACCATGGTAAAGGAGTGTCCGAACAATGACATGAGTGATGTTATGATCCAACAGACTTTCTATAGAGGATTCAACACAACAAACCAATGCATTGTTAGCCAATTGGTGGGAGGAAACTTCATGAAGCTTCCGTATAATGAAGCATGTGACGTTCTAGATGAGATGGCCGATACTTCATCTCCATGGCAAAGTCGGGTGAATGTTCCTCAAGGCGATCCAAATGTTATACACTTGCACAATGAGTTACATGACCACGACCAAGCCATTGCCGAACTTACAACAACCATGAATCAATTAGCAAAGGCACAATTGCAACAATTGCAAAATCCAAGACAAGTCAATGCTATGGAAGGGGTAAACATGATGAAGAGAGGGAAAAGGGGGCCACAACAACAAGGAGCTTGTGAAAATTATGATGATGGTAGTGGGTATTGAAATGAAATTTATGATGAGCAAGACGAGGATTACCAATATGTGAACAACTTTCAAGGGAATAGAGTAAATCAAGGAAACCAACAATGGCGATCTCAAGGGAATTGGAATAATCAATAAGGTGGAGGCAATTGGAACAATAATAATCAACCCCAAGGCGACGGAAATTGGAATGGGGGTAATCAAAGCAATTGGGGAAATCAAGGCAATAATAGTGGCAATTGGAGTAGAAATAACAATAATTGGAACAACAACAATTGGAACAATAACAATGTAGGCCAAGGTAATCGGGGGCAAGGGTTTTAAAATCCACCCGATGTTTCAACATCCAAACAACCCGCCACCTTATCAACAACAAGGGCCGAGTTCGTCGGGCAATGAATTCGGAAGGATCAAAGTGATGTTTGAACAAATGATGAAAAGGAATCAAGATTCAGATGCGCAATTAGCTTCATATAATACTTCCATCCGCATCTTGGAAGTACAACTTGGACAAATTTCACAATCCCTAAATACTTGCCCAAAGGGTGCACTACCTAGTGACACAGTGGTGAATCCTAAGGGTGGTCAAAACAACCATGTAATAGCGGTGACGACAAGGAGTGGACGAGGCGGTGATGTGAATGCCTCAAGAGAAAAGCAAGCCATAGTGGAGGAAGATGAGTTGCCTAGTTTTGACATGCCTATGTGGGTTGATGGTGTTGTGGAGACAAGTGCAAGATATGAGGTGACAATTGACATTCAAGAAATTGAGGAGGAGACCCAAGAGAATGTGAACCCGTCTACGGAACATGTTATAGATATGCCTGAGCCGGAAGTGCAAAAGGATAAAGGCACTCTTGCCTAGGCCTCCTCCGCCTTACCCTAAACGTTTCGCGAAACAAAAGAGTGATAACCAGTTTAAAATATTCATTGACATGATGAAGAGCTTGACCATAAATGTGCCCTTGGTGGAGGCGCTAGAGCAAATGCCCGGGTAAGCGAAATTCATGAAGGATTTGGTCACGAAGAAGGGATCGATGGAGTGTGAAATGATCAAAATGACACATCAAATGAGCACAATAGTGCACTCTATGGCTCCAAAGCTTGAGGATCCCGGAGCATTCACCGTCCCATGCACTATTAGAAGCGCTGATCATTTAAAAGCCCTATGTGATTTGGGGGCAAACACCAATCTAATGTCTTATTCAGTGTTCAAAACCATGGGGATTGGGCAACCTCGCCCGACATCAATGCGGCTACAAATGGAGGATAGGTCTATGAAGCTATCTTTGGGTATCATCGACGACGTGCTTGTTCGAGTTGATAAGTTTATTTTACCGGCCGACTTCGTGATTCTTGATTGTGAGGTGGAATTTAAAGTCCCAATCATTCTTGGAAGGCTTTTCTTAGCAATTGGGAAAGCTTTGGTTGACGTCGAGGCAGGAGAGTTGACTTTCTGGGTTGGAGTTTTCCATGTTTGCAAATAGATGAGGCAGCCTAATAGTACCGAAGTTTGTTCGTTTGTCGACATTGTCACGGCGGTGATAGTGGATGACACAAGCACAATGATCAATTCTGAAGATCCACTTGAAGTGGTGCTTTGGAACATGGAAGCTATATTGCATGGTATGGGCTCGTAATCTTATGAGCCGAGAAAGTTGTCATTGGACCTTGAGAATCGCAAGACACCTCCAACAAAGCCATCTATTGAGGAGTCGCCAGAGTTGGAGTTGAAACCACTTCCTCCTCACCTCATGTATGAGTACTTGGGTCCCAATTTCACTTTGCATGTTATTCTTTTGTCTTCCTTAACTAACTTGCAGGTCGACACCACTTTGGCGGTTTTACAAAAGTGCAAGCGGGCGATTGGATGGACCTTGGTGGATATTCGGGGCATAAGCCCCGCCTTTTGCATGCACAAGATCATTTTGGAGGATGATACAAAGCCGTCACTTAAACACCAAAGAAGATTAAATGAAGCTATTGAAGAGGTGGTCAAGAAGGAGGTTATCAAGTGGTTGGATGCCGGTGTAGTCTACCCAATATCGGATAGTTCATGGACCTCCCCGGTCCAATGTGTTCCAAAGAAGGGTGGCATCACGGTGGTCACAAATGCAAACAATGAAATAATTCTGACCTGCACGGTCACGGGTTAGAGAGTGTGCATGGATTATAGAAAGCTAAACAAGGTCATTAGGAAGGATTAGCAGGCCGGGCTTATTATTGCTTCCTTGATAGCTATTCGGGGTATAACCAAATTCTCATTGCCCTGAAGGATCAAGAAAAGACAATATTTTCTTGTCTGTATGGAACATTCGCTTTCTCAACGATGTCGTTTGGACTTTGTAATGCTCCGACAACCTTCCAAAGATGCATGATGACAATCTTCACCGACATGACGGAGGACATTCCGGAAGTGTTCATGGACAATTTCAGCATGGTGGGGGACTCCTTTGATGAATGCTTAGGGAACTTAGATAGAGTGTAGAAAATATGTGAGAAGACAAATCTTGTACTAAACTGGGAGAAATGTCACTTCATGGTGCAAGAAGGAATTGTATTGGGGCATAAGATCACAAAGAATGGCATTGAAGTTGACAAAGCAAAGACAGAGGTTATCTCGAGGCTTCCTTCCCCCACCTCTGTCAAGGGGGTGAGGAGTTTCTTAGGTCATGCCAGATTCAACCGGCGTTTCATCAGGGATTTCTCAAAGGTCGTGAACCCGTTGTGCAAGCTATTGGAGAAGGATGTGAAGTTTGTGTTTGATGAGAAATGTATGGAATCTTTCAAATTATTGAAACATAAGTTGACGACCACTCCCATTATCACCACACCAAATTGGGATTTGCCATTTGAGTTAATGTGTGATGCTAGTGATGTAGCGGTTGGTGCGGTGCTCGGTCAAAGAATTAACAAGATGTTCCATCTGGTGTACTACGGAAGCAAGACAATGAATAAGGCTCAAAAGAACTATACAGTCACCGAGAAGGATTGCTAGCTATTGTGTTTGCCATGGAGAAGTTTCACCCATACCTTATGGGAGCCAAGGTGATTATTCATACTGATCATGCGGCCCTTAGGTACTTGATGACAAAGAAAGACTCAAAGGAAAGATTGATGAGATGGGCGTTACTTTTGCAAGAATTTGATCTTGAGATTATTGATAGAAAAGGATGTGAAAATCAAGCCGCGGATCACTTGTCCCGGCTAGAGGAGGAAGGAAGACCAAGCAATGGTGTTGAGATTAATGATGATTTGCTTTTCCGGATGAACAACGCCTTGCGGTGTCTATGCATGATATGTCGTGATTTGTCAATGTGGCCAATTATCTTGTGATCATTATCATCCCGTATGAGCTCTCTTCTATCCAAAGGAAGAAGCTCAAGCGAGATAGTTTGGATTACTATTGGGATATTTGTTTAATTCTTGACTGCCTCAATCTTCTTCGGTTCTACTTGAATGCCCGCTGTTGATACTACATGACCCAAAAATGTAACTGAACTCAACCAGAACTCGCACTTTGAGAACTTGGCGTACAACTGGTTATCCTTCAGAGTCTGAAAAACCACTCTAAGGTGTTGCTCATGCTCCTCCTGACTGCGGGAGTACACAAGAATATCATCAATGAAAACTATCATGAACAAATCCAAATAAGGTCTAAACACTCGGTTCATCAACTCCATAAATGTTGCTGGGGCATTGGTCAACCCAAATAACATGACCAAAAACTCATAATGCTCGTACCGAGTGCGAAAGGCTGTCTTAGGGACATCGGACACCCTAATCCTCAGCTGGTGATAACCCAATCTCAAATCTATCTTTGAAAATACCTTCGCACCCTACAACTGGTCGAACAAATCATCAATCCTCGATAGTGGGTACTAGTTCTTTATTGTCACCTTGTTCAGTTGTCAGTAATCAATGCACATCCTCATCAACCCATCCTTTTTCTTCACAAATAGAACTGGCGCACCCCAAGGAGTAACACTTTGCCTGATAAAGCCTTTCTCAAGCAAATCCTGCATCTAATCAATTAGCTCCTTCAGCTCTAGTGGATACATACGATACGGCGGGATAGAAATGGGCTGCATTCCTGGGGCAAGATCAATACAAAAATTAATATCCCTGTCGAGCAGCATACCCGGCAGGTCTGAAGGACAATAAGAATTGAATCAATAGAAGGAACCTCCAAAATGGAATCACGAACATATGCCAAATATACTAAACACCTTTTCTCGACCATGTGTCGATGCTTAACGTATGAAATGACACTGCAGGTGACATGTCCTAGGGTCCCTCTCTACTCCAATCCGGGTAAGTCGGTAGAGCTAAGGTTACGGTCTTGGCGTGACAATCCAAGATCACATGATGTAGGACAACCAATCCATCCCCAATATGACATCAAAATCAACCATGTCTAGAAGCAATAGATCAACACGGGTCTCAAGACCGTCAAACACTACTACACAAGAATGGTGAACTCTGTCAACCATAATAGAATCACCCACTAGCCTGGATACATATACAAGAATACCTAAGGCATCACTAGGCATACCCAACTGGGGAGAAAAATAAGATGACACATATAAATATGTGGACCCAGGGTCAAATAGAACTGAAGCATCCCTATCACATACCAAAATAGTACATATAATAACAACATCGAAAGACTCAACCTCTGGTCTGGCTGGCAAAGCAGGCCCTACCTCCCTGAACTATATCTCTAGGACGATCAACCACTAACTTTCCTCTTCCTTTGCCGATCTGAGATCCACCTCTACGGTCACTACCTCTACCTCTATGATCCCTACCTCCACCTCTAGCTGGCTGGACAGGCTGTGGATCACCTGCTACCTGAATCTTGGAGCGAGGACCGTGCTGTTGAGAGCTGCCCGATGCTCGAGGTCAAAACCTGATAATATGACCGAGGTCACCATAACCATAACAAGGCCACAGCAGCTGGCCCTATCGACCAGAATGTCCTCCCCTGAAGCTTTGATGTCGGGGTACACTGATAGGTTGTTGATTTGAGAAATGCTGCTGAGAACCACCACTGCTTGGAGTACTATGAGAAACCTAAAGTGCGGACTGAAATGGCCTCGCTGTCTGATCCCTACCACAGGAATCCCTACCTCTAGTGAGGTACCACTGAATCTGCCAGAATGACGAGGTCTCTTGTTCGACATCTAACCACCTCCCCGAGTGAGGGCCATCTCAACTTTGCGGACCGCGTTGGCCACCTCTTGAAAGGAAATATCATTACCAACTTCCATGGCCATCTCAAGACGGATCGGCTAAATCAATCCATCAATGAATCTCCCAAACCTCTCCCGCTCTATAGGGAGTATCACAACTGCATGGCGTGCCAAATCCACAAATCTAGTCTCGTACTAAGTAACGGTCATGGAGACCTGCTAGAGGCACTCAAACTACCTATCCCGTTGAGTGATAGGGAGAAACTTCTCCAAGAACAACTCTGCAAACTGATCCCATGTCAAAGCTGGGGACCTTGCTGGTCTAGATAGGCAGAAATCTCTCCACCAAGTGTTGGCGGATCCTGCAAGCCTGAAGGTGCAAAAATTGACCCCGTTGGTCTCCACTATACCCATAGTCCTGAGAATCTCATGACAACTGAATAGAAAATCCTAGGGATCCTCAAAGCATCCGAAAACATGGCCGATTAAGTTTCCACAAAGCATCCTGCAAGGTGGTGGTAAAAAACTTGGAGAACCGATTAAGTTTCCACAAAGCATCCAAAGACATGGCCGCTCAATCATCGGCCTGAGCTGTAATACCTGTCTGAGCTGCCACTGCAGGCTAAACTGCTGGAACCTGGGTCTGGGGAGCTACCTGCTCCAGAGTACGCGTGGCAGGAATCTGAACCCCTCCTCCAGCCTAAGAAGTGGTTTGGTGCTACTGGCAGCAAACCCCCTTTAGTGACATTGTTCATAAAGCCTGCCGGTCGGACTAGAGCACCCTGAAGATCCGGGGTAAACATAACCCTTCCTTGGACTTGATCTGGGCCCATTGGAGCTACTCGGGCTAGAACCTCCTCATCATAATCAATATGAGGCTCCACCTCTAGAACTACTGCCTGGGCTGAGCTCTGCCCCTACTAGCTGGGCCTCGGCCTCTACCCCATCACAGGAGTTGCTGCTACAAGCTCGGGCAGCTGCACTGTAGAAGAAGATGCACGTGTTCTCTCCATCTGCTAAAGAAAAAAGTAGAAGGACAATCAGTATTTTTGAAACAGATTCGCATGACAAGAAAGAACAAATGTGAAACATTTCCTAACTCTATAGACTCTGGGGGATAAATACAGACTTCTCCATACTGATCCCTCGGTCTCTACAAGGTTTGTCAGTGAGTAGCGAGACCTATGTAACCTAGAGCTCTAATACCAACTTGTCACGGCCGGGATTTATCCCACCATCAGGCGTCGTGATGGCGCCTAGTAATGGAGCTAGGCCAGCCAAACACTACACATTCTCTATCAACATCACCAATATAATATACTATCAATAATTAAATAAGTGCGGAAGACTTTTAAGTTTGACAAAATAATATAAAATGCGGAAGTTGGAAACACATCACTACCCCAAACCTGGTGTCACTAGCTCACGGACTACTGTAGAATACTACAACCAAGTCTGAATGAAAAAAAATACATAAGCCTGTTTTGGGAAAATGAAAACAAACTGAAGTAAAGGAAATGGACTTCAGCCTACAAACGCCAGCTAGGCTACCTCGAAAAGTCCCCAGGCTGATGATAGCTGCTGGAATAAATATCCTACTGCTGCTGTCCAAAAGCTGCTCTTGGATCTGTGCACAAACAAAATACACAAAGTGTAGCATCAACACAGCTGACCCCATGTACTGGTAAGTGCCTGGCCTAACCCAGATGAAGTAGTGATGAGGCTAGACAGGACTACCAAATCAACCTGTACAATTTTATACACATATATACACTAAAAACAACAGAACTACTAAAACTAAACAATTAAAAAGGGGGAAAACATGCTGTGGGGAGTACAATTGAATATATAGTTCATCAACGTAATTAGAAACAGGGAACAATAATAATTATCACAAAGTAAGAAATTCAATAGTTGCACGGCATCACCCTTCGTACTTTTACTTTCATCCTCACCCAAAGTAATCGAATAAAATGCACGACATCACCCTTCATGCTTTCCCTCACATAACTCTCATTTCATGGCACAGAATGACCCTTCGTGCAAATATAATCAAATCAGAGCACGGAATGTACCTTCGTGTGTAAATAATCAAAACATAGCACGGATGACCCTTCGTGCAATTATAATCAGAAGTAGCACAGAATGACCCTACATGCAAAATCACTCTTCCTTACCCAAACAGCAGTCACAACCAAATGGTCAAGAAGAATAAATAAGTAGTAAGCACTATCCCGGCAAGGGAACAATAACAATAACTTTCATAACCTGGCAAGGGAAATTCTCAATATATTCATCCATCCCGGCAAGGGATTACTTTCAATACTTTCATCTTTTACTCAATAGTATTTATCATTCGAGCTAAAGCTCCAAAATATTAATATTTCACAATTTATCCTCAAACTCTTTACATTTGTAGTGTCACACCTCCTTTTTCTACTTATACCGCTTGTTAATATTACACTCGGGAAGGGATATAATAATAAGAAGGGAAAGAGTTTTTCCAATTAAAGGACAGTCAGAACGGAATTTATTTATTAAATTTCAGAGTCGCCACTTGGGAAAATAATGGTGTCCCAAGTCACCGGTTTAATCCCGAACCGAGGAAATTATGACTCTGTTACAGTCCGCGAATCAGAAATTTGGATAAGGAATTTTGTTAACCCGGGAGAAGGTGTTAGGCACTCCCGGATTCCGTGGTTCTAGCACGGTCGCTCAACTGTTGTATTTGTTTTTATCTGATTTTTCATATGGTTCATTTTTATGCATTATTAGTGTCCCGCTTTGTCATTTTTTAAAAGAATTACGACATTGCGAAAATACATTTTCGAGTCACACCGTACCAGTACACTTGTGACTTTAGTGCATTTGAACTTTGCTGGGATTTGGATTTGGGTCACATAAATGTGCACCCATATTAGGAATGTATATTTATTATAAATCGTGCCCTAAAGTGTCTACATCTTGTTAATTTGGGAACGACCGTAGAATTTGCTAAACGGTCCTTCCGAATCTAGAATTTTTATGTTGAGACTTATTTGAGGGCCCCACAATTAAGAATTTGTGGTTTAGTGAGGCTCATCTCCATTTTATTAAATTCTGAACTTAAATGGGCTGTGTTTTAAATTTTTTGTTTTTCATCCTAAGTATAACTGTTTCAGATTTATTTTACAAGCATGTATGCGAGAGTCCAGACCATGTTTGTTATTTGGGCCTGGACTTTGGACTGATTCATCAGTATGCACCAAGGTGCAACTGGCCAATTACAGTCGAGTCAATATTATTCGGGTATGTTCCAATAGACTTGAAAGTCATTTTAACCGGATCTGGGCCTTTAATCACACTTTGGCCTAGATTATCACTATCTAAAGTAAGTTGACAACAGATTAGCATTTTTATAGACAAATCAGCATTATAAGCAAATATTATTCATGTATTAACAATTAGTTGTTTTCCATTAATGCAGTTTACATTTGAATATTACTAATTTCAATATTTGACCATTAATTAAGAACCCTGATACATTGTTTAAATCAACACCGTTATTGAACTAATAAATTGACAGAGTCTGATCTCATTATTTAATTAAGAACACTGATCGCAGAGTTATCTATCCACTTTGACTGAAAACAACATTTTCATTTTTAGCTAAAGCATGTTCAGATTATGACTATATTTTAGATTGCCGTTTTACAAAGTTGAATACAAGTTTATAGCTAATCTAGTTTCAGTAATGTTAAAATAGTAACGTGATTTAGAACTCAACACTCATGATTTTTCAAATTAATTGATTCTGATTCGGAACTTAATTAACAAAATAGCTAATTACTAGTATTACATGTCTAATTTCAAAAGAGATATAAATCTATAAGCGAATCAACTAGCCTATTTAATCTATTTCGTATATCATTATCTACTACTCCTAGAATTTGAATTATGTTCGTTCAGTTCAGTCCTTATTACAACCCAAATCCTACATGAATTACATAAGATTTAGATACTTATAGATACAAAGAAAAAACAGAAATACAACTTTAAATAAAATTATTCCATAATTTTCATTCCTTCATCGCGTTTCAATTACATCTTCAGGAGATAGTAGTGTACCTAATCAAATGAAAGGAAACGATGAGTTCTAAGGGATGAAGGAGGAGAGAAATCAGCAATAGCAGCAACCAAATATCAACAACAGTAGAGGCAAATATCACAGCAGTAGGGACAACTTCAGAATAGAGAACCCACCAAATTCAACCAAGGAAATAGAAGAAACCCAGCGAGCTCAATCAAAACCAATGAAGAACAACGAATCAGGAATCCAAAAATACCACTCGAACTACCAGCAATGGAACAGCAGAAGTATTAATGTATTTCAGTATATAGAATTTTCTGAACCTCCAAGCAAATTCTAACTCTAAAATTTTGAACTCTTAAAATTGGAACCCAGAAATCAAACCCCCTTCTTGTCACGACCCCAAACCCGGTCCTGATGGCGCCCAGCACACTGCTAGGCCAGCCCGACCATTCAACAGAAACACGGACCTATCAGCTCACCATTAACCCCTTTTAAGCATAAATAGTGATAGTATAACAACGAAAATATCCAAACACCGGGATTAGACATCCCAAACCAGTACAACCTCCCAATAGACTAGGATTCACAAGTCATGAGCCTCTACCAGAATATATAAAGTGTGATAGTGTATACAACTATGCACAAGTGTGGAATAGACAAAACAGAAATAAGGATAAGCTGGAGAGTTAGGTCCTGCGGACGCTAGCAGCTACCTCGATTGTCCAGAAGCAACTCCAAGCAGCTATAGAATCAAATCTGATGCGATTTACCTGGATCTGCACACAAGGTGCAGGGAGTAAAGTGAGTACTTCCAGACTTAGTGGTAATAAGTAGGGGTAAGGCAATGAAGGTAAGAATACCCAATATAACACTAAGCAAAGCTAAACACAATACACTGCATCAATATCAACATGAACAATATCCGAACCAACAATATCAGCTAACAGCATAACAGCTAACATCATAACAGATATAGCTAAATGCAATGCAATGCATGAATATGACCTCTATAGCACGTAGCCCGATCCATTTGGGTACACGTGCTCACTGTGGGGGTTCCGACTCCGAAGGGGCTCCTACAGCCCAAGCAAAATATTATGATACGCTGCGGCGCGCAGCCTGATCCACTACCAGTCAGCTATAATGCAATGCAGCCTCACAGGCTCAAAAGTAGTATTTGAAAACTCTTTTTATCATTTTTCAGTAGAAAACAGTATATCAGAAATTCCAGAGTTTGGAAAACCATTTTTGACAGTAATAGCTCAGGACTGGTATCAAAATAGCATGTCAATATCACAGAAACAATAACAACGATCCCCGCGGGATCCCAATAACTGGCTCACAGCCCAAAGATATGCACAACCATCCAAGTAGGAGGTTCACCGGCTCAATAGTAGCCAACAACACAGTATAGTATCAATAGATCAGACTAAGCCATAGTCCCGAATCACGTTCAACCCCACACTCACAGGAGAGTACGTGTCTCACCTCAATACAACGTCACAAAGTGATATATCGGGGTTTCGAACCCGCTGGTCATCACCCACACCCATTACTCACCTCAACTCGGCTCGACGACTAGTCCGCAATGCCCTTTCTACGAGAATCGGCCTCCACAGGTGTAGAATCTGATCAAAATCAATAGAAATACATCAAAATAGGCCAAATGGACATTACCCAATCGAAACAACTCGAATTACACCAAAAACTACAAAGTTGCCAAAACTCGACTTTCGGTACGCTTCTCAAAAAATTACAAAAGTTACATATTTGGAATCCTTATCTCAACACGAGTCCATTCATATAAAGTTTATCAAAATCGGACTCCGTTTGCCCATACAAATCAATGATTTTCCATAACCCAGGCTTAGGGCAAAAATCCCCCATTAATCTTCCCATTAACAGCGAAATAATCGATGATTCTATGATAAAATCAAGTATTTAGGCCATAAAACTTACCTCCGATGATTACCCGGTGAAATCCCCTTCAATTCCGGTCAATTTGCTCTCTAAGAACTCAAAAATGGAGGTTTTGGGTAAATGGATCGCGAATACACTATTTTGGTTTTTAGTATTACTGACAGGTATTTAACACTATGTGATCGCAGCCCTTGGCTCGCGATCGCGATGCACAAAATTTTGACGGCTGAATTTCCTTCTACGCGATTGCAGCCTTTGGCCCGCGATCGCAATGACCAACATTCCACCCCTACGCGATCGCACTACTCTCTCCGCGATTGCACCGCCTTCAATATTTACTTTACGCGATCGCAGACAGAACCACGCGATCGCGATGCACACCAACTTCCTCTTACGCGATCACAGGAAACAATTCGCGATCGCGAAGAACAAAATGTCTGCATTTTTATTGCAGCAGAACAACAGTGCCTTTTGGCACAAAATGGTCCGTTTGGACCCCCGGATTCACCTCGAGGCCCCCGGGACCCCAACAAAAACCACCAACCTACTCCAAAACACGTTACAAACTTGTTCCAATCATAAAAACACACCCTTAAACACGAAAATCATCGAATCAAAGCGAATTCAAGCCTAAGTTTCATCTAGAACTTCCGAAACCAACATTCAATCAAAACCTCGACCAAACGACGTTCTAATGACCTGAAAATTTGCAGACATATCCAAAATCACCTAACGGAGCTACTGCAGTTGTCAGAATTTCGTTCCAACTCCCGGATCAAAGTCTCACCTACCGTTCGGATTTCGCCAAAATTCAACCTTAGCCAATTCAAGCCTATTTCTACACTGGACCTCAAAATTCAATTCCGATGGCTCCCCTAAGTCACAAATTACCTCCCGGAACTAACCGAATCATCAGAATTCAATTCCGAATCCCTATAACTACATAGTCAACTCCAGGATAACTTTCCATAAACAAGCTTCATTTCAAAAGGCTATATGCTTCATTTTCAACCAGAATCACTCCTAACTCACCCGATAGACTCTAAAACCGATATAGAAACATTAAACATATAAATGAAAGGGGTAACGGGGTGGTAATTCCCGTGACGACGGGCCGGTCGTCACACTTCTCAAGCTTAAGATAGCCTAATTATAGAGTGAATATGGGAGGGAATTTTGAATTAGTTATTCATATTTCCCACCCCAACTCTTTTTCAATTAAATCAGTTAATTATAGCATAATTCTAATGGAAATACACTTGAACCCCTGCTAGAAGGTTCTAGGCTATTCCTTATTGTTCTATTAGGCGGATTTGACCTAGTTGCCCTCACTTGCTAAGGTTTATTACACATTTGCCTTTTAACTATGCCTAGTTTACCCTTTATTATTCAAATATTTTTAGTAAAACCAAGCCTCAATGTCATTTATACCCTTATTATCTCTATATAATCTACAGAAATACCAATTCACCTTCCCTTTTTACCCCTTATACTCAATAATATTTACCCGACCTATCATTTGGTCTGCCAAGACTTGGGGTAATTGAACATATTTAAAATATAACCCCTAAGACCCCACTTTAAATTTTAGCCAGTTTCAGGCTAAGTACCCTTTTCAGATTTAACCACTCTTACAAGGATAGCCACAAATAAACTTTACAAATCAAAGACTCATACCGTGTTTCAATAATAACCACAATAAATATTTTGCACATATAACCTAAATGTAACTAAGTACGCAGAAGTTCAGAAGAAACAGACATATAAATCGTATTGCAAATATAGCCAGTTTTATGTAGTCTTGCACAAATAGCCCCAATCACAGCTAATTTTAAGATTAATAAGAACTCGGAGAGACAAATTGATAATGGTTGTATTCTAATTAATCAAAATCCTAATCGAGGCAGGATTTATTGAACAAGAGCACAAAACAACTAACAGCATATGATTTACAGGTAGTTATAATCAAAACTAATAAATACTTAATCGATTTCAGACATACATGTAATAGAGTCACATTTTTAGCAAGTAAGAACACAAAAGAGCAAAGCACAGTATAGAGATAGGTTAGCTTCTAGGGTTTCTTCTTTTCCTTTTTTTCTTTTCTTTCTTTCTTTTCTTCTTTCTTTCTTCTTTCTTTCTTCTTTTCTTTCTTCTTTTCTCGGTTTTCCAGTGTTTCAGAGACTTAGAGTCTCTTTGATGATGGATAGGCAGACTTCTGGAAGTTGATTTGAGTTTGAGAGGGGTATTTGAGGACCCAGGATGAGGTTTTTGAAAGGTTTTAGTTTTGGGTGTTCGCCGGACTAGGGTTCAGACGAGATACTTTTTAATATTCGAAGGGTTAGTCTTTGATTCGAGATATGGGACTAGGATAGGGTGAAATAACATTTCATAGTGGTTCTAGGGTGTTAAGGTGGATGATTGATTCATAGTTTGGTGGTCGACAGCTAGGGTTCCGGCGACCGGAGTTTCAAGAACTGGTAGTTTTTTCGGGGTGATGTTAATGGAGATAAAGGTGTTAGAAGAAGGAGAGGGGTGTTCAGGGTGGTGGCCTGAGTCGGAGATGGTTACAGAAGGATGACCATCAGTGGGGTTTCGGTGGTCTTGTGAGAGAAGGGGAGGGGAGAAGGATATAGAGGCGGCTAGGGTTTTATTATGAGAGATTGTGTGTATAATGGTCTGAAATGAACGGGGGGATTGAGAATATATACTAATCTTAAGTCGTTGGTTATTAGCTTTTGGATTGGCCGAGATGAACGGCCAGGATCAATTTAGCCTCAAAACGGTACCGTTTAATTTAAATTCACCCTTACTCATGTCTGTTAGATTAAGTTATTAGACAGCTAAATTACCTAAACTGCGTCGTTTGGTTTAATTGAGACACCGGTCTCATCGGTTAGATTAATGAGATGAACGGCCCTGATTGTTTCTTCACACGGCGTTGTTGAATTTACAAGGCAACCGCATTATTTGATCTGTTCGATTCAAATCATCAACGGCCCAGATCTGTTCCCTTGGTACGGTGTCGTTTGGTCTTATATAAGACTAGCCAGTTCAATTAGTTTTGGCCTGGTATGTATTGTATTAATTAGGCTATAAATTTTATATATTGGCCCAATTCTTTGGTATTTTGTGTTTTTTTTATGTATTTACCTATCTTTGTATTTTTTTGAATTGTATTTGTTTATTTAATTTTCTGTATTTTCCCTTATATTTTAGACTTATTTTTCTTGTATATTTATATTAATGTGTTTTTCTTTGATTTTCAAAATTTTTGTATTTTTTCCTTGATTTTCCCATTTCCTAGTAATTACCTTATATTTCTTGATATTTTTCAATTAATTTCATTTTGTATTTCATTTCAAATTTCTTTCATTTTATTTTTAACAATTAAAAGAAACACTTGTATTTTCTATACACTAATCAAACCAATTGCAATCAAAAAAATTATTCTTATATTATTTATTTTAGAATTAATTGCTTGGGGAAAAAATCACGTGCTCATAGCTGCCCCTCTTTGCTCGGGAACACAAAGAGTTTTAGTGCAAAGACAGGTGAGCAGTAATGAGGGATTTTTTCCCACTCGCATATTCCGTATGAAGCATTTTTGAAAGTTTTGACCGCATCCGGCTTCAAGGATTGCCTACATATCCTAGGCTATACAGGAATCAGGTTAGTGTAGTTCGGGAATGTCTATTGTTTGAAACTACCGGAAAGCTGTGATTTTACTGTTGTTACTGCTGACTGACTCCTTATTACATCATGGTAAAAATAAAAGAAACTAGCCTAAGCTATGGTCTATGAATTACAAAAAAAATCCTATCTATGCCTTGTGTGTCTTATATTGCCTGATCTTTCATCTTACATCTTCCATTATTTGATGAACCTCTTTGCTTGAAACTTGCTTCAAAAATATTGCTTTATTCTGCTTGTATGACTTCAAAATGTATTTCCATGTTCTCCGGGTTGGTACCTGCTTACTACAAAATAAAGAAAAACTTTTTTCTGCTCCAGTATGGGGCTTACAATCTATCATGCTATTACTTGTTAGATAAAGGAAAATTTTCATTTTGCAGAAAGTATTTCCTTGTTATACCGGTGGGCGCCTGAGCAAAAATTTTAAAATGCAGAAAAATATTCCTTTGTTATCCAGGTGGGCGCCTGATGCAAAAAATTAAAATGCAGAAAAATATTCCCTTGTTATCCAGGTGGGCGCCTCAGAAAAATTTAAAATGCAGAAAAATACTCCCTTGTTATCCAGGTGGGCGCCTGAGCAAAATTTTAAAAATGCAGAAAAATATTCCCTTGTTATCCAAGTGGGCGCCTGAGCAAAAATTTAAAAATGAAGAAAAATATTCCCTTATTATCCAGGTGGGCGCATGATGGAAAAATTTAAAAATGCAAAAAAGTATTCCCTTGTTATCCAGGTGGCGCCTTATGCAAAGATTTAAAAATACAGAAAAGTATTCCCTTGTTATCAAGGTGGGCACCTGATGCAAAAATTTAAAAATGCAGAAAAATATTCCCTTAGTTTGATAACTGGGTGTAACATTTCAACTTTTAAAATAAAAGGTAATACCTTCTTCATTATTCAGGTAGGTTCCTGATTATTGATCCTTCCATCGTGGATTCCTTCCTCCCTTGCTGCTTTCTTTTGATTGTTTTTCCCACATTGGTCCCATTCACTTTAAAGTGATTAGTAAGAATTTCAATCTTTTGTCCCTGTCTTAATCAGCGAACAATTTGTTAGTTATAAAATGATGGTTAGCAACTGGCATTCTTGTTGGCCTTGCTCCCATTATCTGTCTCATCTTGCTTTGTACTGCTTTGCTGTCCTTTCTTGATTGTCTTCCTAATTCATCCATTGTAATCCCCTTTTGTTCTCTTTTATTCCCTTTGCTATATGTCCGCCATATGTTATTCTATTTCTCCTGTCATTTGAAGGACCCAGTATTATTGTGCCATCAACATGTGAAGCTGGTAATTAGCTTTCAACTGGCAATGTCTTGTAAACAGGTTTTGGAACAAATAAAATGGAATGCAATGACCCTAAATTTAGGGGTGGGGATATCTTTTGAAGTAAAAAAAATAGAACTTATTCGGGTAGGAAGGCTGATTCCTTTGACCATGCCATGCATTTGGATATCCGTCCCAGTGTGTCCAACCAAATCCTTGCTGAATTTGATTTCTCCTTTCATCAACCCAAACCTTACTTGACTTGCCACTTTCATTTCACTAGATCATTCCTCACTTTTGCCTTATGTTGCCTGTTAGGGTTTTCACCAATAAGACTCTCTCATTTTATTTTCTCTCAAACTTTTGTCGCCTTACGGTGCGCGTGAGGGTTTTCACCAATAAGACTCTCTCATTTTATATATCTCAACTCACGTTCGCCTTATGGTGCCCGTGGGGGTTTTCACCAATAAGACTCTCTCATTGTTCTTTTTTACATTTTCCACCCTCAAACTCTCGGGTATTGTCCATGATATGTTTTCTATATCTCATTGCATTGTCATTCCCTTGAAATTAATCAGAAGGTCTTTCTTTGGACCGTAATGTGGCTTTTGGATGGGTTTAGAAGAAAGGGTATAAAGGCTCAAATTTACAACATGGGTTCAAAAAATTACAATTCTCGGAATCATAAAAACGTAACTTCTGCCCGAGTTTCAATTTTTGGGGAAACTTGGATTTTATTTCTATCGTGACTGAACCTCATTGAGGATGCCTACGTACCCTTCCGGGATCATGTCAGACGTAGTTCATATCATAAGATCATTTCATCGTTTGACTTTTCCCGATTTTCTTCTTTTGTATATATTTTTCTCTTCTTCTATTTTTTTTTCATATATTTTCTTTTATTTTCATATCTTTTCTCTCTTTTTTTCAATCTTTTTTTTTCTTTTCCCCTTTTTTTCATTTCATCATTCATTTTGACTTCATCATTGATTCCGAAAGAGGGGTATGAAAGAATAACATAATAAGGCTCAAAGGGATAGCAAAGGATAAAGTGTTTGGATAGAGAAATAAAATGCCTTCATCATTTCAGTTTCAAAAATTATGACAAATACAATTGTATACATGAAAGGAATCATACATAATATCTCTTGACTGCATCAGATTTAATGGCAGTCTGTACACATTTCCCTTCTACGTTTGTTAGATATAAAGCTCCATTGGACAACACCCGGGATACCATAACGGCCCCTACCAATTAGGCGCAAACTTTCCTTTTGCTTCTGCCTAGTGTGGTAAAACGCGTCTTAACACCAATTATCCAACCTCGAATTTCCATGGACGTACTTTCTTGTTATATGCTTTTGCCATCCTCCGTTGATATAGTTGTCTGTGACATACTACTGCCAATCTTTTCTCGTCAATCAAGCTCAATTTCTCTAACCGAGCCTTTACCCATTCATCATCATCAGTTTCAGCCTGAGCTATAATTCGAAGGGAAGGTATTTCAATTTCTGCAGGTATCACTGCCTTCGTTCCATACACCAATGAGTAAGGGGTTGCACCAATCGAAGTACGCACAGTAGTGCGATAACCCATTAGAGCAAAGGGTAATTTTTCATGCCACTGTCTCGACTCCTCTGCCATTTTTCGAAGGATTTTTTAATATTATAATTTGCAGCTTCAACTGCTCCATTTGCTTTAGGCCGATAAGGTGTAGAATTGCGATGCACAATTTTAAATTTCTGACATGTCTCCTCCATGAGATGGCTGTTAAGATTGGCTCCATTATCTGTAATAATCACCTTGGGAATTCCAAAGCGGAAAATGATGTTTGTATGTACGAAATCCGCTACTGCCTTCTTTGTTACTGCTTTAAATGTCTTCGCTTCCACCCATTTAGTGAAGTAATCAATGGCTACCAGAATAAACCTATGCCCATTAGATGCTGCGGGTTCTATCGGACCGATGACATCCATGCCCCAGGCGACAAAAGGCCATGGTGCTGACATTGTATGCAACTCATATGGTGGGGAATGAATCAAGTCCTCATGTATCTTGCATTGATGGCATTTCCATACATATCTGATGTAATCTCGCTCCATAGTGAGCCAATAATATCTAGCCCTTAGTATTTTCTTGGCCAAAACATATCCACTCATGTGGGGTCCACAAGTTCTTGCATGTATCTCAGTCATGATTGTAGTGGCGTGCTATGCATCTATACATCTTAGTAAACCCAAATCCGGGGTTATCTTGTATACAATCCCTCCGCTGAAGAAAAATCCACAAGTTAGTCGTCTTATAGCCCTTTTCTGATCTCTCGTTGCTTGCACGGGGTACACCCTTATCCTCAAATATTCTTTAATATCATGGAACCATGGTTCACCATCAAGTTCCTCTTCTACCGTAAAACAATAAGCATTCTGATTATAAACTTATATTTGCAATGGATCTACATAAGTTTTATCCGGATGGTGCAACATGGATGACAATGTGGCTAGAGCATCTGCAACTTCATTATGCATTCTTGTGATATGCTTGAACTCTATGGATTGAAACCTTTGACACAGTTCATGTAGACACTGTTGGTACGGTATAAGCTTCAAGTCCCTTGTCTCCCATTCTCTCTGAATTTGATGTATCGAGAGATCCGAGTCACCCATGACCAAAATCTCTTGAACACCCATGTATATTTCCATTCTTAGTCCCCATATGCATGCTTCATATTCGGCCATGTTATTAGTACATAAAAAGCGGAGTTGAGCGGTAACAGGATAATGCTGACCCGTTTCTGAAATGAGCACTGATCCAATTCCAACTCATTTGCTATTGATAGCCCCATCAAAGTATAATTTCCAACCCGGCTTTTTGTCTTGCTCCAATTCTTCAATATTCATCGTCTCCTCATCAGGAAAGTATGTCTTCAGTGGTTCATACTCATCATCGACTGGATTTTCTGCCAAATGATCAGCGACTGCTTGTGCCTTCATTGCAGTGCGAGTTACATAAACAATATCAAACTCAGTAAGCAGAATTGCCATTTAGCGAGCCTTCCTGTGGGCATAGGCTTCTGGAAGATGTACTTCAGTGGATCCAAATGAGATATGAGATAAGTGGTGTAAGCCGACAGGTAATGTTTCAACTTCGGTGCAACCCATGTTAAAGCACAACATGTCTTTTCCAACTGAGTATATTTTACCTCGTAAGTTGTAAATTTCTTACTGTGATAGTATATTTCTTGCTCCTTCTTTCCCGTTTCATCATGCTGCCCCAGTACACAAGAGAAAAGAATTATCCAACACGGTCAAATAAAGGATCAAGAGCCTTCCAGGTTCTAGAGGAACCAACACAGGAGGGTTGGCTAGATATTCCTTGATTTTGTCAGATGCATCTTAACATTCCTCAATCTAATTCACCGCATCATCTTTATTCAATAATTTGAAAATAGGCTCACAGGTCGATGTCAGCTAGGCAATAAATCTGGTAATATAATTCAACATGCCTAACAAACTCATCACCTCTTTCTTGCTCTTTGGTGGAGGCAAGTTCTGAATTGCCTTTATCTTTGACGGGTCCAGTTCAATACTACATCGGCTTACCATGAACCCTAATAACTTTCTTGATGGTATTCCAAAAGCACATTTTGCTGGATTAAGCTTGAGATTGTATCTCTGAAGCCTCTGGAAAAACTTCCTCAAGTCTTTGACATTATCGCTCTGCTTTTTGGATTTAATAATAACATCATCCACATACACTTCAATATCTCGATGTATCATGTCATGAAACATAGTGGTCATTGCTCTCATATATGTAGCTCCAGCATTTTTCAACCCAAACGGCATTACTCTGTAGCAATATGTTCCCCACGGTGTGATAAAGGCTATCTTTTATGCGTCTTCTTTGTGCATCAAGATCTGATGCTAACCCGCATAACAATCCACAAAAGAACCAATCTCATGTTTGGCACAATTGTCAATTAATATGTGGATATTTGGCAATGGAAAATCATCCTATGGACTTGCTTTGTTAAGGTCTCGATAATCAACGCACACTCTGGTTTTTCCATCTTTCTTTGGAACAGTTACAATATTGGCTAACCAGGTAGGGTACTTGATGACCCGTATGACCTTTTCCTCAAACTGCTTGTTGAATTCTTCTTTTATTTTCACACTGATATCTATTTTGAACTTTCTCAACTTTTGCTTAACATGCCGGCATTACGGATAAGTGGGCAACTTATATATCACCAAATCAGTACTGAGCCCTGGCATGTCATCATAAGACCAGGAAAATATATCTTTGTACTCATGTAATAACTTGATCAATTCTTCTCTGAGCGAGGCCTCTAAGTGCACACTAATATTTGTTTCCCAAATATTCTCCTCATCCCCCAAATTAATAGACTCCGTCTCATTTAAGTTTTGTTTGGGTTTCTCTTCGTAGTGGCTCAAATCCTTACTAATTTCCTCCAAAACTTCCTCATCCTCATATTCCACTTCATTATCATATTCAATTTCTTGTATAACAATCTGATTATCAAGACTGGACCGAGAATCCTTCATGCATGACACATATTTGAAATCAGCAAAAACTGGACTGTACAAGAAGAAAAGAAAATAAAATAAAATAAGGCTAAAAATAGAGAAAGAAAGAAATTGAATTTCATTAAACTTTTAAAGGTAACAAGGTTTGGATACATTTGACTAGATGGAACATAGGATTATAATTTTTGAAACAAGACAGATTTAGGAATGGAACATTAAAGCTAACTACCAGAACTCCCTTCTGATTGGAAGAGGAGTAGCTTCCCAGTTATTTAGCCTGATCTGGGGTCCAACAAACTGAACATCTATCTTGCTTGTTCCCTCGGCTGCCTCTATCACATTCACGCCTTCAAACAACCTCTCAAACCTTTCTTACAGCTTGTCATCTGGCCTTATCTCCATATGGCCCGGCATGACCGTCGCTGGACGTCTTTGTGTACCAGGCTTGACGAAGGAATAGGAAAATTTTGGGATTGGTTTGGGGAGGGTCCATCATTTTTTTTCAATGTTTTGGCTCTCTGTATGTCAGTGATGGTTGGCTTGAAACCCAGGCCAAAAGTATTAGTATTACCCGGAAGATGAACTGGTTGTGTTATTCCTTGCAGAGCAACTCCTAGACCTTTTCCCGGTGAGACCCCGTTCTTTAACATTTCCTTAGCAACCATGACTGCAAGCAGGGGTTACTTTGGGTACTGGGATGCTTTCACCTTCAGATATCTTGTTCACAGATACAGTGTCCATCACTTGGTACACCCAAAGACCTTTGTCACCCTTAACTTCTTCGAATGGCGTGATGGCATTGCAAACATTATCTTCACCATGCACTACTATCTCTTGCTGATCCCATTCAAACTTCACCATTTGATAGAGTGAAGAAAGGCACCGCTTTTGCAGCATGGATCCATGGTCATCCTAACAGAAGAATATAGGACACAGCAACGTCCAACACTTGAAACTCCTAGTGAATTCCACCGGTTCGATGGTGAGTTCTAATATGATATCTCCAACAGTGTTCTTTCCGCCTCCGTCGAATCCTCTCACACATATGATGTTTCTATGGATTCTTTCGTGATCAATCTTCAGTTTGCCCAGAGTAGATAAAGGAAAAATATTAGCACTCGACCCATTATCGACCAATACACGGGTCACCGCTGATTCCTCACACTTTACTGTAAGACATAAAGCCTTGTTATGCTCTGTTCCTTCCAATGGCAGTTCATCATCTGAGAATGTTATCATGTTTGTCTCAAAGATTTTGTTTGTAATATTTTCCGAATTACACACTGTGATCTTTTCTGGTACATGAGCTTCATTTAGGATCTTCGTTAATGCCCTTCGGTATTCATCGGAATGAATTAACAGAGATTGCAAAAAATATTTGAGCTGGTGTCTTCCTCAGTTTCTCGACTATGGAATAATCTTGAGCTTTCATTTTCTTTAGGAATTCCTCGGCTTCTTCTTCGGTGACTTCTTTCTTCACATGGGCCGGATTTTCTTTCAGAACTTTCGCCTTCCTCAAATCATTAGGAGCAAAACATCTCCCTGACCGGGCCAAACCATGTGTTTCGCAGATCTCCCCCTTGACTTCTTTTCCTTTGTACATGATAATTACCTTGTCATAATTCCAAGGTAGGTCTTTTATTTTAACAATCGGCATCTGAACGACTAGCTTGATAACAACTGGCTCTATATGTGCCCCTTTCACAATCAATATGGGCTTCACCCCAGGTACTATCACTTTTACAGGTTCAGGTTCAACTACCACTGCTCGCTGACTTACAGGTGGCTCAACTGATACTTTCTCACTCCCGACTTTCTCTTATGTCTTGCTGTTTGCTTTGATTGTCATCATAGTCTGAGAGGGCTTTTTGTAGCTTTTTCCTTGTACCAGCTCTATCATATGTGTTTCATGGTGCACAGGCAAAGGATTTTGCGTTATGTTGGGAGCCTCGGGGGCTTGTACCTCAATTCTTCTAGAGTCAATGAGTTCTTGTATTGCAAATTTTAGGTGCCAGCATTTCTCCGTGTCATGTCCCGGTGCCCCTGAACAATATTCACAATGGATGGATTGATCTAAGTTTCTCGGTGGAGGATTGTGAATTTTTGGCTCAATAGCACTTAGCATCCCCAGTTGTTTTAATCGGTGGAAGAGACTGGTATATGACTCGCCCAGAGGAATGAATGTTTTCTTTCTTTGAGTCCTATCATTTTTGACTTCGGGGTCGGGACGGAAACTCGTTCTGTTGGGATTTCTGTAGGTTTTTGGTGGCGGGTATGTATTTTGGGCGTGGTAAACATTATGAGGTGCTGGGGTTCGCCATGAAGGAGGAGGTGGTAGGTAAGATTGGGCGTTTATGGAAGAAAACTGAGGACCAGTCGGAGGGTAATAATGTTGAGGTGGATTATACGGTGTTGGTGGGTAAGGTTGATAAGGGCGATGCCGATGGTGATATGGGTTGGGGCCCCAGGACCAAGACCTTCCCTCTATAACTGTCACTTTTTCTTTCTTTTTCTTCCCAATTGCTCCTCCTGTCCCCGTCTGAATTGCTTGATTTGTAGCCTTAATGGCTGAATAACTTATGATTTGTTTGTTTTCAATCCTTATTCGACAAAGCTTCCCATCTTTACCACCGCATTGAAGGTCTTTCCGATTGCAGACACCAGGTGTCTGTTGTATGTTGGCTCCAAAGCTTGTAAGAAACAATCTACCATTTCTCCTTCTTTTATTGGTGGATCCACACGAGCCGCCTGTTCTCTCCACCTGAAACCATACCCCCGAAAACTCTCTCTGGGCTTCTTTTCCATTTTGGTCAATGACAACCTATCCGGGATGATTTCCATATTATATTGAAAGTGGTTCGCAAATGATTGAGCCAAATCGTCCCAGATGAACCATCGGGTATGATCTTGATGGGTGTACCATTCAACTGCTGAGCCACTGAGGCTTTGACTGAAATAAGCCATAAGTAGTTCATCTTTCCCCCAGCTCCATGCATTTTACTGCAATATCCCCTCATATGGGCCACTGGATCACCATGGCCATCATACATGTCAAATTTCGGCAATTTAAACCCAGCTGGTAGTTGTACTTCGGGGAACAAACACAAGTCCTTATATGTCACACTAACTTGGCCCCATAAACCTTGTATATTGCGAAAGGATTGCTCAAGACTCTTCATTTTCCTGGCCATTTCCTCATGCTCAGGATTTCTAACGGGTTTCTCCTCTTCCGTCATATCGATAAGTGGGGTATAAGAATCATGTTGTTTGAAGGTGGGTTCTAGAGGGTAATAATGATTATCTTGGATATGAAACACAGGCTCACTAGAGGATTTGTGTAAAACGGCTGGTGGCAGGGCCACATACACTGGAGCATCCTCGATTGGTGGTGGTGGAGCTTGTTTAGTAAGTGAGGGTGGTGCTTGTGACGTAGTGGCATAATAGTGTGGGTATGTAGGGTATGTAGAAGATGAGTTCATTGTGGGTGGGTCTTGGTTCGGGACTAGTGGAGGAATATATATGGGATTGGCTGGGTAGGTAGGTAAGGGTTGTCCCCTCGATCAAGCCTGATACATTTCCGACATCTGCTGTTTAAGCTTATACATTTATTCCTTCATGCTATTCACATCTACTACTTTCTCCTCTTGTACGGGATCCATGATTGTCGGCTCAATTTCTTGGGTAACTATTTTCGTCATGCTTTTAGAACGAGTGTTATAGTTGTGATGTGCAAGAATGCCAGTTGCTAACTGCTTTATCTGATACTCATCAATGACAAAACTTGTTAGTAGTTAGATCATAATCGATGAACATCAAAAGTTTTTCTTAAAAACATATCTTTTGCCTGGCAATATGCTTCATCCCGGCACTATTATCTTTATTTTAACCCGCCAATTTTCATTTTTTTTTGTTTTTCTTTTTCTTTCCTTTGTTTCCACCCATGTTCTTTTTTTTTTCATTATATATTTTTTTTTATTTTCAATATTCCTTTCTCTTTTTGTTTTTCGATCCTATATGTTTGCCTACCCCATAAGCAATTGCATGTAAGGAAAAATAATGACAACTTTTGGATTTTCAATTTCATTGATACTCAACCATTGATTACAAAAGATGATGTTGTACTACAACCTTGTAAATGCGAAAAATAATAATACAGAAAATGGATGTCCTATGAATACATTAAAGCTCCTAGTGCCCGCGAGACATCGTTTGGTCTTACCGCAGGCCTATATGCTAATCCCTTTTGAAGTTTATCCAAGTCTATCATTACTTGTTTCACAAAGATCATTGTTGATGCGGCAAATGTGGACTGGGTCATATCCTCGCACAATTGGCATTTCTGTGTAATATAGTGAGAAATGTTGACAATTCTTTCCCCGATAATCCCTTTCTCTTGAAGCAACCTCCCGATCTATTCGGCACGAGCATCCAAGGTCTGGCTCTTCTTTTGAAGTTGTTGTAGCTCCAATTCTAACCAAGCCATGGCCATTTAGCAGTGCTCTCTTTCTATGTCATATTCTTTTGTTTGTTTGCTACTTTTGACCTCGGCCGTGACAATCTTTTACTCAGTCGAGAAACTTCAAAATTATGTTCATCCTTTAGCCGTTGGATCATCTGAGCCCTTTCCTCAGCATTCCTGACCAATTTCCTCCGAACCCCAATTGATTCCTTCTCGGCTTTATCTAGATCAAAGCTGTTTTCATTCACCTTTCGCCGCAAATTATCAATTAGCTTTTCATCCCGGGCATGTCGAATTGGGGTTTCGGTTGCTACTCTCATTATCAAAATTTGAGCCTTCTATATTTCATTTTCTCTAATCAGTTGTTTCTTTTCACCCTCATCGGTCGCTGCTTGTAAGCTGCTTTCAAATTTGAGGTCCTAAACTTGTCTTTCCAACATACCGATTTTGGCTCAGTATTCATTCTCCTTAGCCAGCCAATCCCATTGTTCCTTTGATAGCTCGGCAAATTCTTGAATGTGAGGTCTCTTTGTTGGTCTTTCATGCTCAAAATCTCTTCGGTACAATGCGGAATAACCAGGCGTCACTTCACCTCTAGCCTGATCCCTTACACAAGTGTCTACTCTCAAACAATGGCACGCATTCCATATTTGTCGAACTTTTGCTTCAGAAAATTGCCCATCGGGACTAATCTCTATTGCTTGAAGGCTGAGATCCCCATCTTTTGGCACAATTTGATATCTTCTGAGTTGCCGTAAAACTCAATACGACGCATATGGTTTGATACTTTTGAGACCCATTAAAAGAAAATAGGATCCTTCTAATGGCATGTATATGATTTCATTGATGGGCAACCACGCGAATGCCCATTCTATCTGACTGGCAGTAAGTGATCTGAAATAGGTGACCCAACCTTTTGACCCTTCTGGCAACTTGGCCTCTTTTGTCCTCATGTAGAATTCTTCGATACAAGTCTTTTCAGATGATCCATAACTCCAAAACTGAGGGTGATGGCATAAATGCTCGATTATCCACATCTGTAGTAGTAGATTACACCCTTCAAAGAAATCTTCTCCCGCTTTGCAGGCTGTGAGAGCACGGAAGATATCAGCCACTATCATTAGCGCCAAAGTACTGTTGTCCTGTGTAAGGAGAGTACTGGCAATCCCGGCAACTCTGATGTCGATGTTCCCGTCTTTCCTTGGAAATATTATTAATCCCAAAAAGGCTACCATGAAGGCAAAGCGCCTATGTTCCTCCTATTTAGTCCGGTTTGCTTTGCTACAGAGTTTGTTCGTTGGAACATTAAATCCTCCAACGTGGCCATATTTACGGTATATAAAGTTCATAGTGCAAAACCCGTGGACCAAATCTTCATTGTGAACATTTCTGGCTATTTTCAAAGAGTCGAGGAATCTATGCACAGTGATGGCTCTTGGAGCAACCAGATATTTGTCTTTTAAGAGGACCTTACCCTTTTCGATGTAGTTAGCAATCTCTTCCAATGTCGAAGTGAGCTCAAAGTCCAAAAAGTAGAGCACATTGTGTGCGGAATCCCATAGGGTGACTAAGGCTCGAATAATGTCGCCTCGAGGTATGATATCAAGCAGCCCGGTAAGATCTTTCAAATATTTCTTGACCCAATTTTGTCCATCTTGGCTCAAATCTTTCCACCATAATCGTAAATCCAAAGGGATCTTATTCATTAGTGAAAAAGGTTCGTTTTGCATTGTGCTCATCCTGCACATATATTAAAGGTGATTTAAGCTCATATTATTTGACTCAAAAATAGAATATTTTTTCAAAAGAAACTTTTTCACCATTTTTCTTCAAAAGAATCCCTATTTGTGAACTCAACCTTTCAATACCCCGTTCGAAGATTTCAAGGCTATATTTATTATTTAAGGGAAATGACTTCAGAAATGTCCATTTTTGCATAAACAGCATTCCGGCGTCCTTTCGGAACATTCGGCTATTTTCAAAAATGGCATCACTTTGATTTATTAAAGATTAAAAATTTGACATTTTTTGACTATTTTTTTGAAAAAGGGTGGTTGGACCCATCATAGATTGCCTACATATCTCGCCTAGTGGTGAGAATCATACCAGTGTAGTTCGGTCAAATTGTTTTTAGACCAACTATATTGACAAAATTAACCTGACTATTCTCATATTTTCTTTTTTTTTTCAAAATTTCAGCAGCGTTTCGTCAATATTTTGCTATTTCCTCTCTCTTTCCATTTTCAGGTATTTAGCCGGTCAGCATAATGGCCCAAGACAAATAAATGCAACATATAATCATGCTTGGTCTTTTACATCCGGGTTACCTGTCCTAGACGGACCCAACCCCTGTGTTGAGTCCCTTAAGTCAGATATGATGCAAATAATCGTCCTTATTCTAGGCTCAATATCCTGATTTTCAATGGTACTAGACTATGTACCCGAGCGGACAACTCGGATCGAGGAGGGGGCTACGTACCGGGGACCCGCGCGATCGTCCGGCTTTGTAACTTTTCCAACCTCTATTTCTTATTTGGTATTGACACTAACAGAAATGGGAGTCTCAACCAGTAAGCACATCCCCGGAGGTAAGAAGAGAAGGGTTTTCGGCGCAATTTTATATACAGTTCACGTAATATCAAAACGATAAACATATAGCATATTATTCAAAGCATATAATGAAATCAGATATAAACAAAAACAACAATTTAACTGAGCATGAATTCTTAAACCCTGAACCGAAGTTTTAGGTTTCTTATCCCCGGCAGAGTCGCTAGAGCTGTCACACCTCCTTTTTCTACTTATACTGCTTGTTAATATTACACCCTTGGAAGGGATATAATAATAAGAAGGGAAAGGGGTTTTTCCAATCAAAGGATAGTCGGAATGGGATTTATTTATTAAATTTCAGAGTCACCACTTGGGAAAATAATGGTGTCCCAAGTCACCGATTTAAACCCAAACCGAGGAAATTATGACTCTGGTACAGTCTGCAAATCAGAAATCCGAATAAGGAATTTTGTTAACCCAGGAGAAGGTGTTAGGCACTCCTGGATTCCGTGGTTCAAGCACGGTCGCTCAACTGTTATTTTGTTTTAATCTTATTTTTCATATGCTTCATTTTTATGCATTATTAGTGTCCCGCTTTGTCATTTTTTAAAAGAAATGTGACGTTGCGAAAACACATTTCGAGTCACACCGAACCAGTACGCCTGTGACTTTAGTGCATTTCAACTTCGTCAGGATTTGGATTTGGGCACATAAATGTGCCCCCATATTAGGAATGTATATTTATTATGAATTGTGCCCTAAAGTATCTACGTCTTGTCAATTTGGGAAAGACCGTGGAATTCGCTAAACGGTCCTTCCGAATCTAGAATTTTTATATTGAGACTTATTTGAGGTCCCCACAATTAAGTATTTGTGGTTTAGTGAGGCTCATATCCATTTTATTAAAGTCTGATCTTAAATGGGCTATGTTTTCTATTTTTTTTTTTGGTTTTGCATCCTAAGTATAACTGTTTCAGATTTATTTTACAAGGCTGTATGCTAGAGTCCATGCCATATTTGTTATTTGGGCCTGGACTTTGGACTGATTCATTAGTATGCACCAAGGTGCAACTGGCCAATTACAGCCCAGTCAATATTATTCGGGTCTGTTCCTACAGACTCGAAAGTCATTTTAACTGGATCTGGCCTTTATTCACACTTTGGCCCACATTATCACTATCTAAAGTAAGTTGACAACAGATTCGCATTTTTATAGACAAATCAGCATTATAAGCAAATATTATTCATGTATTAACAATTAGCTGTTTTCCATTAACGCAGTTTACATTTTTATACTACTGATTTCACTATTTGACCATTAATTAAGAAACCTGATACATGGTTTAAATCAACATCGCTATTCAACTAATAAGACAGAGTCTGATCTCGTTATTTAATTAACAACACTAATCACAGAGTTATCTATCCACTTTGACTGAAAACAACATTTACATTTTTAGCTAAAGCATGTTCAAATTACAATTATATTTCAGATTGCCGTTTACAAAGTTGAATACAAGTTTATAGCTAATCTAGTTTTAGTAATGTTAAAACAGTAACATGATTTAGAACTCAACACTCATGCTTTTTTGAATTAATTGATTCTGATTCGGAACTTAATTAACAAAATAGCTAATTACTAGTATTACATGTCTAATTTCCAGACAGATATAAATCAATAAGCGAATCAACTAGGTTTAACCAGTTTTAGTTTTAGATTTAAGTGTTCATTTTAAGTAACCTATTTAATCTATTTCCTATATCATTATATACTACTACTAGAATTTTAATTATGTTCGTTCAGTCCAGTCCTTATTACAACCCAAATCCTACATGAATTACATAAGATTTACATACTTATAGCTACAAAGAAAAAACAGAAATATAACTTTAAATAAAATTAATCCATAATTTTCATTCCTTCATCGTGTTTCAATTACATCTTCAGGAGATAGCAGTGTACCTGATCAAACGAAAGAAAACAATGACTTCTAAGGGATGAAGAAGAAGAGAAATTAGCAATAGCAGCAACCAAATATCAATAGCAGTAGAGGCAAATATCACATCAGCAGGGACAACTTAAGAATAGAAAACCCAACAAATTCAACCAAGCAAATAGAAGAAACTGGGCGAACCCAATCAAAACCAATGAAGAACAACGAATCTGGAATCCCCAAATACCACTCGAACTACCACCAATAAAACAGTAGAAGTATTAATGTATTTCAGTATATGGAATTTTCTGAACCTCCAAACAAATTCGAACTCTAAAATTCTGAACTCTTAAAATTGGAACCCAGAAATCAAACCCCCTTCTCAGGCTTAAGATAGCCTATTTATAGAGTGAATTTGGGAGGAAATTTTGAATTAGTTATTCATATTTCCCACCCCCTCTTTTTCAATTAAATAAGTTAAGTATAGCATAATTCTAATGGAAATACACTTGAACCCCTGCTAGAAGGTTCTAGGCTATTCCTTATTGTTCTATTGGGCGGATTTGACCTAGTTGCCCTCACTTGCTAAGGTTTATTACACATTTGCCTTTTAACTATGCCTAGTTTACCCTTTATTATTCAAATATTTTCAGTAAAACCAAGCCTCAATATCATTTATACCCTTATTACCTCTATATAATCGACAGAAATACCAATTCACCTTCCCTTTTTACCCCTTATACTCAATAATATTTACCCGACCTATCATTAGGTCTGCCAAGACTTGGGGTAATTGAACATATTTAAAATATAACCCCTGAGATCGCACTTTAAATATTAGCCAATTTCAGACTAATTACCCTTTTCAGATTTAACCACTCTTACAAAGATAGCCACAAATAAACTTTACAAATGAAAGACTCACACCGTGTTGCAATAATAATCTAAAATTTAGCCAATTTCAGACTAAGTACCCTTTTCAGATTTAACCACTCTTACAATGATAGACACAAATAAACTTTACAAATGAAAGACTCACACCGTGTTGCAATAAACTTTACAAATGAAAGACTCAATGTCATTTATACCATTATTACCTCTATATAATCTACAGAAATACCAATTCACCTTCCCTTTTTACCCCTTATACTCAATAATATTTACCCGACCTATCATTAATCCTGCCAACACTTGGGGTAATTGAACATATTTAAAATATAACCCATGAGATCGCACTTTAAATTTTAGCCAATTTGAGACTAAGTACCATTTTCAGATTTAACCACTCTTACAAAGATAGCCACAAATAAACTTTACAAATGAAAGACTCACACCGTGTTGCAATAATAACCACAATAAATATTTTGCACATATAAACTAAATGTAACTAAGTACTCAGAAGTTCAGAAGAAACATACATATAATCATATTGCAAATATAGCCAGTTTATGTAGTCTTGCACAAATAGCCCCAAACACAACTAATTTTAAGATTAATCAGAACTCAGAGAGACAAATTGATAATGGTTTAATTCAAATTTATCAAAATCATAATCGAGGCAGGATCTATTGAACAAGAGCACAAAACAACTAACAACATATGATTTACAGGTAGTTATAATCAAAACTAAAAATACTTAATCGATTTCAGGCATACATGTAATAGACTCAGATTTTTAGCAAGTAAGAACACAAAAGAGCAAAGCACAGTATAGAGATAGGTTATCTTTTAGGGTTTCTTCTTTTCCTTTTTTTTTCTTTTCTTTCTTTATTTTCTTTTTTCTTTCTTCTTTATTTCTTCTTTTCTTTCTTCTTTTCTTGGTTTTCCAGCGTTTTAGAGACTTAGAGTCTCTTTGACGATGGATCTTTCAGGCAGACTTTTGGAAGTTGATTTGAGTGTGAGAGTGGTATTTGAGGACCAAGGATGAGGTTTTTGAAAGGTTTTAGTTTTGGGTGTTCGCCGAAATAGGGTTCCGGCGAGACACTTTTTAATATTCGAAGGGTTTGGCTTTAATTCGAGATATAGGACTAGGATAGGGTGAAAGATCATTTCATAGTGGTTGTGGAGTGTTAAGGTGGAGGATTGATTCATAGTTTGGTGGTCGCCGGCCAGGGTTCCCGGCGATCGGAGTTTCAGGAACTGAGAGACTGGTTGTTTTTTTGGGGTGATGTTAATGGAGATAAGGGTGTTAGAAGAAGGAGAGGGGTGTTCAAGGTGGTGGCATGAGCCGGAGAAGGTGACAGAAGGATGACCATCGGTAGGGTTCCGGTGGTCTTGTGAGAGAAGGGGAGGGAGAAGGATACAGAGGCGGCTAGGGTTTCATTATGAGAGATTGTGTGTATAATGGTCCAAAATGAACGGGGGGGATTGGGAATATATACTAATCTTAGGTCATTGGTTATTAGTCGTTGGATTGGATGAGATGAACGGCCAGGATCAATTTGGCCTCAAAACGGTACCGTTTAATTTAAATGCACTCTTACTCATGTCTGTTGCATTAAGTTATTAGACGGCTTTGATTTAATTGCCAAAACAACGTTTGTTGGTTTAATTGATACACTGGTCTCATCCGTTAGATTAATGAGATAAACGACCCTGATTGTTTCTTCACACGGCGTCGTTTGATTTACAAGGCAACCGCCTTATTTGATCCGTTCGATTCAAATCATCAACGGTCCAGATCTGTTCCCTTGGTATGGGGTCGTTTGGTCTTATATAAGACTGGTCGGTTCAATTAGTTTGGGCCTGGTCTGTATAATTTTGTATATTTGGCCCAATTCCTTGGTATTTTTTTTTATGTATTTACCTATCTTTGTATTTTTTGAATTGTATTTATTTATTTAATTTTCTGTATTTTCCCTTGTATTTTAGACTTATTTTCCTTGTATATTTATATTAATGTGTTTTTCTTTGATTTTCAAATTTTTTGTATTTTTTCCTTGATTTTCCAATTTTCAAGTAATTACCTTATATTTCTTGATATTTTTCAATTAATTTCATTTTGTATTTCATTTCAAATTTCTTTCATTTTATTTTTAATAATTAAAACAAACACTGGTATATTCTATACACTAATCAAACCAATTGCAATCAAAAAAGTCATTTTTGTATTATTTATTTTGGAATTAATTGCTTGGGCAAAAATCACGTGCTCACATGTAGCAAATCGCAATTTAGCTTAGGAGAGTTCCAAATTATCTAAAAACAAGTAAAAACAAAGACCCATGCTCATGCTAGACTCCGGTGTATAGACACTCGTCACCATGCCTATACATCGCACTCGATCATTTAGTAAATAGCATTTATGATACTCTAATCCTATTTCCTCAATCCAAAGTTAGATCAAAGACTTACCTCAAAGGTTTACGGCCAAATCAATCCTTATGCAATGCCTTTCCTTTTGACTTTAGCTCCAATTCAATCGTATCTATACACAGTTGATTTAATATCATCATTAATACTTAACAATCCAACCCAAATGCCTAAATATAATCTTTCCAATATTCTTCCCAAAATTTGCAAACCGACCCCATGCCTGCTGGGTCAACACCCGAAGTTCGAACCTAAATAAATTCACTCATACCTCCACGAGTTCAAATATATAATTTATTTTAAGATTCGACCCCAAATTGGGGTTGAATCGCCCAAAATTCTCAAAAACCTAACTCTACCCAAAAGCCCTAACTTCTACTTTGATTTCATGTTTTTAGGCCTAGAATTTAGTAGTTAGTTGATGAAATAATGAGGAAACGATGTTAAAAGTACTTACCCAAAGATTTATGGAGGAAGGAAAGCTTCAAACTCATCAATGGAGGGTGGAGAAGAAAGGTCCATGTAAAAAATGGCTAAAATCCCGAAGTGGGTTTGCTTTTATGACTTAAAATCATTGGAGGAAAAAGACTCTATGCGAACGCGGAGCCTTATTGCGTTCACGAAGAAGGTTGGTCAGGTGTACTATGCGAACACAATGAGCCTATGCGAACATATAGAGGAAGGCTGGGGGGTCCAGGTTTGTTGTACGTGTTCGCGAAGGGGCTGTACGAACGTGTAGAAAGAATTTCTAGGGGGCCTACTCTGTGCTATGCGGACGCATTGTGCGATCGGGATGAAGAAGTGGATCAGGCCTATGCGAACGCAAAGTAGGATTGCGTTCGCATAGAGCAAAAGCTGGTCTGCAACTACTGAAAATTTCTGATGTGTTTTCAAGTCTAAAATCACCCCGAACCACCTCCAAATCACTCCCGAGCCCTCGGGGATCCCAACCAAACACACACACTAACTCAATAACATCCTACGAACTTATTCGAGTGATTAAATCACAGAAATAACATCAAAGTCAACGAATTAAACCCCAAGATCATCATTTTTCATTTCAAAGTTCATAAACTTCCAACTTTAGACATTTAGGTCCGAAACACGTCAATCGACGTCCAATTTCGACCAAACTTTACAGGAAGCGCTTAAACAATATATAAGACTTGTATCGGGCATCAGAACCAAAATACGAGCCCGATACCATAGTCTTTTAATCAATTTTCATTTCTATTTTCCTTAATAATTTCTAAAAAATAATTTAATAGAAAAATTCTTTTACCAGGGTTCTGGACCTCGGATTTGGACTCCAGGAACATGCCCGAGTCCCATATTTTTCTACAGACTTTTCGGGACCGTCACATCATCGGTCCGGGTCCGTTTATCAAAAATGTTGACCAAAGTCAACAATATTAGTGTTAATATCATAATTCTTTAAATTTTTCACATAATTCAAATATCTTAACATAAAATTTTCCGACTTCACGCCGGACTGTGCACACAATACCAAAAGTGAGGTTTTCAAGGCCTCGAAAGGGCAAAAAAAGGGAGAAATATGGTGATGACCCTTTGGGTCGTCACAAAAAATATCACCAACATCAGCATGCAGCTTACAATTGAGCTTCAAAGGACATACAGTAGGGGAGACATCAAGTCATTCATACTGTTGAAGTAAATCAGATACAAAAATTTTCTGATTGAGGAGAACCCACCAGGAACAATAGAGACCTCAATACCCAAAGAATAATGCAAGGAACCCAAGTCCTTAATCTTAAATTCAGCATCTAGGAAATGTTTTAAAGCTGCAATTTCAATAGTATCATCCCTAGTGATAATGATGTCATCCACATAAACTACTAAAAAAAACTAAATTACCATGAGTGCCCTTGATGAACAATGAATAGTCATTAAAAGAATGAGTATACAACTGTCTTAAAGCTTGTATAAGGCCATAAAAGGACTTCTTCAATTTACAAACAAGAGGGGCAGAAATGGCAGGAACAGAAATAGACAATCCCTGGGCAACTTCATGTAAACCTCCTCATCTAGGTCTCTATGAAGAAAAGAATTGTTCACATCCAACTGAGAAAGAGACCAGTTATGTTTGATAGCTACAGCTATGAGACATTTAACAGTGGACATTTTAACCATAAGAGAAAAAGTTTCTATGAAGTCAATACCTTCAACCTGAGTGTCCCCCTTAATAACAAATCTAGCTTTGTATCTCTCCACACTCCCATCAGCCTTATACTTAATTTTGTAGCCTATGGGTTTCTTACCAGAAGGTAGAGGCACAATATCCCAAGTGTAGTTTGCATCCAAAGCATAAAATTCCTTTCTCATGGCATCTTGCCAAGCTGGAATTGAAACAGCTTGAGAGTAAGTGAAAGGTTCAGTTTCTATAGGAGGCAAAGAAGAGGAACCAGAGAAGGAACGAAGTTGGAAAATATTATCCCTCAAATAAGAAGGAGCATTGTGTTGCGTTGAAGATTTTCTAAGAACTGGAGAAGGAAAAGAGGACTGAACAAGTACATCCTAATGAGAGGAAGGTAAAGGAGACTGAGTAGAAGAGGTAGTACCAGGTTCAGACTCATGTGTAGGTATCGGAGCATGAGGAGAGGAAGGAACAGGAGGAGAGATTGGAACAGAGGAGGGAGTATAATCATGATAAATGGTACATAGAGGAGGAAAAGATGTTGAATGATTACAAGGAATAGAAGTAGCAAAAGGGAAACAAGTCTCATGGAAAATCACATCCCTAAAGTTGAAGCTATTCTTTGTGTTGAGATTGTATAATTTGTAACCCTTTTGGCAAAAGGATAACCCAGAAAGGCACAAGGTATAACCCTAGGTTGTAGTTTATCTCTTTGATAAATGGGAACAATAGTATAAACCAGGCAACCAAAAGTTTTTAAATGACAATAAGAGGGAGGTTTTCCATACATGACCTCATATGGCGACTTATTTTGCAGTATTCTGGATGGTATTCTATTTAGCAAGTATGTGGAAGTCAAAAAGGCAATCTCCCCCAAAGGTGATAGGCAGTTTGGATTGGAATAATAAGGCTCTACGAGCTTCAAGCAGAGTTCTATGTTTCCTTTTCACAATCCCATTTTATTGTGGGGTATGTGAATAGGTAGTTTGGTGAATGATACCAAGTTCACTGAAATAGAGAGAGACTACAGTACTGGTACTTAGTTCAAATGCATTGTCACTTCTAATAGTCTGGACATGTGTGTTGAATTGGGTTTGGACCATGGCCATAAAAGCCTTGATCATGGAGAAGGCATTGCTTTTAGATCCCAATAGATGAGTCTAGGTTGCCCTTGAAAAATCATCAACAATTGTCAGGAAGTATCTAAAACAAGATGAAATGGGAGTGTGATATGGTCCCCATGTATCAACATGGATTAATTGAAAAGGTCTAGTAGTACTAACTGAACTATCGGAGAAGGAAAGTCTAGTTTGTCTAGCCATGGGGGAAACAGAACAGGGAAAAACTATTTGGAAGAAAGAGAGGGAGACAGAACATGTATGTGTATCATATTTGCAAAAGAAATATGTGCCAATCTTTGATGCCAATTCAAATTCATATCATTCATAGCATCATTATTACACAAAGAAGAGCTAAGACTAGAGATATTTGCATGATTGAAATGAGGAACAGATTTGCAAGAGTCTATTACAAGACATATAGAAATAGTGCTACATGTATTAGAAGTTGAAGGAATAGAAGAAGCTGATGGCTGCATCCAAGTGAATTTGAACAGGATATCATCCTCTTTACCAAGATCCAGAGGCATCTTCAAAGAAGGGGCCTGTAACATGTACAACAAACAAGAAGTGGCAATAAATAACACTATGCAATGCAACTGTTTGATCAATTTGTGAATAGAGATCAGATTGTGTTGAAATGAGGGAAAAAATAAGACATTATGAAGAGTAATGGATGGAGTTAAAGCAAAAGAACCAGTGGAAGTCACTTTCACTTTATATCCACTAGGAAGAGTTACAAGGTAAGGAATGGTTAAAGGTGCAATGTTAAAAAGTAATTCTTTGTTAGACGCCATGTGATCAGAAGCACCTGAATCTACTATCTAGGTGACAGAGTGGATTTCAGTTAATAAGAAAAGTTTAGAAATAGAAATTGGACTTTCAGTTAATAAGGTACCAGCAAAATTAGCAGAGCACATGAGATTGGCTTGAGAGTTGGAAGCATCCCCCAAATGAGACTGCTGTAAAAGGTTGATCAATTGATCATATTGCTGCTTTCTCAGACTTGGGATTATGGATCCCTGACCAACAAGATTAGAATCAACAGCAGCGGAATTCTCTCCCTCATTCAAAGACCCAACAGATTGAGGAACATTGCCCTCAGAGTTATTGTAAACTGCAGTAGATACATGAGTTGTAGTCTTTCTACCTTTGTTAAACTTTGGACTTTGGGGATACCCATGCAGTTTAAAGCATTTGTCAATCAAATGACCAAACTTCTTTCAGTACTTGCAGAATAAATGAGCAGCTATGTTCTGATCAAAATTGACTTTTAGTGCATATGGTTTAGTATGAGTGGGATTAAGGGTATTAGTGGGATTAAAGCTAGAACCAAAAGTAGGCCTATTTTGTGCATTAACATTGAATGATATGGAGTTAGGATTGAACTGAGAGTTTGACTGAACTTGCCTTTTTCCATCATTAAGAAGAATATTATAAGCATTGTCGAGGCTGGGAGGAGGTTTCATCTTAAGAAGGTTACTCCTTACCCCCACATATGTATCATTCAACCCCATGAGAAACTAAAATAGCTTATTCTCCTCATCCTCTTGCAAAATACCAGGTGCAGCACAAACACACCTTTGACCATGGTTAGTGCATATGACTCCCAATTTATTCCATAGCCTCTTCAATCTATTGAAATATGAGGCTATATCTAAAGCACCTTGGGAAGTGAAAGCAAGTTCTCTTTTTAATTCAAATATTTTGGTCCTATTTGTAGTTCCATACCTAGTTTGTAACTGAACCCAAATACTATGAGGTGTTTCAGAATATTGAACACTTTCAGCTATCTCAGGGGATAAGGAGGCTGTCAACCATGAAATTACCATATTATTGCACCTATCTCATAGATTACGTTCATCCCCATCAGTAGTAGGTCTGGGACAGGTACCATTAACAAAGGCTATTTTATTTTTAGCAGACAAAGCAACTATATTTTTTCTATTCCAACCCCCAAACGCAGTACCCGAAAATGGAGTAGGAACTAAAGAAATTCCAGGAATATCAGATGAATGTACAAATAACGGATCTGAAGGATCGGGGGAAAAGGGACAGTGCTTGCATCATTAGTAGTAGAACCCATGTCTATCAGAAAACAAGTAGGATCGCAAAAGGAAAATTACATGCAATAGTCTCTAAAGCAAAGCTAAGAACGAATTTACCCAGCTTCTTCGCTACCGGAAAAGAACGGCCATCAAACAATAGCTAACCCTAGCTTCAATTGACGAATCCCAACTTCAATTGCTAAGCAGCTCGAACTCTTCAACCTTTAACTAAAAATGCCGGAAATAACCCTAGCGTTGATCTCAAACTCTAAATCGATGAATGATCGTTCCTTTGAAGAATAAACACCTCCGATTTTCAAACTGCCAGAGATCAAAAACTCAACCAAAGACGACTGGGGTAAAATTGGACGAATCAGAAGTTCAAGGCGCACTAGAATCAGTGCTCTGATACCATGAAAACATTGCAAATTGACTGAGAATTGTGAGATTTGGTTTTAGGGCTCAGAGAGAAAACGAGTATTCCATTATCTGTGTTAGAACCAAAATTGAAATCATCGCCTTACAAAATGTGTTATCCCAGTATTTGTATCTGGGCTTTCATTCTTTTACAAAAATAGCCTATCTATAGAACATTACTCAAATAGCCAACTATACAAATTAAATAAAGGCTACTCAATACTATTGTTTATGCTTAGGTATCGAACTTAAAAATTTACTTCAATCCGAACTTATTTGGATTGGATTTCGATTGTCATTTATTCAATCCAAAGCCAAAAATTCAAACCAAAATTTTCATAGAGAAAAAGACCCTCAATAACCCCTTAAAGTTTTAATAGCCCATATTTGTCCCCATTGACGCGAAATATCCCTCTTGCCCAAATATATTATATCTAATAACCTGAAATGTCAATTTTATATTTTTTGTATAGTGGTACTCTATTTTGTATATTTTTTGTATAATGATAATCTATCTAGTATATATTTTGTATATAATGATAGCTATTGTATATAAATTGTATGTAGATAGTCTATTTAGTTATTATATAATGAGAGTCTATAGTGACAGAATACTTTGGATATATTTTGTATAGTGACACTCTATTTAGTATATTTTTTGTATAGTGACAGTCTATTTTTTTTATAGTAACACTCTACTTTATATATATTTTGTATAGTGATAGTATATTTAATATATTTTTTGTACAATAACAGTCTATTTTGTATAGTGACAGTCTATTATATATAAATTGTATAGTGATGGTTTATTTAATATATATTTTAAGTTTTATGTGAGAAAGAATAACCATAAAACTTCTACAATTCAAAAAGTGCATACTTAATATATATTTTATAAGAAGTACATATTCGGTGAGTTTACATTAATTATAGACTTATTATTCAGTATAACTAGTCAGTATACACTGAATTATACAGTGTCACCATCCATTATGGTTGTTGCTGTGAAGAAGGAGAAACAATGTGAATTAAACAGAAGAATTGAGTTAAAGATTCTAGAATCTGTGAAAAAATATATAAATTGAACCAGGAGAATTTTGTAAGGCAAGATGAAATTTTGTATAAAATAATAATGAAAGCGGCGGAATAAAGAAAGTTTTGGAGTTTTGGCATGAAAACAAGGGCTGATAGTTTGAACTATTGAGTTTTATTACAATTTTATTTTGGGTGAATGGTTTGTTTCCCAGAAAGAAGAAGATACGAAATCAAAGATTGGTAAAGTTGTCGTGAACGAGATAAATTGGAAGAAGAGGAAAGAATTCAAGAAAATTTTGGACTTCGGCGACTAGGGAGGGCAGGGCGGCACAGATACGCTGGTTAACATAATTTATTTGTTTTTGGCTATAAATTATAATGTGTAATTGTGGGCTAGGTGACTGTTTATAATTTTTGTCGAGTGGCTCATTTTCATATGCAATTCGAACTGCCCAAACGCCCACACCTAAAATAAAGAACCAAAATTTTCACATCAATGATTTTCACAGATGATATTGAGAACAAATAAGAAAAAGAGATAATTTTGTTACAAGTAAAAACTATAAAATAATTTTAGTTAAAGTTCAGGCTTCAACTTGCCTCTTTTATTTTTCTTTCTTAAATTATATTTATATATTATATTTTATTTTCAACAATCTAATATATGAACTCCTTAATGAAATCCTCATTAGACTATAAGCGATTCGTTGCAAATTGTTTTGCTAGTGTTGGCGCTCTCTAATCTCCTGATTAATTACTTCGTCATTACCTCTATCATTCATCCATCAAAATAAGGATAAAACTATTCTTTCCTTTACTCTCCGTTTACGTGATCGAAAAAATTATAAATCTTCCACACATTTACAATTTGTTGGAATTTTTATGTAATTTTACTCTTTTTCGTGATTTACATTTTTTAAAATATTTATTCTAATTATATTAATTTATAAAATACTAAAAGTTAAATATTTATCAACTTACACCTTGCCCCGTGTCAAACAAAATGTATCGCGCATGCACCTTTAAAATTACCAGTATAAATCTATATAAATACCATATAAACCTATATGTCAAATTCAACTTATATAGTAACAAAACCATACTACCAGTGTTCAACCAAAATATAATAACTCAATCAAACTTAGAATATAAGATAAGAAATAGGGTTACTGATAGTCAAGAGACCAAAAAGTATAATAGGCTTTCGATAATAAGAATAAACAGCAAAGAAAATTGTATTTCAATATGATGTCAGTAGTCAATCGTGTCCTTACAAATGATGAGACTTTCTCCTTTTATAGCTAATTCTATGTAAAGGAATGATACCTAAGCTTTAATGAGATAATTATGAGTAATAAATGTCATTAAATAAGCAGTTACACAATCATTCCTATTAAATACCTTTTTTCTAATGTATCAGGTACTTTAATACTTGAATTTGGACTCTTTTTTGTCTTCAGATCATGTTTTAAATGCTTTTTAATCCGTTGACCTTAAATGTCTTGAATTGATACGAGGTACGTGTTTGAACTGCTTTCTGTATCTTTTGTCATTAGAATTGCATCCTGCTTCGCTCTAAATAGGTACATGACTCGTATCGGAATTACACCTCGTACCTAATCCTTCTTCTCGCGTCTTTCATTTAATTATTATTCGTTGACACTTTGACTGATCCACGCGTCATGCCATGTCATAAAAACTTTTTCCCAATACAGATAGTCCCCCCACTTTCCTTTTATTTCTCAATTAAATAATCAGGAAGTGGAAGTGGTATTTTTGTCGTAATCAATGCTGACACCTCAATTGTCTTGCTATTTTAATGCTTCTTACATGTGTCATCTTCTGATTTAGCTCCGTAACTCTACTTTCTTCTTTCTAGGCTTCTTCAACCTTTCTTTTCACGAAGTAACAGTTCTCTTTAATACAGTCTTTTCATCATTATACCTATTAGTTCGTCAGTTGCTTCCATATACCCTTTCGATTCTTTCTTCCTCAATTATCTTCTTCATCAAGTGATTTCTTGCTTCCTTTTACTTTTCCTCTATAAAAATTCATCCAACAATGACATCTTCAAACCTCAACCTTAAAAAAGTTCCAATTCTTGACCAATTCCCCAATGCACCTACTCCGATTAGGCACAATAGAGACAAAGGGGGAAGGCTTCAAAATTTAAGATCAACACGCGGAGGTTCAACCGGTTATGCTTCTCCCTCTCTGAATCTGAGCGTCAAAGGTTCTTCCTCCAAAACCCCTTTTTCTAAAGGTATAGAGATTTCTGACCCTTCTCAAGAACCCTTAGTTGAAGATATTGTGCCAAATGATTTGTCTTTTGGGGGTGATAGAACGTCTCTTCAGAAACAAGTTGAAAAACTGGAAAACATTGATGCTTACCCTTCTCTTATAACCGAGCTTTCAATCCCAACTATCAGGAAAGATTGTAATTGGAAAGAAAATCTTCGCCTATCAATTCCTGCTATAAATCAGAGGATTTCTTCTTATAGAAATGTGTACTCTTTTGTTTATACATATCCCTTTACTTGGAGATTAAAGCCTGTCATAGAGCTAGTTATCCTTGAATTATGTCGTTTCTTCAACATTTGCTTAGGTCAAGTTGGTTCTTTAGTATGGAGGGCAGTGGCTTGTTTGAGATTTTTATCTACAAAAGCCAAAATCGACTTTACTTTTGCTCATCTTATTCATTTATACCATCCCAACCTGATGCGTCATGGGTTCTTCACCTTAACTGCGAGGAGTAAGAAAGTTTCGGTAAACCTTGATGATTTCAATGACCGTGGATGGTATCTTCGTTACATTGTTGTTCGCACAATGGATTTGTTAGGTGAAATAAACATTCCCTTCACTGAGAAGTGTAACTTTGCACGTAAGCTTCTATTTACTTTTTCATGTCTATTTTTAGGGATTTTGATTTTCTCTTTAATCTCCTCCCTTGTTGGTTTTTTGTAGCAACCATGGGAGATGTGGAGCCTATTCCCAACTTTCGTGGTTGGGGAGATTCAATTTTGAAAGCTGCTCCCAGAGAGGAAAGAACTTGGAAATCTATTTTATCTCTTCATGATTGGAAAGTGAAAACACATGGTATGTATGTTTTTATTTTAAATACATACGGTAAAGCCATTTTTTTTATAAAATTGAATTCATTTCCCCCTTTTTTTTATATCAGGGTTTGGCATGAGAGGGATGGTGCCGGAGGTAGCTTTATCTATACGCACTTTTGCTGTAACGACCTGACCGGTCGTTTTAGAAAATTACGCCCCAATCCCTAATTTAACTGTTCCCCTAAGTTCATTTCTACTATTGAGGGTTGCCGGGAGAGTCGGTTCTGAAAATTTGAGCATTTTGGGACACTTAGTCCCTAAATAAGAGCTTTGAAGCTAGAAAATGGCCTGTAGCCGGAACAGTGTTAAGACGATCTCGGAACGGAAATCCGATGGTTCCATTAGCTCCGTTAGGTGATTTCGGGGTCGGGAGCGCGTTCGGAATGTATTTTGGAGGTCCGTAGCTCAATTAGGCTTGAAATGCCGAAGGTTGAAATTTTGGCGAATCCGAACGATAGGTGAGATTTTGATCCGGGGGTCGGAATGGAATTCCGACAATTTATGTAGCTTCGTTATATGATTTTGGATATGTCCGCAAATTTTCAGGTCATTCGGAAGTCGTTTGGTCGGGTTTTAGATCGAATGTGTAATTCAGAGAGTTTTAAGAAATTTAGGCTTGAATTCGATGCGAATTATGGGTTTTGATGTTGTTAGACGTGTTTTGAGGATTGGAACAAGTTCGAATAAGGTATTAGGATGTGTTGGTGTGTTTGGATGAGGTCCCGGGGGCCTCGGGGTGGTTTCGGATGGTTAAACGGGAGAAAATCATGGAAATTGCAGATTTAGGAATTCTGCCTCTGTTGTTTTCGCCCCTGCGGAAATGGAACCGCAGAGGCGAGTCCGCTGAAGCGGAAAATAGAGCGTGGAAGCGGACTGGAGCGCAAGGGCGGTCCTTGTCCGCATGAGCGGCATCGCAGGTGCGAGGATGGGGACCGCAAAAGCAGTCAGGAGACGAGTTGGGGAATTTCGCAGAAGCGGACAAGCCTCAGCTTAGGCGAGTCCGCAGAAGCGGACTTCTGTTCGTAGGAGCGGAGAGTTCCGCAAGAGCGGACCTTTGTCCGCAGGAGCGGCCTCGCGGAAGCGGCTTTAGGCTCGCAGAAGCGGAATGGGCCAGCCAGGCCTGGGCTTCGCAGAAGCGACAAAATGTCGCGGAAGCGGATCCGCAGAAGCGGAATTTCGTCCGCAGAAGCGGAAATCGCAGAGAGTTAATTATATCGGAAGTTAGAAATTTCAGAAACATTTCCAAACTTTGAGGGCTCGGCTTAAGGGGCGATTTGGGCGATTTTGAAGGGAGATTCAAGGGGTTTCTTCGGTAATCAACTATGGACTCAAATTATGATTATTGTTGACAATATTATGCAATTATCTCATGAAAATGGAGGAATTTGGGGTGTTTTATGGGGTTTTCACCCTAGGCTTGAACTTTAGAAGATCAAGGTTTTGAGTGGGCAAATGGAGTCCGAATTTGATAAACTTTATATGCTTAGACTCGTATTGAGACAAGGGTTCTGAAAATATAACTTTCGTGATTTTTTCGATAAGCGTACCGAAAGTCAGGTTTTGGCAACTTGTGGGTTTTGGTGTATTTTGAGTTATTTTTGATTGGGTAATGCCCAATTAGCCTATTTTGATGTGATTCTATTGATTTTTGTCAGATTCTACACTTGTGGAGGCCGACATTCACGGCAAGAGAGTTGTTTCATAGCGGTTTTGTACCGGAGTCGAGGTAAGTGGCTTGTCTAACCTCGTGTGGGGGACTTTCACCCCTAAGATATTATTGTTATACTTTAAATACCTTGTACGCGAGGTGACGGGCGTGTACATATGCTGGTCATCGGCGAAGTTATCGTTAAGCATATTATACTTCTCTCTGTGTATTCTCGAAATGTGGACTACGGGTTCGATTCCCGAGATCCCGAGATTATTGAAATATGGACTACGGGTTCGATTCCCGAGATCCCGAGATTATTGAAATGTGGACTACGGGTTCGATTCCCGAGATCCTGAGATTATTGAAATGTGGACTACGGGTTCGATTCTCGAGATCCTAAGATTATTGAAATGAGGACTACGGGTTCGATTCCCGAGATCCTGACTTATTGGTAGGGACTGCGGGTTCGATTCCCGGAGATCCTGAGTTATTGAGATATTATTGAGACATGGGCTGCGGGTTCGATTCCCGGAGATCCCGGGGTACTGAGAATGGGACTGTGGGTTCAATTCCCACAGATCCTGGATTTGTTTATTTGAGTTGGTTATTTGTTGTTAGCTTAATTGTAGACATTTGCAGTAATCATCATAATGTCGTTATTTCGGAAATTATTATCATTTAAACTGTTTATTTTGTTATCATCATTATATTATTGTTTTCTCAGTAGGGCCCTGACCTACCTCATCACTACTCCATCGAGGTTAGGCTTGGCACTTACTGAGTACCGCCGTGGTGTACTCATGCTACTCTTCTGCACACTTTTGTTGTGCAGATCCAGGTACATCGGAGCAGGCTCGTACTAGGTGATTCCGCAGCTTTCTGGGAGACTTCGAGGTATGATCTACTACGTCCGCGGATCCGGAGGCTTCCCTTCTATTCTAGTATTACTAGTTGACATTTTTCTTTATTTCGTTGTTAGATACTCTTTACACATAGAGCCACAGTTGTATTTCCCTTTTAGTCTGTGTTACCGTGGGGTCCCGGATCTTGGTAGTGTTTTATTCATTGTGTGACAGATGAATGTGCCAAGCGGCACGGATTACATATCTTTTATGTTATTTTTCCGCTGTTCCTTATTTAAGTATTTATAGCTTATATATTCCGCAACGTGTTAGGCTTACCTAGTCGTGGGGACTGGGTGCCATCACGACATGTTCACAATTGGTGAACTAGGGTCGTGACAAGTTGGTATCAGAGCTCTAGGTTCATAGGAGTCACGGGACACGGACCGGTTACTTAGAGTCTCGTTGATCGATACGGAGACGTCTGTATTTATCTACGAGGGGCTATGTAACTGTTTAGGAAACTCTTCATTTCTTTTGGATTCCTTGTCGTGCGACATTTTTGACATCAAAAATCTAAACTACCGCTTTCTATTCTCTCACAGATGGTGAGGACACGATCTACTCGCGATGATCAGGTACCCGCGCCCCCTGTTGCCGCCGTCAGAGGCCGGGGCCGAGGTAGAGGACGAGGACGCGCCCGAGGTGCAGCCACAGCACCCGCGCGCGCTGCCGCTGAGGTGCCACCGGTAGACCAGGTTGGAGCGCAAGCACCTGGTACACCGACTACAGCTGCTACTACTTCAGCACTACAGGAGACCCTGGCCCAGTTCATGAGTATGTATACCACTTTAGCTCAGGCAGGATCGCTTCCTCTCGTCGCAGCTACATCTCAGGCCGGGGGAGGGGCCCAAACTCCTGCAGCCGTTACACCGGAGCAGCGTGTGCCAGTGGGACAGGTTCCAGATGTTTTGGTTATGCCTTCTACCGCCCCAGCACAACCAGGAGGTGGACCAGCTGCCTCTGAGGACGAGCAGCGTAGATTGGAGAGGTTCAAGAAATATGACCCTCCAGTGTTTAGTGGTTTGGCTTCGGATGATGCATTGGGTTTTCTAGAGGAGTGTCATCGTATTCTTCGTACTATGGGGATTGTGGAGACTAGCGGGGTTTCCTTCATTGCTTTTCGGCTTCGTGGGGCCGCTTATGATTGGTGGCACACGTATGAGTTGGATAGTCTGGAGGAGTGTCTGCTTCATTGACTTGGACGTAGTTTTCGGATCTGTTTTTGAGGGTTTGTTCCCCGCAGCCTTAGGGATTCTTGGCGCTCCGAGTTTGAGCGATTGCGACGAGGCTCCATGTCGGCATCGGAGTATGCTATCGGCTTCACCCGTCTAGCCGAGCATGCACCGGCTTTGGTAGCCGCGGTTCGGGAGAGAGTGCGGAGATTTATCGAGGGCCTTGTTCCGCCTATCCGATCCGGCATGGCCGGAGAGCTTGAGATAGATATATCTTATCAGCAGGCGGTTAGCATTGCCAAGAGGATCGAGAGTATGCTCCCTAGAGAGCGGAGAGAGAGAGGCCAAGAGGTCTCGTGAGTCGGGCCATTTCTCCGGTGCCCGCACTTCATCAGCCGGTCGTTTTGGCAGGGGTTATTCCGGTCGACCGGTTCACTCGGCATTGCCCGCAGCCGGTAGTACTCCAGGTCTTCCAGCACCTCAGGGAGCCTTATTATGCTCCCCCAGCTTCCAGTGCACCTCCTGCGCGGGGTCCTTCTAGGGGTCACACTAGTGGGGGTGAGGCCGGTCAGTCAAAGCCACCGCGTCCTCCCAGAGCTTGTTTTGAGTGCGAGGATACTCGTCATCTGGTTAGGGAGTGCCCCGGGCGCGGGACGGGTGTGCCTTCACAGACTTCACAGCCTCAGCATGCTCTACAGGGTTAGCAGGCCACCGTTCCAACTCAAGCTGCCACCCCACCTGCCCAGCCAGCCAGGGGTGGGGATCAGGGTTCCAGAGGCCGCCCTCGAGAGGGGGAACAAGCCAGATTCTATGTTATTCCTGATCGTGCTGCGGCTGTTGCATCTGACTCTGTTATCACAGGTATTATTCTGATTAGTCACAGGGAGGCATCGGTTCTATTTGACCCTGGTTCCACTTTTTCATATGTGTCTTCTTACTTTGCTTCTCATCTGGGTGTGCCTCGGGATTCTTTGAGTGCCCCCATTTATGTTTCCACTCCGGTGGGTGATTCTTTGGTCGTGGACCGTGTATATCGGTCGTGTTTGGTTACCATTTGTGATTTTGAGACCAGAGCGGATCTATTGTTGCTCGGGATGGTCGATTTTGATATTATTCTGGGCATGGACTGGTTGTCGCCCCATTATGCTATTCTTGATTGTCACGCCAAGACCGTGACGCTGGCTATGCCAGGTATTCCACGTATTGAGTGGAGTGGTACTCTAGATCACACCTCTAGCCATGTTATTTCTTTTCTTAGAGCTCAGCATATGGTTGAGAAGGGGTGTGCTGCTTATCTAGCCTATGTGCGGGACGTCAGTATTGACACTCCCTCTATTGATTCTGTTCATGTGGTACGTGACTTTGCTGATGTATTTCCAGCTGATCTTCCGGGCATGCCGCCCGACAAAGATATTGACTTTGCTATTGACTTGTTGCCGGGCACTCAGCCCATTTCTATTCCACCGTACCGTATGGCTCCTCCTGAGTTGAAGGAGTTGAAGGATCAATTACAGGAGTTATTGGGCAAGGGTTTTATTCGACCCAGTGTTTCGCCTTGGGGTGCTCCTGTGTTGTTTGTGAAGAAAAAGGACGGTTCTATGCGTATGTGTATTGACTATCGTTAGTTGAACAAGGTTACGATGAAGAACCGGTATCTTTTGCCTCGCATTGATGATTTGTTTGACCAACTATAGGGTGCACAAGTGTTTTCTAAGATTGATTTGTGCTCTGGGTATCATCAGCTGAAGATTTGGGAACCAGATATCCCGAAGACTGTCTTTAGGACTCGGTATAGGTCTCTACGAGTTCCTCGTGATGTTTTTTGGGCTGACTAACGCCACAGCAGCCTTTATGCATTTGATGCACAGTGTGTTCCGGCCATATCTGGACTCATTCGTAATTGTTTTCATTGATGATATTCTAGTATATTCCCGGAGTCGGGAAGAGCACGAGCAGCATTTGAGGATAGTGCTTCAGATTCTGAGGGAGAAGCAGCTTTATGCCAAGTTCTCTAAATGTGAATTTTTGTTGAGTTCAGTGGCATTTTTGGGCCACGTGGTATCGAGTGATGGTATTCAAGTAGATCCGAGGAAGGTGGAGGCCGTGCAGAGTTGGCCCAGACCCTCCTCCGCTACTGAGATTCGCATTTTCCTTGGTTTGGCGGGCTATTACCGTCGGTTTGTAGAGGGGTTCTCTTCGATTGCAGCACCTATGACTAGATTGACCCAAAAGGGTGCCCCTTTTCAGTGGACGGACGAGTGTGAGGCGAGCTTTCAGAAGCTCAAGACAGCGTTGACTTCGGCCCCTATATTGATGTTGCCTACAGGTTCGGGGTCCTATACTGTATATTGTGATGCCTCACGAGTTGGACTCGGTGCGGTATTGATGCAGGATGGTAGGGTGATTGCCTACGCGTCGAGACAGCTGAAGGTGCATGAGAAGAATTACCCTGTTCATGATTTGGAGCTAGTTGCCATTGTTCACGCCTTGAAAATTTGGCGTCATTATTTATATGGGGTTCCTTGTGAGATCTACACTGATCACCAGAGCTTGCAGCACTTGCTTAAGCAGAAGGACCTGAATATGCGTCAGAGGAGATGGTTGGAACTACTGAAGGACTATGATATTACTATTCTCTATCATCCGGCAAGGCTAATGTGGTTGCTGATGCCTTGAGTCGTCGGGCAGAGAGTTTGGGGAGTTTAGCATATCTACCAGCTTCGGAGAGGCCTATGGTGATGGATGTTCAGGCTTTGGCCAGGCAGTTTATTAGACTGGATCTTTCGGAGCCCAGCCGGGTTCTAGCTTGTGTGGTTTCTCGGTCTTCTCTATTTGACCGCATCAGGGGAGCGTCAGTTCGACGACCCTCATTTGCTTGTCCTTCAGGATAGAGTTCGGCGTGGTGATGCTCGAGATGTTACCATCGGGGATGATGGAGTCATGAGGATGTAGGGGCGTATCTGTGTGCCCAATGTAGATGATCTTTGAGAGCTGATTCTAGCAGAGGCCCATAGTTCGCGGAATTCCATCCATCCGGGTGCCGCGAAGATGTATCAGGATTTGAAACAGCATTACTGGTGGAGGGTGATGAAGAGGGATATAGTTGATTATGTTTCTAGATGCCTCAACTGCCAGCAAGTGAAGTATGAGCATCAGCGTCCGGGTGGATTGATGCAGCGGATTGAGATTCCAGAGTGGAAATGGGAGCGCATCACCATGGACTTTGTATCTGGGCTTCCACGGATTGTTAGGAAGTTTGATTCCATTTGGGTTATTGTGGATCGGCTGACCAAGTCCGCCCATTTTATACCGGTGAGCACTACTTATTCATCGGAGCGATTGGCGGAGATCTATATCAAGGAGATAGTTCGGCTGCATGGTATTCCAGTTTCCATCATTTCAGATAGAGGCATTCAGTTCACTTCACGGTTCTTGAGAGCTGTACAGCAGGAGTTAGGTACTCGGGTGGAGTCGAGCACAGCGTTTCATCCCCAGACTGATGGGCAGTCCGAGCGCACTATTCACATTTTGGAGGATATGCTCCGTGCGTGCGTGATTGAGTTTGGAGGTTCATGGGATCACTTCTGCCACTGGCGGAGTTTGCTTATAACAACAGCTACCAGTCTAGTATTCGGATGGCACCGTACGAGGCCCTATATGGTAGGAGGTGTAGGTCTCCCGTGGGTTGGTTTGAGTCGGGCGAGGCCAGGTTGCTAGGTACCGATATGGTTCAGGATGCTATGGACAAGGTCAAGGTGATTCAGGGACAGACTTCGTGCAGCCCAGCCTAGACAGAAGAGTTATGCGGACAAGAAGGTTCGCGATGTGGCTTTTATGGTTGGCGAGCGGGTTCTACTCGAGTCTCGCCCATGAAGGGTGTTATGAGGTTGGGGAAGAAAGGAAAGCTGAGTCCTAGGTTTATTGGCCCTTTTGAGATTTTGAGGCGTGTTGGGGAGGTTGCTTATGAGTTGGCCTTACCTCCCGGCCTAGCCGGAGTTCATCCCGTATTTCATGTCTCCATGCTCCGGAGATACCTTGGCGACCTGTCGCATGTGTTGGATTTCACTTCTGTTCAGCTAGACAAGGATATGTCTTATGTTGAGGAGCCAGTAGCCATTCTAGACAGGCAAGTCAAGAAACTAAGGTCAAAGAACATCGCTTCAGTAAAGGTTCAGTGGCGGGGTCAGCCGGTCGAGGAGGCGACTTGGGAGACCGAGCGAGATATGCGCAGCTAGTACCCTCATCTCTTCACCACTCCAAGTATGTTTTCTATGCTCGTTCGAGGACGAACAAATCTTTTAAGTGTGGGAAGATGTAACGACCCGGCCGGTCGTTTTAGAAAATTACGCCCCAATCCCTAATTTAACTGTTCCCCTAAGTTCATTTCTACTATTGTGGGTTGCCGGGAGAGTCGGTTCTGAAAATTTGAGCATTTTGGGGCACTTAGTCCCTAAATAAGAGCTTTGAAGCTAGAAAATGGCCCGTAGCCGGAACAGTGTTAAGACGATCTCGGAACGGAAATCCGATGGTTCCATTAGCTCCGTTAGGTGATTTCGGGGTTGGGAGCGCGTTCGGAATGTATTTTGGAGGTCCGTAGCTCAATTAGGCTTGAAATGCCGAAGGTTGAAATTTTGGCGAATCCGAACGATAGGTGAGATTTTGATCCGGGGTTGGAATGGAATTCCAACAATTTTTGTAGCTTCGTTATGTGATTTTGGATATGTCCGCAAATTTTCAGGTCATTCGGAAGTCGTTTGGTCGGGTTTTAGATCGAATGTGTAATTCAGAGAGTTTTAAGAAATTAAGGCTTGAATTCGATGTGAATTATGGGTTTTGATGTTGTTAGACGTGTTTTGAGGATTGGAACAAGTTCGAATAAGGTATTAGGATGTGTTGTTGTGTTTGGATAAGATCCCGGGGGCCTCGGGGTGGTTTCGGATGGTTAAACTGGAGAAAATCATGGAAATTGTAGGTTAGGGAATTCTGCCTCTGTTGTTTTCGCCCCTGCGGAAATGGAACCGCAGAGGCGAGTCCGCTGAAGCGGAAATTGGAGCGCGGAAGCGGACTGGAGCGCAGGGGCGGTCCTTGTCCGCATGAGCGGCATCGCAAGTGCGAGGATGGGGACCGCAGAAGCGGTCAGGAGACGAGTTGGGGAATTTCGCAGAAGCGGACAAGCCTCCGCTTAGGCGAGTCCGCAGAAGCGGACTTCTGTTCGTAGGAGCGGAGAGTTCCGCAGGAGCGGACCTTTGTCCGCAGGAGCGGCCTCGCGGAAGCGGCTTTAGGCCCGCAGAAGCGGAATGGGCCAGCCAGGCCTGGGCTTCGCAGAAGCGACAAAATGTCGCGGAAGCGGATCCGCGGAAGCGGAATTTCGTCCGCAGAAGCGGAAATCGCAGAGAGTTAATTATATCAGAAGTTAGAAATTTCAGAAACATTTCCAAACTTTGAGGGCTCGGCTTAAGGGGCGATTTGGGCGATTTTGAAGGGAGATTCAAGGGGTTTCTTCAGGTAATCAACTATGGACTCAAATTATGATTAATGTTGACAATATTATGCAATTATCTCATGAAAATGGAGGAATTTGGGGTGTTTTATGGGGGTTTTCACCCTAGGCTTGAACTTTAGAAGATCAATGTTTTGAGTGGGCAAATGGTGTCCGAATTTGATAAACTTTATATGCTTAGACTCGTATTGAGACAAGGGTTCCGAAAATATAACTTTCGTGATTTTTTCGATAAGCGTACCAAAAGTCGGGTTTTGGCAACTTGTGGGTTTTGGTGTATTTTGAGTTATTTTTGATTGGGTAATGCCCAATTAGCCTATTTTGATGTGATTCTATTGATTTTTATCAGATTCTACACTTGTGGAGGCCGACATTCACGGCAAGAGAGTTGTTTCATAGCGGTTTTGTATCGGAGTCGAGGTAAGTGGCTTGTCTAACCTCGTGTGGGGGACTTTCACCCCTAAGATATTATTGTTATACTTTAAATGCCTTGTACGCGAGGTGACGGGCGTGTACATGCGCTGGTTGTTGAACACATACTTTACTCAAAATGTTCAATGAGTGATATTCTTGTTCTTAGTTGTTAAATTCGATATTCCTACCCGGTAGTAGTTAGAAAAGCATGATTAGATAGAGTTAAACTGTCTAGTTGCCTAATTGTCTCACTTGAGTTTTCTCGGTAATCGCTGGCGCTGTTCATCGGCGAAGTTATCGTTAAGCATATTATACTTCTCTCTGTGTATTCCTTTACTTGCTGTGGTTATGGACTACGGGTTCGATTCCCGAGATCCCGAGATTATTGAAATATGGACTACGGGTTCGATTCCCGAGATCCTGAGATTATCGAAATGTGGACTACGGGTTCGATTCCCGAGATCCCGAGATTATTGAAATATGGACTACGGGTTCGATTCCCGAGATCCTGAGATTATTGAAATGTGGACTACGGGTTCGATTCCCGAGATCCTGAGATTATTGAAATGTGGACTACGGGTTCGATTCCCGAGATCCTGAGATTATTGAAATGAGGACTACGGGTTCGATTCCCGAGATCCTGACTTATTGGTAGGGACTGCGGGTTCGATTCCCGGAGATCCTGAGTTATTGAGATATTATTGAGACATGGGCTACGGGTTCGATTCCCGGAGACCCAGAGGTACTGAGAATGGGATTGTGGGTTCAATTCCCACAGATCTTGGATTTGTTTATTTGAGTTGGTTATTTGTTGTTAGCTTAATTGTAGACAGTTGCAGTAATCATCATAATGTCGTTATTTCGGAAATTATTATCATTTAAACTGTTTATTTTGTTATCATCATTATATTATTGTTTTCTCAGTAGGGCCCTGACCTACCTCGTCACTACTCCATCGAGGTTAGGCTTGGCACTTACCGAGTACCGCCGTGGTGTACTCATGCTACTCTTCTGCACACTTTTGTTGTGCAGATCCAGGTACATCAGAGCAGGCTCGTACTAGGTGATTCCGCAGCTTTCTGGGAGACTTCGAGGTATGATCCGCTACGTCCGCGGATCCGGAGGCTTCCCTTCTATTCTAGTATTACTAGTTGACATTTTTCTTCATTTCGTTGTTAGATACTCTTTACACATAGAGCCACAGTTGTATTTCCCTTTTAGTCTGTGTTACTGTGGGGTTCCGGATCTTGGTAGTGTTTTATTCATTGTGTGACGGATGTATGTGCCAAGCGGCACGGATTACATATCTTTTTTGTATTTTTTCCGCTGTTCCTTATTTAAGTATTTATAACTTATATATTCCGCAACGTGTTAGGCTTACCTAGTCGTAGGGACTGGGTGCCATCACGACATGTTCACAATTGGTGAACTAGGGTCGTGACAGTTGCCAACACTTCTCTTGATTTGGACAAGACTAAAGCTTTGATAGTAGCAAAGAGAAAAGCATTGACAGTTGATGCTGATAATGAGGAAGAAAGTTGATGCTGATAATGAGGAAGAAGGTGGTACCTCGCCGATATCTAGGCCAAGAGCAAGGAGACGTGTTACTGTGGAGAGTAAGATTGAAGATACTTCTACTCGTGCCTCCCCTACCAAGCCTGTTCTGATTGATGAAGATTTTGCACCAGGAAACCTCAGTGAATCTGTTCACTATCTCTCTGATAGTGATTTCAAAGGTGGAGGGCCTGGTCCTATTCTAAATGAAGTTCCCTTATCTTCCTCAATTCCCATTTCTCCTATCTCTTTTATATCATCTCCAATCGTAAGTGTTTCTGATCCTATGTTGACTTCTTTTACTCCTTCACTTATGGTGAGTGCTTCCATTCCCATGCCAATTTCAGCTCCCGTGTCTGCTCCTTCTGTTTCTATTTTGACTCTCGTACCTACTTCTTTTGCTTTTGCTTTGGCTACCGCACCTCCTGCCATTTTTACCCCTTCTACTACTCCTCCTTCCAGTGCCCCTTCCTCCTCTGTCGTGCATTCAAAAACTGGCCCGAGTAACAGAGGTATGGCTATGAGAAAAGTCACACTTGAAGTACCTGCTACTCATAGCCTTTTGAGGAAGACTGGTAGTGCTGATGTTTGGCTTGAGCCTTTAATCTGAGATGTAGAGAGGAGAAAGATGCAAAGCCATAGTTGCTTGACTGTGATGAATGATATAGTTCATTCAACCTTAAAGGTAACTCCTTTTAACTTGGGCATTCGCTTTCTTGTTACTTTAGGTTCCTATTTTTGTGTCTTATATTTGTAGGCTAACCTGATTGGTACTGAGCTAGCTTCGCTCGGTTGGCCTTCCTACGCTGACGAATGCCTCTTTTCTCTTCTCTGAAGTCTACAACAAACATTGGGAAGGGTTACTTCTTTGGAAAGAAAAGCTCGGGAATCTACAAAAGCCATTGAAGAAGCTCAGTTTGGGGCTCAAAATTGGAAGGAGCAATATGAAAGTGCTTTAATGAGCATTGATGAACTACGAGATGATAAAGCCCATTTGGAACAACAAAATCGTACTTTATCCCCTGACTTAGGGATCACCTAGGCCGCCTTAAGTCAGGTGAAAAAGGATAAAGATACTTTGAGTGAATCGTTGTCAAGGGCTAATGAAATCAAGGGGCTCAAAGCACTTATGAATAAAAAGGAAGAAAATCCCAGAGAGCTAGAGCAGAGCTTGAATCAAACTAGGGTTGACTTGAAGATTTCCTCAGAAAAAGTTTGCGCTTTGGAGAGTTCCAACACCACACTCAAGACTTCTCTTAATTCCCAACTAGCTGAGCAAGAGTTAATGAAAAACACCCTTGCTATATGGGAAAAGGATTATGAACAGTTGGAGAAGGAATATAATTCTCTTGCAGAGAATTTCAATTATGAGGTCAATTGGGCTTTTCTAAGATCGCGTCGTGATGCTTTATTGGAGGATACTCAAGAAAATTTTAACTTACAATCTTAGTTAGCCAAAATCTTAGATGAGATTGAAAAGAATAATCAACATGTTGACACTCCTGAGCAACCAATTGATAATTCTTCTCCAGCATGTGGAACTCCTGAAGCACTTGAGCCGGTGGATTGTGAAGTTGTTACTAGATCAACTGAAGCGGTGGTTCAAGTGACCGAGGGTGAATCATTTTCAACATAGCCTATGGGATTTAAGATTCCCACGGCTACTTCTTCCCTTGATGATATTAATACCCCAAGGTTGGTTGAAACTGCTCCTATTGTAACTTTTGATGTTCCAACTCCTCCAGTAACCAGTTAGAAATGTTTCAGTCTCCCCCCCCCCCTTTTTATGTGGATTTTTCTGGTAAAGTCTCCAATTCCATAATGGGGCAAAAAACAATTATATTTTAATGACTAAGTTTCCTTTTCCTTTAGTCTTTTATGTTTATAGGTTTTTTAATTAATACCTCTTTGCATTCTATTCTTGCCTATTTTCGTGTTTAGGACTTGTAGAATAGCTTTGCATTTTTATCCTTTGAAAATTCTTTCATAATTCTTTTCATGTAATATCAACATGAAAGTTTGTAAAAGAGGGCTCTTTTATTTTATGGACACGTAATGAAGAAGACGTCTCAACTTCATAATGGTGTTATAGTACGACGAAAGAAATAGGAATACACATGTTTTGTATGTGTCTATTGTGAGAAGTTTTTATTCATAAACTTTGACTATTACATGTGTTAGAATACATCTATAACTTTATCGCAACTGTTTTTCTTGTAATAGATTTTTTATATAAATATACAAGGTTTTTTACTGTAACCTGTTTTAGCACATAACCATAGCCCCATCTTTATATATTTAGAAAGGGTTTGGAAGGTGTTTGCAACATTGAAGAATGTTTTATGCTAAGCAACATTGAAGAATGTTTCATGCTAAGTGACTTCATTTTCCTTGCAACACTTGGCTATTCACAGCTGAAAATCGATACATAGCTATTTGCAGCTGAATCTTGATACGTGGCTATTTACAGCTGAATTTTGGTCAACTTTTGCTTGATACCCTTATCTCTTTCTCTGCACGAACCCGCATCTGTTTTTTTGCATGAAGCTATGTATAATGTATAGTCCCCCAAGTGTTTTAGTGTTGAAGAATGAAGCCTTGAGCACTTTTTTAGTCCTCACATGTTGGTCCTTTTCCTGAAACAAAAATTATACGGGACTCGGAGGTACAATTTTAGATGAAGACTGCCTACCCCGCATGTATTTTCATCAGATTGATATAACCCTAGGCTTAGAATTTAAGAATACTCTGTTTTGCCATGTAGGTTGTGGCTCTTCATTTGGCACGGGTTAGGGTTTTTGCCTAGCATCTAAAATTGTTTGTAAAACTTTAATAATTTAAAAGAAAAAAAATTAACATGAAGATACCTGACTGTGACGAACCGGCCCGTCCTCACGGGAATTACCACCCCGTTATGTTGAAATTTCATGTTTTATGCATTTATATCAGTGTTAGAGTCTATCGGGTGAGTTAGGAGTGAATTGGATTGAAAATGAGGCATACAACCTTTTTGAAGGAAACTTGAATAAGGAAAGTCAACCCGGAGTTGACTATTTGGTTAGAGGGCTCGGAATCGGATTCTGATGATTCGGTTAGTTCTGGGAGGTGATTTGTGACTTAGGGGAGCAATCGGAATTGAATTTCGAGGTCCGGTATAGAAATAGGCTTGAATTGGCAAAGGTTGAATTTTGGCAAAATCCGAACGGTAGGTGAGACTTTAATCCGGGGGTCGGACAGGAATTCCGACAATTCCTATAGCTTCGTTATGTGATTTTGGATATGTCCGCAAAATTTCAGGTCATTCTGACATCGTTTGGTCGGGTTTTTGATTGATTGTGTAATTTGGAATGTTTTAAGGAATTTAGGCTTGAATTCGATGTGAACTATGGGTTTTGATGTTATTAGACGTGTTTTGAGGATTGGAACAAGTTTGAATAAGGTATTAGGATGTGTTGGTGTGTTTGGATGTGGTCCCGGGGGCCTCGGGGTGTTTTCGGATGGTTAAACGGGAGAAAATGTGGAAAATTGCAAGCTTGTGTTCTGGTTCTGTTGTTTTCGCTCCTGCGGAAATGGGGGCGCAGGAGCGGACAAGGGGGCGCAGGGGCGAGTGAATTCGTAGAAGCGAAATCTTTTCCGCTGAAGCATCGTTGCTGGTGCGAGTGCGTGACCGCAGTAGCGGACTTGATGAGTAAGGGGAAAGTCCGCAGAAGCGGATTCTTGATCGCCTGGGCGAGTCCGCAGGAGTGGACTCTGGAGCGCAGAGGCAAAAGTCACTGCAGGAGCGGTTATGTTTCGCGGAAGAGGACGCGCGGAAGCGGTCTTATGTTCGCAGAAGCGGAATTGGCCGGGTAGGCCTGGAATCGCAGAAGCGACCATCTGGTCGCGGATACGGACTCGCAGGGAGCGGAATTTTATCCACAGAAGCGAAAATCGCAGTGAGTTAATTGTATCAGAAGTTAGAAAATTCAGAAACATTGCACACATTTGGGTCTCGGCTTAAGGAGGCGATTTGGGCGATTTTGAAGAAAAACTCAAGGGAAATCATCAGATAAACAACTATGGACTTAACTATGATTAGTATTGATAATATTATGCAATAATATCATGAAAATGGAGGGATTTGGGGTCGTGACAAGTTGGTATCAGAGCCTAGGTTACTAGGCCTCATGAGTCTTGAGCCGGTTAGTAGAGTCTTGTGGATCGGTACGGGGACGCCTGTACTTATCCTCGGGAGGCTGCAAACCTTTTAGGAAACACTTCACATTTATTGGAATTCTTATCGTGCATACTTGATAATTTTTGAAATTCCTTCCACACGTCTGTGTACGCATCGAGTGCTTAGTAATATAATTGCCTTGATGGCTTTTGATTCCCCGGTTGAGGGGCGATATATAATCTTCGTGAGTTCATGTTGGGCCAGTCGGGAGGACTTGGGGCCAGATCTTTGTCTATGACTTGGGCACCAAGGTGCTAATTTCATGAGCCGGTATTATGAAATTCATACGATCAGTATTGTCCCAAATTGTGGAAATGGCAACTTTGTCATTTTTGGTGTAGATCGAGTTGTATTGATTGGGTGTCGTCCCATTGGCCTAATTTGTTGTATTTCTACTGTATTTGATCAAATTCTACGCGTGCGGAGCTTGATTCTCGTGGCAAGGGCATTGCGGAGTAATCGTCGCGCTGTTTTGAGGTATTGTGGTTCTACAGTAAAGGCTAATATTAAATTAACGATGAATCAGAAAGGAATTGGGTAAATGGAACAACTTGTTAATAAACTGAAACGGTATGATAAGGATACGATTAATTACTGGTATGTGTTCGAAGTAATGAGTCTTGCAGATATGGTGCAACAAAGCTCTTGAGTGCTGGCAGTTGTGTAGCTGGATGTGGGTAAAAGGACTCAGTCCTGGCAGTTAAACTTATGCAACAAATTGGAAGAAAGATTTTGTGATGTGTTTTACCATGGTTTGAAAATGAGTATATTTCCTGTCGGCATGCGAAGCATGGAATGTGTAATGATTTTTCTTCCATATGGGAAGTCATTAAAATTCTCAAGCAGCATGGGTAGCTGCAGATAATCTGAGAATCAATTTTTATGGTGATTAATGAAAATTGTACTGCTATTATAGTGATTTGGCAGAGTATATGGTCAAAAAAAGCAAGGAGATGTAAACCGATAATATCTAGTGGTATCGTGGTATCCTCTTATTGGACTGACGGTGATGATTGAGTTGTTGATGGCATAGGGAAATTTCTGAATGGCTTACGTGGTATGAATGGATGCTTGATGTGTGTTATGTATTCGTACAGTGGAGTGTGGAATCAGGCATAGTGATTCATGTGTTATATATGTGTTGGAGACTAGAAGTTCTCGTAATCCACCTATGAAGTGGTGGTATATCGTGTGTATCGGAACCGTTTAGCGGTTGTTGGAAATTAGAAGCACTAGTGGCTCTCTCTCGTAACTTGATATGATGAATTTGAATAATGGTATATGATTGCAGACCGGTTGTCATAAGACATGTTGTCTGGACTGATGTGATATGGTCTATGTCAAAAGAGCATCAGATCATGCTCCAGCAGGGTGGTTGTACCCCAGGGCCAGCGGACGGCTGGTAGGTATTGCTTTGTCAGTTGGGCCTTCGTGGCGGATGTCAGTGTAGAGGTATCTACCATTGATTCAGTTCCGGTATTGAGGAACTTTGTCATATGCATTTCATGTGGCCGAGCTTGAGGCTATATATGTTTGTTGTAATGAGCAACCTAAGCCGATGTGCATTCCCTTTTGCTAGATTTATGCGTGGATCGGGTGGCACGTTGCCACAGGTATAGTATCTGTATCGGGTGGCACGCTGCCACTTGTATGGTATCAGGATCGGGTGGCACGCTGCCACAGGTATGGTATCTAGATCGGGTGGCACGCCGCCATAGGTATGTCATTGGAGCGGGTTGCACGCCGCAACAGTGTAATGTGAAAATAGACTTAATTATATGTTACCTTGTATACAATACTTCCTGGCTTCTGAGAAAAGGTCCGTATTGGGTATCGCTCGGCGAATAGCACATCGGCTGTGTCCTTTCAGGATTTGATAGTATATATTAATTGTTTCACCGTGTGTGAGATTGATTGCTTGGGTTTAGACCTAGATCTGTGCATGGCTGACCGTTCTGAGCATGGTGACTTGAGGTGCTTCGTGAGTAATAGTGTTTGGATAGAATCATGAGTCGTGGCAAGGCCACGTGATGTTATGACCTTTCGAGAAGGAGTCATGTACTCTATTCCTATGATATGAGACGAGATCTCAGTTCTATGTTATGATGGTGCAGGGGAATTGAATTATAGCTCTGTTGTTGGAGTCAGTTGTCATGATTTGAGTATGTTCAGAAGTTTCTTATTGGAGCCTGTGTTGTGTTCGTCGCGGCTTAGGCCGGTATTGAGGTGTCATATCACCAGTGTGGTGTATTATAACCGAAATGATCATTTGAGTAATTAATGAGTGTGAGCATATGTGATTTCAGTTTGTTCGAAAGGTAATATCGAGATTTGGCTCCGAAATCTGTTGTAGTATGAGTTAAAAAGGAAATGGATTCATGAATGGTTGACATGAGAGATGGGATCGATGTATCACGTGTTCGGTTGCCGTGGGCAGGATATGAAGGTGTTGGAATAAGACTCTAACACTAATATAAAAGCATAAAACATGAAATTTCAACATAACGGGGTGGTAATTCCCGTGACGACGGATTGGGCCGGGTCGTCACATTCTTTCCTTTGTACTTTGGCCTATCCACCTGCCAGAGAATCACCAAAACCATCCTAACAATACATCGACAATTTGACAAGACATCATAATGCACATAGCACAACGCATTTGATCTTTCTGAGTCTGAACTCATACTACCACACGTAATGCACGAGGTAGAGGTCAGTCTTCCCGTGGTCGCCCTAGGGGCGAAGAGAGATCTGGTGGAGGCCAGGCACGGTTCTATGCACTTCCTGACAGGCGTGATGCAGTTGCCTCCGATGCAGTGATTACAGGTATCATTTCTGTCTGTCATAGAGATGCCTCTGTTCTATTTGATCCAGGGTCCACATATTCATACGTGTCCTCTTATTTGCACATTATTTGGGTGCGACTCGTGGTAGTCTTGATATACCTGTCCACGCCCGTGGGTGATACGATTGTTGTGGATCATGTCTAAAGATCCTGTGTTATATCTATTGGGGGTCTGGAGACCCAGGCAGATTTGTTATTGTTGGGGATGGTGGACTTTGATGTTATATTGGGTATGGACTGGTTGTCTCCGTACCATGCTATATTGGACCGTCATGCTAAGACAGTTACGTTGGCCATTCCTGGTATTTCTCAGATTGAGTGGCGGGGTTCGACCGATTTCGTCCCTAGCCGTGTTATTTTGTTTTTAAAAGCTCAGAAGATGGTTGAAAAAGGGTGTTTATCGTACTTAGCTTTTGTGAGAGATGTGGGAGCCGAGTCTCCTAGCATTGATACTGTACCTGTTGTGAGGGACTTCCAAGATGTATTCCCCTCAGACCTGTCGGGCATGCCGCCGGACAGGGATGTTGATTTTGGCATTGACTTGGTGCCGGGCACTCAGCCCATATCCATTCCTCCTTATCGGATGGCACCGGCTGAGTTGAAAGAACTAAAAGAGCAGCTTCAAGAGCTTCTGGATAAGGGTTTCATCCGCCCTAGTGTGTCCCCGTGGGGTGCGTCGGTATTATTTGTTAAAAAGAAAGATGGTTCCATGCGAATGTGTATTGATTATAGGCAATTGAACAAAGTGACAGGTGAAGAACAAGTACCCTCTACCGCGCATAGATGATTTGTTTGATCAGCTACAGGGTGCGAGGGTGTTTTCTAAGATTGATCTTCGTTCGAGCTATCATCAGCTGAAGATCAGGGACTCGGATATTATGAAGACGGCATTCAGGACCCGATATGGTCACTATGAGTTCCTTGTGATGTCTTTTGGGCTGACCAATGCCCCAGCAACATTTATGCACCTGATGAACGGTGTGTTCAGGCCCTATTTGGATTCATTTGTGATTGTGTTCATTGACGACATTCTAGTCTACTCCCGTAGTCAGGAGGAGCATGCTCAGCATTTGAGTATTGTGTTGCAGAGATTGAGGGAGGAGAAGCTATATGCTAAATTCTCCAAGTGCGACTTTTGGCTCGAGTCCGTGGTATTTCTGAGACATGTGGTGTCTCGTAATGTTATTCAAGTTGATCCGAAGAAGATAGAGGCGGTGCGAGTTGGCCTAGACCGTCTTCAGCTACAGAGATCAGGAGCTTTCTTGGTTTGGCGGGATATTATCGCCTGTTTGTTCAGGGATTTTCATCTATTGCTTCTTTTTTGACTAAATTGACCCAGAAGGGTGCACCATTCGTGTGGTCGGATGAGTGCGAGGAGAGCTTTCAGAAGCTCAAGACGGCTTTGACCACAGCTCCAGTGTTAGTATTGCCATCAACTTCAGGTTCATATACCGTTTATTGTGATGCCTCGAGAGTGGGGATAGGTTGTGTGTTGATGCGGGAAGGTAAGGTAATTGCTTATGCTTCTCGGCAGTTGAAGCCACATGAGAAGAACTATCCTGTTCATGATTTGGAGCTAGCCGCCATTATTCATGCCTTGAAAATTTGGAGGCACTATTTGTACGGCGTGTCTTGTGAGGTGTATACCGACCATAGTAGTCTCCAGCACTTGTTCAAACAGAAAGATCTTAATTTGAGACAGCGGAGATGGCTTGAGTTGCTTAAGGATTATGATATTACTATTCTATATCATCCGGGGAAGGCCAATATGGTGGCCGATGCTTTGATCCGGAAGGCGGTAGCTTGGCATATATTCCAGCTGAGGAGAGACCATTTACTTATGATGTTTAGGTGCTAGCCAATCGGCTAGTGAGGTTAGATATTTCGGAGCCCAGCCGGGTATTGGCTTGTGTTGTATCTCGGTCATCTCTATATGATCGTATTCGTGAGCGTCGGTATGATGATCCACATTTGGCTGTCCTTAGGGACAGAGTTCAGCATGATGATGCTAGAGATGTCACCATTGATAGTGACGGCGTATTGAGGATGCGGGGCCGGATATGTGTGCCCAATGTTGATGGCCTTCGTGAGTTGATTCTGGAAGAGGCCCATAGCTCGCGGTATTCTATCCATCCAGGAGCCACGAAGATGTATCAAGATTTGAAACAGCACTATTGGTGGAGAAAGATGAAAATGGACATTGTCAGACATGTAGCACGGTGCCTCAACTGTCAACAGGTTAAGTACGACCATTAGAGGCCCGGTGGTGTATTTCAGCGCATTGATATTCTTGAGTGGAAATGGGAGAGGATCACTATGGACTTTGTCACTGGACTCCCTCGGACAGCGAGGAAGTTTGATTCTATTTGGGTGATTGTGGATAGGCTGACCAAGTCAGCTCACTTCATTCCAGTTAGTACTACCTACTCGTCGGAGCGGTTGGCATCGATCTTTATTCGGGAGATTGTCCGGTTGCATGGGATCCCAGTGTCTATCATATCCGACAGGGGTACCCAGTTCACTTCTCAATTCTGGAGAGCTTTTCAGCGAGAGATGGGTACGCGGGTTGAGTTGAGCACATCATTTCACCCCTAGACAGACGGGCAGTCTGAGCGCACTATTCACATTCTAGAGGATATGTTGCGAGCATGTGTGATTGACTTTGGTGGTTCGTGGGATGAGTTCTTACCACTTGCCGAGTTTGCCTACAACAACAGTTATCAGTCGAGTATTCAGATGGCCCCGTATGAGGCATTGTATGGCAGACGATGTAGATCCCCCGTGGGATGGTTTGAGCCTGGTGAGGATAGATTGATAGGGACTGAGTTAGTCCAGGATGCTCTGGATAGAGCAAAGTTGATCCAGGAGAGGCTCCGTACAGCACAGTCTCGCCAGAAGAGTTTTGCGGACCGTAGAGTTCGAGAGTTGTCTTTCATGGTTGGTGACAAAGTATTGTTGAAGGTTTCACCTATGAAGGGTGTCATGAGGTTCGGAAAGAAAGGGAAGTTGAGTCGCAGGTACATTGGTCCTTTTGAGATACTCAGGAGAGTTGGAGAGGTGGCATATGAGTTAGCCTTGCCGCCCAGCTTATCCAGCGTTCATCCAGTATTCCATGTGTCTATGCTCCGGAAGTACATTGGAGATCCGTCTCATGTATTAGACTTCGGTACCATTCAGCTTGATGGTGATTTATCCTATGATGTGGAGCCTATTGCCATTTTGGGTCGTCAGGTGAGAAAATTGAGGTCTAAGGAGATTGCATCAGTTAAGGTTCAGTGGAGAGGTCGGCCCGTGGAGGAGGCCACTTGGGAGGTCAAGCGGGAGATGCGGAGCAGATATCCTCACTTGTTTGAGACTTCAGGTATGTTTCTTGACCCGCTCGAGGACGAGCATTTGCTTAAGAGGGGGAGAATGTGACGACCCAGCCCATCGTCACGGGAATTACCACCCCGTTATGTTGAAATTTCATGTTTTATGCTTTTATATCAGTGTTAGAGTCTATCGGGTGAGTTAGGAGTGATTTGGATTGAAAATGAGGCATACATCCTTTTTGAAGGAAACTTAAATAAGGAAAGTCAACCCGGAGTTGACTATTTGGTTAGAGGGCTCGAAATTGGATTCTGATGATTCGGTTAGTTCCGGGAGGTGATTTTTGACTTAGGGGAGCAATCGGAATTGAATTTGGAGGTCCGGTATAGAAATAGGCTTGAATTGGCTAAGGTTGAATTTTGGCGAAATCCGAACGGTAGGTGAGATTTTGATCCGGGGGTCAAAATGGAATTCCGACAATTCATGTAGCTTCGTTATGTTATTTTGGATATGTCCGCAAAATTTCAGGTCATTCGGACGTCGTTTGGTCGGGTTTTTGATTGATTGTGTAATTCGGAATGTTTTAAGGAATTTAGGCTTGAATTCGATGTGAACTATGGGTTTTGATGTTATTAGACGTGTTTTAAGGATTGGAACAAGTCCGAATAAGGTATTAGGATGTGTTGGTGTGTTTGGATGAGGTCCCGGGGGCCTCGGGGTGTTTTCGGATGGTTAAACGGGAGAAAATGTGGAAAATTGCAGGCTTGTGTTCTGGTTCTGTTGTTTTCGCTCCTGCGGAAATGGGGGCGCAGGAGCGAGTCCGCAGGAGCGGACAAGGGGGCGCAGGGGCGAGTGAATTCGTAGAAGCGGAATCTTTTCCGCTGAAGCGGCGTCGCTGGTGCGAGTGGGTGACCGCAGAAGCGGACTTGATGAGTAAGGGGAAAGTCCGCAGAAAAGGATTCTTGATCGCCTGCGCGAGTCCGCAGGAGCGGACTCTGGAGCGCAGAGGCGAAAGTCACCGCAGGAGCGGTTATGTTTTGCGGAAGCGGACGCGCGGAAGCGGTCTTATGTTCGCAAAAGCGGAATTGGCCGGCTAGGCCTGGAATCGCAGAAGCGACCATCTGGTCACGAATACGGACTCGCAGGAGCGGAATTTTATCCGCAGAAGCGAAAATCGCAGTGAGTTAATTGTATCAGAAGTTAGAAAATTCAGAAACATTTCACACATTTGGGTCTCGGCTTAAGGAGGCGATTTGGGCGATTTTGAAGAGAAACTCAAGGGAAATCATCAGGTAAACAACTATGGACTTAAACTATGATTAGTATTGATAATATTATGCAATTATATCATGAAAATGGAGGGATTTGGGGTCGTGACACTGACCATGTCCACTTTCTTAAAAGTAATATCTTTTTAAATGGACAACATTCCAATGTGAAGGTAGAATTTTGCCATCCATAGTCTCTAGCTCATACGCACCTTTTCCTGCAACGTTACGGATTCTATATGGTCCTTCCTACATTGGACTTAGCTTTCCTGAGTTATCAGCCTTCGTAGATTGGAACACCTTTTTTAGCACAAAGTCCCTAGTTTTGAAGAACCTGAGACGTGCTTTCCGATTATAGTATCGTTCAATCACTTGTTTTTAGGCCGCCATCTTTATCAGTGTTGCTTCTCTCCTTCCTTCAATCAAATCAAGATTAACCCGTAGTCCTCCGTTGTTTGAACATATCTTATACTTGGTTCTCCTGTTTCTACTGGAATCAGAGCTTCTGCACCGTAAACCATCAAAAATGGTGTTTCACCTGTACATGTTTTCGTAGCTGTTCGATAAGCCCACAACACAGCTGGTAGAACTTTAGGCCAATTGCCTTTTGAATCTTGCAACCGTTTCTTTAAATTGTTGATGATTATCTTGTTTTTAGATTTCGCTTGTCCATTACCCACCAGATGATATGGTGTTGATGTTATTCTTTTGATTTGCCAACTTTGAAAGAATTCTGTAATTTGTGCTCCTATAAACTGCGGACCATTATCGGACACAATTTCCTTTGGTACCCCAATGCGGCATATTATATTTCTCCAAAAAAAGTCATTAACTTCTTTTTCTCGTACCTGTTTAGTAAAATAATCAGTAAGCATGAGTAGAAACTTTACCTATCCTTTTGCGTGAGGTAATGGACCCACGATATCCATCCCCCATTTCATGAAGGGCCATGGAGCTATGACCGAATGTAGAATTCAGCTGGCCTATGCATATTGTTTCCATATTTCTGACACTTATCACATTTAGATACGAAGTCGTTTGCTTCCTCATCCATTTTAGGCCAATTATATCCAGACCGTATTAACGTTTTTACCAGTGACCTACCTCCCGCATGATTTCCACAGTGTCCTTCATATATTTCCCATATTACATACTCCGTTTGTGAAGGTCCGAGACACCTTGCTAGGGGACCTTCAAAAAATTTTCGATAAAGATTTCCTTGATGTAAACAGTAATGGGCAGCTTTCTTACGTAATGCATGAGCCTTTGTTTTATCATTAGGGACGGTTCCATACTGCAAAAAAAACAATAATTCACTCCTCCAATCCCATGTTAAATGATTAAAATTTACCTAATTCTTATCAGGTTCGAGAATGGAATGAAATAAGTGTACAATCGAAGAATTTGCATCGTTCGCTATATCTGCCACAGATGCAAGGTTGGACAAAGCATCAGCTTCTGTATTTTCATCTCTTGGGATCTGCGTTACCTTCTAAGTTTCGAATTGTCTTACCAACTCTCGTACCTTCTCGAGGTATTCCTGCATTCTGGTTTCCCTGGCTGCATAAGTCCCCAGTATTTGATTTACTACTAGATGATAATCACTTTTGATTATAACTTGCTTGATGCCGAGTTCAAGTGCCAATTTCAAACATGTAATCACAGCTTCATATTCTGCTTCATTATTAGTTATAGGGTGGCACTTTATAGCTTGTCTAATTGTTTCACCCGTTGGTGGTATAAGAACAATTCCTAAGTCTTCCCCCTTTACATTAGATGAACCATCAATAAATAATGTCCAAATCCCCGGGTTTGCACCATTAAAAACTTGTAACTCTTTTTCTGCCTCTAAATGCATCCCTTGACTAAAATCAGCTACGAAATCTATGAGTACTTGGGATTGATAGCAGTTCTAGGTTGATAAATTATTTCATATTCACTTAATTCTATAGCCTATTTTGCTAATCTACCGACAGTTCATGTTTATGAAAAATATTTCGTAATGGGAAAGCTGTAACTACAATAATAGGATGACATTGAAAATAAGGCCTTAATTTCCTAGATGCCATAATAAAAGCTAATGCTAACTTTTCCAGTTGTGGATACCTTGTCTCAATATCTAACAAATTTTTACTTACATAACAAATAGGAGATTGTTTACCTTGGTCTTCACGAACTAAAACAACACTTTACCGCTACTTCTGAAATTGCCAAGTAAATAAGTAACTTCTCACCTTCTTTTGGTTTCACCAATAGAGGGGGATTTGACAAATAGATTTTCAAATTTTTAAGGTATCGTTGGCAATCTTCATTCCACTCGAAATAATCCTGCTTCTTAAGTGCCGAGAAAAATTTGAAGCATTTTTCTGAAGATTTAGAAATAAATCTCTCTAGGGTTGTGATTCTTCCAGTCAATCTTTGAATCTCCTTTTTATTTATAAGGATATCAGGTATTTTTTCGATTGCTTTAATCTGAGAAGGATTTACCTCAATACCATGGTTAGAAACAAGAAAACCCAAAAATCTACCTGAGGCTACTCCAAATGCGCATTTTTTTGGGTTGAGTTTCATATTGTATTTGCGCAAAAGTTCAAATGTGACAGATAAATGAGAAATATGATAAGTAGAATGCTGGGTTTTGACGAGCATATCATCTATATATACCTCTATAGTTTTTCCTAAATGTTCTTGAAACATTTTAGTGACTAACCTTTAATAGGTTGCACCAGTATTTTTTAGACCAAAGGGCATCACTTTATAACAGTAAGTCCCCCAGTCTGTAATGAAAGAAGCCTTTTCTTCATCACCAGGGTGCATTTTAATTTGGTTGTACCCCGAATATGCATCTAAAAAACTTAAAAGTTCATGACCTGCAGTTGCATCTATCATTTGACCTATATGAGGGTAAAGGAAAAGAATCTTTTGGGCAAGCATTATTTAAATCTGTATAATCCACACAAACTCGCCAGTTACCATTCTTCTTAGGTACGACCACTGTATTGGCTAACCAATCAGGATATTTTACCTCGCGGATTGACCCAATTTCTAGTAATTTTTGAACCTCATCTTGAATTACTTGATTCTTGAAAGCTCCTTGCTTTCTTTTTTTCTGCTTGATTGGAGCAAAAGATGGATCCATGTTGAGTTTATGAGTCATTACCTCCTGTGGTATACCTGTCATATCAGCATGGGACCAAGCAAAACAGTCCACATTAGTTTTTAAAAATTCAATTAACATACCTCGCATGTCTGGCTTTAGATTAACCCCTATGTGAACTTTTCTTTCAGGCCATTACTCAAATAGTACTACTGCTTCGAGCTCCTCTATTATTATTTTGATGTTTTCGTTTTCTTCAGGTTCCTGAATTACATCAGGTCTCGAGTCTAAGTCCATTTTTTCAGTTGAAGTTTGATTGCTGACGCCTCCAACTGTTCCTTTAGTACTCGTATCTGTCATAGTATTGATACTCCTGGTTGTTTGTTGATCCCCTCAAATTTGACATATTCCCCAGGGCGATGGAAACTTGTTAACTTGATGCAAAGTTTATGGGACAACGTCCATATCATGGATCCATGGTCTTCCCACAATTATGTTATAGGTCATTTCCATCTCAACTACCTAAAATTTAGTTTCTTTTGTAACACCTGCATCATAAGTTGTTAGAATTACTTCACCTTTTGTTATCACGTTTGAACTGTCAAAGCCTTACAACGTATGTGCTTTGGGTATCATTCTATCTTCGGGTTGCATTTCCCGCAGCACCCTTTGCAAAATGATGTTGACAGAACTTCCTGGATCAATTAAAGCTTGCTTTACATTAGTATCGTGCACAAGTAAGGATATAACCAGTGCATCATTGTGAGGAGTAATTATTCCTTTTGTATCTGCATCATCAAAACTCATGTTTTCATGTTCTAAGGTTTGGCGTACTCGCTTCCCGTGTGTAATCACCGTTTTAGAAATCTTATTTGAAGTCGTGTACGTTAATCCATAAGTATCCTCTCCTCCATTGATGACATTTACTGTTCTTTTTGGCGATCGTGGTTTTGGTGGTTCTTGTCTGTTTTTCATGTAAGCCTGATTTCCTTTCTCACGAAATAACTCAGTGAGATAGCCCTATTTTAATAGATGATCTACTTCACTCTGTACAAATCGGCATTCTGAGGTCTTATGCCCGTGATCATTATGAAACTCACACCAATGAACTGGATTGCATTTGTTTGGATTTGAACACATCTCATTCGCCCCCCGTACCTTATCTCCCATGCTTTGCAAAACAACTACAAGCTCGGAGGTAGTGACATTGAAATTGTACCCACCAAATCTTGCCTTCAAACTTCCATCATCATCACGTGGCTCCTGCCTGTTTCTATCATTTCTGAATCTTGAGAAAGAACCAGATTCTGCGTTTCTCGATTTTTGATCATATCGTTGATTTTCCTATTTTGTTCTTGAATCTTTTCCTGCAGGGCCTAGATATGGATCGTATCTATTTTTACCTGATCTATTTTCGATTTCGGACCTTCTGGATCTGCTCCTTTCATCATGGGAGTGTTGGAGTACGGTATCTTCTTCAATTCTGAGTTTTGTGCTATACCTATTATAAACATCGTTCCACGTAGTTGTAGGAAATTCACGAAGACTTTCCTTAAGCTTTCTCGTGGCTTCTGAACTTCTGTCGTTCAAATTACCTGCAAAAGATATTGCAGCCCAATTATCTGGTACCCGAGGTAAAGTCATTCATTCACGTTGAAACCTATCAACGAAGTCTCTGAGTAACTCCGTGTCTGTTTGTTTAATCTTGAAGATGTCATCTATTCTTTTTTCAACCTTTTGTGCTCCTGAGTGCGCTTTTTTAAAAGAATCTCCAAGCTCAGCAAAAAAATTAATAGAATTTTCAAGTAAGAGAGAATACCAGGTTAATGCACCCTTTGTGAGTGTTTCTCCAAATTTTTTGACCAATACGGACTCAATTTCCTTCTTGGTTAAGTCATTCCCTTTGACACCCATAGTAAATGTCGTCACATGATCTTGAGGGTCGGTTGTACCGTCATATTTTGAAATATCAGGCATTTTAAACTTCTTGGGAATAGGAAGAGGAGTTGCACTTTTGTTGAGAATATTTATCTGCATCTATCCCTTTGATTATTGGAGGAACACTTGGTATTTGCTCAATTCGCTCGCTTTGCTCCTTGAGTTGTACCTGCAAGGTTAGTACCAAATTTTGTAAATAAGAGTTATTTGCATTACCTGTATCCATTTCTCGTGGTTCACTGGGGGATCCTTCATTTGTGTTATCAAGACCAGAACGAGGATTCTCCAGTGTATTGTTATTAGGGGAAGGAGTGAGTGGCACAGTAGGCAACTGGCTAACTAAATCCTGAAGAGCTTGGTTAACTCGTGCATCAATTATTCTTTGAAGAGCTTGTTCTGGACCTTCGAAATGTTCTGACTACTCTTGTTCATCAGCATGTGATACAGGTACAGGATTACCCTCATGAGACTGGCATGGAGAGGCTTGAGGAGAAGGAACTATGTTAACATTGTGTAAGTCCCCTTGAGCATGAGGGATCTGGTTTTCAACAGCATTGTTGTTGTGGTTGTTGTTGGTGGTGTTTGACATGATGTTAACAACAAGTAAGGTGTGTAAGCTTGGAAAGAATAGATGATCAGATTCCCAGTAACGGAACCAATTTATTCAACCAAAATATAATAACTCGGTCAAACTTAGAATATAAGATAAGAAATCGGGTTACTGATAATCAAGAGACCAAAAAATATAGTAGGCTTTCGATAATAAGAATAAACAGCAAAGAAAATTGTATTTCAATATGATGTCAGTAGTCAATTGTGTCCTTACATGTGATGAGACTTTCTCCTTTTATAGTTGATTCTATGTAAAGGAATGATACCTAAGCTTTAATGAGACAATTATGAGTAAATGTCATTAAATAAGCAGTTACACAATTATTTCTTTTAAATATTTTTTTTCTAACGTATCAGGTACTTTAATACTTGAATTTGGATCCTTTTTGTCTTGAGATCCATGTTTTAAATGCTTTTTAATCCGTTGACCTCAAATATCTTGAATTGATATGAGGTACGTGTCTGAACTGCTTTCTGTATCTTTTGTCATTAGAATTGCATCCTGCTTCGCTCTAAACAGGTACGTGACTCGTATCTTAATTACGCCTCGTACCTAATCCTTCTTCACGCGTCTTTTATTTAATTATTGTACGTTGACCCTTTGACCGATCCACGTGTCATGCCATATCATAAAAACTTTTTCTCAATACAACCAGAAAATGAGAATATGGCAATAGACTAGCTAAATATGAAAGTGAGAACAAAAATGATAGCGATTTTTGTTGTTCCTTACTGTGTTTGGAAGCCCTCGGCCAAACGAGTATTTACAGAGAGCCGACAAGGAATTCCATTAATAACTCGCCGTTTTGATCCTTTGGAACAACTCGATGAATTTAGTAGATCGTTTTAGGCCCTAATGACTATAGATCGAACCTATCCAATTTTTACAGTACGATGGTTGGCTGTTCACGGCCTAGCTGTACCTACCGTCTTTTTTTGGGATCAATATCAGTAGTTCATCCAACGATAAACTTAATCCGAATTATAGAGCTACGACACAATCAAACCCGAACGAACAAAATGTTGAATTAGTATGTGCATAAACAAAATTTTCCTAAAAGAAAAAACTCCACCAACAGAAAGATGAAATTGGGGCTGCTGTGCAAATTGCAATGGGATATTCAAAGATTACTCGCCATGTTCGGAACAAGAAAAAAACACAATCTTATTTCAATAACCTAACTGACGAACTACTGGTGGGGTGCGCCAGGCAAATTGCACCGGATTAAACAATCTAAGCTTATACTATAGTTTTTATTAATTTGATTAAGTTGTAACTAAATGAGTACCAGATATGATAAGTATTTTTCAACTTCTATATCTTTACATATAGTCACTACATAAGCCAAAAAAAAAAAAAAGACATAGGTCTTGAAGTTGAACCTTACATTGCTTTAATGCAGTGATGGTAACAGTCCTCTTTCTCGTATTTCTTATATTTCTTATATTGTTGTTATTTTATTATTTATATTATTTTATATTATGTTGTGTATTTTATATTATTTTATTATGAGTCTATTGCTAATACTAATATATCGCCACGTGTGTCTGTCACCTGTTTCCTTTATGTGTCGATGGTTACCTGAAAACAGCCTCTGTCCCTCGAGGTAGAGGTAATGTCTGCGTAAATATTACCCTCCCAAACCCTCACTCGCGGGAATACACTAGATTATTGTTATTGTTGATGGTAACAGTCGACATTCTCCCAACTTTTATGGCTAACTTTTTATGATGAAATTAACACTGTGCTAAGGATCCATGAATTTGCCCCAATTGCCAATTTGCCATATACATATTCCCTTTCTTGTTATCTGTCCCAGCTATTTCCAACTTACCTACTAGGGACTAGGGCATGTGCATTGTGCTGAAAGGCAAAGGTTAGTCACTAAAATACCTTTTACCAAAAAACTATATTATATGTATGCAGGTCAAATATTGCTATTTATACATATATATTAAGACCCCATTTGGCCATGAATTTTTTTTTTCTTTTTTACCTTTTTTTGAAATCATTGTTTTGCTGTAAAAATTTTAATTTTTATGTGAAGATGAATGTTGGAAATTTTTAAAAATTTGAAAAACTACAAAAATTTATTTTTCAAAATTTTCACTCAGAACAATTAAAAACAATCCAAAATTATATTCATGTCCACAAACAACTCTAATTTTTAAATACCATTTTTACTAAAAAAAAAATTTCACATTATAAGAATTTTACAATTCTTATGTCCAAACGCTCACTAAATAATGAACATCTCTAAATAATCCTTAGCAAAAATTTTGACTTCGCCATTGAAATAATGTTATTAATGCATTAAGCTAAATGAATATATGTCTCATCTTGAATCATATGTGATGTTCAATTTATGTTATCCAATTTGTTAAGTATGAGTAGGTCCCAAATAGTGGTTTTCCTCCTTCCTTGTGCATGCATACTCCAAGAAAAGAGGCAAAATTTGGTCAAAAGGGAGTCAAATTGAAAAGATATTGGTTTGTAGAGGAAAACAAAAGTAGCTTTGAAGGTTCATTTTATGTCTTTGTTGCATTTAGAGAATTTTGGAGTATCCACAAAATTGAACTATTTCCCTATTCTATTTTAGTCATACCCCACTTGCACCATTTAAGCTGTCTCATACAACGTATCTGCCTGAAAAACTTTTCCATCTTTTTAACATCAAATATAAATTTCTTCTCTTTGTTTTTTTATTTGCTTATTGATGAAGAAGGGGACCTCAAGATTTTAATAGGAATAAAGGGTTTGGAATTTTGTCATTTGCAAGCTTTCTATCAAATTAATCATTCAGCCAATGAATTGGCAACATCCATCAGATTATGTTTTAGAGTCCCAAGTCCTAGTAGAACAATTGACATTTTAAGTTTAGTTAAGGAGCCTGATTTTAAAGTCTATGAGTTCCTAAAAATATAGACCCTAAGTAAATACACAATAATGTAATAGATTTCACAATCAACAACAACAACCCAGTATATTCCCACAAAGTTGGGTCTGGGGAGGATAATATATAGACATGTATTACCTTTGCCCGAGAGGGCAGAGAGACTATTTCCAATCGACCCTCGGCGCAGGAAGATTTCACAATCAAATATATAAAATATTGCATGACCAAAAACCATGGGTTCCTGTAAACCCAATGATTGTGCTCTAGATTCACACTGATTGTGTCTGCCAGTCTCAGTTAACTATGTAAAAGGAAATAAAAACTACTTTACCAGTTTTATGCGACAATAATTTTTAAATATTTTTAATTAGTAACTATTGCAACCTATAGTATGTAGTGTTTTCTATGTTGTTTTTCTATATTCAAACCTTTTTTATATAAAATTTGTATTAATATTTGACTATAGTATCTCGAATATTGCCCCATAAATTGAAACGAGAAAATACATACCCCATTTGGTCCATTATAAGTGATTTTCTAACCTTTTTATTTTGGTTTAAAATAAGTATCCATTTACATAATTAAGAAGGAATAAACTTTATTTTTTACAAAATTTATCTTTCTTTACATATCCCAATGTGTCAAGTTAATTCAGTCAAAATACGTTTTTAAGGGGTATGTCACAGACCAAAAAGTCGCTTGTCATGGACCGAAACTATACATGTTAATTGGGCTGGGATGACACATTTTCAGCCTGCTTTAGCCCGCTACTGTAGCATATAGGGTGGGTTGGGATGGGTTGGACGGAGATCGAGTTTTAGACTAATACATTTTGAATACCAGTGCACTTGAACCCGCTAAGCCTGCTAACCCGTTAACGGGTTGTTAACGGGCTGCAGCCCGATTCAGTTCGTTAATGGGTTAAATTTTTATTTTTTTTAATTTGTTTACCGTTGCTAACAAAATTTAATTTAAAACAAATATTTAGCATAGCCCGCCCTAGCCCGTTTAAGTCCGAACCCGTACAGGTCCACAAAAACCCACAAAAATACAACCCGCTATCCCCAACCTGCCAGCTAACTGAATGGGCTGGGATTTTTCTCCTTCGGTCCGTCTCAGCCAGTCCGATAAACACCTATAACCGAAAGGAGTACGTAGAAAGATGTTTCTGCCGACGTGGATTTTTCAACTGTTCGTTTCTCGTCACAAAATTAATAATAAGAAGTTGTGTTGTTCCCTGAATGGACACTCGACTATATCGAGACTTGGTCTTATGCCCTATTGGGTATTGTGGGCTCATTTTGATGTTTCCTTTCTATCTAAATTGAAACATACTGTTCCTTAATTATGCCTACATATGGGATTTTTCAACAACTTGTTGCCCTTTAACTTGAGTTAGTAATGTCCCCACCTATCTTCAACAACTTAATTTATGTATCCACTTAATTAATTAATTAGTTGATCATATTAATATTTTCCTTTAAAAGGTTGCTAGTTGGTGGCTTGGTTGGGGATTATATCATTATGTTATTAATAGAATATCTTATATTGGCTTACTTACGTAATATTCCACGTTGTTAATATATAAATTGTATATTATGTGATCCCTCCGCGTGTATTTTGCTGATGAAATTACATAATTTGCTTGTATTATTTAGTACTTCGTTTAGGATCTCTTTAAAAGTGAGTTATTTCCTTGTTGAAGGTTCATGAATCGTGTTTCTGAAAAGCTTTTGAAATTGTGGGTATAAAGGCTCACATATGAACCGCAGGATATATAAATAGGATCAGGTCAACCTCATAATCAACTAATATGGATTAGATTGTCAACATAGGACAAAATTAGATTGGGCAAGGGCAATTATGAACATAAAGCATTTTATATTCACACAAGATACAGGGAATATCGCATCTTAGGAGATGTGACGTAGACAATTCACCATAATACAAGTATTATTGTCTATTTTTACAGCTCAAACATGTGACCTATTGATCATATGTGGACAACTTTACTATTGTTCCAAGGCTCCCTTATCGGCAGAGATGAAGCCAGGTTTTTAATTTTGGTAAAGAAAAATGTTTTAGCTTTCATTCTTTTGAGTAGCAGTTCCATACTTTTGTCAGACAAATCTTTGTCTGAATTCGAAGAATATATCACCAATATCCCACTAAGCTTGTATGGATCAGACTTGGAAGAAAGTTGAGAACAAAACTTCTTATGATTTTTATCATCATAGAGTCTTATGATCCCCGTTTATCGGAACTGCCATGACCAACGGAAAACATTCCATCACCATCACCCTTGTCGCTCTCAATTAAACTTTCTTTCTTCTTGGAAAATGGAGTAGAGACTTCCTCTATAATCTTTCTTTTATCTATTTAAGAAATGTTAAAATTCCTGCCTATACCATCTCTAGTTGAAACACATGTCATTGCAGTCTCAACATCATCGTCACTAACGAGAACAACAATTGATCAAAAGACACACCCTCTCAGCTACTGTATCCAAGTTATTCTCTGTATCCAAGTTCATCCCGAGTAATAGTACCATAAGGATAATCACCAAAGCCACCAGACAGTTTTATGATGCCAAGGAAGCAAGATAAGCGATTCAATGAAACTCGTATTGTAAACAAGAAGAAAGAGACTGATTCAGAAAGGTGGGTCGAGGGTCGAGCCTAGACTATAGATGTAAGTGTTTTACTTATCATTAAGTATTTTGATTTACTTTTATATCAATTTTAAAATATTAATTCAATATAATTTTTCTTATAGGTTCACTTCACCGATGTTGTGGGGGAATTCATACGCAGCCAACCACATAACGAGTCGGTTGAGGCAATCCAACTTTCGAACAAGGATGCTACAAGAACACTCCTTGAGTACTTTATATACTTTGAGCTAGACAATAGAACTAGTTTTCAAATGAGCTTGTAATAAACGTTAACGTAATTTTGTTAGCTTAATGTTATCTAATGTGACGAATGAACTACTTTTATAGTTTGTTGCGTTTTAGTGTTGTTGTTGTTGGCATAAAATACATGTTTAGGATATTTGGTATAAGCTGGCAGGTGGTGTAACAGCCAAAATAGGCGGTTTATGCCAAAAATATACCAAAAAGGCGACCAACTTTGGTCTCTAGTTGGTCGCTATTCACTTAAAAAAAATATTCTGGGAAATAGCGACCAACATTGGTCGCTACTGAATTTTAAAAAAATAAATTTCTGGTAATTTTATTTACCCATATTTCTACAAAAAGCGACCAAAATTGGTCGCTTTTTCATTAAAAAAATAAAATTTCTGGTGATATGGCGACCAAAGTTGGCCGCTAAAGTTTAAAAATTAAATTAAATGCATGTATTTAGGGACCAAAGTTGGTTGCTAATGTAATAAAATAAATAAATTATTGAATAAAAAGCGACCAATCGTGGTCTCTAGTTTCCAGATTTTAAAATATAATATTTGGAATAAAGACCAAAGTTGGCCATTTTTTACTTATTAATAATAAACAAAAAAATAAAGTATTTGATATTTAGGGACCAACATTGGTCGCCAAATTTATATTATTAAATTAATAAAGAGACCAAAGTTGGTCTCTATAATTAGTATCCGGAATGTGTGGTCCATTTAGCTTAGAGACCAAAGTTGGTCGCTAATTAGCGACCAACCTTGGTCCCTAAATAAAAGAGACCATCAATATAGCTACCAGGTCTGTTTGGTCATTTTTTGGTGGCTTTTTAGCCCAAAAACGACCAACACTGGTCGCTTTTTCCGGTCGCTTTTAGGCGGATTTCTAGTAGTGTGAGTTCATAATTTTAGAACGACGACTTCAAGTGTTCGTGACTAGTTCTAAATTTAATAATTGTACATATTGAATGAATTATAAATATTTAATACATTGTTTGAATAAATCTACTGAGTTCGATAAAACCCGCAGTTTGACTTGCGCCGTCACCTCTGGTTATCGGCAAAATTAGATTGACAAGGAAAAATAGTTGAGTAAGAAAAAAGAGAATAGAGTATTCCCATTTTTGCTAAGTTTTATCGAGATTTGCAAGTAGTTTTTGGCTCTGTTTTACAGGGCAAATTTGAGACTCGTTTCGGGGTGGAGCACTCGTAAAACGCTCATGGGTTTATGTTTGGAGTTTAGTTCCCTGAGACTTACGCCTTAGCCATTGGGACTTAAGCCTCGGGCACGCCCAGCACCCACCGTACTGTGCTCGCCTAATAGAACTTTATGCTATTGTATGAAACTAACCTTGTAAATTTTCTTAATAAATTGTTAATAGATTTTCTTAAGCCCCGGACATGCTCAAATTTTCTTAATAAATTGTTGACTATTCAAAATTACTTTTTTCTTGATCATAAATTATTACGTTGAGAGTATTTTATGTCTTATTAAAATAAAAATTATTGTACGTTATCCACTAGACTGCTATGATAGTTAAGTTTTAAAAAGTATTTCATTTAAAAAGTATTTCATTTAAAAAGTATTTATTTATTAACTTTTGTTATGTCTTTACTATACAATAGTCTATAATTTTTTTATAATTATTTTTTAAAATATTTTTTTTTTCACGTCCATGAGATATAATACTTATTAATTTAATAACTCAGTATTAGCTAGTAAATATTTACAAATAATTAGTTATCATAGTATTGTATGGTGAATTATGTCGCTTTATTAACTTGTTGGAATTTAAAAATAAATGATGGTAAAGAATCATATTCAAATTGTAAATTATGCTTTTATATCAATTCTCTATTAAATAAAAGGTGTATTTTAAGAAAAATATCAAATTATAATATCGAGATTCTTTCAAGATTCATTACCCCTTAAAGTTACATATAAGATTTCGTATCGAATACATTATTTTTGATATTTGAATTGTAATGACGTTGCGGCTAATTTGCATATTGTGATATATGTCATACTTTTTGTATTATTCATAGTTGAATTATACTTTATAAATATTTTAAATATATTATTTGTTATAATTTTATGATTTTAATGTAAGTTTTAATAATTATTTTTTATTTTATACTATTTTTAAAAAATTTAAAATAATAAAATTTAAGCATATCTCAGGGATGACGACCAGAGGTGGATCTAAGATTTAAATTTTATGGGTTCAAACCTATTATATTTTTAAAGTTATGGATTCATATCTATTATTTTTACATGTAAATTTTTGTTCCGCGTCAAAAATTATGAGTTCAGTTGAACCCGTAGACTCTACACTATATCCGCCTCTGATGACAATACCTCGCCATATCAAAGGTAAATCGTCTCGCCTCATGTCCCACCTCTCGCACGCCCTTTTCAAGATATTGGTTTTTGGTCAAGGAATGCAACTTGGAGCAGGCAATATCTAGGTGTTTGAACAATTTCTGGTTGAAGTTAAAGTTGAAGAACAGTGTCGTTTGGAAATTGAGAGCCACTTTGGACATAAAATTTTTTTACTTTTTGACTTCTAACATGGTCTGATTCTAGATAGAGCACGGTAAACCCCAACCCCCTGTTTTACAAAACAAAGAGTGAAAAATCTCTTCACAGGTACTATAGTTGTACAGCCAGTTGTACCATAGGGATGGTGAACGTTCGTAAGAGCCCGAATTTATATAGGTGAAAGATCCTTACTCAAATTACGAACCCTGAATTTCTTTGCGAATTCACAGCTGAATCTTGTTTGGCCATAAAATTTTCAACTTTCACTTGAAGATGAATTTTAAAAATTGTGAAAATTTGAAAAATTCCAAAAAGATGCTTTTCAAAATTCAATCAAATCACTTACAAAAATTCAAAAACAATCCAAAATAATATTCATGTCGAAATACAATTTTAATTTTTAAAGATTATTTTCACTTAATTTTTTTTTAACTTATTTTTGGAATTTTACAATTCTTATGTCCAAAGGTCCCCTAAGTTGTATGTGAATAAGAATTTTACTTGAAAAAAGTTAATGAATAAAAACTATTACTATACAACAGCAATAACATATACATTGTGATCCCACAAGTATGATTTGGATTGGGTCGTAACTCTTTTATTGACATCGATCTATTTCAAGATAAATGGGGACACTGTTTTTTCTTAGTAAAATGACATTGGAGTCAAGAAGTCAAAAAGGAACTTTGGCTGTTATAATTTATCATTTAGCTGAACTGAATAAGCAATAAAACATTATGTCCAATTAATTAAAGTCATTATATGCTTAATCACGTGCTTTTGGATAAGGCAAGAGCTCCACAAAACGATTGGTAGATAAAACTGTGATATTTTAATATGATCCTAAGAACTTTAAGTGACAATATTATGATTTTAATATTAAAGAAACTCACGTATCTCGCGGTATATATAGAACTTGAAGTTAAGTGATTCCAAAACGAAATGAAAGATGTAATTATGAACAATAGAAATACTATATACTCGTTTAAAACAATAAACAAATTGACACCGTACCAAGTGAAAATATGTTATGAATTTTGGATAAAAGATGGGTGCTCTTGAACTCTTTCTTTGATGATCAGAAAAATTTGAAGAGTTCCTAAAGTCACATTTTCTGATTAATTTACGTGACAAAGATATACCACTCGTAATTGAAAACAAGATAAAGACGTGCAAAAATTTGTAAAATTCAACATAGAGACTTCATTAAGATCATATTTCCATCAAAAAATTTCCAACCGAAAATTAAAGTTAGGGAAGAAACGAATCAAACAGTTTATTATGTAATAATTTGATTAAAAGTACCCTCATAGTCTGAGTGAGGCTTTGATACAAAGTATATTAATATAATTTTCTGAATTTTCCATGTATACAAATATTACAAAGGTATAGCACCAATTTGGAAAATTTGATGTAAATTGATCAGAAAAAGGGAGAAATTGGGGACAATTTTCAGGTGTTGTATGGCAACAGGGGAAAAGTGCCAAAACTATGGTCATAAGGGCCAACTTGATTAAAAGACAACCCTTCACATCCTAATTCCTTTTTGCTCTTCTGCATTTTCAATGCTTCTATTGCTTCTGCTCTCTGCAACATTTAAAAAAAAATTATTTGCTCCAGTTCACTATATAGAAAATCAAGTTTTCTATGATGATTTTGTTAGTCGCATTTTTTGTGGCGACTCAATAACGTCGCATAAAAAAAGAGACAATCATTATAGTTGTGGCGAAAAACAATGTTTTACTGGCGATTATGTGGGTGGCCCCAGTAGATGAGAAGATGTGAGAGGCGAGACTTCGGTGGTTCGGGCATGTGCGGAGGAGAAGCCCCGATGCCCCGGTGAGGAGTTGTGAGCGGCTAGCGGTGATCGGTGTGAGGCGAGGCAGATACTGGGGAGAGGTAATTAGACAGGACATGGCCAGGATGCGGATTTCCGAGGACATGACCCTTGATAGGAAAGTCTGGAGGTCTAGTATCAGGGTTGTAGGATAGTGGCCTCTAGATTTTTCATACTCCTTTCCCGGGGTGTGAGGCGTTTAGGGCTGCCCACAAATGATTAGTTTGTGTTCTCTTTTGGTAGTCATTTCTGGTAGTTACCGTTTTGATATCTTTGCATGTCTGTTTATTTATGGTACATATGCATGTTATGTTTAGATAATTTTTATGAGATGTATGCTGGAGTAACTAATGCGGTTTTTGTTTTTGTTTTTGTTTTTGTTTTTATTTTTGTTTTTGTTTGCCTTTTTTTTCATGCGACGAGGGTCGATTGGAAACAACCTCTCTGCCCCCTCGGGTAGAGGTAAGGCCTGTCTACATATTACCCTCCCCAGACCTCACCTTGTGGGAATATATTGGGTTGTTGTTGTTGTTGGCGATTATACTTAGATAGAAAATAGAAAAAATACCTGCATTGATACGAGAATGTCTGACTCTGAGTTGAAGTCGTAATTGTAGCTTGCTGCTGTAAGCTTCATGGAAAGAAGCTGGATCCAACAAATTCCAATCAATCAATTTATTTTGTTCCCTTTTTAATTCAACTAAGAAAAGAAAGAAACTCTTTTTTTTTTTTTTATATTTTAAGCAAACTTACCTCCACTTGATTTTGCAAGGATTGTACGTAATTAATTATTTCATCCAACATTCCCGCCATGCCCATTGTCTGCCATTTGATCAAAATGGAAAATTATTAATGTCAAAATTCAGCTCTCTTATCCTTGTAAAAAAATGACATTTTTGCAAGAAAATAAAAAATGCATTATTAAATAAAATAATTCGATACCTTGTAACATCCTGGAACAATATCTTGCAAGCACCTAAGTTTTTCATTAATTTTTCCTCTTCTAACCTGAACGAGGAAACGAAATGCATTAGTCATCAATATGTTAACTGGTATTATAGGTGACAGGCTCGAGCCCTAAAATCAATTATTCAATACTTGTATTATAGGTGCATAAACGTAAGATGCATTATACACCGAACTGTTTTTTAATGGAAACTACATATATTGGGTAGGTAGATGAATTACCCTTTCTGCTAAGCTGTGACTATCAGTAGCATGGCCTCTTTTGGCTCTAACATGGACCACTTCCTTTGTTTTCTCTTCTTCCTTTTCATTACTAATTTTCACACTATTTCCTCTTCTTTTAATCTGTAAATTAAAAAACAATTTCAAGCATCAGATATATGACTGGAAAAAAACATACAAATTGACAATTCGAATAAAAAAAAATTAACTTACACTTTTTTTAGTTCCAGTAGCAGAAACTGCGGGGGATGAATATGCTGAACTGCTTTCTGGTGTATCAATTTTTTTCCTCTTTTTGCTTTCATTGATAGGCACCATATCGCAAGATATTAATGAAGCATTAATCTCGTCATCTTGTTGAATATTTTCTTGAAAATATTCCTGTAAATTTCCTGGAAATTCAGCTACTTGATCAGTGAAAATATTTTCATGAGAAAATTCCATTGAGCCCTGTAAATTGAAGCTTGAAAATTCAAAGGAACAAGAGTTGATTATTTCTGGAAACTGGTTCATGAAATCTATACTCGAATCAATATTAAATAAAGGAAATGGTGAATTAATAAAATGATCAGCCATAGCAACTTGAGTTTTTTTAAAATGGTCTTTACAAGGGATGCTAGTTTGTGTGTTTTTTGTAATGATAAAGAACCTTGTTATGACTGCTTTATATATATATATAGAACATGGGCTATGAATTTTCATTTTTCTTTTTATTAAAGAATGAAAAAGTGAAGCATTTTTTAGAGTCCACGTGGAATTTTAAGCTTCTATGGTTTTGTTCCCCTTGTTGGATCATATTCTGGAGATATATCCAATTACACTGGACCCAGCTTCGGACAGTGGTTTCCAATCAGCAAATTATTGGAAATTTAGTTGAGAACCCAAAAGAAGGAAAAAGAAAATATTTTATATACAAAAAAAAAAAGAAGATAGAAGTCATGAGCAAGTAACCCTTGGGTTGAGTGGCTGAGTTAGTTGAGCCGGACTTCCCAAACCCACTTGTGTACCTCTTTGGTCGAGTCTGTCACACGAGGCTTACCTAGTACAGTTTATCCTTTTATGTAATTTGAGCTATTAAACATGAGCAATGTTTACCCTATGTGCACCTGATGGATAGTGGTTACGGGTTCCTTATCGACAAAAAAAAAAAAAACTCATGGGCAAGTAAATAAGCAATAGTTTGGTAGTGTAACAACTTGACCGATCGTTTTGCCTTCTAGATCCCTTTTTCCCCTAATTAAGACTTTCCGTATGTGCTTTTACTGTTTTATGACCTGCATGGATAGTTGGTTTAGGTTTGGAAGGTTTCGGGTTGAAATAAAACCACTTATTCCTTAATAGTGGCCTATGATGACCAAGTTCGCCTTGAGTTAACATTTAGAGTAAACAATCTCGGAACGAGGATTTAATAGTTCCAATAGGTTCGTGTGATAATTTTGGACTTTGGCGTATGATCGGATCGGGTCTCGGGTGATCCAAGAGCATTTCGGCACTTAATATTGAAAGTTGGTTCATTGAAGGTTTTCTAGTTCTTTAAATTTGGCTTAGAGTAGACTTTGGTGATATCGAGATCTGTTTGAGATTCCGAGCATGCGAATAGGTCTCTATGATGATTTATGACTTGTACGCAAACTATGGTGTCATTTCGAGTGTCTAAGTATGAGTCGATGCATTCGGAGCTAGTTAAGAAGCTTGAAGTTCATAAGTTAATTCAATTTGATTTTGGAATGTCTTAATTTCGATGTTGCTTTTAAATTAGAAGTCATTGGCAAGTAACCCTTCGAGAAGGCGAGTTGGTTGAGCAGGGGACTTCTCGGACTTGCATACCTCTTTGGTTGAATCCGTCACACGATACTTACCTAGTGTAATCTACCCTCCTATACGTTATTTGTAAACAGAAGCAAGATTAAGTTATCATATGTGCACCTAAAGGATAGCGACTGCGAATTTCCTTGTTAACAAAAAAAAAAAGTGAAGGGAAAGTAAAGAAGCAGTAGTTTGGTGGACTAGTGCTTTTAAAAATAAAAATAGTACCAGGTTCAGAGTATAAAGACCAACAATTTAAGTTTTGACATATATTTCTAATTTTAAAAAGGGGAGAGGGACAAGAAGGTATAGGCAGTATAGTATTAAAGTTATAGACAGTATAGTATAATGTGGCATGAGTTAAATTAAAGTTTTGGAGAAGAAGGCAGGATAAGACATATTAAGAGATTGAGAATGATATGTGTGCAGTTCATTTGATTAATAGTAATCAGTATCAAAGTGGTTGATTGGAGATAGGACAGTACTCATTATCAAAAGAGAATTATTTTTAAGATCTGATGATCTCAACATTAAATGAACTAATCCAGTTATTGGTGGAAAGTCTAGAGACCATGTTGTTAATCACTATTTCTGCATTTGACTCTTTAAGTATCATCATTACCATTTTGAAGTTAATTGGTTGGTGACTGTTAATCTCCACTACCTCACACCTAAAATGACATTTCAATGAATGTGCACGAGCCTCATAAAAAGTACCAGAAACAATGTTATTTGTATACAGAGACCAAGGGGGGAATGAGTGATTTATTGTAAGTGGTAACCATTGAGAAAAAACCGATAAAATTGAAACGATAAAAGAAGATTAGGATAGCTTTTACGTAAAAATGATACTACAATTATACTCAACTCGATAAATGGTCCAAGATCCACCGTAACAATTTGATGTGACTTGTGTCATACTTCCTCCGATTCAATTTATGTAAATCTGTTTGATTAGTACAGAGTTTAAGAAAAATGATTTTTAGAATTTGTGGTCCTAAACAAGTCATAGATAGGCCCAGAGTATTTGTGTCATTATAAAAGCTTCTCATTAAGGTAGAATTGTAAGTTTGACCTAAATTGTTATCAAATTTAGAAAGAGGTCATTCTTTTTTTAACGGACCAAAAAAGAAATAAGTTCACATAAATCGGAACAAAGGGAGTAGTACATTTTTTTGGGCAATTTTCAAAAATCTGACGCCCCGGCCGGTCATCTTAAGAAATAACGCCCCGATTTCTTATTAATTGCTTTCCCTGAGTTTATTTCTGCTATTTCGATTTGTCGGGATGTTCGATTTTTAAGTTTCAGAGAGTTTTGGGATACTTAGTCTCTAAATAAGAGCTTAAGTGTTGGAAATTTGACCGTAGTCAGAACAATGTGAAGATGGCCTCGGAATGGAAATCTGATGGTTCTGTTAGCTCAATTGGGTGATTTTGATGCTAGGAGCGTGTTCAGATTGTGTTTTGGAGGTTCGTAGCTAATTTATGCTTGAAATGCCGAAAGTTGAATTTCTAAAGTTTCCGGTTCGATAGTGAGATTTTGATCCAGGGTCGGAATGGAATTACGGAAGTTGGAGTACCTTCGTATTGTTGAATGTGATATGTGTGTAAAATTTCAGGTCATTCAGACGAGGTTTGATAGACTTTTTTATCGAAAGCGTGTTTTTACAGTTTTTGGATTCTTAGTCTTGAATCCGATGAAAAATAGGTGTTTTGATGTTGTTTTGAGCATTCCGAAGGTTGGAGGAAGTTTGAATGAAGTTATAGGATATATTGGTAAGTTTGGTTGAGGTCTCAGGGGCCTCTGGTGTGTTTCGAATGCTCAACGGACCATTTTTGGACTTGAAAAGATTACAAATTTTCCCGCTGTGGTGTTGCACGTATTTTACTCTTCGCGTTCGCGAGTGGACCCTCGCGTTCACGAAGAGCCATCTGAGGAAGGTGGAATTTAAGCCTTCACATTCGCAAGGCAGGCTCCGCGTTTGCAAAGAGCTAAGAATTTGTGCATCACGTTCGCGGGGATGGTATCGCATTCGCATAGAAGAAAATGCGCAACTGAGTTTCAATGTAATTAATTCATTGCGTTCAGGATAGGAAACGCGATCGCGAAGGCTTGCCTGAGTAAAACATCGCATTCGCGATGTGTTGGTCTCGATCACGAAAAGGAAACATTGGTCAAAGTTAGTTTGTGCTTCACGAACGCGAGCCTTTGACCGCGTTCGCGAATAAGGATTTCAGGCCTGGGTAGAAGGTTTAAAAGGTCATCTTGTCCACAAATGTGGGATTTATTTCTTCTATAGTTGGTTGTTTTTGGAGCTTTTTGAAGGAGATTAAAGAGGGATTCAAGGGGAAACGCTTGGAGGTAAGAATTTTAGACCTAAAACTCGATTCTATTATGAAATCTACCTAGTAAATCATGGAATCTAGGCTCCCAAACACGATACAAACTTGTTCCAATTCTAAAAACTCGCCCTTAAACACGGAAATCATCGAATCCAAGCAAATTCAAGCCTAAATTTTCATTTAAACTTCTGCAACAAACATTTGATCAAAAACCCGACTAAACGACCTCCGAATGACCTGAAATTTTGCAGGCATATCCAAAATCACCTAACGGAGCTACTGCAACTGTCGGAATTCCATTCAGACTCACGGATCAAAATCTCACATATTGTTCGTATTTCGCCAAAATTCAACTTTAGCCAATTCAAGCGGGCTTGAGTTTAAGAGAATTTAAAATGAGAATTTGAGGGGTAATTTGGACTCTGATTTCGGTGTTCTTGGTATGTATGGACCCATGGGATAAGAATTCGATTGATGTGATTTTTATCAAGTTTCAAGAAGCAAGCCTGAAGGGTATTTTGGTTATTTTACCTAATTTTACATATTAGCTTAGAATTTAATTGTAGAATTAGTTACTTGAAGTGTTATTTACATTATGAAATTGAATATACTAGATTCGGGCCATTCGAATTGGGTAGATTCTCCTAGCCTAGGTATTTATGTTTGGAACTATGGAACGGAATTCCGATAGATCCCACGTGTACTATAAGCTGGATTATGGAACGGTATCCTGATAGACTTATTGGATATATATATTTTGGACTACAGGATGGTATTCTGGAAGATTTCCGGTTGATATTATTGGTGTTGAGTTGTATTTCCTTCTGCGTTTACGTTGCCTCTATTTAGTTGTTGTGTCCTTTATATTGTGTTATTTTTACCGTTGTACTTATTTATTCTCCTTGTTCTACACTATCGAACTTTATCTTTTATTTAACCTTAGTAGGTCCCTGATCTTCATCATCACTACTCAATCGAGGTTAGGCTTGGCACTTACTAAGTATTGATATGGTGTAATGATATCCTTCCTGCGCATGTTTTTCATGTGCGGATCCAGGTACCTCTACTCAGGCTTACCATCCTTGAGCCAAGGCGATTCTACGAGACTTCGAGGTATATTTTCCGTATTTGCAGATGGAGGAGTCTCTCTCCTTATTCTATCATATTGTGATAGCCCTTCTATCTTTACTATTGATATAGGCATTCCGGAGTTAGAGCATTTAACTATGTTTCGTAGCTTGTGATTTATGGGTCTCCCTGTTTTGGGAGCATGTATTTCTTTTGAGAAGTTAAGTATTGTGTATGCCGGGTGGCACCTTTTAAACACTATTTTATTTCTCTAATTCTGTCTCAATTAGTTTTATTTCCGCAAATTTGGTTTATCTTTCGCAAGTTAGGCTTACCTAATTGTAGCAATTAGGTGCTGTCACGATAGTTCACGGAGGGCAAACCGAGGTCGTGATAAGTTGGTATCGGAGCTCTAGATTCATAGCATTTATGAATCACAAGTCGGTTTATTAGAGTCTCGCTGATCAGTACAGAGACATCTGTACTTATCTACGAGAGGTTATGTAACTATTAGGGAAATTTTATTTCATTGGATTTCCTTGTCGTGCGATATTTCGAAATCACAATTTTAAACTTCTATCTTTTATTCTCTCACAAATGGTGAGAACACGTGCAACCCGAGAGGATCAAGCACCCGCACCCCTACTACAACCGTTAGAGGCCAGGGCTGGGGACATGGTAGAGGATGAGGACGCGCACGTAGTGCAACCAGGGCACCTGCGTGAGCTGCCACCGAGGAGCCACCAGTAGTGTCAGACGGAGTCCAGTCACCTGACTGGTCAAACAATAATATTTCTAAAGCGATGACTCACAAATTTATTAAGGACAGCGGTACATTCTAATGAATTCCTAAACAGGTAAAAGTTCCTTTTTATTAAAATTCTCTGGATTCATAATCCATTAATTAATAATTATCTCAAGTAGGGGAGAGCAGATGGTAATATCAATAAATCTCAAGAAAAGCAATTGAAACATGTGCAACTCATGCCGAGGTCGTACGACCCGATATAACATATGTGAAAAATATGCACTTTCGAGGGTCGAGCGGTACGAACCATATGCATCTATTACTCCGCTCGTGAATCATACATGCGACACAGTCAAATTTAAATAAATAATTATCCTGCTCATGTACTATACATGCGACACGGGTACACATAGAAATACATGCTTAAACAGCAAATTAAGAATTTATCAAGGAACATCTATCCAAATAAAATCCAACTCTAGTTTCCTTTGAACAGCTAGATAAACAATTAATTTCCACTTTGGAGCTACCAGATTGCTTTGCATAAGTTTCCTCTATGTTACTCGTTCAAAGTTTCCTCTCAGTTTGGTGTGGAAATTCTTCACTGAAAAACTTTCCATCTTTTTCATATCATCTTCATTGTATCGAGCTTCCTAAAAATATTGTCTAGCTTTGAAAATCTTCTGAAGTAGCAAGGAAGCTTGTTTTGCCTCAATACTCCATCCTGTTATCTGCTTCTTGTAGTGCACATGCACCCACTGCACCCATAGTCTATCTTTCTTCTTGCTTACATCAGTTTGCAAATGGCAAATTTTTCAGGCTTCAACATTCAATAGGTTTAATCCACTAACTGCCTTAGGCTTGCACAAAATTTCCCAGGACACTAGTGTTTTCCTAGACTCTTCAATCCCCCTAGTCCATAGGAAAGTTCTGCAAACTTTCTCAATCATATGGATCAGCTTCTTTAGGAGGATAAATATGTGTGACCAATATATCTGTATAGCGAACAAGACACTTTTGATTAACTGAAGTCTACCTTCATAGGACAAAAATTTTGTTGTCCAATATTGTATTATTCCTAGTATTTTCTACATTAAGGGCTGGCATTGTATTAAGGATAGTCTCTTAGTGCTAAGAGGCACTCCTAAATACCTCACTGGTAGCTCTCCCTTCACAAACCCCAAGTCATCTAGTATCTGCTGCTGCTGCTACTCTTCTCTAACTCCTCCAAAAATTATAGATCTTTTCTCTCTATTAGCTATTAACCCTGATGCTTTTGAAAACTGTTGAAAGCATTGGAATACCAGTTGTACTGACATAATATCACCCCTACTAAACATCAATTGATCATCTGCAAAACTCAACTGAATAATATTCATTTTGATGCATTTTGGATGGTAGTTAAAATCTGGGTTCTTTCTAAGAGTCTTTAGTATTCTTGTTAAGTATTCCATAGCTAGAACAAAGAGATAAGGTGATAATGGGTCCTTTGCCTTAGTCCCTTCTTAGCTTTGAAAGGTTCTGTAGGTTCACCATGATCAGGATGGAGTAGGATACTGTGGTAGTACATTGCACGATCCATTGTATGAACTTCTTAGGCAGTTTCAAGTATGCTAGGACTTGTTCTAAGTAGCTCCATTCCACATAATCATAAGCTTTCTTTATTTCTATCTTCATCATACATCTAAAAGATACCCATTTTCTACTATATCCTTTAACTACTTCATGACTGAGGTTTATGTTATCATTAATCAATCTACTAGGAACAAAAGAAGCCTGGATTTTATCCATTATATCATCCATGATACCCTTTAGCCTATTAGTTAAGAACTTTAATATAATGTTGTACAGAATTGTACAGCAGGAAATAGGCATGTATTCAGAGATTCTGGCAGGATTTTTCACCTTTGGTATGAGGGTAACTGTTGTAACATTGATTGGTTTGCACATTTGGGATTATGCAAAGAACTCTAACACTGCATTTGTGACCTCTTCACCTATCACTTGCCAAGATTTTTTTAAAGAACACTGCATTAAAGACATCACAACCTAGAGCTTTTGCATAACTTATGCCTTCTAAAGCTTGATATATTTCATCCTTAGTCACATCTGCTACTAGTTGCATCTGCTGTAGTCTGTTCACCTTTGGACCATCTTTCATTATTACTGGATTAACTGCTGGTAGTTCATTTGCTGAAGTCCCCAATAGTTGTTTATAGAAGCCTATTACCTCTTCATATATATCCTTTTTTGTGTGTACTGATCTGCCATCACTTTTTATCAACCTTCTGAATTTGTTTTGACTGCACCTACTTTTCATACTTGCAAAAGATTAAGCTATGTTTGCATCCCCTAATTGTAGCCACTTTATTCTGGACTTCTGCTTCATAAGAATTTCCTCTATTTGTGACCATTTTTCCAGTTGAAGTTTTACTACTTTCTCCTCTTCAATTAGTTGTCTATTTTGCCCTGGGTTCCTCATATGTTCCTGCACCTCTATCAATTTCTGCCTGTATTCCTTGACCTTTACCCCTACATCATTATATTCAGCTCTGTTCAATTCCTTTATGATCACGTCAAACTATGCCTTATAAAAGGACTCTACGGACATTGTAAATATAACCCGAGTATTATGCCCAGGGTCGAATCCACAGAGATTTAACCTATCAATCACTATGTTCAGACCCACTAACTCTTCAGAGCCAGCTTCCCAAATATTCAAATCTCAGTTGAATGTTTCTTTACCAACTACGCTTGCAAGTAACTAAACAGTTGTAAACTAAATTGATAAGGTCGTAAACAAAAATGAGAAGAAACTAAGGCAATGATTTCCCCTATTGATAGAATCCCTTCTGTTTATGCTCATACAAATTTACCAACACATCTCTATCAATAATGAACGCTCATCTTACCGTAAATATCTCCCGATTAATCATAGTAATTTACTATTGCACTCTCACGAGATACACTAGCTTACTTTATTTAGCAAAATTCACTTAGATTATACCCAAGGCTTCGTTATTTCTAATCCAGCCTTTAAACTCGTAATTATAGATCATTATAGGGTTATCAAAGAACAAGCTTCAGGCTCAAAGGGGTTAACTATGGCAATATATACATGTGGATTCACAATTATATAGGGTTGCACAATGAAATGCCTCAATCATCTCTAAAACCAAACGACTTCTATTTCATTTTTCAAACACACAAGGCAAGTTCTAGGTATCGCATGCAAGGACAGAATGCAAGTAATAACTCTCACACACTTAGCATGTAACTAATTTCGAATCAATTCATCAACACACTCATATGAGTGTTCAAGCAAGACAAGATATGTAAAATTAAGGCATAGATTTACGAGTCCACAAACAAGCCTAGACGTTACACTCTCAATTTAGTTTTAGTTATTTGTAGGTGTGAACATCAGAGGTTACATTCTAGCCTTCACCCATCTAGTCCTAAAACTACAAAAGAAAAATTTACCTAACCCGGTTCAAGAAAAACCCTTGGAAAAGAATCATGGTTAAAAGAAAAACCAAGTAGGGGTACTACACTACCTAAAAGAGGAAAATAAAATAAAAAATCTACATGGACTACTTCCCTCAAGAGTACTGTCCAAGTAGTCCGTCATCAGGAAGAGTCCTCTAACTTTGTTTTTGGGTTTTTTTTAATTAGTTGCGACTTTGACCCTCAAGCGACCCGTCGACAAGTGTCCGTCGTTGGGCCAAGTCAGCTAATCCTAATATAAGCATAGTCAAATATATACAATACTAATGCCACAATACAACAACATCTATATACAATACAACATACAATCAGAGCAAGTCTCTCACCCCACACTTAAAATCATGGCATGTACCCATTTCATATCAAGAAAGTAAAAATCATAAGGGATAGAAGACTTCCCTGAGACTCACTTAGAGTCAGAGACGGTATTGGGGTTTACATCGCAGGCTCTCCCCAATGCACGAAACCAGGCCATAAACTGGCTCTCAGTCCTGGACTGCCTCTGACATATGGCATCCATCCTCGTGTGTAGGCCATCCACCAAGGTGCGGAGATCCGTGACCTCTTCCTCCATGGACCGCAACATAGGCTTGGTGGACTGTGATTTGGAAAGACCAGTCCCAGAATAGGTGCGCCGAGATGGTCCGACATCGTCAGTAGATCTCCTAGATGGAGCAAGAGGGACCAGATCATCATCCGCATAATCTATCTTAATTGTTTTCCTTATACCCCAGCCCACTCTGATGCTAGAGGCTTTAAATGCTACTTTGGGTGGCAAATCTCCATCGGCAGGGTTGTTGGGGGTATTTCTCATCAAGCACGGTGTGGTCACCAAAGAAGGGAAATAGAATTCCTTTGTCAGCAACGGTCCCCGTAGGACAATTTCATCACCAATTACTCGGACCGGATCAAAATCCTTCTTTGTCACGAAACACCAAGTCAACAGTGCCTGATTGAAGTTGACGTCCATTGTATTGCCTAATGGCAGGAACCTGCTATAGATGAAAGTCAACTAACACTTGGCTAAGTGGGTGAAAGAGTTAGAGTTAAGAGTGATTTGGTCATGTATCCAAGTGGGTCGCCTCCTGTGCAAAGTACATCTGTCATGACCTCCCATGTGACCCCGGGCCTATCGTGGTAATAGTCAACATCACTGGTGAATGGAGGTAGCCGCAACACCTGGCGAATCGTTGGAACTTTGGCACTAACCACCTTACCGCGAACAATCACCTCCTTACTCAAGTGCAATGGGCAGTTGGCATAAAACTCTCTAACCAGCATCTTTTTTACCGGAGCAGGGTCGTCAAATAGGAATTCCATTTTCCTCCTTTGCATTTCTTCATACATCTTCTCCTTTTCATCTCGGAGAGCTACCCGAACAATCGGGATCTCATGGAGGAAGGTCTTTGTAGCCTTGATATTGAAGTCGTCCTTCACCTGTTTTGATTGGAATCTGGACTCATCATAAGTAGGCCGCTGGGATGGGCCTGCCAATCGCCTTTGTCTTTTAGGAGCCATATTACCTGTAAGGAATTAGAAGAACCATCAAATGTGCCCTAAGTAGTGCCAGTTGGATGGATACTCAGACTTCACCACCCAACGACACCAAACACGCACCCCTATTTATTTCATTCATACAAAGTGCCCATGCCCCTACTACGAATGTATTCAAGGATAACAACCTCCATAATAGCCCCACAATTTTCTTACCACTTCCGGCATAAGACACCCCATACTTACTCCCTCAACTGAAATACAACACTATCATCCATCAATTACAACAATACCTGCCATCAACTATAACAATACCTATTGTCAACTACAACAATACCAATAAAACCTAGGTTAGGCATAAAATGCCTCAAAATTGTATACAAACAACCAAGTTTTTGGCCAAAAAAGGCCCATCACCGCACTTCATCAAAAAAAATATTTTCTAAGCCTCCAAGTCACCAAAACAACCCCACAACTATATAATAATGGCGATCCAAATAATTTGGCACCAAACAACCCCATAAACATCAAATACAACAATAGAAAATATAAAAGAAAGAAAAAAATTAAAACTTTACGCTAATCCTAACTAGGGTTTACTAAAACTAACAAATAATTAAACTACACTACTTAAAATAGGAAGAAATAGAGGGAGGGGGAAGAAAGACTTACTTGAGTTGAAGAAGTGAAGGAGTGGAGGTGTGTTGATTGGGGTTGGAGAGGAAGATGGAGGAAGGAGAAGAGAGAAAGAAGAGAGTTTTGTGTTTGTGGGAAGGGGAGGCGTTAGTTTGCTATAAAAAGTGAGAGGAGAGATGGGTGGGGCGAGTGTTAGGGTAAAAGGTTTTGATTAAAAAAAAATTCATTATACAGAACTTACCTGGGCCCCGTATGGGCCTGTCGCGGTTATGGTAGAACCGCGAGGGATGAGGTTCAGAGAGGCCTTTTGAACCGCGGTTTGACTGCGGTCGCGGTGGAACTGCAGTCGAGGCCCCTCTCTGATTCTGACGCCATTTTTTTAAAAAAAAAAATTTATAGACTAAAAGGTTACACTTACAACAATTTCATGGGTTGCCTCCCAGACAATGCCTGATTTTACGTCGCGGCACGACTCAGATGAGCGCAATTAAGGTTCGCTCGACCTTTGCGGTTCATTCAAGTGCAACTCAGACATTTCCTTAGGCTCGTTCATACCCATATATAATTTCAACCACTGACGATTGACTCTAAATATACGAGAGTCATCTTCTGTGGTAACTTCCACAGCTCCTGATGGAAAAACTTCAACCACGGGAAATGGTCCAGACCACCGTGACTTAAGCTTACCCAGGAACAACCTCAGTCTTGAGTTATAGAGAAATTCCTAGGTTTGAAATTTTTTTCAATGATGTTCTAATCGTGTAGCAGCTTCATTCTCTCCTTGTACAACCTTGTGCTCTCAAAAGCAAGATACTGGAACTCCTTGAGCTCATGTAATTTAGTGACTCTTGATGTGCCCGCAACTACTAAATCTAAGTTTAGTTGTTTCAGTTCCCACCACGCTTTATACTCATGTTCTACATGTAGGTGACAAGCCTTCCCAAATACCAACTTGTATGGTGACATACCAATTGGTGTCTTGAAAACTGTCCTGTAAGCCCATAGTGCATCATCTACCTTCCTCGCCCAATCAGTTCTTGTGGCGTTCATAGTTTTTGTCAATAAACTCTTGATCTCTCTGTTGGACACCTCAACCTATCCACTAGTCTGAGGGTGGTACGGAGTATCCACCTTATGGCACACATCATATTTAGCCAACAACTTTTCAAAAGCTCTATTGCAAAAAGGAGTGCCTCCGTCGCTGATAATTGCGCGCGGTGTCCCAAAGCAGGTGAATATGTTCTTCTTTAGAAACCCAATCACCACTTTTGCATCATTGGTGGGCAACACTACTACTTTTACCCACTTGGACACATAGTCAACAGCAACAAGAATGTACTTATTATCATAGGAGCTAACGAAGGGACCCATGAAATTTATCCCCCAGACATCGAACACTTCCACCTCTTGAATTGGGTTCATGGGCATCTCATGATGCTGGGAAATGTTCTCGGTTCATTGACATTCATTACAGCCCTTGACCCATAAGTGATCATCTTTAAACACCGTTGGCCAGAAAAATCCAGCCTCTAGCACCTTTGTTGCTATTCTGATTCCTCTAAAGTGACCGCCATACGCCGAAGCGTGACAAGCCTACAAAATAGAAGATTGTTCAATCTCGGGGATGCATCTCTGGATCATGTTATCAAGGCATACTCTAAATAGATAGGGCTCATCCTAGTAATACAATTGGCTTTCACAAAAAAATCTTTTCATCTGGACCGATGACAAGTCATAAGCAACAATACCATTGGCCAGGTAATTAGCATAGTATGCATACCATGGCGCTTCCTAATGAGTGGTAGCGAGCAGCTGCTCATCTGGAAAAGTTTCTAGAATTTTCTCAACTTCTACTACATTTTGAGCTCCTTCAAGTCGTGATAGATGATCAGCGACTTGATTCTCAGTGCCCTTGCGGTCATGAATTTCAAGATCGAACTCTTGCAGTAGCAACACCTAACAAATCAGGAGTGGCTTAGAGTCCTTCTTTTCTAATAAGTATCTAAGAGTTGCATGGTCAATGTATACAATTACCTTGGATCCTATTAGATACGACCGGAACTTGTCAAAAGCGAATACCACAACTGCATCTTTTTTTTTGTCACTATGTAGTTCAACTGGCACCACTTAGCGTTCTACTAGCATAGTAGATCGGGTGCATCAATTTTTCTTTCCGCTAGACCAGTATTGCTCCCACCGCGTAGTCACTAGCATCATACATTAATTCGAATAGTTGCTCCCAGTTGGGGGCTACGATGATGGGTAACGTGACCAACCTCTATTTAACTCCTCAAAAGCTACCCTACAATCACCAAAAAATACAAACGGGTGATCTTTCTCTAACAACTTACAGAGAGGGTTGGCAATTTTGGAGAAGTTTTTAATGAACCTTCGGTAGAAACCGTTATGTCCAAGAAAGCTTCTTATGTTTGACTGAAGTTGGTGGAGGCAGCTTTGCTATGACATCAACCTTTGCTCTATCAACCTCTATTCCCTTTCTTGATACTCGGTGTCCCAAGACTATTGGTTCTAGTACCATGAAATGGCACTTCTCCCAATTCAGAACCAAGTTAGTCTCGATGCACCGTTTTAGCACACGCGTCAAATTTGTTAGGCATTCCTCAAATAAATTTCCCACCACTGAGAAGTCATCCATGAACACCTCCATTATATCCTCTACCATGTCAGAATATGGACATCATGCACCATTGGAATGTGACGGGTGCATTATAAAGGCCAAAGGGAATCCTCCTGAAGGCATAAATGCCATATGGGCAGGAGAATGAGGTCTTCTCTCTGTCCTCAGGTGTAATAGAGATCTGATTGTACCCTGAGTACCCATCCAGAAAGCAAAAGTGTGACCTCCCTGCCAATCAATCCAGCATCTGATCAATGAAGATAAGTAGGAAGTGGTCTTTCCGGGTGGCTAGATTCAGCTTTCTATAATTCATGCAAATTCTCCAGCCTATGACAGTTCTTGTTGAGATTAATTCATTGTTATCATTCTTCACAATCGTCATGCCACCCTTTTTAGGAATGCATTGATCTGGGCTAACCCAGCTACTGTCACAAATTGGGAAAATGTTTCCCGCATCCAACCACTTTATCATTTCATTCTTCACCACTTCCTTTATATTTGGGTTCAGCCTCCTCTGATGTTTCCTGGAAGGTTTGTGCCCCTCTTCCAGCAGAATCTTGTGCATGTAATATGCGGGGCTGATCCCCTTGATGTCTACCATGGTCCACCCAATGGCAGTTTTGCACTCCTTTTGTACCTACAAAGCTGTTGAACCTGCACATCTAACAAAACAGATGAGATAATAACAGGTAATGTGGAGTTGGGACCCAGAAACTCATACCTGAGGTGGGCTGGCAATGGCTTTAGCTCCAGCTTAGGTGGTTCTTCAATGGATGCTTTTGCTGGAGGGGTCTCTCTCTTTTCTAAGTGTAAGGGCTCAAACTCTAGATTTCTATCCCAGAACCCTCTGCCTTCTAATGCCAACACCCATTCCGCCAAATCTTCACCATTCACTTCATTTGGATTCATCAAGTATGCAGCAAGGGGGTCCTTAACCGTCAATACCTCATCATCAGACTCTACAATTACATCCACGGCATCAATAAGAGAGCAATTGGCGAACTCACTTGGTCGCCTCATAGATTTCTGCACATTGAATATAATTTCTTCATTATTGAGCCTCATCCTAAGCTCCCCAGTCTCACAATCAATCAAAGCTCTCCCCGTGCCCAAGAATGGTCGTCCTAAGATTATAGGAATTTCTGCATCCACTTTTCAATCCAAGATTACAAAATCTGCAGGGAACACGAATTTCCCCGCCTGAATAAGCACATCATCAAGGATCCCAAATGGGCGCTTCACAGTCCTGTCGGCTTGGTGCAGCAATATAGAGGTGGGTCTAGCTCTCCCAATTCCCAACCTCTTATAAATAACCAGGGGCATAAGATTGATGCTGGCCCCTAAATCACAAAGTGCCTTCGCAAAGGCGAAGTTCCCTATAATGCATGGAATTGTAAAACTACATGGATCAGATAACTTTTCAGCAACAGGTCTCGACACCACTACACTACAGGTCTGAGTCAATGTCACCGTGGCCAAGTCTTGGAAGTCAAACTTCCGGGACATCAAGTCCTTCATCATTTTTGCATATCTAGGCATTTCTTTTAAAGCTTCAATCAATGGAATATTTTCCTGGATTTGCTTGACCATCTCAAAGAACTTTTTGTATTGCTCCTCCTTTTGGTCCTTGGCCAACCTCTGTGGAAATGGTGCAGAAGGTCTTTTCTTCCCAATCACTTGGGATTTCTCTTTCTCAACTACTGTTTCAACTACTGGCTCTTCAATTGGCTCAGCTATTTCTCGATCTCCTGCTGCATATTTGTTTCTTCAAGTGCGGGCTGGACTATCATCTCTGTCAATATTGTAGACTCATCCAGCTCAATGGGCACTGGAATAAGTGTCTCAGCCTGTATGTTTCCTCGATCTCTCTCTTTCTCTATATTTAAATCCCTTCCATTTCGCAAACTCACTCTCATCAGCTGCTTTGGGCCCTGATCTTTTGGATTGATTTGGGTATCTGCAGGTAATGTCCCTTGAGGATGATTGTTCAGCGACATTGAAATCTGACCCACTTGTACCTCAATATTTTTTATAGCCGCATCATATGTATCCATCATTTCATTTATCTTTGCATTAGACCCAGTAACCTGCTGCATCATTACTTCCACTCTTGCAAATCCATCTTTTTGTCTTCCACCATGCTGTTTCTGAGGTGGATGGTAACCTTGCTGCTGATTGTTGTACCCCTTGATCTAGGATATGGTGCCATGTTGTTGGGAGGTCTCATACCTCCCATGTTTCCGGCGTTATACTGTGGCTGAGGTGGCATGTACTGCTACTGAGTCTGCTGACTCCAATTCGGATTTCCTTGTATCTGACCCCCATAGTTAGCGACATAGTTCATATATTCAGGGTGGTAATGATGATGATCATGCTCTACAGTCCAAAGAATTACCAATTGGTTGGCTAATGCAAGATGCGCACAAGCCCCCATTGGTAGTATCTACTATATGTACTTGCTGCTTCTGCCTTAATTCCTCCACATTCTTGGTGAGGATGCTCATATGTGTCAAGAGAGTCGCCATATTTTTAGTCATTGTATTTGAAGGATCAAAAGGCACTGAGTGCACCATTGGAGTGATGGGTGCATTCCTAGTTATCCATCCCGAATTCTGTGCCATTTTGTCCTGCAAATTCTGACTGTTTCTCCAAGTCTTGCTCAGGAACGCCCCACCAGCTGAGACATCTACTATATTCATCATGCTGTCTGACAGCCCCATATAAAACCTTTGTCCCAACATCTATTTTGGAATACCGTGGTGAGGACACATAACCAACATTCCTTTAAACATGTCCCATGTCTCATGTAGAGTTTCCATTGATTTCTGCTTGAAGCTCACGATCGCATTAATTTGTTGAGCAATTTTGTTGGGCGGGTGGAACTTATTGTGAAATTGCTTGACTAACTTATCCCAATTTTCTATAGATTTGATAGGGAGTGAATTTAGCCAAACTTGCACAGCTCATGTTACCAAGAATGGAAACAATAATAGCCCGATTGCTTCCGGAGTCACGTTGGGTTGCCTTTGAGTTTTTCATATGGATAAGAAGTTCTTCAAGTGCTGCTGAGGATCTTCTATTTGTGTCCCAGAAAAGAGTCTCATGTTTTGCAACAAATGTAGCATATTATTTGTGATCTGGAATGATTTAGCTTGTATTACGGGCACAACAATGGAAGTGGCCAAATTATCAGTTGTTGGTTGTGACCAGTCATATAGTGCACCCTCAGGCACAGGCGGTGCCACTTATTTGGCATTTAAACCAGCTTGCTCATTCCTGACATTTCCGTTGGGATCATTTACGTCTCCTATATCAGTTTCGATTTTGAGTGTCTGTTGGGATTGTTGAAATCTTTTGTTGGCACGGTTCAATGCCCAGAATGTTTGCTCGGGGTATGAGAGTCCTTTAAGTAGTTCTCCAGTCCTCGTAGACTTTCTAGGCATACACCTGAGCAACCAAGTCAACAACCGTCAAATTGTCAATGAAAAATTGGGTAGAGAGAAAACTGACTACAATAAGAATATTTGTATTTCTGTCAATGGCAATTAATAATTCCGTTAATTCCTAGCAACCGCGCCAAAATTTGATCACGTCCAACTATGACTTATAAAAAGGATTATGCGGATGTTGCAAATATAACCCGAGTATTACGCTTAGGGTCGAATCCACGGAGAGTTAACCTATCAATTACTATCTTCAGACCCACTAACTCTTCAGAACCAGCTTCCCAAATATTCAAATGTTAGTTGAATGTTTCTTTACTAACTACACTTGCAAGTTACTAAACAGTTGTAAACTAAATTGATAAGGTTGTAAACAATAATGAGAAGAAACTAAGGCAATAATTTCCCCTATTTATGGAATCCCTTATGTTTATGCTCATACAAATTTACCAACACATTTCTATCAATCATGAACGCTCATCTTACCGTAAATCTCTCCCGAGTAATCATAGTAATTTACTACTGCACTCTCCCGAGATACACTAGCTTATATTATTTAGCACAATTCACTTAGATTACACACAAGGCTTCGTTATCCCTAATTCCACCTTTAAACCCGCAATTATAGATTCCTTTTATAATTTAGGAGTAGTGTTTTTCAACAATAACCTAAATATGCACTCTTTTCCAAGTTATGCACACTAAATAGGCACAACTAATTGAGGATCCTGTAAATTAACTACAACAAACACGAAGTTGAACAAATAGAGATTAAACTATCAATTTGTATTCACATAAACAAGAAGTTCATCCCCCAATAGGTTCCATCAAAACCTTAGACAGAGAATTTAGCTTCTCATGGCTATGGGAAAACAAATTAAGATATAATTCATCATAACTATCAATAAAAAATAAAGAAAAGAAGAAAGATGTTTGGAGTATTCTCTCACAATATTTTCCTTGCCAAGATACTCTAAAAATAAATACATGCCTATTTTGGGCGAAGTCTAGTGTTTAAAATAGGGTTTAGGTAAAAAAAATCCCGTCTTTTACACTTTAGTCCTCGAAGTTTACTGCGCCTGCTGCGGTTTTGCCGCCGTCACGGTGGAACCACGGCCAAATTCCCTCTCTGATTCTCAAATCTTCTGCAGCTATCTTCCACCGTGGTTCTGCCGCGGTCGCGGTAGAACCACGGCCAAACCTCATCTCTGAATTTTTAGGGTTGGCAAGCGTGGTTCACTTGGGAAATTACACAATTGGTCTCTTTTTCTTCATTTTTGACTCCAAAAGTACTCCCTAGTCTTCCTTAGACATATATCACCTGCAAATCATGAAAAGCGCTAATAAGAGCATTTTGTTATTACTTTTATCATTAAAACTATACAAGAAGGTGATTATTTAAGGCGTGGTTATAGTTAAATTCAGCTATTATTACTTCATTGCTTGTTTTACTTTCTTCATTTTTTGTCATACATTCCACATTTTCTGTCTTCTATAAGTTTTTCTCGAGGCTTCATCAACAATTTTCAGAAAGTTGTCATGTTCAGCTAAGTGATTTAGGAATTTAAAAGGTTTGGAATTCTTTTCTTCATGTACATCCGGACCAATACTCAAAGGAGAATGGTCTGAACAATGAGGATCCATAATCCACACTTCATTCTGTGGCATTAAGAGTAACCGGTCTGTATTAATAATTGCCCTATCTATCTTACTATATGTACTCCCATTGGTCCATGTATACCTTCTTCCACTAGATTTTAGTTCAGATAATCCTTTGTTAGTCATGAACTCATTGAAATCTCTAACATCAGCTTCTTGTACTGGATTCCCCATAGGTCTATCTTCCCCCCCCCCCCCCATAGCATTATAGTCACCCATAGCTAACCAAGCTCCTTGCTGTACTGAATGAATCCTTACTAATGCAGACCACAAACATTTCTTGTGTTCTATGCTATGCAATCCATATACTACAGTAAAGTTAAACTGTATATCTAGCCTCTTCACATGTACACTGGTATGAATTAGTTGATCCGTTTTACATATCTCTTTGCATTCTATTTCACTGGGATCCCACAATATCCAAACTCTTCCTTTGCTACTCTGCTCATAATTGTCCATATACTTCCATCCTGGAGCTATTCTCCTAATATAGCGTAGCGTGTAAAAGGAACTCCTGGATATACTTGGGCTGCTACGAACCAAATCACCAAATGGTGAGTTAATGCAAAAGCAGGCCACTTGTTCTGCATTTTGTTTTTTTGATTTTGTGCTCCAATATTGCTATTGCATACACTTTATTACTTGTAAGAAATCACTTTACCACCTTCTTCCTAGCAGCTTTATTCAAACCTCTTATGTTCCAAGTGATGAGCTTTATACTGGGATAAAAAAACTCTGAGTATCCCCCCTTGCCTTGTATCCTCTTTTGTCTACTAGTTCCTTTTCTTTCTTTGTATGGCACCAAAGACTCTGCAAGCAAATTGAATCCATTTAATACAGTCACTACATTTGTTTGTTGTCTGTCCCTACTCCTTGCTGCTGATCTTCTTATAATTGTTTGCCATTTTTATTCCTTATTCCCTTTATAGTTCTCCAGCTGATTATTTATTGTCTCTTTACTTGTTCCCTCCCCTTGTACTGGTATATTTTCCTCTGCCTCTTTTACTTTTGATATCCCTTTTGGTTGTCATTCCTATTTCTGCTTCATACTTTTGTTCCTCATGTTAAGCTGGTTCTTTATTCTACATAGATGTCCCACCTGCATACATTTTGTGCAGAATTCCGGCACCCAATCATAATCAATTTTCTGCATATACTCCCTCCCATTAGGATCAATTACTTTAATTGATTTTGGTAGCTCTTTTGTCACATCCATCTCCACTAACACTCTTGCATATGAGATCTTATCAACTTGTGTGGTACATACATCCGCATATAAAGGTACTCTCAATCCACTACTGATCCTGCTTAGTGATCTATTATCCCAGTAATTCAAAGGTGTATTTGGATATTTCACCCACACTGGTATGGTCTGTAGTACTTCTTTGTTTAAGTCAAAATCAGCCGACCACACTTTAACTATAATTATTTTGTTATTCTTCATGTGAGGCCCAGAGTACAACACCTTATCCTGATCTTCAATCGAATTGAACTTCACTAAAAAATACACATCGTTATGGAAGTAAACTCTAGGTTTCGCTACAAAATTTCACATCGAAGCTATATACCTCTCCATTGCACCAATTGTTGGACTACCCTTTAAACATACAAAATTAATGCTAATTTCCATTTTTTTGAGTTTCCACATCTATCTCTTCTTTGCATAATTCGACTTTTATTTCTCCATTTCTGATAATAGGTGGAATATAGCTCAGATCCACACCTTTTGCTGCATAAGTTGAACCTATAAATAGATTTGCCCATTGTTTTTGTCCTTTTCCAGCTTCTTCATTAGATTTTGAAGCTAATTCCCCTTCATCGCCCTGCTTCTCTGGTTCCTTTGTAATTGCTCGAGTATTCTTCTCAATTGTCCCCTTTCCACTTGAATTAGTAACTGCATATGCTATAATTGCGTCTGTATGAGTTATACTAGCTTGTTTAGCTCTCGTCAATGGAGTTTGTCCCCTATCCTTCATGTTCATCAATGTCGACCACTGTTCCATCGGACTTTTGCCCTGATCGCTTATCAAATCATGACTAGACTTTTGAACTGGAGTCTTCGATGTTGAAGCTTCCATTGTAGTGTGTGTAGCAATGATTTTCTTCGGCCTTCCCCTTCCCATGGCTATTTGGCATACGTTAGTTCATGCACGCTAATGTGCGCTGAGAGAAAGAGAGAAGAAGTTTATCAAAATAACTCACTAACCCTCTTAAAATAAATAAAGAGATTTGTAAATCTCAAAAGAGTTTTTAATTAAAAAGTGACAAAATTGTGTTCAATATGAAATAACTCAGAGTCGCCACCTGACATTGGTTTCGGTGAATCAGGTCATCATTTTTATAAAAATAATTTTCCTTTTTAAACACTTTGAACTCCAAAACTAAGTTTGCACCAGGAATTTGGGCAAGAGGGTTCATTTGACTCGAGGAGAAGGTGTTAGGCATCCCCAAGTCACGTGAAGGTCACGGTTGCGTACTCGATCTAGTTAGCTTTTAGAATATTCGAATTAAGGTAAAATAAACACAGAAAAATAAACACACAAAAGGGCTCGAGGTCCTTCCCACCTAATAAAAGAAAAAAAAAATACTACAAGCTCTACTTTTGGCCTCCAAATACAAGTACTATGGGGAAGAGAATGACATGTATCAAAGTAGAGAGAGAATAAAAATAGTGTAACTGAATAGCGTATTTGATGGCTTAGGGGTATGAGGTAACTAAAATTAGATATTTTTTATAAACATTAAAAGATATCTAGAGAGTATAATTATTTTAAATGATATTTATCTAAAATAAATAAGGTGTTAGCCTTTGGTATATGAGGTAAAAATTCAAAACATACACGTAAAAGTATATAGAAGTAATAAATAATTACTTAAGTAAACAATTTTGAAATATTAGTTTATGATAGATAACTTGCCATGTCAACAATTTGCCTCTTAGTAAATGTCATGTCAAAAAAAAAAAATCTTGAATATAAAAGACAATTTATAAAGGCATTTACATGGAAAAAAATGAAAAACGAGTATAATAGAGAAGAAGTTAAATTATAAAAAAATTATAAAATCCAACTCTGCCTAAAATATGGATAAAATTTTTTATTATTACCAGTGGCGGCTCAAGGGCCAACCATCTGATATTAACTCATACAAGCGAATCGATTTGTTTCTCTCAAGGACAAACTATTTTCAATGACTGTGAGAGAAACTTCTCTATATCCCAACCCCCTTCATATTAGTTACATATGGCCGTTGACACAATCGAGGAAGAAGGGAAAAAGGTTCCTAAAGACAAAGAGGATGAATACACGATTTCAATAACTGGAAAAGACAAACAATACATTTACTATCTATGGAGATTCTTAGTGATAATTAAACTACAAGGAAAAAAATTGTTCACCAAATCCTCAAACGAAAACTGGCAGATCTTTGGAAGCCACAGAGACCTTTCCTCTTATTGATCTGGGTGAAGACTTTCGCAGTTAAATTAACAAAGAAGAAAATATGGTTAATGCACTACAAAATGGTCGTGGTTCATTTTTGGTCATTTTCTATTGATACAACATTGGGAGCCAAACTTTGTACCTTTAAAATCCAAACAAACTCTCACGGCAATTTAGATACGTCTTTCACAACTCTCCATCGAATTCTATGATAGAATTTTTTTGGAAACAATAGGTAACACAATTGGAAGGCTAATTAAAGTTGATGTTTGTACATCCATAGCTCTTCGAAACCGCTATGCAAGATTTTGTGTGAAATCACCATTGGACAAATCGGTTAAATCCAATATGTGGATAGGGTCCAATAAATAACAAGTATTATACGAGTATGACAAACTCTTATGCTTGAATTGTGGACACCTAGGTCATTCAACATGCCAATGCAACATGATCAAACAACAATCTACAAATTCAGCAACAAAAGAAAAGGAAGGGAAGGAACATGATCGTAACATGCAAGAACAAACGCACAAGATCAATAAGGAATGGAAAACTGTCACGTTTAGCAAGGGGAAGAAAAAAACCATGAAGAGTGAGATCCCAGAATTATCAATAAAGGCAAGTATAAATGTCAATATTTTTTATACCAATAGAGGTAAATTGCTTAGCTCTCAAACATTAAGCTACAAAGTCCGTCCCAAATTAATACTTCTTGGTACAAATACTACTGGAAAAAATACAACTATTGAGGAACATCCTCCGCACAAAATAAATTATCAATCAAAAATTTATTTTTCAGCTTTGATGGACGAGGGAATGGTTTTGGATAATACCATAAACTAGCTAACCGAAAACATAAATGAAAAAAATCTTAAAACCCAATGATTTAAATAATAGGTACTCATCAAATGGACATGTGTCACCAAATATGGAAGACACCCCTAATTACCTACAAAGGAACGTTCCTAAAAGTATTATAAACCCTACTCATAATCATTCTATATACCATGTTCCTAATCATGGAGCCCTATACATCTTAGTCCTCGAGATCCAGGCATATCTCACCTTTTCTTTTTTGATGACCCCACTCTAATGGCTAAGGTAATCAGAAGTCATGCAACTTAATCAAAAAATGTCTGTCACTCTTCTGCAGACTCTCCGAACAAAATATTAATCTACAAAAATAAACGATCACTTTTTCAAAGAACTGTGTTCCTAACTTAGCTAAAGAAGTGGATAATAAATTTAAAATGAATATTAGCAACTCCTTTGAAAAATACTTAGGATAACCCAGACTCTAGAATCAACCAAAATCTAGTGACTACCAATTCATAATTGATAACATGAAAAACAAATTGACTGCTTGGAATAGCCAATTTTCTTAATATTGTTGGAAGAACAACCCTAGCAATCTCTTCCCTAAACTCAACCCCCAATCATATCATGCAATACAGATACCCCCCGAACAAAACTCTCAATTAAATAGATCATATTCAACGTAATTTCATTTAGGAATCAACCAATGAATCCATAAAACTTCATTATGCAAGTTTGACTAATATAACCAAATCAAAAGAGGAAGGAGGTCTTGGCCTTAAAAAGACCAAAACAAAAAATCTAATTTCCTGAAGCAACCTTGCTTGGAGGATCCTCACAGATCCAACTACTCTATTATTAGTAACAATACCAATAATACTACCCAAAGGCCATCACTTCAAAATATTATTAATTACTCCTTTGAATTTCACTTCATAGCCACTACAAATCCATATCCAAAAGTAATCACTACTATTTAAATTCCTTGGCATGCACCCCAAAGAGGCTGGATAAAATGAAATATAGATGGTGCATTTACAACATAAAATTATGGAATAGGTGGTGTATTTAGGGACATCACTTGGAAGTGAATATTTGGCTTTAACAAATATTGCCAAGGTCTATTTCTCTTACACATTGAATTGCAGGCACTCCAAGAAGGTCTTTAATTGGTGACGGGTTTGATCTATTTTTGCTAAAAATAGAAACATGCTTAACAGAAGTAATAAATGCGATTAATAATGACCATGCGACATTAGCTAATCTAATCCACTCATGCAGGTTATTAAGCGTCAGGAGAATGGCCTTCTATTTCGACATAATTACAGACAGGGGAATTTAGTGGCGGACGCTCTAGCCAAGAAAGCAAAAAATAAGGAAAACAAACAATATAAACCTGGAAGGACAAAAAATTTTGCGGATGCCCCACTTTTTATGAAACAACATCTTGCTATGGATATGTGGAGGGAAAGCATATTTGCAAAGCAAGTGTCTTTCTATTTGTTATATTTTTAGAACTCTAGGCAACCAGAATATACTAGTAATAGTACTCTTTTGTATAAGAGGATATCTACCCCTAGGGCTACTTCTATAAAAAAATATAACATGTAATATGTCAATCTCTATTTAGTAAGTAATATAAATTTTATTATTACTCCAAAAACAAAATCATTCAATCTCTAGTTCTCAAGAATTACAAAGAAATTGACACAATAGAATTTTATTTTGACATCAAATTCAAGTTCTATTATTCTAACTTTCTATTTTTGTTCTTTAAATTTGAAATTTGTTATTTTTTATATTTTTACCTCATAACAACATATTACTTCTTTGTTATTTATCAGATCATACACATTTGTCAAGAATAAAAAATAACCAAGTTACTCAATATGAATTTCTTTCAAAAGTTTGAGGCCTCCTAATAAATTTGGCTTTAGCCTCTAATGTTGTTTAGCCACCCCTAATTATTATAAATCTAACTCAACTCACTTCTATACTCGACCCAAAAGGTTGACATTTGGCAATATTTTCTGCATATTTACATAATTCAATTTTCTTATTTTAATAAAAAAAATGTTTGTAATTTTACTGATTCAGAAAATAAAGTTCCATGACCATACAATAAAGTAACCCTAAATTTCTACATGGGGAAAGTTATTTAAGAAAATGGTAATACCCGATTAAGGGAGGGGCACAACCGTAAAAGTCGTCGATGCTATGAGATGTAAATACATACAACGTAAATCATCGCCGAAGCTGGAATAGCTCAGTTGGTTAGAGCGTATGGCTGTTAACCATAAGGTCGGAGGTTCGACCCCTCCTTCTAGCGTCATTTTTTTAGTCCAAAAAAATTAGCTATCTGTTACTGTTTATCTTGAAATCGATTTTCGAAAACAGTTTTTCAATTTGTTTTTCGTCTACAGAGTCGATTCCGTTTCTTCTATCGGAGAATTGCAAGTATAAAGAAACCCTAGAGACCTTTACGCTCTCTCTTGCCATTGTTAAGGTAAGATTGGTTGTAGTAATTATCGCTTGCTACTACTCTGTGCTGTAAATAAGCGTCAACTCGGATTAACTGTGAATGGATTGACAGAGAAATTGTAACATAGTTTATTTCTGATAAGAAAAAATAAATGCTCGGCTGTTGATGATCAGTGGTTCAATTTCGTATTTTCTGCATATAGAGAGGAAAAAAACAATATCTTTCCTGAGCAGAAGGTCTATCGGAAACATCCCTCAGCCCCTCTACCTTCAAGGTATGTGTAAGGTGCAGGTACCCAGTCTTAATTGTTGTTGTGGTGGTGGTTAGAGAGTGGAAAAAATGCAATTTTTATTATTATATCGATAGTGCCCAGTCTTAATTTGATCTGCTTAATGTGCATATCTGAATTTCCTTGAGTGTTTAGTTGGCAGTTTTTGGCTATACATGAAGGATGATGATATAACACATACATCTATTTGTGGTTGTTTCATGTTATTTTTCTGGACTGAAGTGCATCATATATTTGCAGGTTTTAGTTTGGTTAAGTGTAGTTCTAGTTTAACTATAATTGGCACAATAGGAGAACAATTAAACCAAGACTATTTCTTGTCCTTTTTCTTTTGTTTTTGTTTTGTTTTTTTTTTCTTTTGTTTTCTCTTCTTGTCTTTGCGCCGAGGGTCGATTGGAAACAGATCCCTGTTCTATCGGGCAGTGGTAAGACCTGCGTACATATTACACTCCCCAGATCCCACCCTGTGAGACTATACTGGGTAGTTGTTGTTGTTATTGTATTTGGTTAAAATGGGTTCTGACGGTTCTGTGGAAAGGGATGGCTCTGAATTTTTAGATTCTTACTGGAATCAAGTTCAACATGGTGAAAGGCATGAAGTCTGGATAATATAACACATGCATCCATTTGTGGTTGTTTCATTTTAATAAGCTTCAAGATCATTCCATAATTTTTCTGGACTAAAACATGTGCATCATATATTTGCAGGTTTTAATTCGATTTAATGCAGTTATAGTTTAACCGTAATTGGGGCAATAGGAGAACAATAAAACCAACTGGTCTATTTGGTTTAAATGGGTTCTGTGGAAAGCGATGGCTCTGAAGGGGCAGCAGCTATAGATAACTGCGAAGAAAACTATGACAGCCAAGATAGTGCTGAAGAAGAAGAATTTGAAGGTGTTTCTGTTAATTTATTACCAGCAGATAACTATGAATTACTTGCTGAAAGAAAGAGAAAAGCATTAGCAGATTGCCAGCATAAACAAACCAAAAAGAAACGTGAAGAGGGAGATATTGTTGGTGCTAATTTTGATGAAATAATGGAAGCCATGAATTTTGGAAGTAAAAGGAAACGTAAAAAGGACAAACGAGTGGGAAGGCCAAAAGGATCCAGAAACAAGGTAAATCTTGAGGCCAGAAAGTTATTAGGGGAAGCCACTCTTTGCTATGCTGCGGGTAAATATACAGAGGCATTGAAACTGTTACATGAAGTTGTTCTGCTAGAACCTACGCCTGATGCATATCATACACTTGCTGTTGTATATGATGCAATTGGTGAAAAGAGGAAGTCCATGTATTTTTATGAGCTTGCCGCTTTAGTTATGCCACGAGACACCTCATTATGGAAGTTGCTTCTCTCGTGGTCTTTAGAGCAAGGGAATGCTGCTGATGTGAATAAGTATCTTCCTAGAGCAATAGCTGCAGAACCTGAAGATATTTCACTCAGACTCCTTTCTGCGTCCCATTACATTGAGCTCAAAGAATATGAGAAAGCTGCCAAGGCATATGAGAAAGTATTTCAAATTAATCCAGACAATATTGAAGTATGCATATCAGCAGTGAAGTTGTATAAGCAAATTGGTAAAGCTGAACATTCCCTTGTGATGCTGGAGGATTATCTTAAATATCACACAACGGTTGCTGATCCGATAATTATTGATATACTGGCTAATATATGCATTGAAAATGGAGAATATGCTAAAGCTCTTCAACATATTGAAGTATGTTTTATGGGGAGAGAATGGCCATTGAATCTAATAGCAAAAGCAGGAATCTGCCACATTTATCTTGGAAATCTGAGTAAAGCTGAAACCTTGTTGAAGGCTTTTGGACTAGAAAATGCAAATGATAATGTTGATTCAGTTGTTGAAATTGCAGACACATTAAAGATTCTTGAGCACTATGAATATGCTTTACATTACTATTTGATGTTAGAAGGAAACCAGGGAGTTGGTGATGGAATCTTGAATTTGAAAATTGCACAATGTTACCTCTCATTGGAGAAAAAGGAAGAGGCAATTGGATTCTTCTACAGAGCTGTACATTCACTTGAGGACAATGTTGATGTGCGAATAAATTTAGCCTCTCTTCTTCTTGAAGAAAAGAAGGAAAATGAAGCCATATCATTGCTCTCTCCACCAGTTATAGATTTTGGGGCAGACTCATGCAGCGAGAAGTCTAAGTTTTGGTGGTATGATGAAAAAGTAAGATTAAAGCTTGCTAAGATTTATCAGACAAAAAAAATGCTTCAAGAGTTTGTAGATGTATTTTTTCCGCTGGTTAGTCAATTAATCACCTCCGAAACAACAGAGGAGCAGGTTTCTAAAAAGAAAAAGCTTTCAACAAGTGAGCTGATTGAAAGAGCTAGAGTGTTGGAAAACAATCAGGTCGACAACCTATTTCAGAAATTTAAACCAGCAGTTACTGCTGCTGAGCGTGAAAAAGCTGCTAGAGCAAAGAGGCTCCTTCAACAGAGAACAAATTTAAAGGAGGAACTGAAACTGAAAGCATTAGCTGCTGGTGTGGACTGGCAAAGTGAAGAGTCAGACGATGAACTTTGGCCAAAAAAGAAGAAGAAACTCCCAACTCCTCGGCTCTTAAGAGATGAGGAAAATCATCAGCTTGTTATTGACTTGGCCAAAGCGTTGGCGTCTCTAGGGAGACATGAAGAAGCATTGGATGTTTGTAAATGGATCTTACAGTTTTCTTTTAATGCGATATCATCTGACAATATTGAAGAGCTTACACTTCTTGGAGCTCAGATGGCATACAATGTGATAGATCCTAGACGTGGGTATGATTTTCTCAGAGATATTCTTCAGCGACGTCCTCACAAAATATCAGTGTGGAATTACTACTTTAAAGCACTATCCAAGATGGAGATTTATCGCCATAAGCATTCCCGATTCTTGCGTAGGATCCGCGAAAAGGAGAAAGAATGTGTACCTCCAATTATCATTTCAGGGCATCAGTTTAGTATGGGCAGCCTATATCAAGCTGCTGCAGAAGAATACCTGCATGCTTACAAACTTCTTCCTGATAGTCCATTTGTTAATCTTTGTGTTGGGACTTCATTGATTAATCTAGCCTTTGATGTCAGACTTAAGAATAAGCATCAGTGTGTGGTACAAGGCATGGCATTTCTGTTCAAGTATCTAAAACTTTGTGGAGAAAGTCAAGAAGCATTATTCAACATAGCTCGAGCATGTCATCATGTGGGCCTTGTGTCTTTAGCCGCTTCATATTATGAGAAGGTGCTTTCTATTAGGGAAAAGGATTATCCTATTCCCAAGCTTCCTTATGAAAGCCAACATCTCAGAGAAAATGGAAACTCAGGTTATTGCAGCTTGCACAGAGAAGCAGCTTACAACCTGCACTTGATCTATAAGACAAGTGGAGCATTGGATCTTGCAAGACAGGTTTTGCGTGATTATTGTACTTTATGAGGTTATTCATCTAAGTTACAGTAATGAGGTGCAGTCTTATTCTGTTTGCTCCTTTTATGTTTGGTGAAGTGTTACTAATTCTTTACAAGACAAGGTGAACAGAGAGTTTTGTCTAACAGTAATATATATTACCAGATTTTGGTTGAGTCATTGTTTGTGTAATTGTTAGGAATATGCACACCATCCACTATATTTCACATACTCCTATTTATTTTTTTCCTGAGCATTCTTTCCCTTCCCAATAGCTTCAACTGTTAACAAAAAGTGGTATTTCCTTTTCTTGTCCTGTGGCTAGTGAATATTTGGATGTGTCTCTAATGAATTGTAGATGTGAAGTCCAGGAGAGTTCATTAGGATCTACAGACAAAAAGATCTTTGTAATTTCTGGTGCATTTAAGTATTTGATTGATTGGATATGTAAACGAATCTTTAGATATATGAATTATAATCATGAAATTAACTAATATCAAGCAGTGAGCCTCCTCCTCGTGGCTGCATAATATTTGATACTAGATGTAGGGAATATAAGTACATAAACTTGTGTTGATGCCTTACTGCTGGACATTGCGTGTTTCTTTCATCTCCATTTTGGTTTTATTTTTGTTATTTTTTTCATTCACCATTCTGGACATGTGATCTACTGCAAAAATACAGTAAAAAAGTTCCATTAGTGTTAGTAGACAGCTATCTTTTTCTTTTAGAAAATTGGGAGTAGTCTCTCTAGTCTTCGTGTTGCAGATCTATTTTATGCAAGTACTAGGACAATTAGCATCTATTACTTGAGTTGTTTTAAACGTTTGGTGAAAACACATATAGGTAAATGTTCCACACTAAGAATAGCATCATCTCTTCTGCTCCTTTTCTTTGTTAGGTTTGAAGTAAGGGATCCCTTGATTGCATTTTCAGTTGATTGACTGTAAAGATGACTTTTGCGTATCACTTAGTCTTCAATGCATCACGATCAAGTTTACTGGTAGTGTATCCCTAATACGCATAACATTGTTAGTTGGCACAAGCATTCTGGATTACATTATGGAGCAACAGAATGTCTTCCACTTTCATGTGTTACTCTAAAATCTGCTAATCCTGGTGGGATATCTGGCCCTTCTTTGTCAAAACAGAGGTTTTTCAAAATCATCTCAAATGGAGTTCTGCATGAAATGTGGCTGATCTAGAAAGAAATGTTATTGCCACATCATTCAAGAAAAAAATTGTATGCGTGATTTCTGCACTGTTCTTGTCTCTCAAAACTGAAACATGATCAGAAAGGATGAATCTGCTGGAACACGAGTAAAGCTGTGTCAAGCATGTAGATTTTGAGCTCAGTGATTCTTGCTCTTGTATCATGTTACATCGTTTGCTCTTCAATGAGTGTTTTTGCAAATCGTTTAGATTCAGCTGCGGAATTCCTATGCAGCGTACAAGTGCATGAAAATCATTTAGTTCCTATACCAAGTCCTTAAACGCCACTATAGGATTTTAAGTTGCCTTCAGTATTAGTTCTGTGTATTGTGTTGCAAAGGGATATTTGTTCTCTACCTTTGTATTTGGATTTGTATTCTTAACTATTTGGTTAATTACTTGTCCTATTTTTTAATTGCGGCCGTTCATCACGCCTAATCACCTTGATTGAGAAATTATGGTGAATCGTCCTCTGACACTTGTGAAGAACTTGTCAACAAGGTTTATCTTCAAATAATTGTTGCGGCCTTTGTAAAAAAATCAGGCTTGGACTCGAGCCATGACACTGATGTTTTATAGAGAAATGTTTCTCTTTTTAACCTCATCTGAGTTTATGAAGACATGCCAGTTATCGTAATAGAGATTTATCAAAGAGTAGAAGAGCTGTCAGCTACTCTTAACTGAGCAGTCAAAGGTTTGAGTTTGACTGCCAGAATTTGTCGGTTTGGAATTAAGTGTTTTAGTCTAGTGAATAATCAGGAATTCCAACGGCAAATGCAATTCTTCTTGTTAAATTTCTTGGTCACATCACACGTTCTGAAAAAATGAAGTCATGTATTATGTCACCCCAACTTTGACAGAAGAAGGATTTATTACGAATACCTCTATAAAATTTACTCACCAAAGGTCCAAGTTAAGTTGGATTTGTATTTCCTCTTGTAAATTCAGCCTTGGCAGCAGAATCCAGAGGAATGGTAGGTTACTCAAGATAATTAAAAAAAAAAAAAAAACCTCCCCTGCTTTTGGAATAAACCATTTCTTGTTGAGATTGCCTATATCCTGCACTTATAAACTTAAAATAAATAAAGGATGCCTTTGAAGAAGCAAGCACCACAAATAACAACATAATATTGCGATAAGTCGACATCGTTGGAATTTAGCAAGGAATCCAAGTTAAAGTGGGGAACTTGTTTTGAAAATGCAAGCAGCGGCTCAAAGTGCCGCCTTCTTGGGCTAACATACAAATTCCCACGTGTTATACCTACTGTTTGGTGAACTCTAGATACAGTTGTTCTAATACATGTGTTCCAGTCAACCACGCTTATAAGTGGAGAATCTTGAAAACATACACACTTCTCGCAACTCAGAATAAAATTATAAATATTCAGTAAACAAATGAATATATATATAAACGACTATCAATTGACTAAGATTAAGTGCTATTTTTCATTTATATTTGCAGATATTTATCGCTAAATTACTTGGTTTAGTTAAAAAACCGTGTGCGGATAAATATTTTTAATACAACTCATTCCCCGCCCGTTCCAGTAAAACTACATTTGATAACTTTTGTGTCATTATCCAGAAGTTTATCACCGCCTCTTCTTATCTTTGAGTTTGGAATTCTACAGAAAAGCCAATAGTTTCACATTGACCCTATATTTTATAGGATATGTGAACACCATTAGTCATATTTATACTCTGTTTGGATTATTATTTTCTATCGTTTTATAATATATTGTATTGTTTATGAATATAATATTTGAATAGATTATATTATTTATTATTATTAAATAATATTTTATTATTAGATTTGACTGTATCATACTGTATCGTAACTGATAAGTTTACTAAAATACCCTCGATTATTTAAATAATAAATTTATCAAAAATTATTCATAAAAATAATTTAAAAAGACAAAACAGAAAAGGGAAAAGCACCTTAAAAAAGCAGAACAAAGGAACGAGACAAAAAAAGGCAATACAACGGAGTAGCAACTAACTAAAATTGAGTTAAAAGCAAATTAGGAGAAAAAATAAAATAGAAAAAGGAAAAGCATCTTTAACGTTGGCAGAAGAAGACTGGCAAAAAATAAAGTAGGTTATAAATTGGAAATTTAGAGTTAAAACAGAAAAAGGTAAAAGGTAAAATAAAATTATGGAGTAATAAGTCAGGGCATAATTGAAAAAAAAAATAGAAAATAATCCTACACACCAAACTGATTATTTCAAAAAAGAGGACTTTTAAATGTTTCAGAACAATGGATTTAACAATACAATATAACCACTTTTAGTAAAATAATCAAAACAAATATTATTTTAAAATAATACGATACAATGAGTAACAACCATCCAAACAAGCTGTCAAATTAAATATAAGTGCTTATTAATAATTAGGCACTATAACTAGGTGGAAGTCACCTTAATGCACCTACTTTTAATTTCTAACTGACTTAGAATCTAATTGTTTTTCCAAATATATGAAAAGGTCCTCTAAATTTTCTCGTTACTTTTTGTACCTATTATTTGGTTTAAGGGGGAGTTTTGGCATAATTGGTTAAGCTATTACCATGTGACCCAGGTAACGAGTTTTTGCCGTGGAAACAGCCTCTCGTAAAAATACAGGTAAAACTACATACAATAGAGATTTGTATCTGGCCTTTTACTGAATCCCGCACATAACAAAAGTTTAGTGCACCGAGCTGACCTCTATTTGGTTCAAGACTTTTGGAAATTAACTAGAGGCAAGTTCGACGCAGCATCTACTTATATATAGTAGAACGTGGTGAGTCTAAAAAATGTCTACACTTATAAATCTGAGTTGGCTGCTAGCCACACTTACTTCAATCATATTTAACTGTACTTTTTTAGCACATTCAGTACTAAGAAATCTCAATGGAAACAGACATGTCTTTCTTGTCTAAAAGTTCAAGTAGCTCTAGTGATGAAGAAATTGGATTGAGGAGAGGTCCATGGACTGTTGAAGAAGACAATCTCCTCGTCAATTACATTTCCCAACATGGTGAAGGCCGATGGAACATGCTTGCAAACCGTGCTGGTAATTCACCTGTCCATCGTATATATTGATGTTTTAGACACTTTGATTAGTTGTTGATTCCATGTACTTTCTTGATTTATTAGGATTGAAGAGAACAGGCAAGAGTTGCAGATTGAGATGGCTGAATTACTTGAAACCCGACGTTAAAAGAGGGAATCTCACTCCTCACGAACAACTCCTGATTCTTGAACTTCATTCCAAGTTGGGTAACAGGTATAGTACTCTTTGATTCCTCTTTCAGCTACAGCAAAAGTTTTCCGTTTTAGAACCGTTGTTATAGGCCTCGTTTCTAGTACCATTATGCATAGAGTCGGAGCTACGATTCGAAGTTTATGGTTTTAGGATTCTAGTCTTTAGGTCACTGGATTCTAAATTGATTTTTAAGATAAATACAGAGTGTGCACTAAAGTTACTAGGCTCTGTCGAACCTGTAACTTGGTTTCTGGCTCCGACCTTGCTAGTGTGTGTATATATTGGTCTAGCAACTCCTTTAATCTTGTCAGTGCTCAGAAAACCTGGTTTTAAATCATTTTTTTATAAGCTTATAAAAGTTTGAACTATAATAACTGGTGCGACTCTCTTTGACAATGTTATAGATGGTCAAAGATTGCGCAATATCTACCGGGAAGAACAGATAATGAAATCAAGAATTATTGGAGAACAAGGGTGCAGAAACAAGCAAGGCATTTGAAGATTGACTCAAATAGTGCAGCATTTAAACACATGATTCGTTGTCTCTGGATACCTCGGCTTCTTCAAAAGATACAAGGTTCAATACAGACTTCACAATCGACTTCATTATTGGATTCAAAATATGGTTCTTTAAATATCACAGAATTAACACAAACCCCACAAGTTTTATGCTTAGAGAATAACAGCAGCTGCAGTTGGAGTTCACCTTCGTCAGAATCAAAGAGTATCTATAAATCTCCCAACATTATATCGGAATGTCCTAAACTTCCACCTCGTGAGATGGGTGATTCTGAGTTAAATACATTTGTCAATACTCATTTTCCATTTCATGACAACAGTTATGATATGGAGACTTTCAGCTCAGAAACTGGCAATTTTTTGACAAATTATGATCAGATGGTGGGTGGAGAAAACAATCTGATGAGTGGTGACATTTTAGCTGACAACTTCTGGAGCATGGATCAATTTTAGCAATTTCAGTAGAAGGAACCTAAAACTATGGTTATCTTTCCTGTTTCAAGGAATTTTAGATCAAAATAGTGACCTTACATCATTATATTTTTACCAAAAATAGTGAGGTTATGAGTTATGACCAATTGTTAATAGTCGAAATTGCGTGATTGAAGCAAGTTTTATTTTCAACTGTTTATTTTCTTGAAAAAACAGAGTACTCTGTTTTCTCTTCCACCTTTCCCATTAGTGGGGATTGTATGTAGAAGTCAAACTGAAGTGATGTATACTAACCATAAATGTATTGCAGAAAAGGTTTACTAAAACCAAAATAATGAGGGTTATTCACGACATATTTTTTCCTGATTGAGTCAGTTCTAGGAAACAGAGGGATTTATTGATAAGACCTTAAGACTTTTACTTAATGATTTCTCGCCATGCCACAAAGGACGGAATTAAAGGTGGCAGCTGAAAAATATGAAAGGAGGAAGTTTGTCTAGCCGCCCATTAAAGAGTTGAAAGACTTTCATTTTTTCTTTCTTTCTCCTTTTTTCTTCCTATGGTGCCCAAACTCTAGTCAAAAATAGGATAAACGGCCATTACAAATATAATCCAGTTTAAGAGTTCGGAATTGAATCCTACAAAGAAGTAAGGTTTACTACAATTGTTCACTATCATAAAAGAGTCAAGCTCAAACAATTTCTAAGTTATAAATATAAAGATTCTTATGCCTAACTAATTAACTAACAAATTAAAGGAGTCAATTAATAACTAAAGATACTAAGGGTTGGAGACAAGAGTAAGGAGGTCTAGAATTATGATTTTCTCAATTGTCATAATCATTCCGGCTACATCTCATATAATATCGCATAAGTATTCTCTACTTATTGTGAGCACTTCAGGTGCCGTAATTCTCCTTCGAACAACTAACACAATTTACTAGACATATTCTCTCAAATTACGCGAATTGGTACTAGTTCACTGCTCACTAAGATCACAACAAAAGTTTCGTATTTCTAATCTCACATTTAAACCCCCCGTATTAATTTCTTATATACGTTAGGAGTGACGTTGTTCACCAACTACCAAATTTGTACCATTTTTCAAGCAATACATAATGACTAGACACATCCAATTGAGAGCTCTTCAATCAACAACAATAAACACGTACTCGAACAAGTAGAGAAATCCCACGACTCAACTATATAAAAACATAACAAGAATTTATCCTACAAAAGGTTCCATGTAGATAACAAATTAGCTATTCATAATAGTATGTAAAACTACAATATCAGAATTCATAACAAATAATGGAAATTGGAAAAAGAAAGTGAAAAACTAAGAATTCTCTGTCTTGCTCCTAGCGTGTTCTTGCCTCCTTAGGTCGAATCTTCTCTAAAAGAAATGTCGAACCCCTCTCTTAGACATCTTTAAGGAGTATTTATAGGCTAGAGTAGAAGTCTCCAAATCTAAAATTGAGTAGGAAATAATTTATTTGTGGAATAGGGTACTAGTATATAACCTAGGCGAGGCTGGTATCTAGTGCGCCATAATCGAGATGAAGTCTGGCCTGTAGCCAGGTTGAGCTCACTTTAAGCCAGGCGGAGCGAGGTCTATAGCAAGAAGCAACGTGCTATAGAGCTAGCAACTAGGGGTGCTTATTGGAAGGATATTTACGCTTAACAGTATGGCTTAGCAGTTTATAAATGTAGTAATCTGCTAGTCGTCCAGTAAAATATCAGGAGGATTGGTATTCAATTAGCGATTATTTGGCCGTTATCTGGCAGTTTATCGACTAAGTTAAATAAATAATAAAAATAAGTAAAGAATTAGAGATACAGGAAGGAGTAAAGCATTACATCTGCTCGGTGCTCGTGAGTAGTTTTACACAAGTAGTGCTTACATTTACATTCAAAACTGTACTCTGACACATTAGAGCTGGCCCATACACACTTCACTTCCTCAGTTTGGTTTATGTAAATCTGGGTGTGATCATTATCCGGGATCCCTTGATTTTCCTAGGGAACTCTGACACGCCTGCATTTGTATAAAAGGATGTGAACTAAACACATTTGAGGCATTCTAGAGATTTGGACTCCCTATAACATAACTTCTTCTTCTTCTTTTTCTCTTATTTCAATTGTGTAATTTATACAAATGGTCTGGAATAACTCTTGTAAACAACTCTGGATGGATAGTGGAAAGGGAAGGGGTGACTATGCATGCTTTAGCTATTTAAAAGGATAGAAAATATATTATTAGGGTTATATTCCTACTTGCGCAATAGAGACCATGTTTAGGATTCATTTCATGCAGTAGATCATGTCCCCTAGGACTTACACTTACTGTTTTCAGCATGCCCATTTCACTAACATATCACTTAGAAAATCCTGCGTTAAATGTGTTAATAACTGGTGTTTTCTGTGATCATGTTCCTACTGCCATGCACCCTTAGAGATCCTATTTTAGGCTAAACAATACCAACAAACATATCATCTCTGCACATTATGGAAATCAAACGCTGTAATATTTGTGCATATCGAAATCCTACTTAAGATTCTGCATATACATCATTCTGCATCTTTGTGTATTAGATACCATGTCTTTAGGATTTCATTTATATTCGCTTCAGCATGCTTAGTCTAACTATCAGTGCATGAAAAGGAATAAAACAATTTTACTCAGTTTTTACAATCAACTGCAATAATTCTATGTGCTAAACACCTAGAATAGCATGTTTAAACAACTTATTCTCAAACATTATTTCTTACTTCTGAAAAATTGATATACTACTCACACCTAAGCAAGCCTTAGGTGACCAAACTTTTAAAATTGGAAATCTGCCTTCTTGTGTATGTTGCCTAATTCTCAACAGGTTTTAAAACCAGTTGACAAACTAATTAGGCCTTTCTGAGTAATACAATAAATCTGCTATCTGCTTATATTCTAAAATCACCTAGATGTCATGCCTTAGAATTCTGAAATAAATACTGCCCATAACTGTGTTTGAGTCATGTTCTCTATTTTGCATTTCCTGTGGAGGTTTACTTGGGCCTTTCATCTCCTTCTCTGTGTCTGCCCCCTAATTGCAGTCATATATGTTCTTATTTGTCTCCCTAGTATTTTCCCTTTAAACTTGAGGGTCTTCCTAGAATATTCCTTATAGGTATAAGTCTTAAGCTCCTCCAGGACTGTTAGGAAGGGACGACATCAGCACACAATATGAATCGTTAACCAAATACTCGCTTTGCATGACCAATAAGGGGATATGAAGGTTAGGCGTGGGATATGATGACTACATGTTAATGTCACGTGTAGCCCCTCATTGAGGAGTATATTCCGAACAATGCGTGGGGTGAACCTATAGGATAACCAACCTAGGACCCCTCTCTACCAAATCCTTTCTTTATTTAAACGTCTGTTTTGCAACTTGTTCAAACCTTTATCTTACTAGTTGAGCTATTCTAACGTGTTGCAACCCATTTGATTCATCTGCTTTCTTGTAATGGACTAATTTATGAATATACATTCAGCCGGGACCTACAGTTGTTGACCAAGAGGGGTGCCTAACACCTTCCCTCGAGGTTACTTCGAACCTTTACCCTACTCTCTAGTAATGCAAACCAACCCAAGAGTTAATCTCTCTAGGTGTCCTAATGCACATAATCTGTTAGGTGGCGACTCTTCAAATACCCAATTTTCAAAAAGGAAATGAGTCATTACACCCTATGAATGTTGAAACCCGGATCTCTCCCCATAAAAAATGGAGGAGAAAGGAGGCGCGACAGCATGGCAACTCTACTGGGGATATTTTTAGGCTTTACCATAACAAACTTGTCTTTCACATATTAGTCCAAGAATGCTTATCCCGTATACTACTCCATTATTTGAATTTAACTACCTTTTTTTTCAAGCATTTATGATTTATTTATTGCCCTAAAACTAACGAGTCTTCTTATTTCCTTTTTCTTGTAACTGTTTTTCAATTATTTAAATATTGTATTTATTTAATTTTCCTACGTGAAAATACTTGACCACATGTTATTAATTGCTGCATAAATCAAGCTCCGTATCGTATTCCACTCGCGCGTCTAAAATCCTATATAAACTCTTTAATAAGTGGTTGTGCTCTTCCTATTTACTAGCCTTTAAATATGGAAAGGCTTATTTAAAGTAAAATCAGTCGATTAGCGGTGCCGTCGATGGTTCCGTGCCTTTCCCCTCAAGTTGTCTGCTTGAGGGTGCCAGCCTAAAACACCATAGAAACCTTACTCTATTTAAATTATGCATTATGCTCAAACTTAGCCGGATCAATTATGTTGTCCACATAATGATCCTCTAAGATAAGCCTTATCCAGTGTCCATCGGGTTTTCCATAATCCCAACGGGCGGAATCATGTTTTGTGCATTATTTTGGAAAACTAAATGTTGATATGATGATGATGAATATATAAATAGTCGAGTCTGGTGGGGGCAAGGTATAACCCTTTAGTTTTACATAATATGAGGCACGATTTACCCAACTTTGGTATGGTTAGCACACCCCGACTCTTGCTAGACTGAAGGAGGAATCTTCCATCAAATGACCAAATCAATGAATGAAAAGAAAGGGCCATCAAATCTAGCAAAAAATTGGAATATTTGGAAATCAATCTGCTGGAATTGGAAGGAAAAGTGAGGAAGAGAGTCAGTGATTGCTAGAATGTTTAGGGAAACGAATGAAGACATTTAGTAAAGGCGTTATTACTGATGAACCTACGTGAACTAGAGGATTTGATCAACGAGAACATTCAACCTGAGGAAGGTCCTTCTAGGACCAAATAGATTAGATTTACTTGCTTTCCAAATGTAATAAGGCCAAGTGCGAGTGGTGACTTGTTTTATTATTGTGTTAGTGTCATTTTGGATTCATGTACATTTATATTATGAAATGAAGCATTTATTGGCATTTGAAGTTCTCCAAATTTATTTGTCGATAGGCCTCCCTCAGGGGCTCCTAATTTAGGATACGAGTTTATATTTCACAATATCTGTTTAAATACTGCAAACATTTCAGAATCTTCACTAACTTGTTACTTTTTGTTTTTGTTTATTTTTATTATTATTCCCATCCCCTTAGGTTGGTTCATCCATACTGGCCTCATCCGCATATCATACCAGATTTAAAGGCCCTCCACCACCTCCTCATCCAAGAAACACAAAAGGCAAATCAAAGATGGATGAATTAAGTGGAATCCAAAAGGAAAACGTTGAGAATGCAGAAACTTCCGACGGCCCCTGTACTCTGGCCCCAAACGACCTGGTTCTGAAACTCAAACAAAAGATACTAGAACTATAAGGAGAACTCGAGCAGGTTCGCAATTTGGAAAACTTGTCACTCACCCTCAATGTCCCTGATATCCACTAACAGAACGCAAAGAACCCAACACCTCCTCAAAACACTCAAAACCAACAGCTACAAAATTATACCGCACCAAATCAATACGCAACTTCACCCCAAAACATCAATCCATTGCCAATACCAACTTTACCACAACATCATCATCAACCAATTTCTCTAACCACCACTTACCACACTCCCCAAAATACACCGCTACTCATTCCCATTCCACAAAATTCCACCAATGATCTTCACTATACCCAAGTCCCTGGCACCTATCAGAGCAACCTCATATACGTTAAAACTATACCATATTCTACCCAACCAATCTCCTGTGCATCAGAACCCTTTGAAAAGTACCAACTCATTACGAACATGGATGAAAAACTCAAGAAGTTAACAAGTCGAGTTCAAGGTGTTGAAGGGGATAAAGGAATGGAATGTTTGAACTATGTAGATCTATGCATATAGCCTGATGTTGAATTGCAAAGGGGTACAAACTACCCAAATGTTTGATGGTATCGGTGATCCCATAGTTCACCTAAGGACCTCCTGTGACAAGCTTGTTGGGGTTGGAAAATATGAAAAGATTCGATGAAGATCTTTATGAGGAGCCTTACTGGAAATGCTTTGTCTTGGTATATCAGCCAGAATCCCAAGAAATGGTCCAATTGGATAAGCATGGCGTCAGTTTTCATGGACCGATTTAGGTTCAATACAAAGAATGCCCTGGATGTCTTCTACATTTAGAATATCAAGTAGAAACCTACTGAGACTTTCTGCGAATATGCTACTTGTTGGAGTTCGGAAGTCACCAAGGTCAAGCCCGCTTTGGACGAAGAACAAATGAATAGATTCTTCGTTAAGGCGCATGATTCATAATATTATGAGATGGTCATCGAAAATCACAAATTCTCTGATATCATCAAGCTCGGGGAAAGGATCAAGGAAGGACTCAAGAGAGGGATGGTAATAAATTTTGAGGCACTGAAACCACGAAAAAAGCACTCCAATCAGGTGGAAACAGTGTTAACACACCCCATTCAACTCAAATGCAATACCCTGGGATTATGTTGTCGAGGCTCGGCGGAAAGGGAAGACTAAGATAGATGAATTGGACGCTATACTAGGAATGACCAGAACTGGAAGAGTTTATAGGCCTGAACATTCGGGAGGATCAAGTAAGGATGCCACTACTAGGAAACCTATCATTAAGACCAGGCCGGATGACCTATGGAGGAAAGTACAGGCAAAAAGTATTTTGATGTCGACCATCTGAACAAAGTCCCTGCTTAGATATATATCCTGTCACTATTACATAATTCAGAGGCACACAAGAACGCCTTGATGAAAGTGCTAGGTGAGGCTTATGTACCCAATAATATCACTGGTGGAGAAATGGCCAATATGGCCGGTCAAGTATTGGAGAGCCACAAGATTATCTTCCATGAAGATGAGCTGTCTCCCCAAGGTCTGAATCACAATTGAGCATTGTATATTATGACACAATTTGAAGACAAGTTCATTGCCAGGGTCTTGGTTGATGGAGGTCCGAGCCTAAATATTTGTCCGTTGGGCACCCTGAAAAGGTTGGACAAAGGTTTCCATCAAATACGGACAGGAAGCATGAATGTGAAGGCTTTCGATGGGTCCTAGAGGGCCATGATCGGAGAAATCAACTTTTGCTTGAAGATGGGACCAACTTGGTTCAACATTAAATTTCAGGTGCTTGACATACCAACCTCATATAATCTTTTGGACCTCTCATGGATCTATGCTTCTGGAGCCGTGCCCTCCACACTACATTAACTCATAAAATTTGAATGGAACACTTAGGAGGTAATCATTCATGGAGAAGGGAGTAACCCCATCTAAACTAGTCAGACCATTTCGAACGGACATAAAAGAAGGCTAGGAGGGGAAATCTATCATTACATTGAACAAATCAATGTCGTCGACAGGGATAAGTGGTGGATAGAAAGCATATTAGCATGGCTCGAATATGAACTCGACAAAGGGTTGGGAAAACACCTCCAGGGTATCACCAAGCCGATACGGCTGAAAAATCATGGTGCCAGCATTGGGCTCGGATATACATGGAAAGAATAAAATAATTGGTCACCTCCATGCCGTAGACCATACTACCCTCTTGAGCAACCGGTACCACATTTGGAGCAAGTTTTTCATCAGGCTGACACAATATGGGGAACTGCAGAGAAGAAGCGTAAGCTGGGTTGAAGGATTTGTTCTTAGAAGATGAGGACATAGATTGTTGTTCCATAATTGAGGAGGAAGAAGAAGGACTCACCATATAGACTGTAGCGAAGGGAGTTGTTCTAAAAAATTAGACCGTCACACCATTCCGAGTCCCTAGGAAACTTAGCAGAATTTATAGTCGTTCAAGGCATTTCAAATTTCTAGCAATTTTGTTTTAAGATTTCTTCATTTCAAAAAAAATGTTCGATCCACCGAGCCAATATTTGTTTGAACAATTTTCTTTGTTTTAATCAAATGCATTTGTCCTTTATCATTATTCATTACTATTTTTATACATTCCCTTTTTACAATGTTATTATTACTTTTCCTGTTGAACAAGTGACTGTGACATATAATGAGGAAATGTAACATGAGAATAGTGACTCAGAGGAAGAAGATGAGATACCCGAGGAAATTATTAGAGAGATTGAGAATTTTGAGAACAAGCTTAAATTCAACTTGGACGAAATAGAAGAAGTAAATTTTGGAGACGTTGAGACTATCAAAGAGACCCGCGTCAGCATTCACTTGTCGCCAATAGAGAAGGAAGAATACATCCGTTCTCTAAAGGAATATGATGATATCTTCGCATGGCCGTATGACGATATGACCAGTTTGAGCACATGTGTAGTAGCTCACAAGTTGCCTACCAATCTCGTATGTTCGCCAGTCAAGCAGAAACTCAGAAAATTCAAGACAGACATGAGTTTGAAAATCAAGGAGAAAGTTACCAAGCATATCAAAGACAAATTTTTTAGGGTGGTTGAGTACCCAACGTGGTTAGCTAACATTGTGCCAGTTCTGAAGAAAGAAGGGAAGGTCAGGGTATGTGTTGATTATCGGATTTAAACAGATCAAGTCCCAAGGACAATTTTCCAGTGCTGAATATACACATCCTGATCGATAACTGTACCAAGCATGAACTCCAATCCTTTGTAGATTGCTTCACAGGTTATTAGCAGATCTGGATGGACGAAGAAGATGCTGAGAAGATAGCTTTTATTATGCCTTGGAATGTATACTATTACAAGATGATGCAATTCGGTTTGAAGAATGTTGGGGCCACTTACGTGAGAGCCATGATAACCATTTTCCATGATATGATACACAAAGAAATAGGGGTGTATGTAGACGGCGTCATTATCAAATCTAAGAGGGTCGCATATCACATAATAGACTTGAGGTAATTCTTCAGCAGGCTCAGGAGCCACAATTTGAAGTTGAACCCCGCAAAGTGTGCATTCGGGATTCCCATAGGAAAGTTATTGGGATTCATTGTTAGTCGCCGAGGGATCGAGCTAGATCCGACTAAAGTCAAAGCTATTCAGAAGCTACCACCACCTAAAAGCAAAAAAGACATGATGAGCTTCCTAGGACGGCTCAACTACATCAGTCGATTCATAGAATAGTCCATAGTAATATGTAAACCCATCTTCAAGATGCTGAGAAAGGACACCGAGACAAGTTGGACCAAGGATTGTCAGAAAGCTTTTGACAAGATCAAGGAATACCTATCCACACCGCCAGTTCTGGTCCCACACGAGCAAGGACGACCTTTGGTACTTTATCTAGCCGTGTTAAATAGAGCCTTCTGGTGTGTTTTAGCATAACATGATAAGACATGAAGAAAGGAGCAATCCATATATTACCTGCATAAGAAATTCACACCTTATGAAGCATGATATTATTTGTTTGAATGCAGTTGCTGTGCTCTGACCTGAACAACCCAAAAATTGAGGCATTATTTATGTGCCTACACTACATACGTTATATCCATGATAGACCCACTTAAGTGCATATTTCAGAAGCCCATGCCTACTGGGAAGTTGGCTAAATGGAAGATACTACTGAGTGAGTTCGACACCGTCTATGTAACTTAAAAGGCAATCAAGGGACTAGCATTGCCAGATAGGGTTGGGCATATATCGGGTAAACTAATAACACAAACCGTTAATTATTTATTGGGTTATCAATTTTAGTTTATTGGGTTAACGATTCGGTAACGATTTAGAATTTTTTTTACTATTGGATTGTTGATTTGGGCCTCGGTTTTCTAATTTTGTTAATGGGTTAACCGATAAACTAATAAGAATTAATGAAATTATGACTTTACTCTTAAGTATATATAAATGCTAGGGCTTTAGTTCATTCTCTACTATTCTTTCTCAATCCCACTTTTCAGTTTCTTCATCTTCATTCTTCATAGACCTTACTAGTTACTCCGAACGTAAGTCTTTAGTATACTACATGTGAATTCTTCTCTTTTTTCTTAACTCTAATGGATTGTCTTTTAGTTTTTGCTCAACTATAGATAGAGTTATCTTATCGGGTAAACTGTTAACCGAACCGATAATGATCAATAATCGATTAACCGATACCTGATAAATGATACCTTAGCGGTTCGGTAATAAGTTTATCAAATTTGTAAAGTGATAACCAATATGCTAAATTAATAATATTCATAACCGAACCGATCGATGCCCATCCCTATTAGTAGATCATCTCACTGAAAATCTAGTGGGAGGAGAATATGAACCCTTGAAAATGTATTTTCCTGATGAAGAAGTATCATTCGTAGGAGAAGACATTACTGAAGCATATGACGGTTGGAGGATGTTCTTTGACAGAGCTGCAAATTTCAGAGGAGTAGGCATTGGAGTAGTTTTGGTATCAGAAATGGGTCAACATTATTCCACAACTGCTAAACTCTGATTTCACTGCACCAACAATATGGCGGAATATAAAGCCTGCATACTAGTGCTCAACATGGTAGTCAACATAAACATTCAGGAATTGCTGGTGATTGGTGACTCACATTTGTTTGTGCACCAGGAATAAGGAGAGTGGGCTACCAAGAATTCCAAGATATTGCCATATTTGAACCATGTGCATAAATTGAAAAAAATATTTAAAAATATATAATTCAAACATGTGCCCATAATTCAGAATGAGTTTGCCAACGCATTAGTGTAACGACCCGACCGGTTGTTTTGAGCTCTAGCGCGTCATTCAATAGATTGAGGCCATGAGCAGATTCATCTCAGCTATATTGACTTGTGTTTATGGTCAGAATTAAAATTCAGGAAGTTTGTAGTCAAATCTTAATGGAAATTCTCATTTTGAAAGCTTAAAGTTGAAGAATGAACTAGGATTGGAATTTTGAGTAAATGACCTCGGAATTGGGATCTGAAAGTTCCAGTATGTTTGTATGATGATTTGGACTTGGGCGTATGTCCGGATTTGATTTTTGATAACCCGTGAGCATTTCGGCGTATATGGTGGAAGTTAGTATTTAAGAAGAATTTTATAAATATGGGTTGGAAGGTATTTTAGAGTTATAGATGTCCGTTTTGGATTCTGAGTTTGATAATAGATCCATATGGTGATCCTTGAGTTGGGAACGCGATCGGAAGTGAATTCGGATGTCCAGAGGTCATTTTAAAGTCATTGGCTAAATATAGGAATATGAAGGTTTATGAGAAAATTTGACCGGAAGTGAAAATTTTGATATCGGGGCCAGAATGCGATTCTGAAAGTTGGTGCAAGTCCTTAATGTCAAATGTGACTTGTTTGCAAAATTTGAGTCAATTCGGATCGAGTTTGGTAGAAAATGGGACAATTAATCTCTTTCAGGAAAGCTTAAGTTGGAAAGTCAACCCAAAGTTGACTTAAGAGTTAGAGGGCTCGGAACTGAATTCCGATGATTCAACTAGTTTCGGGGGATGATTTGTGACTTATAGGTGAAAACGAAAGTGAATTCGGAGGTCCGGAGGGAAAGATAGCTAGGTTTGGTGAAGTTGGAATTTTGGAAGAATCCGGTTGATCGGTGAAATTTTGATCCGAGGGTCGGAATGGAATTTCAAGAGTTGTTGTAGATTCATTGTGTCACTTTAGACTTGTCTGCAAAATTTGAGGTCATTCGGACTAGTTTTGACGTGTTTCGGCATCTGATGTAGAATTTGGAAGTTCTTGAGATTCATAGGCTTGAATCCGATGATGATTTGATGTTGATGTTATTTTGGGTATTCCGAAGGTTGGAACAAGTTTGAATAATATTTTGGGACATTTTGTTATAATTGGTTAAGGTCCCGAGGGCCTCGAGTGGATTTCGAAAGGTTAACGGAATGAAATTCGGACAAAAAAGAAAAAGAAAAAAAAAGTTGCAGAAATTTCTGCAAATAAGGTGTCTTTGGACAGCAAGAGTTCCAGAATTCGGAGGCCTATACCTTTTGATCTATAAGGAAACAGGAAAAGGTCAAAACACGAAAGTTGTAGGCCTTCATGTCTAGTTTCCAGAAAACTAAATAAATTGTAATTTCGACATCTGTCGTGAATGTTATGGTCTATTGAACATGACTGGGGAAACTCATTTTCCAAAATTTGCTTTCGGGGAGGCTACTTTGGAAGCTCATATCTTGTAATCTACAAGCAATCGGAAAAAGTGAAAAAACATGAAGGTTGTAGCCCTTCGTGTCTAGTTTCTATAAAACTAAAGAAATTATAATTTGGATGTCTGTAGTGGAATTTATGATCGACGGGAAATGACTCCTCGAGCAATATAATGTACAATTTGTATAGCGCAAGTACAAGGTACAACTCGACGAAGCATGGCATATTCTATTATACACGAAATTGGTTCATTTCTTTCATTTATTTCATTTGGTTTGGATGATTTTGGAGAGATTCAAGAGGGGATTTTCATCATCAATGTGAAGGTAAGTTATCCCCACCTATTTTGAGTTAAGTACATCAATTATGTATGAATTTGAGCATGAAAATTGTAGAAAAATTGAGGATTTAGGCCTAGGGATTTGAAAATAAGATTTGGTGATTTGAGGGGTCAAATAAACTCCAATTTTGATGAACTTTATATGTACGGACTTGTGGCAAAATGAGGATTCTGAAAATTTAAGTTTAGTAATTTTTGAGAAGCGGGCCCGGGGTTCGGATTTTGCTAGTTTCGAGATTTTGGCTATTTCTCGGTTGTTTTTGATTGGGTAATGTTCCATTAGAATTATGTAACGTATTCGTTGTGGGTTTGTCCAGATTCGTCACTCGGAGAGGAGAATTTGAAGGGAAAAGGCATTTCGGACTAGTTTCCGGCCGGCTTGAGGTGAGTAGTGGGTGTGGGTGATGACCAGCGGGTTTGAAACCCCGGTATATCACTATGTGATGCTGTATTAAGGCGAGACACGTACTCTCCTGTGAGTGTGGGGTCGATTGTGATTGGGGACTATGGCTTAGTCTGACCTGGTAATATTATACTATGTTGTTGGCTTTCATTGAGCCGGTAAACCTCCTACTTGGATGGTTGTAGATATCATTGGGCTGTGAGCCATTCATTTGGATCCCGCGAGGATCATTATCATAGATTTTTGTGATTATATCATGTTATTCTGATATCAGTCCTGAGCTACTACTGTTTAAAATGGTTTTCCAAACTCTGGTATTTCTGAAACACTGTTTCTTACTGTAAATGATAAAAGGAGATTTCAAATGTTACTTTTGTGATTGTGAGGCTTGCATTGCATTGATTTGGACTGACAGTAGATCGCGCTGTGCGCCGCAACATATCATTGATATTGTACTTGAGCTGTAGGAGCCCCTCCGGAGTTTGAACCCCCACAGTGAGCACGGGCACCTAAATGGATCGGGCTTCGCGCCGTAGCGGTCATGTTCACGCATTGCATTGAATTTAGATATACTTGTTGTACTGTTTAGCTGATAGTACTGGTTTTGATGCTGATCATGTTAATAATGGTAAAGGATATTGTTGTATAGCCTTGCTTAGTGAATTATTGGGTTTTCTTACCTTCGCTGTCTTACCCATGCTTATTACTACTGAGTTGGAAGTACTCACACTATTCCCTGCACCTTGTGTGCAGATTTAGGTACATCACAGCAGGGCTGACTTCCCAGCTGCTCAGAGTGTTTCATCTGGACTGTCAAGGTAGCTGCTAGCATCTACAGGGCCTGACACTCCAGCGTGTCTTATCTTATCCTTAGACTATTCTGCACTTGTACTCATAGTTGTATACAGTATTACAGTTGTATTCTGGTAGAGGCTCATGACTTTTGACTCCTGATTCTGTGGGAGTTTTATACTGGTTTTGGGATATTTTCATAGTTATGCTAGATTCTATATCATTTCTTATTACTGTTAGATGCAAAAGGGTAAAGTGAGAGCTGGTAGCTCTGTATTATGAATGGTTGGTCAGGCTGGCCTAGCAATGTACTGGGCGCCATCACGACCGGGTTTTGGGGTCGTGACAAGTTGGTATCAGAGCCTAGGTAACTAGGCCTCATGAGTCTTGAGCCAGTTAGTAAAGTCTTGTGGATCGGTACAGAGACGTCTGTATTTATCCTCGAGAGGCTGCATAACCTTTAGGAAAAATTCACATTCTTGGAATTCTTATCGTGCGTACTTGCTTCAGCTTGGAATATAACTCTTGGAATTCCTTCCTCATGTTTGTATGCGCACATGAGTGCTCAGTATTATACGTGCCTTGATGGCTTGTAATTCCCGATCGAGGGGCGAGATGTGGATTGCTATGAGTTGATGTTAGGCCAGTCTGAAGTACTTGATGCCGAATATTCGTCTACGGCTTGAGCATCGAGGTGCTGATTTTGCGAACTGGTATTATGAACTTATATGTTCGGTATTATCCGTAATTGAGGGTAATTGACTTATGAGGGGAATCTATTTGCATACTAGTTAAATAAGTTTGGGAGCTAAGATTGCTTTTGTAAATGTATTATGATGAAATCATTGGGTCAAGGAGACTACCTTGAATGTCAAAAATATTTAAAGAAAGAATATGTTCTTACTTGGTTGAATAGCCCAATAATGGAGGGTTGAAAGGTATTTTCTATGTGTTATGATTCAAATAGGAGCAACGCATGTCCATGTATCAGTTTTGATGATATAATACATGTAATATGGAGACTTATGTTGTCGATATACATTGTGATGCTTCGTAAAGTTGTGGACGTGTTGTTAGGATAGTTTTGGTGATTCTCTGGCAGTTGGATATGCCCAATTATAAAGGAAACTCTACCGAAATTTTTGAAAAAATTAGGACTTAGTAAAAATTTTGTCGCCTAAAAAGTGGGCTTAAGAGTTATGTGAGTGAATGCAAGAATTGAAGAAGATCACCATGGTATTATGGCAGCAATAGAGTATATGTGTTGTGATATATATGGCTTCGAGCTAAGTTGGGGTGCTTTCCATTGATTAGTTAATTGTGCAGTTATGTGCTATGTTGGTTCTGTCTTAAAGTATACCGACGAACCAGTTCTGGTTGCAGAAATTGAGCTGAGAATGGCATGAGCAAAGAAAATTTTGACAAAGATGTCATGAAGTCGGATAGGCAGGAAGGAAGTTTCGATTTTTAAGGTAAATTGGTATTGTCTTTAGCATCACTTGAGAACATTGTTGCACAGAAAGGGCTTTGTGCCCTGGTTAATATGCTTGATCGCTTTTCAGCATTAATGCAATCGGTAATTTGGAGGTGCTCCCCAAATATTATTGCAGTAAGTTGTGGGAGTGTGTCCCACTAGAAGATTATATAAGTGTGGCATGTAGTCACTTGACTGATTAAAGATGTAAACCAAGTATGAAGGTTGTGATGGTTGTTCTTGTATTTTATAAAGAAGATGGAAGTCATTATGGACCTTTGAAAGGTTATCAGACTAGTTCAGTGTGATCAGAATCGGCCGGAAGTCGGTTGATAAATTTCATGTGAATAATGACCTTATATCAGGCCAGATGGGTGCATATTAGTAATGCGGTCCTCATGGAGGAGTAGCTAGGTTGATGCTTCATTGTTAGATATACTGCGTAGTGATGCATTATGCCGTGTGATTTGTGAAATAACTCGAGAAATTGCTTATATGTTGAGAACCCGCGTAAGAATGATGTTACCTGAGTAAACTGGCTCTTGAAATTTAGATTGTACATCGCACCTCAGTTGTGCGTGAGTTTTGTAGCTTATAAGGCTATATGTACCTCAGAGATAATATTATGCACTTAGCATGCTTGTGATAGGTACTCGATATTTTGTTGTAATGAGCAAAATTGGCTCGATGTGCATCTCCTTATGTGAGATTTATGTGTGGATCGGGTGGCATGCCGCCACGAGTATGTTATTTGGATTGGGTTGCATGCCGCAACAGTGTGATGTTGAAAATAGTTTTCTATATACTATTTTGTATGACTTGCTTCCTGTTCTCTAAGGAAAGTCGTAGTAGTGCGTGTGATTGGTAATTTCTTCCAGAGTTTGTTTTCCTTTTTTACCGCGTTCGAATTGGTAGCCTATTGGCATATTGAGGCATCATATGTGACTTTTGATTATGGCTATTTCTTGAGCAATTAGTAATGGTTGAAATGAGATCATTGAATTTGAGATCAATGCAATCTGAGTATGTGAAGTAAATTAAAGAGCTAAGACCATTGTTTGGCTCAGAATGAGGTTATAGTTCTTGCCAAGAGTATAGAACTAATGGATTGTTATTTCGGTAGTAGTTATGAATGTGTACAGGTCTCATCCATCGTGTCAGTATTGTAAGAATTGAATAAGACCTGTGTATGTCATGCAGAGCATGGGATGTGTAGTGATTTCTCCTAAGTGATTAGATAAATGATCTTCGCATGATTTAGGAAAATGATATTGCTAAGTAGAAGTGATTGGATGAGAGTATATGTCTCAAAAAGGGGTAATGGGATTAAATCGATTATATTTTTGTAGTATTGCAGCACATTCTTATTGGGTCCAGTGGTGGTATTCGGTGTTGCTCGGAAGCACTGGTAAATATCTAGTATCTGTCATAGAATGAAAAAGTGTCAATTATGTGCGTATATTGTACGATGGAAACTGGGATCGGGTATGATGATTTCTGTGTTATATGGAGTTCTGATGTACAAACTATGTGGTGGTGGTGGATCTTTATTCGCTGGTATGTTGAATTTTGGATGTGATATTGAAATTCAGATTGATTCTCTTGGTGTTGGGTGATTTTGAACTATTGCATTAGGGGCTACGCCGGAGATTCCACGGGTTAAGTGGTAAAGCGCGTTAGTATCTGTTTTAGCAGAATTATTTATATTTCAAAGAACCAGCGAACAACTGGGAAAGATTGCTTCTTAATTGGTCCTTCGTGGCGGATGTCAGTGCAGAGGTGTTTCATGTGGAATCGGTGTTTGGATGGGATCGCACGTGCAACAAAGAAATGTGGAAACATGATCTTGCGGGACAAAATTGTGTATTCTATTCTATGATGTGAGACGGATCCGTAGCCTTGTGTTGTGATGGTACTGGAAAGCTCGAGGTATAACTCTTTCAATTGAGTCATTTTCATGAATTGTGTATGTTCGGACTGTTAATTATTGGTGCGCATATTGTATGAGCTGGGGCTTAGCCCTGTATTGAGGTGTCATATCATCAGAGTGGTGTGTTGGATTTGAGGTGGTCATTGGGGTCATTGGTGGATACGAGCATATTTAATTTCGGCTTGTTAGAAGGATAATATCGAGGTTCAGCTCAGAAATCTGTTGTGGTATTAGTCAAAAGGGAAGTGGCTTCACAAATGGTAGATCTGAGGAATTGTTACGGTTTAGCGCGTGTTTTATTTATCATTGGCAGTATATGAAAGTGTTGGAATAAGACTTCAACTAATAAGAGGTTTCCATTGGTATTTGGGTATTGTAGGTAACTACGGTAAATAAAGAATGTTATTGTGGTCATATGAGTAAAGTGATGCAAAGTGTGAATTCAACAAAGTTATGTATTAATGTTTGGGTACAATGTGTGGAGATTGATATGGTGGTCGAATGATGGAAACAGACTTGGCAGGAAATTCAGGATGTTGTAATTTGGCCTAATGGCTTATTCGCTTGAATAAAGAATTATATCTACAGAATTAGATTGCTAATGTGCTGAACTAAGTAGTGGTAGCATGGGAAGGTGCATGATGTGTTAAACAAGTTATTTCAGACTATATCATTGTAGTTCTCAACACGTTCGAGGACGAACGTATGTTTAAGTGGGGGAAGTTGTAACGACCCGACCGATCGTTTTGAGCTCCGATGCATCATTCAGCAGATTGAGGCCATGAGCAGCTTCATCTCAGGTATATTGACTTGTGTGTATGGTCATAATTAAAATTCAGAAAGTTTGGAGTCAAATCTAAATGGAAGTTCTCATTTTGAAAGCTTAAAGTTGAAGAAATGAACTTGGATTGGAATTTTGAGTTTACCTCAGAATTGGGATTTGAAAGTTCCAGCATCTTCGTATGATGATTTTGGACTTGGGCATATGTCCGGATTTGGTTTTTGATAACCCCTGAGCATTTCAGCGTATATGGTGGAAGTTAGTATTTCAGAAGAATTTTATAAATTTGGCTTGGAAGGCATTTTATAGTTATAGATGCCCGTTTGGGATTCCGAGTCTGGGAATAGATCCGTATGGTGATTCTGGAGTTGGGAACGCGATCGGAAGTGAATTCAGATGTCCGGAGGTCATTTTAAAGTCATTTGGCTAAATATAGGAATTTGAATGTTTATTAGAAAATTCGACCGGAAGTGAAAATTTCGATATCAGGGTTGGAATGCGATTCCGAAAGTTGGTGCAAGTCTGTAATGTCGAATGTGACTTGTTTGCAAAATTTGAGTCAATTCGGATCGAGTTTGGTAGGAAATGGGACAATTAATCTCTTTAAGGAAAGCTTAAGTTGAAAAAGTCAACCCAACATTGAATTATGAGTTAGATGGCTTGAAACTGAACTCTGATGATTCGACTAGTTTCGGGGGATGATTTGTGATTTAGGAGTGAAAACGGAAGTGAGTTCAGAGGTCCGGATGGAAAGTTAGCTAGGTTTGGTGAAGTTGGAATTTTGGAAGAATCCGGTTGATAGGTGAAATTTTGATGGAATGGAATTCCGAGAGTTGCTGTAGCTTTTTTGTGCCATTTTAGACTTGTCTGCAAAATTTGAGGTCATTCGGACTAGTTTTGACGTGTTTCGGCATCGGATGTGGAATTTGGAAGTTCTTGAGATTCATAGGCTTGAATCCGATGATGATTTGATGTTTTGATGTTAGTTTGGGTGTTAAGAATATTGGAACAAGTTTGAGTAATATTGTGGGACATGTTGTTATAATTGGTTAAGGTCCCGAGGGCCTCGGGTGGATTTCGGAAGATTAACAGAATGATATTCGGACCAAAAAGAAAAGAAAAAAAAAGTTGCAGAAATTTCTGCAACTTATCTGTCTTTGGACAGCAAGAGTTCCAGAATTCGGAGGCCTATATCTTTTGATCTATAAGGACTCAGGAAAAGTTCAAAACACGCAAGTTGTATACCTTCATGTCTAGTTTCCATAAAGCTAAATAAATTGTTATTTAGACGTCTGTAGTGAAAGTTATGGTCTATTGAAAATGACTGGTGGAGCTTGTTTTCTAGAATTTGCTTTCGGGGAAGCTAATTTGGAAGCTCATATCTTGTAATCTAAAAGGAATCGGAAAAAGTGCAAAACACAAAAGTTGTAGCCCTTCGTTTTTAATTTTTGTAAAGCTAAAGAAACCATAATTTGGACGTCTATAGTAGAAGTTATGATCGACGGGAAATGACTCCTGGAGTAATATGATGTACAAGTGCAAGGTACAACTCGATGAAGCACAACAGATTCTTTTATACACAAAATTGGTTCATTTCTTTCATTTATTTCATTTGGTTTGGATGATTTTGGAGAGTTTCAAGAGGGTATTTTCATCATCAATGTGAAGGTATGTTATCCCCACTTATTTTGAGTTAAGTACATCAATTATGTGTGGATTTGAGTATGAAAATTGTAGAAAAATTGAGGATTTAGGCCTAGGGATTTGAAAATAAGATTTGGTGATTTGATGGGTCAAATGAACTCCGATTTTGATGAAATGTGTATGTACGGACTTGGCGAGATGAGGATTCTGAAAATGTAAGTTTCGTAATTTTTTGAGAAGCGGGCCCGAGGCTTGAGTTTTGCTAGTTTCGAGATTTTGGCTATTTCTCCATTGTTTTCGATTGGGTAATGTTCCATTAGAATTATGTAACGTATTCATTGTGGTTTTGGCCAGATTCGTCGCTCGGAGAGGAGAATTTGAAGGGAAAAGGCATTTTTGACTAGTTTCCGGCCGGCTTGAGGTGAGTAATGTGTGTGGGTGATGACCAGCGGGTTCGAAACCCCGGTATATCATTATGTGATGCTATATTGAGGTGAGACACGTACTCTCCTGTGAGTGCGGGGTCGATTGTGATTGGGGACTATGGCTTAGTCCGACCTGGTAATACTATACTGTGTTGTTGGCTATCATTGAGCTGGTAGACCTCCTACTTGGATGGTTGTATGTATCTTTGGGCTGTGAGTCAATCATTTGGATCCCGTGGGGATCGTTACCATAGCTTTTATGATTATAGCATGTTATTCTAATATGAGTCCTGAGGTACTACTGTCTAAAATGGGTTTCCAAACTCTGGTATTTCTGAAACACTGTTTCTTACTGTAATTGATAAAAGGAGATTTCAAATGTTACTTCTGTGCCTGTGAGGCTTGCGTTGCATTGAGCTGGACTGATAGTGGATCGGGCTACGCGCCACAGCGTATCATTGATATTGTGTTGGGCTGTAGGATTCCCTCCGGAGTCTGAACCCCCACAGTGAGCACGGGTGCCCAAATGGATCGGGCTACGCGCCGTAGCGGTCATGTTCATGCATTACATTGCATTTAGATATACGTGTTGTACTGTTTAGCTGATATTGTTGGTTCTGATGCTGATCGTGTTAATAATGGTAAAGGATATTGTTGTATAGCCTTTCTTAGTGATTTATTGGGTGTTCTTACCTTCGTTGTCTTACCCATGCTTATTACCACTGAGTTGAAAGTACTCACACTACTCCCTGCACCTTGTGTGCAGATCCACGTACATCACAGCAGAGTTGACTTCCCAGCTGCTCAGAGTGCTTCATCCGGACTGTCAAGGTAGCTGCTAGCGTCCGTAGGGCCTGACACTCCATTGTGTCTTATCTTATCCTTAGACTATTCTGCACTTGTAGTCACAGTTGTACACAATATCACAGTTGTATTCTGGTAGAGGCTCATGACTTATGACTTCTGATTATGTGGGAGGTGTTATACTGGTTTTGGGATATTTTCACAGTTGTGCTAGATTCTATATCATTTCTTATTACTATTAGATGAAAAAAGGATAAAGTGAGAGCTGGTAGCTCTGTATTATGTAGATTGAAGTTACATAACTGTATTTGATCATTGTAGTATCATTAAGGGGCGAATTTCAGATATGTACGGCTAAAACCCCATCTTTTAGAAATCGAACTTCATCGATGTTTGTATGAATTTGGATAGATTGGAAGCGCGAGGAGGACGGTTGAGGAGCAAAGGCGTCGCGGACTAGAATTCTCACCGGTTCAAGATTCGGCATCCGAGGTGATTGAATTGCAAGGCAAGCGCAAGGCGGACTAAGGCTTCTACCGGCTAGAGGTGAGTAATTTGTGTATATGGTAGCCTGAGGGTTCGAAACCCCGGCTTAGCACATTGTGACGCTAGTAGGGCGTGGCTCGCACCCCGTGGCAGGTGCGGGATTGATTGTGACTGGGGATTGAGACTTAGTCCATCGCGAATGAGTATAATATGATATTAGTGGTTGAAAAATACTGTGTTTGATATAATTGTGGGCTATAAGCCATGTTTGGGGCCTTGTGCCGACCTGTAGTATCCCTAGGGGATAGTTATATATGTGATAGATATATTTGCTTAATCACTGATCTCAGTCCTGGTTTGAAAACACCGTATTGAAATGCTAAGTCACCTGTTTTGGGAAAATTAAATAAAAGTTAAAGTATTTTCATAATTTATGAACTGGAACCTAGTAATAAATAAATTGAGTTGTTGTGTGACTTATATGTTTGTTGTGGACTGAGGATGGATCGGGCTGCACGCCGCAGTGGTTGATATGAGGATCGGGCTGCACGCCGCAGCGGTATTGCGCTTGGGCTGTAGGAGCCCCTCCGGAGTCTGTACACACCCCCAGTGAGCGCCGTCGACGTTAAATGGATCGGGCTACACACCGTAGCGGTATGTGCATTGCATTGCATCTTTATATGTTGAATTATTCTGTGGTAGCTGTATTGTACTGTTGATGCTAGTTCGTACGAGGATCGGACGGTAGTTTAGCTTCATATTGTGGTATTCTGTGGATTTCCTACTTTCAGCTGCTTATATATATTTATTACTCACTGAGTACTTAGTACTCACCCTACTCCCTGCACCTTTGTGTGCAGATTCAGGTACACAGGAGGGATAGACGAGCACTCCAGCTTTTATCAGTATTTATCCGAGTTGCTGAGGTAGCTGCTAGCGTTCGCAGGACCTGGCTTCTCTTCTTATTCCATTTTTCCTTTGTATATTAATTATTTAGACTTTAGTATTTGATTTGGATATTGTTATCCGATCTTGTTTAGAGGCTCTAGACTCGTGACCCTAGATCTTTGGGTGGTTGTTCAGTTTAGCTTTATTGTTGAAATAATATCCAGGTAATTGATTTGAGATTCATGCTCGGGTGAGAGTGTAAATGGTCGGGCTTGCCTAGCAGGTGTGTTGGGCGCCATCACGACCGGGATTGGAGTCGTGACAAGTTGGTATCAGAGCCTAGGTTACTAGGCCCATGAGTCTTGAGCCGGTTGGTAGAGTCTCGTGGATCGGTACGGGGACGCTTGTATTTATCATCGACAGGCTGCAAACCTTTTAGGAAACACTTCACATTTCTTGGAATTCTTATCGTGCGTACTTGATTCAGCATGAGATGTAATTCTTGGAAATTCCTTCCACACGTCAGTGTACGCTTCGCGCGCTCAGTAATATGATTACCTTGATGGTTTGTGATTCCCTGATCGAGGGGCAAGATATAATCTCTGCGAGTTCATGTTTGGGCCAGTCGGGAGGACTTGAGGCCAGATCTTTGTTTATGACATGAGCACCAAAGTGCTGATTTTACAAACTGGTATTATGAAATTTCGTGTGATCGGTATTGTTCTTAACTGTGGAAATGGCAGCTTAATAATGTACAAGCTGTCAGATGTTAAATCCTTATTGTAATTTGTTGTGTAGCCCCGAGTTATGGGCGTGGTGAATATTTATCATATCTCTTAGTTGGAAGGTAAAGTGCCTTACGTGTAGTAAAACGAGTTTAGACTCGGGAAGACTAAAGTGATTATGCTATGTATATCCTGGTGGAAGGTGTTGTACTGAAATACTAGATTGATGCAAAATTTTGTGCATAAAACCTAGTAGCTGTGGTGTCATGGTCCGAATAATGTGTTAGGAATTCGGACCCTTGGTAGTGATTTAAGTTTCAAAAATGTAGAGAATTAATTTTTCCGAAAAGTGTCCAATATGCGGTCAAGAATGCGATCGCAAACCTGACATGCGGACCGCATTCTTGCCGCAAAACGTTCCAGAGAGTTTCCCAAAAATCGTGTCAAAAGTGCGGTCGATATGCGATCGCATGTCAAATCTGCGGTGCACTTTGCGACCGCAGATCAAGCATGCGGACCGCATTCTGGCCGCATTCCTTAACAGAACCTGTGTAAAATTTGGGGCAATTCTGCGGTCACTATGCGGACCGCATGTTGATTCTGCGGTCGCATAGTGCACGGCATAATTGACCCCGGCCCAGATTTTTGTAACATTTTGACCCGATCTCTTCTTTAATATAACACACTTATTCTTCATTTTATCATATCATCTTACCAAAATTAGAGAGAGAAGAGAGGGTTTTTAGAGAGAGAAGTTCTTCATCTTCAAAGATTGTTCCAACTACTTAATTCCAAGGGATTCTAGGGCAGAGGATTCAACTTCCCCAATATTTTCAAGGTAAAAACCCTAACTATTTTCTTTGATTTTCAGTTTTAATTGGGTAAAGAGAGGTTTGCATATAATAGCTTTTAAAAATAGAATTTTTACACTCATGCATGATTATTGAACTTGATTTTTAGTAAAAAGAAGTGAGTAGAAGTAAGAGTCTTCAAGAACAAGGTTGGCAAGAGTAAGATAGCGTGGGTAAGCATAAAGTAGGAAGTTAACGGAAGAAAACTCATCACCAGGTATGTATGGCTAATTTTGATTCTTGTAAAATCGCCCAAATGTGTGCGAATTGTTTTGGCATGTGTCAAATTGAGAAATTTTACGTAATTCTTTGATTTCCTTGTTGAGCATTTGATTGATGTTGAACTACGTGTGGTGTGGTATGAAATATGAATTGAAAGATAAAAAGGTAATCGAGATTGGTAAAGAATTGGGAACAACCATTGTGATGGCATATTTGGCTTATTGTGGAAGGAATTTGAAACACCTTAATTGTGGTAAATTGTTGAACATGATTATGTGGGCATTTTCGATTTTGGAATACTTGTAACTTGGTTTTGATATTGGCTTGAGAAGAAATTGAGAACATGAACCAATGTGTAAGTTGCTTATTTGAACTTGTTGAAATTGTGTGTAGTACCTTATCTGCTGTTTGAAATTTTTGTGTTTTCAACTGTAAGGCGGGGTCGTGTTGCGCGCCGCAGCGTGGGGAAATAAGGTGTGGGTTGGGGTGATAAGGGTGGCCGAGGTAATAAGGGTGGTCAGGGGCGATAAGGATGGAAAGCGATCGAAATCGCTATTGAAAATTGATACAAAAATCAATAATGTGAAATTGTGAAAGGAGACAGCAGGAGAGTTTGCAACCTGTGGGGCACCGATTGCCCCTTTGTTTGACTACTTGTGCTTTACGTGATTGATTGGTTATTGTTAAATTGGTTGATCGTAGAAAGTGCTTTGTGTGAGAGTTATTTGAAATGAGGAAAATGTGGAAACATGGTTGGCTTGCTTAATTAATTGTTGATGTAATTTAATGGCTTGAGTTTACTTGGGACAAAGTTTGTCCATACATACCAGTACAATTCAAGTGTACTGACGTCCCTTTGCCGGGGGCGCTACATTCGTGTCATGATTGTAGGTGGATCAGTAGCAGGCACTTCAGCTCATCGGCAGGTAGTATCCTTCTCCTTCCACTGCCCGTTTTGGTGAGCCCCTTTCTTCCTCGGGGCTTTGTGTGGTTCATGCCACTCGGTTTAGATTTCATTTTGGTTTTGTAAGATATAGGCGGAGCCTTGTTACCAGCAAGTATTGTATTTCCCTTTTTGTATCCTAGAGGCTCCATAGACATGTAAGCTGTGGGATTGTGGCCTATGTATATGTATGGGGCGTTGTAAATATAAATTATGAACTTGTTAGTGAATCAATCACATGGTTATGTTTATGCATTATGAAATCAGTCATTATTGGTAAAATATTTGGTTAATGAGAAACAATCAACACAGGGGTTAACTCGTGGGAATGAAAGGCACCCAGGTCCGCTTGACTGGGGCAACCCGGTCAGGCGCCGGTCATGTCCCTCGATTTGGGGCGTGACAACTAGATTGATGCAAAGTAGGTGGGTGGATTCGGATGTGTAATTGAAGGGTATTTGATATGTGTTATGATGCGAGCAGGTGCAACGCATGTCCATGTATCAATTTTGATAATATAACTCGTGTAGTATTGAGATTAATGTTGTTGATATACATTGTAATGTCTTGTTGAGTTGTGAATGTATTGTTAGGATGGTTTTGGTGATTCTCTGGCAGGCGGATAGGCCAAATTACAAAGGAAACTCTGTCAAAATTTTTGGAAAATTTGGGACTTAGAAAAGATTTTTGTCACCTGAAGAGAGTAGGCTTAACTATGGTGCGTGTATAAATGCAAGAATTGCAGAAGAGCTGAGGTCTCTGATGATTCGAGTCTCTGTCAAGGCTTGTAAATGACTTGAGTTTAATCTCACTATAATATTGTGGCATCATTTGAGTAAGAATGCACTGTTGCGTGCTATATTGGTGTACGGCTCCGAGCAAAGTTGGGGAGGTTGTTATTGATTAACTGATTGCACTGTTGTGTGCTATATTGGTTATGTCTCTAAGTATGTTGGGAAATTTCTGATAAGGGTTATGGTGCTTCGTGGATGTGATGAAATCCTAGGATGATTTGAACTGCTATTGGTCAATAATGTTCGGTGTATAGAAAAGAAAGTCAGTTGAATTATAAATTGAATAAGGGTGGATGACACCCAAGAATATCCTTGCGGTGTTCAAGACTTTGCTTGTAACGGTAAGGTGTCTTAAGATTTTGTATGTGGCTAAAGATGGTGGTTTCATTACAAGGGATCAAGGCTTGTGTAATGATATGTGAATGATGGGATTCTATGTATCCGTATTGGAAGGTAATGATACGAATCCAAAAAGAAAAATCGCGGGAAGTTCGTCAAAATAAAGTATTGTAAAAGGTGGTACTCTGGGAAACATTTGAGAGAGTATTCAGCGGCCATGAGCCTTAGACCGTGTGGTCTTATGTATAAATCTCGTGTGGTAACATGAGTTGAGGTATTGTGATCCTTCAGTAAAGGAGAATATTAAATTAAAGATGAATCAGAAAGGAATTGGGTAAATGAAACAACTTGTTAACAAACTGAAACGGTATGATAAAGATAAGATTAACTCCTGGCATGTGTACGAAGTAATGAGTCTTGCAGCTATGGTGCAACCAAGCTCTTGAGTGCTGGCAGTTGCGTAGCTCGATATGGGTAAAAGGACTCAGTCCTGGTAGTTAAACTTATGCAATGAATTGGGAGAAAGAGTTTGTGATGTGTTCTACCGTGGTTTGAAAGTGAGTATATTCATGTTGGTATGCGAAGCTGGGAATGTGTAATGGGTTTTCCTCTATATGGAATCATGGAAGTCCTTGACTAGTTGAGTGCGTCGATAGTTGCGGCGCAGAAAAGGGATAGAAGTTCCCATGTTATATTAGAGTGGTATGGTGTATGCGATGTGTTATGTGAAGCTAATAATGGCATGTTTATGGTTTTGAGACCAATTCATAATATATGGGAAGTCATTAAAAATTATTGAGCAGCACGGGCAAGCTGCAGGTAATTTAAGAACCGATCTTTCGGGTGATTAAGGGAAAGAAATGGTACTGCTATTCTAGTGATATGGCAGGGTATATGGTCCAAAGTACAAGGTAATGTAAACTGATAATATCTAGTGGTATGGGGGGTATTCTCTTGTTGGATCGACTGTGATGATTGAGTTGTTGATGGAATAGGGAAATTTCTGAATGACTTTCGTGGTATGAATGGATGCTTGATGTGTGTTATGTATTCGTACGGTGGAGTGTGGAATCAGGTGTAGTAATTCATGTGTTATATAGGTGATGGAGACTAGAAGTTCTCGTAATCCACCTATGCAGTGGTTGTATATCGTGTGTATCGGAACCGTTTAGCCATCATCGGAAATTGGAAGCCCTAATGGCTCTCTCTTAGCTTGATATGATGAATTTGGGTTATGATACCTTATTTCAGACTGGTTGACATAAGTCAGGTTGCCTAGACTAATGTGATATGGACTATGTCGGAAAATGGCACAAATTGCATAGAAGAGAGCATCAGAGTATGCTCCAATAAGGTAGTTGTACTCAGGACCAGCGGATGACGGGTATGTATTGCTTTGTCAGTGGGGCCTTCGTGGCGGATATCAGTGCAGAGGTTTCTACTATTGATTCAGCTCCGGTATTGAGGAACTTTGTTAGATGCGTTTCATGTGGCCGAGCTTGAGGCTATATATATGTTTGTTTTAATGAGAAACTTGACTCGATGCGCATTTCCTCTTACGAGATTTATGCGTGGATCGGGTGGCACACCGCCACAGGTATGGTATCTGGATCGGGTGGCACGCCGCCACGGGTATGTTATTGGAACGAGTTATGCGCCGCAACAATGTGATGTGGAAAATATAGTGTCCTATAAGTTACTTTGTATACAATACTTCCTAGCTTCTAAGGAATAGTCCGTATTGGGTACCGCTCGGGGAATAGCACATCGATTGTATCCATTCAGAATTTGATAGCATATATTAAATGTATCACCGTGGGTGTGATTGATTGCTTGAGTTCAGACCTAAATATGTGCGTGGCTGACCATTTTGAGCATGGTGACTTGAGGTGCTCCATGAGTAATAGTGCTCGGATAGAATCGTGAGTCGTGGCAATGCCACGTGATGTTATGACATTCGAGGAGGGTTCAGGTACTCTAATTCTATGATGTGAGATGGGATCTCAGTTCTATGTTATGATGGTACAGAGGGATTGAATTACAGCTCTTTTGTTTGAGTTAGTTATCATGATTGAGTATGTTCAAACATTTCTTATTGGAGCCTGTGTTGTGCTCGTCGTGGCTTAGGCCGGTGTTGAGGTGTCATATCACCAATGCGGTGTGTTATAATCAGAATGATCGTTGAAGTCATTAATGAGTGCGGGCATCTGTGATTTCAACTAGTTAGAAAGGAAAACATCAAGGTTTGGCTCTGAAATATATTGTAATGTCAGTCAAAAAAAAAATGGATTCATGAATGGATGACCTGAGAGATGGATTCGATATATCGTGTGTTCGGTTGCCGTTGGAAACATACATGAGGTGTTGGAATAAGACTTCAGCTAACGAGAAAGTTTTTTTCAGTAGTAACTGGTTATCGTGGGAAATTGTGGTGATTAGAGGACATTGTCTCGAGTGATTTGTTTGTTTGGTACACCATAAGGTCTCACTCGGAGTGGCGAGTATGGACTATTACAGTTGGTTCGGGTGTATTCCGAGTATAGACGTGGGATCTAGATGTGGTATATGATTTCAAAAGGTGCAATGTGGTCTATGTTCCAGATGGACTGTGGAAGTTCATCTATATGGCGTTAGCGGACTTATGATGGACAGGGTGATGTGGTACCACCCCGCATATATGCTTGGTAAGGTCATCCAGCTATTGGGTTGCTTCTAGTACAACTCTGGGTACGCTCGAGGACGAGCGATTATTTAAGTTGGGGAGAATGTAACGACCCGACCAGTCGTTACGGGAGTTATCGCCCCGTTTTCTCAATTTAATAATTCAATATGCTAATTTATATGTGTTTGGAGAGTTAGAAGCAAATCGGTGAGAATTAGAATAGAAATGAGGACATAAATCTCTTTACGAGAAGAATAGGTTGGAAGGGTCAATCGAATGTTGACCGATGAGTTAGACAGCTCGGAATGCAAATTTGAAGATTCGACTAGTTTCGGGGGATCATTTATGACTTAGGAGAGCAATCGGAATCGAATTCGGAGGTCCGGTGTAGTTTTAGGCTTGAATTGGCTAAGGTCGAATTTTGGCGAAATCCGAATGGTAGGTGAGATTTTGATTCGGGGGTCGAGATGGAATTCCGACTATTTTTGTAGCTTCGTTATGTGATTTTGGATATGTCTACAAAATTTCAGGTCATTCGGACGTGGTTTGGTTGGGTTTTTGATTAAAGGTGTGTTTTGGAAGTTTTAGAAGAACTTAGGCTTGAATTCGATGTAATTTGATGGTCTTGGCGTTGTTTGCTGCATGTCGATGATTGAAACAAGTTTGTATGATGTTTTAGGAGATGTTGGTATTTTTGGTTGAGGTCCCGGGGGCCTCGGGGTGATTTCAGATGGTTAACGGGAACTTTTGAAGTTGGAAAACTTCATAATAGGCGAAGATGTAAATGAGTGTGCACAAGACCTCACTTTAAACGATCATCTCTCCCATTATATAAAGAGTTATGCGACCCACAACCTATCAAATTAAAGCCCTTTGAGTCTAGTTTCCAATGCAACAAACCGTACGTCATTTGGAGGTATATACAGAAAGTTATGACCTTTGTACTGGGCATGTGTCAGTAGCGCGGCCTTAGCGCGGGAGCGCTAGTAGCCCGCGCTAGTAGCCCGCGCTAGTAGCAGGCCCTAAATATACATAAGAACGGGAAATGACAGAACTTGAGTCATTTCTCAAGCCTAGGGCTTCCCCAACACCCCCAATTCGACCAAGGCACTCAATTGCACTCCTAAGGTAAGCTTTTAAGTGTGTTTTCATGGTGATTTCTCTTCTCAATCACTAGTTACAACATGATTTTGGTTGGATTTCATAGGATTTCTTCAAAATCTCAAGAACACCCCAAAGTTGTCTTTCAAGATTTGATCTACAAGAGGTAATCCTACACCTTAGACTTACACATATGGTGTTATTATGGGAATATGAGTATGAATCAAGTATTACAATTTATAGTATGGTTGTTGGAAGCCATAAATCCCCAATTTAAATACATGAACATGGTAGGGATTTAAATGTGTATATTTGTTGGAATTTTGTTGGTGTGGGTGTGAATGGTTGATCACACACATGATGTTAGGAGTATAAATTGCTAAAGAATGATAGGAAAATGAATTGTTGGTTAATGGTCCTACAAGTTAAGATGTGCATTTTAACCAATTTTTACACAACTGACCCCTTTTGAGGTGGGTCAGTGTGTTGGGACCTTATAGAGTTGGTCAACCTTTACAAAGTTGACCACTCTTTAGGTCAATTATTAAACTTATAGCCTATTTTTGTGATTTTTAGTTTTAACCTATTTCAAAACTAGCCACTTTATGAAACCTAGCACTAACAGCTATAACCAATTCACCTAAAGTATGATAGGCACTTAACAGTGTTCACACTGACATAGAACTATTGCAAGTTTAGCCATTTCAACATACAATTGCACATATAACCACATGAAGCCAAATATTGTTCATTAATCAATTAAAATTCAGAAGAGGGGTTTGATAATGTTGAATCTCAACTAATCAACTCACATAACTTAAATTCATGTAGGAAAATGTCAATTAACATCAGTCAGGCTTAGTCACAATCATTTCGTGCCAGATGACATACTGAAAAAACTCAAAAGACTTAGAATTCATGGTCATAAACGCATAGTCACTAAATTCTCACAAGATAGTCCAGAAGAAATGAAACATGACTTATATCAGACATGAGAACCAACGACTGACCCTAGAATCAAACTAAATAATGTGGAGAAGATGAACCAGTAAGGACATTGAGAGCTAATAGAAGAGACCCTAATCGGGGGTCAAACAGCTAAGCTAATCATGAAGGGGAACAGAAGGGAGGCACAGTCAAACTATGGGAGACTTAACATATTAAGAATCACAGTACACAGATGATGAAGATAAAAGGTGAATAAAAATGGGTCTTTTAACTCAGAGAAACAGAACATGATCAAATATCAAAACAAGAGAAAACATGAAAATGAACAAAATGAAAGACCCTAGTACTAACATGCTCAGAGGAACTAGTTAAGAATTAAGAGAAGAACAGGTTAACAGATGAGGATATACAGGACAAATTGAAACGAAAGAAGATAAAAAAGAAAAGAAACAGAATATCAACAAGAACAAACCTAAAACTAACATGCGAAAACAAAAATCAGAGAAGACAAAACAAAACATGCAAGAAACACAAACAAATCATAATAAGAAAAATAGAAAGGGCGGGTACTTAGCTTGGCGGGGGTCTGTCCCCCAAGCTTTCCTATTTCACTTTTCTTTTTGACTTCTTTCAGATTCTCATATCCCCTTGTTTCTTTCTTTATTTTCTTTTTCAGACTCTTTTCTTTGATTTTTTTCTTTCCGCTTTCTGTTCTAGCCTTCTTTTCTGTTTTCCATTGTTTGGCTTCAAGATGAGGCCTTTTGGGTTTTTGGTTTGCAGAGGAGTGTTTGGGGAGGGTAAAAGGTGTGGTCTTGATTGGGGTTGAAGTTCTGAGTCGCTGGAGTTAGGGTTCCGGCGACACTTTTTGGGATATTCGACGAGTTCCAGAGATATTTGAAGGGTGTGGGTGGTATGGCTGAGTAGATCAGGGGAAGGGGGTTCGAATGGCATTAGTTTGGGGATGGTTCTCGTTGTTTGGGTGGTCACCGGCGAAGTTCCGGTGACCGGAGTTCTAAGGAAAGGGTCTATTTTTTTAAAAGTTTTGGTCATTTGAGTTGAAGGCGGTGAAGAAGAGAAGAAGAGGGGTGAGAGAAGTGGCCGGAGACCACCGTGGAGGGTGGTGGCATCCATGACCGGCAGCGTTTCAGAAACGACGATGGAGATGATGAGGGAGAAGAAGAAGACCTCAAAGGCGGCTAGGGTTGAGCGTTTGAGAAGTGGCTCGTCTCATTCAGACAAGAGCCTTTTATACTCGGACGATCTAAGGAGATCTGGTCCGTTCGTTGGATGGAGATCAACGGCTCGGAATAAACGTTACTAAAATGCTGTCGTTCCGTCGCTTATGAGACCCCAGACCTTCGACCCTTAGATTAAATGAAACGGATGGCCAAGATTAATCGTCACATCTTAATTAATTAAAGAAACCAACTAATTATTGGGGCCGTTGGATCAAACGCGATGGACGGTGGAGATCAAATCTTCTAAAGGCCAAGACCAGATCTGTTCCCAAAGGTGTTTGGGCCTTCCATTACGAATTCACATGGCCCAAATCAATCGACCCAATATATTTTTTAATTTTTTTGATTTTAATTATTCTTTATGTATTTTCTTTTATATATTTTTTTTCTTTTTCTCTTATGGAAAATTATAAAACCTAAATTCCTACCTACTCTAATTATTTAGTATTTTTTGGCAATTTTCTACTATTTTTCCTAATTTCCGCTACTTAAACTATTTTTGGTAATTTTCTTCTTAAAACTTATCTAATTAAAAAAAAGTAATTATCTAGCCTAATTTTTTTTTGATTTTTTCTAATTTCTATTTATTCAAACACATAAAGTATAACTAATTTCAAACAAAACATGTAATTGCACTCAAAAATATATTTATTTTAGTTTTGGAATTATTTGCCCGGTGCAAAAATTATGTGCTCACAGCTGCCCCTCTTTGCTCGGGAACACGAAGAGTTTCAGTGCAAAGACAAATGAGCAGAAATGAGAGATTTTTGCATATTGGCACATTCCATGAAAGCATTTTTGAAAACCTTTTGACCGCACCCTGCTTTAGAGGTTGCCTACATATCCTGGGCTAAACAGGAATCAGGTCGGTGTAGTTCGGGAAGGTCTTGTAGTTTAAAACTACCAGACTTTACTGTTGCATTGACACTGTCGAGACCTGCTGACTTACTCCTTATTACACCGGGGGAGAAATGTAAAATGAAGAAGCTATTCTAAGCTATGATCCTACAATTACAATTGTTCCTAATCTAGCTTTTGCTCTTCTTCCCTTTTCGTGATTCTCGGTGATGCCGACTCTTTTTTTTTTGTTGATTTTCTTTGATGCTGACTCTCTTTTTTGTTGATTTTCTTTTCTTGATTTCCCCCTCTCTTTTTTTGATTTTCAAGGGTACTTCTTGTCCTCGAGCTGAAACCTGCTCAAAACAAAACAACAAACTTTTCTCTTCTCTTTTTTTTTCTTTTTCTGCCCCAGTGTGGGCTTTTAGCTACATACACCATAACTTGCAGAAATGTATTCCCGTGTTTGAAGGTGGGTGCCTAACAGAAATTAAACATGCAATGCGATGCAGAAAATATTCCCGTATTCGAAGGTGGGCGCCTAACAGAAATTAAACGTGCAATGCGATGCAGAAAAGTATTCCCGTATTCGAAGGTGGGCACCTAACAGAAATTAAACGTGCAATGCGATGCAGAAAAGTATTCCCGTATTCGAAGGTGGGCGCCTAACAAAAATTAAACGTGCAATGCGATGCTGAAAACTATTCCCGTATTTGAAGGTGGGCACCTAACAGAAATTAAACATGCAATGCGATGCAGAAAAATATTCCCGTATTCGAAGGTGGGCACCTAACAGAAATTAAACGTGCAACGCGATGCAGAAAAGTTTTCCCGTATTTGAAGGTGGGCGCCTAACAGAAATTAAACGTGCAATGCGATGCAGAAAAGTATTCCCGTATTCGAAGGTGGGCGCCTAACAGAATTTAAACGTGCAATGCGATGCAGAAAAGTATTCCCGTATTCGAAGGTGGGCACCTAACAGAAATTAAACGTGCAATGCGATGCAAAAAAATATTCCCGTATTTGAAGGTGGGCACCTAACAGAAATTAAACGTGCAATGCGATGCGAAAAAGTATTCCCGTATTCGAAGGTGGCACCTAACAGAAATTAAACGTGCAATGCAATGCAGAAAAATATTTCCGTATTCGAAGGTGGGCACCTAACACAAATTAAATGTGCAATGCGATGCAGAAAAGTATTCCCGCAGCCTGAGGACTGGGGAGTGGATTTTTAAAAGGATGTTACCTTCCTCTTTTTGGTATTTTCTTTTACCAATTATCTTTTGCCTGTGAATTTCTCCACTTATTGGTGAACTTTCTCTTTTTGGTGTTTTCTATTTTCCACATTGGTCATATTCACTTTAAAGTGATTAGTGACAATTTGTTCCTGCATGAAACAAAATTTATTAGATATAAACTGCTGGCAACTGGCATTAAACGTGCAATGCGATGCAGAAAAGTATTCCCGTATTCGAAGGTGGGCACCTAACAGAAATTAAACATGCAATACGATGCAGAAAAATATTCCCGTATTCGAAGGTGGGCACCTAACAGAAATTAAACGTGTAATGCGATGCAGAAAAGTATTCCCGCAGCCTGAGGACTGGGGAGTGGATTTTAAAGGATGCTACCTTCCTCTTTTTGGTATTTTCTATTACCAATTATCTCTTTCCTGTGAATTTCTCCACTTATTTGGCGAACTTTCTCTTTTTGCATTTTCTATTTTTCCACATTGGTCACATTCACTTTAAAGTGATGAGTGACAATTTGTTCCTGCATGAAACAAAATTTATTAGATATAAACTGCTGGCAACTTGCATCTGCCGTCCCTGCCTCTTATTGCTTTTCTCTTTTGCTTTTTCTCCTGCTGTGTAACCTTTAGCTGCTTGTCTCTTGCAAAACTCCTTTTTTTTTTGTATTTTCTCACTTTTTCCATTTTTGTTTTGTTTTCTTTTCCTTTGGCCATGTTTGCCAAGCTTCCTTATTTCCTTCCCAACTCTTCCTTCTTTTTGACCCAGTGTTGTTTCAGCTTTCGTTATCAGGAGCTGGTAGTTAGCTCTCAAAAGGTAAATAATGAAATGCAAAAAAATGAAAGAAAGGTAAGGGCGTTTTGGAGAGATGATAGAACTTATCTGGGTATTTGCTGGCTGATTTTGCTGACCATGCCATGTACTTAAACTCTGACCCAGTTCGTTCCAATCATTATTCTGCCTCCAAATTGTTTCCAATCCAAACCGATACTATTTTTTTTGCCTTTCTCTTTTCTGGTAATCATCACGATCGCCCTACGGTGCCTCGAAAGGTTTTCACCAATAAGACTCTCTCATTTATTCTCTCAACCTCACAGTCGTCTCACAGTGACGATTAAGGTTTTCAATGATGAGACTCACTCATTTTATTTCTCTCAAACTCACAATTGTCTCACAGTGTCGGTTAAGGTTTTCACCGATGAGACTCTCTCATTTTTTTCATTTTTTCATTTTTCCTATTGTATTTTGTTTCTTACCACAGGTGTTGTCCGATACTTTGCTCCTCCTTCATTGTATTCGTTATCATTTCGGAATTGATCAGAAGGTCTTTCTTTGGACTGTAACGTGGCTTTTGGATGGGTTAAGAAAGAAAGGTATAAAGGCTCAAAATTTCACGAGGGTTCAAAAATATTTACAACTCTCGGAATTATTAAACATATCTTCTGCCCCAGTTTCAATATATGGGGAATTTTTGGATTTTTTTCTTTATTATGACTGAACCTCAGTGAGGCTGCCTATGTACCCTTTCGGGATCAAGTCAGACGTAGTTCATCCAACTTCATTAGTTAGATGGATTTCTTTTTGACTTTTTCCCGATTTTTCTTTGTCTTTTTTTTTTCGATCTTATTGCGCTATAAGCGATTCCGAGAGAGGGATATGAAAGAATATATTCATTAAGGCTCAAGGGGGTTGTCAATGGATAAAGTGTTTGGATAGAGAATAAAATGCCTTCGTCATTTCAATTCCAAAATCACAACAAAATACAAAACATACAATTGAAAAGGAGTCATACATAGTATCTTTTGACCGTATCTGAATTGATAGCAGTCTCTACGCACTTTCCTTCAATATCTATTAAATATAATGCCCTATTGGACAACACTCGCGATACTACAAATGGTCCCTGCCAATTTGGCGCAAATTTGCCCTTTGCCTCGGCCCAATACGGTAAGATCCGCATCGCAACCAAAATGAGCCTATGCCCATTGGAAGCTGTTGGCTTTATCGGACCAATAACATCTATGCTCCTGTTTCAAAGCAAAGAAAAATATGTTAGTTTAAATGCGGTGGTTGGTTGTGGCCTTGAACTTTGATGGCGACTGCTTTCCACTCGAGTGCCTTGCCTGTTCACCGACTATCCATTTTTTACTTCTTCTTTGTTCAAAATCCACCTCTCTTTAGGTATGTATATTGTTCCTTTCTTGACGGATCCCACAAACTTCGATCTCGATTCCTTTGATGACTCCACTTGACAACCTTGGGTGTTTCTTGACTGACTCTTAGAAGATATACCCCCTCTCTGTTTGAACCCCGTACTTCCATTTGTTATATTTTCCCTAAGTTGGCACCTTGCCGACCCTTGTGTTTTACATGATCCTCATTGCACATGTTGCTCTTGTGGGCTTAAATCACTGGCCTTGTCATTCCCTGACCTACGACAATTGTCGTGTTGGCTAAATCCTATCTTGTGCAATTGGAAAGCTTGGTGGCAAATTTTGAAATCATTTCTATACTTGTTATGACCTGACTGAATCGATAAGAAGGAGGGTAAAACAAAGTGTGAAGAATAAAGAGAAAGGAAAATACAATTCCTAACAAGAAACCTACAGACGAATGACCTAACAGATTTTGAATACCGACTCTAGCGACCTTGACATGCACTTTTGGCCTTCTCCATATAGCAAAGTTGATGTTCAACTCTTGTTGCAAAGTTCTGCTGTGAAACCGGTCTTCAATACTTCATTTCTTTGATCTGATCCTTAGTCGACTTGTAGTGCCCATAGGGTTTTCACCATCAAGCCTCTCTCATTTGCTCTTTCTTTCTCTCACTGTCGCCTTATGGTGCCCGTGAGGGTTTTCACCGATAAGACTCTCTCATTTTGATTTCTCTCATCTTGGAGTCTCGTTGTGGTTCTCATCATCTTGAATTCTTCATTCTCCTTTGTTCGTATTGGAGTGTTGCCCCTGATGTGATTTATCATTATTCGCTTGACTCGACATTTCTTGAAGATAGATCGGAAGGTCTTCCTTTGGACCGTAATGTAGGCTTTTGGATGGGATATAGAAAAAAGGATATAAAGGCTCAAAAATATTTCATCGTGGGTTAAAACTACAACTTTCGGAAATCTTATTTATTCAACAGCCATAACTTCTGCCCCAGTTTCCTTCTTGGGGGATGTTTTTGGATTTTTCCTTTATTGTGACTGAAGCTCAGTGAGGCTGCCTACGTACCCTTTCAGGATCAAGTCCGATGTAGTTCAGAGCATAAGATCGCCTCCTTGTTACGATTTGACTTCTCCCGATTTTTTTCTTTTTTTTTCTTTTCTTTTTTTCTTTTCTTTTTTTCCTTTTCTTCTTTTTTTTTCTTTTTTTTTCATTTGATTTACCCGCCCAATCCTCAATTTTTGTTGTCGATTCCGAAAGAGGGATATGAAAGAAAATATAATAAGGCTCGAAGGGATAACAATGGATAAAGTGTTTGGATAGCCGAACGAAATGCCTTCGTCATTCCAATCTTCAAAACCTACCAAGTACAAACTACAAGGTCAAACACCTTTGATTGATTCACATTTTGCCTTTTGTATTTGACGATTCTCAGTGCCATTGGGCAACAATCTCGATACCACGAATGGTTCTTTTAGCTTTGGGGTATTTTTTGCCTTTGGCTTTAAACTGATGATGCATTTCCAAGGCGTTTCTTTATGTTACGCTTTCCCCAATGTTCACGTGATTCCGGCTTCACAGTATTCCAATATGTTTTTATTTCTTCCGAGTATCATTACATCTTCAACATTGTTTCATTGACTTTTAAAATCAGGCTTAGAATTATGTGCATGTCATGTTGCTAAAGTCAGTATGAGAAAAAATGCAAAGTGATCAGAAATGGACTGACTAGGAATGATGGGAAACAAAGAGTTGTACTAAACTGTTGGGTTGAAACAACAACAAAACGAACAGATTAGACTAGAATTACAAACCTAGACGGCACTAAACAATTTTTATTACTAAACAAGCAAAAATAGAAGGGTTTTGACTCTCAAGACAACGTCCGGATTACAACCCTGAAATAACCCGGGTAACAGAAACGACACCAAAATAAAACTACCAAAACTCCAAGAGTTGAGCACCTTCCCAATTGACAAGCATGGTATCTTAGCCACTGTATTCTGCATTAAGATCGCTTTCTATTTCAATATCCTCAGCTTCCAAAGAAAAATCTCTTTACCCTCGTCATCGGGCATTGTCCCTACAAAATGCGCAACGTCACATGCAGGTAGAGGATTCTGTGTAATGTTCAGGGTGCCAGTGTCTTGGACCGTAATCATTCCTGCCTGAATCATTCTTTCTATTTCCTCTTTCTAATTCCAACATCTTTCAACATCATGCCCCTGAGCATTGGAGTGGTATACACATCGTGCAGTAGGATCGAAGCTTCTTGCAAGAGGATTTGGAATACATCCGGCGAGCGGCTTAATCAAGCCAACATGATTCAACCTTTCGAACAAACTCGCATAAGATTCTCCGATAGGGGTGAAAGCCTTTTCTCGCTTCAGCAACCTTTCCTCCCTAAACGCCTTGTTTGGGTTGAAACCTGACCCATGGGGTTTCCGGTATGTTTGTGGGGGTCGGTAGGCTTTTTGTGGAATTGGGTACATGGAAGGTGAAGTACGATTTTGGGTGCCCCGGGAGAGTAGTGGGGTTGGGGATGGAAGTAGTGTTGGGAAAGCATAGCTGGGGGACGAGTAATTGAGCTACTCGAGTGGCTAGAAAGGCTGCGATAGGCAGGTATATTTGGCATCGGGTTCAGTGTAAGGACCGGGTCCATGAAACTAGGTGGTGGTGGGGGTGGTGCTTTTCCATCCATCCATGCCCGATACATTTCAACCACGTGTTATCTTAATATTTTGACTTCTTCTACTAACATGTGGTTCCGTTCAACCAGCTGTTGTCGGGTACCGGTACCAACCCACTCAGTCTTGAGATTCTCTGTCATTGTCCTCCGACCTTGTATTATAGGGAAGAGTTATTTTGGAACCACAACCAACCACCTTTCTGAAAATGGACACAACAAAACGAAGCCAGCATGTCAGCATTAAGGTATCCCGCTTATTGATTATTTTTTTTTATTTTCTGCTATTTTCTTTTCTTTTTCCCTTTTTTGTGGTTTTTTTTCATTTTTCCTTTTTTTTTCTTTTTGTAGTTTTTTTTCATTTTTTTTTCTTTTTGGTTATGGAAATGGTCGAATCCTATGTGGATTGCCTACGTATCATGACCCCGCATGAATCAGACCGAGCGTAGTTCTTGCAAATTAATGCAAGAAATAAAGAGATGTTTATTAGATTTTTTTTTGATTTTTTTTTCTTTTTCTTTGAAGGAAAAATATAGAAGACGACTCCAACTACAAACTTTGATGAAAAACTTTCACATCTTGTACCGGAGATTTTTACAAGAATAAGAATATTTTTTAATGTCAATTATGACTATTTCTACAAAATTGGCCACATAATGGCTTATTTGACAAAATGACTATTTTTACAAAATTTATTTAAGAAAGATAAACTTGAAATTTGTTTTTTATCCTGTGTCTCATGGGGCATCGTTCGGCATCACCATAAACCAACACAAGACTATTTTTCATAAATTGGCCATGTAATGTCTTATTTAGACAAAGTGGCTTTTTTTGCAAAATTTTATTTAAGAAGATGCAAATTCAAAATTTTTATCCTGGGGCCTATGGGGCATCGTTCAGCACCGACACAGGCCAACATAAGACTGAGGAAGTTAAAATGCAAAAATGTGGCTATTTCAGCAAAATTTCGGCCATGTAATCGCTTGTTTGATAAAGTGGTTATTTTTGTAAAATTGAGTGATGACTCAAAACTTGATTTTTGCGGATACATCCTTTCGACATTTTCGCGAGGGAATATTTCAAGGCCGTGTCCAAAATTATTTAAAATGATTAAAAGTGGCTATTCTTGCAAAAAATGGCCTTCCAGCGTCCTTTTGAAGGACATTCGGCTTGTTTTAAACAAGAATAGCATCACCCGACTTATTTATAACAAAATCAAAAATTTGACATTTTTTGGTTATTTTTGCATAAGGGGTGTGAACCCGGACTTGATTTTGCGGCTATGGCCTTGCAACATTTCCACAAGGAATATTTCAAGGCTGTGCCCGCAAATTATTAAAAAAAAATGATTCAAAGTGGCTATTTTTGCAAAAAACAGCCTTCCGGCGTCCTTTCGGAACATTCGGCTATTTGCAAAAACGGCATCACTTTGATTTTATTGACAAGATTAAACACACATTTTTTTTTGATTTTTTTAAAAGGGGTGGTTGGACCCGATGAGGGTTGCCTACGTATCCCACCTAATGGCGAGAATCAAACCTGCGTAGTTCGGCCAGATTAATTTATGACCAAATATTTCAACAAAATTATTCCTCATATTTTTCAAACTTTCTTTTCAAACTTTCGACAGTATTTCGATATCTAAAATTTCTCTGTTTTTGTTTTTCAGGAATTTGGCCAATCAGCATAATAATAATCTAGAACAAATAAATGCAACATATAACATGCTCGGTCTTTTGATTACCGGGTCACCTGTCCTAGACGGACCCAACCCCTATGTTGAGTCCCCTAAGTCAGATATGATGCAAATAAACGTCCTAAATCTAGGCTCAATATCCTGATGTTTTCAATGGTACTAGACCGTGTACCCGAGCGGACAACTCGGATCGAGTAGGGGGCTACGTACCGGTGACCCACGGAGTCAATCGGCTTTGTAACTTGTCCGGCCTCTTTTTCTTATTTTTGGAATTGACACTAACAGAAAGGGGAGTCTCAACCAGTAAGCACATCCCCGGAGGTAAGAAGAGAAGGGTTTTCGGCACAGTTTTATATATACAGTTCACGCAATATCAAAGCGGTAAACATATAGCACATTAATCAAAACATATAAGGGAATCAGATATAAGCAAAAACAGCAATTTTAACTGAGCTCGAATTCTTAAACCCTGAACCGAAGTTCCGGGTTACCTATCCCCAGCAGAGTCGCCAGAGCTATCACACCTTCCTTTTTACTACCCCACTTTGGGAAAATAACATATAAATATGCTTGTAAGGTATACCCCGACGCTCAGATACCCGAAACGGATAAAATAACGTAGAGGAAGGAGTTTTTCCAATTAAAGGACAATCGGTTCGGGATTTTATTGAGATTAATCAGAGTTGCCACTTGGGAAGATAATGGTGTCCCAAGTCACCGATTAATCCCGAATCCGAGGAATTTGACTCTTAAAAATGTCTGCGAAGCAAAGATCTGGATAAGGAACTCTGTTAACCCGGGAGAAGGTGTTTGGCATTCCCGGGTTCCGTGGTTTTAGCACGATCGCTCAATTGTCGTTCCCGACTCTTGTTTGACTTAATCACAGATTTCAACAACATATAGTGCTTTTTACATTAAGTATTTTTTAGGGAATTTGCGGCATTGCAAAAACACGCCTCGAGTCATACCGCAACCAGTACGCCTATGACTTTCGGTGTATTTCAGCTTTGCCGAGATTTGGATTTGAGTCGCACCAAGTGCACACTCATTCAATGGAAGGTATATTAAAATCGTGCCCTAAAATAGTCTATCGGCTTTTAATTGTTTTGGGTAAGACTATGGAATTAGCTAGTAGTCTTCCCGAGTCTAATTGTATTAAACCATTACTAAATGGGGGCCCCGCTTGTTTAAAGTCGGGCGAGGCTCATTCCTTTTTTTATTTCAAAGTCCCAATCTTATGTGTGTGTACTAGATTATCTATAATTGGTTTTTCCTTATCCGTATTTTAACAATAGGAATTCCAGGCCCATGTAGTTTATTGTTATTGGGCCTGGATCTTTGTTCATCTGCTTAAACAGATTCCAGACTTGCCCAAACCCTTAAGGTCCAGGCTGTTGCCTACTAACTTCGCGCCTTGCTCAGGCCCTCGTTACATTGGGCTCAAACTAAACAAAAGTAATGAACAGAGGGAAAACAGAGGAGTACACATTTGAGATCAATAAGAAAACAAATTGCATTTATATTAATTATCAAAAGAAAAATCATGGTACACAGTGTCACTATCAGCTCTGAATAATCTCTATATACTATGCATGAAGATTAAAAGTCCGTCTTGATTTCTAACGATAAGTTTACACCAATGAACAAACTAGTTTCTAACTGAGATCAGATAATTAAAAAATTACATGTACAAACGAATGGCATGTTGGTTATCCAAAATTAGAATGAGTTACTTATAGCTACATTATTATGACACTCACGAGCTATCCCACTTAAACCATTTTTGCTGCCTAATTATTCCCTTTTATCAATGAGAGGCCTTGATCATGTAACCATAGCTTAAATGCTTATCAACAGAACTTAAATCATATTATCTAGTGGCTTGAAGACTTGTATAATTGAAACTACTGCCTTTATTTCAGCTCTGCTTATCATGCAAATTACTTACTCAAATATTTTAAAATTACTGCTTGATCTAACATCTTATCCCATAATTTAAGTGCAGATCTATGATTTTAGTTAAGTGATGATGGTTTACCAAGTTATTTATAAGAACAGTTATTTGCGAATTGAAACCATGATTTTAACTTATATTTTAGGTTTTACCTATTTAAACTAAGTGTGAAGCTTCACTGCTACTATACTACTTGTTGCACTGCTGGCGATTACAGAGCTTTAGTGTTTGTTTTTCTACTACTAGACTACTACAATGATATAAACTACAAACTCAAAATTAGCAAATTAAACTACACTACACAGCAGCATATTGTCGAATCCAAGTCTTCATATTATCTCAAAAACCCAGCATTACAGCTTCAAATGGAAAAGTAATGTACCTGGATCGAAGTAGAGAAAATTGATGAGTTCTAGGGGGAAATGAAGCAGGTAATCAGCAATAAACTCAAAAGCACAAGCAACAGTGTAGAATTGAATCTTAGCAGAGCAGAAAACCACAGCAATCCACAAATAAGAAACTCGAAATTGCAGAAAAAGCCTACTGCTATGTCGATACTCTATTTCTCTAAACTTTTCTTCAAAAGCCAGCCTAAAAATGAATTTCAGACTTCAAAAATTGGAACCCCTTTCAGCCCCTTTTAGGGTGTATTTATAGCTAGGCCAAGGGCTGAAACTTGGGGAGAAAGTATGAGATTAATCCCACTTCTCCCCCTCTAAAATTTATAAAATATACACTAAGGTCCCCAAATCAGTTAACAGAAACCCTTCCAGCATGTGCTGGAAGGTTCCAAAGATTCCTTTTTGGGGCTTTTTACCAATGTAGCCCTAAGGGTTAAGGATTTTTACAGATTTCCCATTTTAGAGAGACCATTATACCCTTAAATCTCTGCAAAATTGCAGAAATCAGGGGTACAAATGACTCCCTTACCCTCTTATGTTTCAAACTATTCACTATTTTACCTATTTGGTTTCCAATTATGCCTTCAAGGCCACTGCTGATTTAGCTGACTGCCTAGGTTAATTTCAGCTCCTTTGGAGCTTATTTAACTAATAGCCAGCCCTTGCATTGGTATTTAAGGGCTGGCCAATCCTACTATTAAGAACTATTTTAATTCTAGCCTCTTTTACTTAGTTCCAGTTAATTAAGACCAATTTATTTCAATTTTAAACTAATTGCAGGACTAGCCTGCTTTATTATTGGAATTAACTATTTAAAAGCTAGCCAGTCTCAAGTTGAGACTTGGCTTGGGTATTAAACCCATTTACTGAACATAGGCTGGGCCCAGCCTTTGCAGGCTTGGCCACCTTAGTGTTCAAGGCCCAAAAGAGAGCCTAGGCAAGTCTGCATTTGCAGACTTAGCCATTTTGTATAACCAGCCCCTTTTAAAGGTGGACTGTGTGTTAGGGCCTTATAGAGTTGGTCAACCTTTTGCAAAGTTGACCACTCTTAGGCCAATTGTTGCTTAATAACCTATTTTGTTCATTTTAAGGTCAATTATACTAAATTGCAGGCTTAACCTGCTTAATTAAAGCACTTAAGCCATTTGAAACTTGGCCATTCCTTAATTTGGACTTGGCTTTGCCATTTTAAGGCTCAAAACTGAACACAGGCCTAGTCAAGACCGTTGCAGGTCTAGCCATCTGTGTTTCAGGGCTCAATTGAGCCTTGGTGAGTCTGCATTTGCAGACTTAACCAATTTTTACACAACTGACCCCTTTTGAGGTGGGTCAGTGTGTTGGGACCTTATAGAGTTGGTCAACCTTTACAAAGTTGACCACTCTTTAGGTCAATTATTAAACTTATAGCCTATTTTTGTAATTTTTAGTTTTAACCTATTTCAAAACTAGCCACTTTATGAAACCTAGCACTAATAGCTATAACCAATTCACCTAAAGTATGATAGGCACTTAACAGTGTTCACACTAACATAGAACTATTACAAGTTTAGCCATTTCAACATACAATTGCACATATAACCACATGAAGCCAAATATTGTTCATTAATCAATTAAAATTCATAAGAGGGGTTTGATAATGTTGAATCTCAACTAATCAACTCACATAACTTAAATTCATGTAGCAAAATGTCAATTAACATCAGTCAGGCTTAGTCACAATCATTTCGTGCCAGATGACATACTGAAAAAACTCAAAACACTTAGAATTCATGGTCATAAACGCATAGTCACTAAATTCTCACAAGATAGTCCAGAAGAAATGAAGCATGACTTATATCAGACATGAGAACCAACTACTAACCCTAGAATCAAAATAAATCATGTGGAGAAGATGAAACAGTAAGGACATTGAGAGCTAATAGAAGAGACCCTAATCGGGGGTCAAACAGCTAAGCTAATCATGAAGGGGAACAGAAGGGAGGCACAGTCAAACTATGGGAGACTTAACATATTAAGATTACACAGATGATGAAGATAAAAGGTGAATCAAAATGGGTCTTTTAACTCAGAGAAACAGAAAATGATCAAATATCAAAACAAGAGAAAACATGAAAATGAACAAAATGAAAGACCCTAGTACTAACATGCTCAGAGGAACTAGTTAAGAATTAAGAGAAGAACAGGTTAACAGATGAGGATATACAGGACAAATTGAAACGAAAGAAGATAAAAAAGAAAAGAAACAGAATATCAACAAGAACAAACCTAAAACTAACATGCGAAAACAAAAATCAGAGAAGACAAAACAAAACATGCAAGAAACACAAACAAATCATAATAAGAAAAACAGAAAGGGCGGGTACTTAGCTTGGCGGGGTCTGTCCCCCAAGCTTTCCTATTTCACTTTTCTTTTTGACTTCTTTCAGATTCTCATATCCCCTTGTTTCTTTCTTTATTTTCTTTTTCAGACTCTTTTCTTTGATTTTTTTCTTTTCGCTTTCTGTTCTAGCCTTCTTTTCTGTTTTCCATTGTTTGGCTTCAAGATGAGGCCTTTTGGGTTTTTGGTTTGCAGAGGAGTGTTTGGGGAGGCTAAAAGGTGTGGTCTTGATTGGGGTTAAAGTTCTGAGTCGCCGGAGTTAGGGTTCCGGTGACACTTTTTGGGATATTCGACGAGTTCCAAATATATTCGAAGGGTGTGGGTGGTATGGCTGAGTAGATCAGGGGAAGGGGGTTCGAATGGCATTAGTTTTGGGACGGTTCTCATTGTTTGGGTGGTCACCGGCGAAGTTCCGGTGACCGTAGTTCTAAGGAAAGGGTCTGTTTTTTTAAAGGTTTTGGTCATTTGAGTTGAAGGCGGTGAAGAAGAGAAGAAGAGGGGTGAGAGAAGTGGCCGGAGACCACCGTGGAGGGTGGTGGCCTCCATGACCGGCAGCGTTTCAGAAACGACGATGGAGATGATGAGGGAGAAGAAGAAGACCTCAAAGGCGGCTAGGGTTGAGCTTTTGAGAAGTGGCTCGTCTCATTCAGACAAGAGCCTTTTATACTCGGACGATCTAAGGAGATCTGGGCCGTTCGTTGGATGGAGATCAACGGCTCGGAATAAGCGTTACTAAAACGCTGTCGTTCCGTCGCTTATGAGACCCCAGGCCTTCGACCCTTAGATAAAATGAAACGGACGGCCAAGATTAATCGTCACATCTTAATTAATTAAAGAAACCAACTAATTATTGGGGCCGTTGGATCAAATGCGATGGACGGCGGAGATCAAATCTTCTAAAGGCCCAGACCAGATCTATTCCCAAAGGTGTTTGGGCCTTCCATTACGAATTCACATGGCCCAAATCTATCGACCCAATATATTTTTTAATTTTTCTGATTTTAATTATTTTTTATGTATTTTTTTTTATATATTTTTTTCTTTTTCTCTTATCGAAAATTATAAAACCTAAATTCCTACCCACTCTAATTATTTAGTATTTTTTGGCAATTTTCTACTATTTTTCCTAATTTCCGCTACTTAAACTATTTTTGGTAATTTTCTTCTTAAAACTTATCTAATTAAAGCAAAGTAATTATCTAGCCTATTTTTTTTTTTGATTTTTTCTAATTTCTATTTATTCACGTATAACTAATTTCAAACAAAGCATGTAATTGCACTCAAAAACATATTTATTTTAGTTTTGGAATTATTTGCCCGGTGCAAAAATCATGTGCTCACACTAAGGAAAATGCATCTCAACTCGAACAAAAGCTGTTGAAATTCCAAGATGAATTCGATCAAGTCCGAAATCTAACAAATATGACATTTTCCCTCACCACTCCAGATATCAATTTTCCCGAATGCCCAGAACCTTACACCTCCACATAATATCCCAAAGCAGTAAAACCATCACTGCAACACCTGTCACACCTCAAACAACACCCTGTTGCTTATCCCAGAACTCCAAACCTCCACAAATGACCACTGCCACACCCACCATAACACCCCCATCTATGTAGAGACTATGCCACATTTCACCCAACCTATCTCAAGCACACCCCTCTTTGAATATAAGGACTTACTCATCTGAAACATGGCTGAAGAACTGAAGAAATTGAATAGTCGAATTAAAGGCGTTGAGTGAAGTAAGGGAATTAAAGGGCTGAACTACGAAGATATTTGCACACAGCCCAATGTCGAATTGCCTGAGGGGTAAAAACATCTTAAGTTCGAGATGTTTGATGGCATAGGGTATCCAAGGGTCCATTTGAGAACGTACTATGACAAGCATGTTAGGGTAGGAAAAGATGATAGAATACGCATGAAGCTTTTCATGAGGACATTGAAAGGAGATGCTTTGTCTTGGTACATCAGCCAAGATCCGAAGAAGTGGTCGAACTAGGTAGGCATGGTGTGCGACTTTATGGACAGGTTCAGGTTCAACATGGAGAATGTACCGAATTTGATCTATATTCAAAATCTAAAGAAGAAGCCTACAGAAACATTTCGCAAGTATGCTACTCTCTGGAGGTCCAAAGCTGCATAGTAGACCCGTCTTAGAGGAAGAACAAATGAACAAATTCTTTGTCCAGGCTCAAGACCCATAGTATTATGAAAGGCCGATGATGATCGAGAGCCACAAATTTTTTGACATTATCAAGTTGGGAGAAAGAATAGAAGAGGGCATTAAAAACAGCATGGTTACGAACTTTGAGGCCTTGCAAGCTACAAATAAGGCCTTACAGTAAGGTGGTGTGTCAAAAAAAAAGGGGCGTAGGAGCCATAATGCTCGCACATAGAACCAAATCTCCCATCAAATGCCAAACCTACCCAATGCCTCCACTCACATAGCAAGCACCCTCACCTTCTTACCAAACTCCACCACATACCTATCAGTCACCTCCACCTCCCACATATCAGCCTACTTCACCTAAATACTCCTAACTTGTACATGTTTACCAAGCCTACAATGCTCAACCATCCTACTATCAATCCCCTCCTACCGGCCAAAACTTCCCTAGATCTCGAACAAACTTTGACCGAATGCCTCCGAAACAATATACAATTACTGTTGAACCTATTGACTAGTTGTATGTAAGACTCAAAGTTGATGGTTATGTCACCACCATCCCTGCTAAAACTCCTAGGAACCCTTCTCAATGGGTTAATCCAAACAAATCATATGCATACCATTTTGGCATGAAAGGACACACCATTGACAAATGTCGTTCTCTGAAATATAAGATCCAGACTTTAATTGATAACAAGATTATTGTGGAAAAAGAACATGCTCCAAATGTCTGCAATAATCCTCTACCGGACCATAAGGGTAGAGGCATTCACATGATTGAAATAGATGATGATTGGGATCCCGGGGGTTGATCAGTTTGATCATAGAAGGTGATGACCCAAAAAAGTCAATAGTTACTCTTAATCTGATCGTGGTACAGATTTTGCCCTCTAAGGATGTCGAGGTAAATATGCATGTGCCACTTGAGTTTGAAGTAATATCCTCTACAAAGACATCAGCACCAATTAAGGTCGAATTCATATCTACAGCAAATGCACCCTCACCGTTCGAAGTAGCAGTTTTACCACCCAAGGCATATGCTCTATTTGGGGTAAAGGTATCCATGCCAATTCCACTAGCGATATCGACCATGAAGCCATTCCATACAAAGGCTATACCATGGGACTATACAGGCGAGGAAAGAAGGAAAGGCAAAGTTAGTTTCGAAGAGACTATTGCGGCACAAGGTCTAACGAGAACTGGTGGAGTTTATACCTTGGAACATCTGGCTGAGTCGAGCAAGCATGCCTCTAACCGGCCACCCATCATTGAGACTGGGCCTGATGATCTCTGGAGAAAGATACAGGCCAAGGAATACTCGGTCATGACCAGTTGAACAAAACACCAGCATAAATTTTCATTCTTGCTTTGCTATAAAGTTCCGAGGCACACAAGAATGCCCTATTGAGGGTGCTGAGTGAAGCATACGTGCCAAGCAACATCGCCGATAGAGAGATGGCTAACATGGTAGGACAAGTATTGGAAAGTCATAAAATCATTTTTCATGAAGATGAGCTGCCACCTGAAGGGTTGGGCCACAACAAGGTATTGCACATCATCGTGCAATGGGAAGACTATTTTATAACCAGAATCCTGATCGATGGAGGGTCCAACCTCAATATTTGTCTGCTGGTAACACTCAGGACATTGGGTGAGGGACTACATGAAATAAAGGACAGAGCTATCAATGTGAAAACTTTCAACAACTCCCAAAGGTCCACCATTGGGGAGATTAGTCTGTTCTACAAATGGGGCCAACATGGTTCAATGTTGATTTCCAAGTGATAGACGTACCGGCATCTTACAATCTATTGTTGGGACGACCAGGGATAAATCCGCTTGGCCGAAGCATCAAATCTGCATCAGGCAGTAAAATTTGAATAGAATCACGAAGAAGTGATCATCCATGGTAATGGTAGCAATCCTATATATAGTCGTCAGACCATTCCGACAATAGGGGAATAAGAAAGTTAGGTGGGGAGACATATTACAACATCGATCGAGTCAATGATGTTGACAAAGATAAATGGTGGGATAACAAAATCAAGAATATATTAAACTAAAATAGGTACGAACCCGGTAATGGGCTTGGCAAGAACCTCCAAAGAATCACTAAGCCCATAAAACTCAAGAAACATGGCACTTTCGATCTGGGATATGAGTAAACCAAGGAAGAATTCAACAACTGATCACCACCATGGTGCGGTCCTTACTACCCACTGGAATAGCCAATACCACCTTTGGAGCAAACTTTCCAACAAGCCGACATTATTTATGGGACATACGAGGAGAAGAAACTTGTTGTAGTGAAGAACTAGTTCTTAGAAGACGATGACATGGATTGCAGTGTTATATTCGAGGATGGGGGAGAGAAAGGCCCTTCCATACAGGCCGTAAGCAGCGGAGCATACCACAATAATTGGACCGTCAGAACCACCAAAGCCTGGTGAGCCTCAAGGTAGCCAGGTTGAACAAGTATCATGCACTATCTTTTATTTTTACTATTTAATTTTTCATTTTGAATTTTTGATTTATGCAATAAGATCTTCAATGTTCAAAACAGTTATGGAATTTATCAAAGCATGTCGATTTTTTATTATAAATTAACACACTTATTATTTTCTCATTACTTTACTTATACAGCATTACTATTACTTATCTTTATGAACTAATGATTGTAACATGCAGTGAGACAATGCAACAGACAGACATAGATTCAGTGAATGATGACATACTTGAGGAGATCATCAAAGAAGTTCAGAACTTTGAAAATCGACCTAAGTCTAACCTGGATGAGATAGAAATTGTTAATCTTAGAGGTGAAGAGAATGTCATGGAAACATGAATCATCGTTCATTTATCACCATCAGGAATACAAAGAATTTTTAAGGGAATATGAGGATATATTCACCTAGTCATATGACGACATAACTAGTCTAAGTACTTATATTGTGGCCCATAAACTGCCAACCGATCCGACGTGTCCGTCGGTAAAGCAGAAGCTCAGGAATTTCAAGCCAGACATGAGTTTGAAACTCAAGGAAGAAGTCACTAAGCAAGTCAAAGCCAAGGTTCTCAGGGTAGTAGAATACCCGACATGGTTAGCCAACATTGTGCCAGTACTAAAGAAGGGCGGGAAGATCAAATTTTGTGTCGACTATCAAGATCTCAACTGGGCCAGTTCAAAAGATGACTTCCTTTTACCAATACACATCTTGATTGATAATTGCGCCAAGCAAGAGTTGCAATCATTTGTGGATTGTTTCACTAGTTATCATCAGATCTGGATGGATGAAGAAGATGATGAGAAAATGACTTTCATTATGTCGTAAGGAATATACTGCAACAAGATGATGTCATTGGGCCTGAAGAAAGCATGGGCCACCTACATAAGGGCCATGACTACCATTTTCCATTATATGATACACAATGAGATTGAGGTGTACGTAGATGATGTTATCATCAAGTCCAAGGAGGCCATTAATCACATGGAATATTTGAGGAAGTTTTTCAATCGATTGCGAAGGTACAACCTGAAACTAAATCCTGCAAAGTGCATATTTGAGGTTCCTGCTAGAAAAATTACTTGGGTTTATTATGAGTTACCAAGGAATATAATCGGACCCATCAAAAGTCAAAGCCATGCAAGAATTTCCACTACCGAAGAACAAGAAAGATGTAATGAGTTGCTTGGGAAGACTTAACTATATCATCCGGTTCATAGCGTAGTCCACAGTTATCTATGAGGCAATCTTCAAGATGTTGAAGAAGGATGCCACTACCAAATGGAGTGATGACTGCCAAAAAGATTTCAACAGAATCAAGGAGTACATGTCAACACCATCGGTTTTGGTCCCACCCAAGCCAGGTAGACCCCCGCTACTCTACATCGCAGTACTAGATGGTGCCTTTGATTACATCTTGGGGTAGTATGACGAAACAGGGATAAAGGAACAGGCCATTTACTATCTCAGCAAGAAGTTCACTTTGTAAGAAGCCTGGTATTCTCTGTTAGAGCGCACCTGTTGTGCTCTGAGTTGTGTGGCCTAGAGACCGAGGCATTACTTCTGTACCTATACTACATACTTCATATCAAGGATGGATTCTCTAAAGTACAACTTTCAGAAGCTCATGCCCACTGGTAAGCTAGCCAAGTGGCAAATCTCGCTAAGTGAATTCGATATTGTATACATAACTCAGAAAGCAATCAAGGGACAAGCATTGGCAGACCACCTTGCTGAGAACCCCTGTAAGGCCCCGTAAAATTTTTGTACATAAAACCTAGTAGCTGTGGTGTCATGGTCCAAATAATGTGTTAGGAATGCGTAGTGATTTAAGCTTCAAAAATCGAAAGAATAAATTTTCTAGAAAATATCAATTCTACGGTCAGGATTGCGATCGCAGATCTGCTATGCAGACCGTATTCCTACCACAGAGTTTAACAAAATGTTTTCCAAAAATAGTGTTGAAAATGGGGTCAAATATGCGATCGCACAATGGAAATGTGGACCGCAGATCCATCGCATAATTTCTTGAGAATTTTTGAGTGTCAATTCTACGGTGCATTCTGCGACCGCAGAACACGAATGCGGACCGCATTCTGGTCACATATCGTAACAGTACATGTGCATTTTAGGGACAATTCTGCGGTCCATTATGCGGACCGCATGTTGATTCTGCGATCGCAGATACTACCGCAGAATTGACTCGGCCTAGAATTTTATAAAATGTTGACCCGACCCCTTCTTTAATAAAACACCTCCAACCTTCATTTTTTCATATTTTCTTTGTAAAACTAGAGAGAGAAAAGAGGGGTTCTAGAGAGAGAAATCTAACTATCTTCAAAGATTGTTCCAATCGTTTAGTCCGGAAGATCCTAGGGCAATAGTCATCTTCCCCAAATCTCTAAGAGGTAAAAACCCTAGTCATTTTCCTCTAATTTTTCACTTTTCAAAGGTAAAGAAAGAATTGCATACAATAGCTTTTGGAAATAGAATGTGACACTCATGCATGTTATTTGAACTTGAATTTTAGTAAAAAGAAGTGGGTAGGAGTAAGAGTTTGCAAAAACGGAAGTTGGCAACTTAGTATAACTTGGATGAGCTTCAGTAAGAGAATGAAGGAAGTAAATTCGACTCCAGGTATGTATGGCTAACTTTGATTCTTCTGAAATCGCCCTTATGTGTGCAATTCGTTTGGTATGTGTTAATTTGAGGGATTGTGTGTAATTATTTGATTTTGTTGTTGGGTATTCAATTGATATTGAACTATGTGTGGTGTGGTATGGAATATGAACCGAAAGATAAAAAGGGAATTGAAATTGGTAAAGAAATGAAACACTTGAATTGTGGTAAATTGTTGAACATAATGGTATGGGTACTCTCGAATATGGAAACATTGTAACTTGTTTGTGATACCGGTTTGAAAAGTATTTGGGAGCATGAACCAATTTGTAAATTGCTTATTTGCACTTGGTGTGATCCTGTGTAGTGCCTTGTCTGCTGTTTGTGATTGTTGTGATTGAAACTATACGGTGGGATCGGGTTACGCGCTGCAACACAAATTAATAAGGTGTGGGTTGGGGTGATAAGGGTGGCCGAGGTAATAAGGGTGGCCGAGATAATAAGGGTGTAAAGAGATCGAAATCGCCATTGAAATTTTTATAAAATCATTTATGTGAAATTGTGAAAGGAGATAGCAGGAGAGTTTGCAACCTGTGGGGCATTGATTGCCCCTTTGTTTGACTTGATTGTGATTTTCCGTGTTTGTTTGGTTGTTGCTTTCCTTGTTGTTCTTTAGTTGTGCTTGAGTTGAGAACTAATTGAAACGAAGTAAATGTGGGAACATGGTTAGCTGGCTTTATTATTTCTTGGTGTAATCATTTGTTGTCTTGTCATCGCGATTTACTTGTTTAATGGCTTTAGTTTACTTGGGACAAAGCTTGTCCATACATACCAGTACAATTCCAGTGTACCGACGTCCCTTTTGCCAGGGATGCTACATTTGTGTTATGATTGTAGGTGGATCAGTAGCAGGTACTTCAGCTCATCGGCAGTAGCATCTTTCATCTCCCACTGCCCGTTTTGGTGAACCCCTTTCCTTCTCGGGGCCTTGCATGGCTCATGCCACTTCTATTAGACTTTATTTTGATTTTGTTTAAGGTATAGCCGGAGACTTGTTACCGGTAAGTATTGTATCATCTCTTGTATCCTAGAGGCTCTGTAGACAGTAAACTGTGGGACTATGGCTTACGTATGTATGTATATATATATATGTCAGACGTTGTAATTTGTAAACTTGTTAGTAATGTTATTAGTGTGGTTATGTTTGAAAAATGTGAATTCAGTTATAATTGGTAAGATCTTTGACTTATAAGTAATAAAAAACACAAGGGTAACCCGCGGGTTAGGAAAAACACCTAGGTCCGCTTGATTGGGGCTACCCGATTAGGCGTCGGTCATGTCCCTCGAATTGGGGTGTGACAACCCCGTAGATGGAGAATATGAACCTTTGAAATATATTTTTCCGACGAAGAGGTATTGCTCATAGAAGAAGACATTGCAGAATCCTATAATGGTTGGAGAATATTTTTCGATGGAGCAACACAAAGGAGTTGGCATAGGAGCATTTCTAGTATCAGAAAATTGATCAGCATTATCCGGTGCCCGCCAAGCTCAGGTTCTCGTGCACCAATAACATGGCCGAATATGAAGCCGGCATCCTAGGGCTCAAGATGGCAATTAACATGAACATACAAGAGTTTCTAGTAATTGGAGATTTAGACTTTCTTATACATCAGGTACGAGAAGAATGGGCAGCTAAGAACTCTAAGATACTTCTATCTGCATCATATACAATATTTGAGAAAGATGTTCACGAAAACAAAATTCTGACATGTTCCCATAATCCAGAATGAATTCGCCAATGCATTGGCTTCCCTGTCATCCATGATACAACATCCCGATAAGAACTTCATTGACACCATACCGGTGAGAATTTATAATCAACCAGCTTACTGTGCCCACGTTGAGGAGGAAGCAGACGAAAAACCTTGGTTCCATGATATCAAGGAATATTTGGCGAAGGGAGATTACCCAGAGCTTTACAATCATACTCAGTAATGCACACTGCGTAGACTACCCAAAAACTTCTTTAACAGTGGAGGAATCATGTGTAGGAGAACTCTTGATCTGGGACTACTAAGGTGTGTCAACGCAAAGGAAGCATCCAAATTGCTAGAAAAAATCCATGCTGGGACCTGTGGTCCACATATGAACGGTTTTGTCTTAGCAAAGAAGATACTCCGAGCTGGTTACTTTTGGATGACTATGGAAATAGACTGCATTCAGTATGTCTGAAAATGCCACCATTGTTAGATACACGCAGACATGATAATGTTGCCTCCAAATAAGTTCAATGCAACAAGCTCACTATGGCCGTTCACTGCTTGGGGAATGGATATTATTGGACCAATCGAGCATGTCGCTTCTAACTGGAACATATTCATCCTAGTGATAATTGACTATTTCACCAAGTGGGTCGAAGCAGCATCTTACAGAGCAGTGACTAAGAAAATCGTGGTGGACTTTGTCCACGACTGCATTGTTTGCCGATTTGGGATTCCAGAGTCAATCATTACTGATAATGGCTCCAACCTTAATAGTGACTTAATGAAAGATATATGTGAAACCTTCAAGATCAGACACAAGAATTCAACACCCTATTGGCCTCAAATGAATGGATTTGCGGAAGATGCCAATAAGAACATCAAGAAGATATTGAGAAGCATAAGAAATGGCATAAAAAGCTATCATTTGCTCTGTTAGGATATCACACCACAGTTCGCACATCAACCGGGGTAACTCCCTATATGATGTTTTATGGTACAAAGGTAGTCATCCTGCGAAGGTAGAAATTTCCTCCCTAAGGATCGTATAGGAAGCTGAGATTAACGACGCTGAGTGGGTGAAAAGTCCTTACGAGCAACTATCTCTCATAGATGGGAAAAGAATGAATGTAGCATGTCAAGGTCAACTTTATCAGAACACAATGTCCAGAGCCTTCAACAAGATAGTCAAGCTGAGACAGTTCACACCAGGGCAGCTGGTATTGAAAAGGATTTTTCCGCATCAAGATGAAGCCAAAGGGAAATTTTCTCCCAACTGGAAAGGTCCACACATGGTTCACCGGTTCTAATAGGGGGAGCCTTCACACTTGCAGAAATAGGCGGAGAAGTTTGGAAAAAGCCATATAATTCAGATGCAGTCAAGCGCTACTATGTATAATCTTTATGTTTTCCCTATATGATGTAATTTGAACTACATCTGACCTAATTCCCGTTTAAGAGGGGATTTGCAAGCAGCCTTATGGGTTCGGTCACAATTCAATAAAATTTTCATTTCCCCCTACAATTGGAAACTGGGGCAGAATTTTGGGGAGGACCCTTAAAATTCTGAAGTAATTTCATCTGATCATCGCAAACAATAGTCAGAAGCATCAACCCATTAAACTTGGGTAGAATTTTGAGGAGCACCCTCAAAATTCCGAAGCAAGAGAGGTTGCAATGCCCTTAACCATGCCACAGTCATCGGTTCATCTAAAAACTATTTCTTAATCATATACTTACACCGTATTTTTACAAAGTCATGCATGTTTATCACTGAAATTTCCTTATTTAGCGATGCTACCCCAATAATACATACAATATTACCAGATCAAAGCCAAGCTGGTCAATCAGAGCTAGCATGGATATGAACTAACCCCCCCTCCCCCCATAAAACTCACGATTTTCCTTTAGATGCAGGCAGTTGTATTGCGAAATCATCGAACGTATTATACACTCACGAGACAAATATTGTCAGAAATACAACTCTCACAACCGTTGCACTTATTCGTATTTGCCACATACACGCACCAGTGACATTCCATGTGTTAGAGTGTCCCCATCAGTCACGATACCGCCATCTGCTGTCAGATAAGAAAGCTCTATTACCATTTGCCCTTTTATTTCTTTCATATGGTTACCATCCTGCCTTTAGAGACTAAATGTTGTCTCCATCTGCATTTTTTCCATTATATAAGGCTACCATTCTACCTTCCGTGACTAAACACTGTCTCCATCTGCATTTTCTGCATTGCATAAGGCTACCATTCTGCCTTCCGAGACTAAACACTATCTCTATCTATGTTTTCTGCATAGCTGAAAGATCGGCACCTCTACATCTGCATGGCTGAAAGATCGCCGCCTTTATATTTGCATGGCTGAAAGATCACCACCTCTGCATTTGCATGGCTAAAAGATCACCACCTTATCTACATTTGCATGGCTGATAGATCGCCATCTCTACATTTACATAGCTGAAAGATCGCCACATCTGCATTTGCATGGCTGAAAGATCGCCACCTTGTCTACATTTACATGGCTAAAAGATTGCCACCTTATCTTCATTTTCATGGCTAAAAAATCGTCACCTCTACATTTGCATAGCTAAAAGATCGCCACCTTATCTACATTTGCGTGGCTGAAAGATCGTCATCTCTACATTTGCATGGCTGAAATATTGCCACATCTACATCTGCATGGATGAAAGATCGCCACCTACTACATTGCATGGGCTGAAAGATCGCTAAATACTGCATCTCATGGACTAAAAGATTTCCAAATTATCCAAAGGCGTCATCGTTCAGAGGCATCATCTTCATGGCTCGAGAACACCATGTCATGGCGTAATGATCCCTTTTTATCTTCTGCATATTATTATTCAAAGTCATCATGGTTCGAGGCATCATCCTCATAGCCTGAGAGCATCATTTCATGGCCTACGAATCCTTTATTATTTGCTTCATGGCCCAGGACATCATAGTCTAAGGACGTTATCATAACCGTCCAGAGATAACATTCATGGTCCGATGGGAATTCGCATCATGTTTAAATTTATGCACAATATATTCTTGTATTGCTTATTTGTAGGTAAATCGGTGAGCAATGGCCTTCTCGGTAGGAGAGATCCCGCTCGAGTTCCCGTAGCCCTATTAGACCTTAACCATTCACCTGACCCTAGATATTGCGTCCATTCTTGAAAAATCTCCACCGACATACTCCGCTGACGGGTTCTGAACTACATCCGGCTTGATTCCTGTAAAACCAAGGATATATATGTAGCTCAGAAGCCAGGTCATGGCCTAAACTCTTTGAACAATCTCGCTCTGACAAAATTGGTCATCATATCTTTACCCGACAACTCTTTCATCCTTCGTGGGTAAAGAGGGGCAGCTCTTGATACCCATTTCTTCTGTATATTTTAATATACAAAATACCTTTTAAAATAACATATGTATGCATATATAAATATTTTCAAATAATTAACTATTTTTCCTTAATTTTTAAAAGATTTTTAAATCCGCCTTATTTTATCCATAAAACCCCAATATCTATTCCCAAATTATCATTTTTTGTGATTAACTTAGGACTCTCATACTTATACTAAAATATATCTAAGATATTTTTTGCGTATTTGTAAAAATTTATTTGTCATTTTTAAAGCTAAATTATATATAATTGCAATATTAGCCTCTTTTAAGATTTAATTGCATTTATATTTATAAAAAAATAAGCCTAGTGTTTTTAAATTAAAAATTATAGATTATAAATCATTTTTACGCTTTTAAATTGTATTAAGAAATCAATTTGCTATTTTTATAAAATAAATAAGGGAAAATTGCTATTTGAAATCTAGCCATTTTATTTCAAATGTAGCCTGATTTTGAACCCCACTTAAACCCAATATGAAGCCCAATTATCCTGACCCAATTTCCGTTCAACCGACCCACATCCCAATTTAATAACCCAACCCGAATCCCTTACCTACTCCTAGCCGAGTAGCCGTTGATCAAAATGATCAACGACCAATATCGGCCCTTTCTATTTTTAATCTCAAAGGACCTCTTACCCCGCCCCATTTCACACACTCCACCACCTCTGAATCCTTTTGTCTCTCAATCCTCTCTCAAAACCTCTCATACCCTAGCTGCCGCCATCAACTACAACCATAATACCTCCCAAACATATGGCTTTCAAGGTCATCAGGATACCTGTATCAACCCTCATGGCTTCTATGTGTTCGATTCTTATGGTCTCAAGGCTAGAGCTTGAAAGAATTTTTCCAGAACGTGTTCGATTTCATTTCATGGTTGTTATCCGGTTATCCCTGACCTTTCACCGGCCAGCCATGGCCATTCGAGTCCAACTCTTGACTCTCCTGCTTAGATCAATGATTTTCAAAGCCTTTCTCACCACTTGCGATTCTTCTGAAACCCTAGCCTTAAGGTTCTTTTGATTTCTCTGTAGATCTGCTTCTGATCTATGTTTACTTTGAACTTCTAAGCATTTTTCTCAATGTTTCTTTAAAGCTCTGCTTTCAAAACTCCTTATCTTTCCGATTAGGGTTTCTATTAAGATTTCAAAACCTTTCTTTGAATTTTTGAGATGTTTTGCTGTGTTTGCTCTTATTATCCTTCTGCCTGAGTTTGAATGTTAAAATCCCTAATTTCTTTTAATTATTTATTAAATGAATTTTTGTTTTCCTATGTTTTGTCCAATCTGTCTGTTTATCCTTTTTTTAAAACTCTTATATTGTTGAAAATCTTATGGTTTTGGGTCTAAGGCTGTTCGTTTAAATACATGACTCAATTTGGAGTTCTCTATTTCAAAATCCCTTGTTCCTTTTGTGTGATTCTTCTAAGTCTAATCTTCTATCATCTATAAAACTCAAGTATGTTCGAAAACCTAATTTTCAAGAGGGATTTCCTTCACGTGCTACTGTAAGATCTTCACATGCTTTGGTATTCTATGTTTCTTTGCTACTAATTCAATGCGACATGACCTACTAGGCTATCATGCTTCGAATGTTGCTATCTACTGAATTTTTGTGGTACTTTGTGTGATATTTCCCCTTGCCAATAGACTAGGCCTCACATGTATAATGTTGTGCACCATATTTATATGCTGAGTCTCCTTCTCTGACTAATTTTCAAACTCGTGACTAAGTTTAAACTTTTCCTTTGTGAGATTCTAATTTCACTTGCCTATTAAGGTTAATTGTTTTCTTTTCCTGTTTTTTCCGTACTGAATCCTTTCCAAAATTAGAATATCTTTGTACCTAGACTTGAATTGCTTACTTGTTATTTAACTACTTCCTTTATGGCAACTGCCTGCCTGCTTTTTAATTGTCTGTTTTCTTTATTTTGAACATGTCACTGTCCGTTAAGCAAGTGACCCCTTAATTAAGGGCAATCACTTGTATAATTGATTTTGAATCATGATTATTTCCGTGTTTATAGCTTATTACCTCTTTCTTACTCGATTTCAAAAACTATAAGTACCATATACTTCTTTTAGAACAAGGGAACACTTTTAGTTTTGAACTCACACTTACACTCAAACACTCTCTCTTGCTTTACTACTTATGTTGTTGCTTGTTTTAGCCGGCTGAAAGCCAAAGCTATTTTTTGAAGTCCTGCTACTTTTCTTTATTGCACCTTGCTTCTTTGACTGGTATGTTCTAATTAAGCTTTCAGCAGCAACAACAACATGCTTATTTACTGACTTTTGCATTTCTTGTCTGCCAACTATTTGTATTCAATCCAGTACCATTATTTAGCATGTTGTAACTTCCCTTCTCCTATTCTGAGTCAATGTATGATGACCTGCGAATCATAAATCCCTACCCCAATGTATATAATACTTATGGTTTGTTTGGGGCATGACAACGTCGAATATTGCTAAGCATGATCCAAATTTGTTCCTCATGGGATCTTAACCCCCATGTTACCCTCATATGTTGTGTGTTCTGTTTGATTTACAAGAATAACAACACTTCCTATTTTCGTGCATGCCCAGATTAACTCATGCCTAAGTGTATAGGCTCCTTGCAATGGATTCCCAATTCCATGTCCCCTTCGTGTGAAATTATCAATTCTTTGAAGTGTTAATGGTTGTCTCCCATCACCCTTTTCCCCTCTCTTTTATTCCCTCATCTCTTAGAACTCAGTTTCTACACTTTCACTCTCTTCTTAGACTTAAGTTCTGCCTCTTTCATGTGAGCCTTGCCTTGGGACCTATGAGATTCCTCTAAACGTGGACACATGAGGGCTGGCATTTTCACACTGCACTCATCTCTATTCTGGTTATGTAACTTGGGTGTAAGCGCTGCCCAAGGTCCTATTGAGGCCCTTAGGGAACCCTGGCACACCCAGGTCTGAGAAAGGCTTTGAAATCAATAGCATTGTCAATGATAAGGTTCCTTGCATATCTCAGATAGGAAGTCAAATCAGGCTTTCCTATGGATGTAGCCTTTTCTTTCATTCTTTCTGACGTAATTCAGTATTAATTCTTGATTTGTAATAATCTGTGATAAATGTTTGGGATTGGCTAATGAAAAGGGTTGGGTGATCATGTATGCTCAAAGGTAGAAAGCATGCCTATAGGACTATTCAAATTCTCTATGTTCAATTCTGCATTTTTAGACACCATGTCTATAGGTTTTATCTCAATTCTTTATGGTCAATGTCACACCTATATAACCTACCTATAGGACGTATTTAAATTTTGCATGCCACTTAGATACCACGCATTAAGTTCTATACGGCCAAAATAAATGTCATATCCATAATGTTGAAATCAGTAACATATAGAAATCATGCTTATAGGGGTTCTTAAATAAATCTGATTCGCTCCCTTCACATTCAACGCTAGATATCGTGTTCATAGGTTTAAATCAACAATAATAGATACCATCACCTGCAGAACCTGAAACTGGTTAGTTTTAAATCAATCTATTCTAAATTAGTTTTAAACAACCTAATTTCCTTACTTAACGAGGTTTAGCAAGCATGCCTACATGACCTAAAACTATTGATTTTTACTATTTCACCATTGTCTGAATTAAGTAGATATCAATCCATGTAGGACCCCGTTTAAACACTTAGGCAAACCTTAGAGTAATGACAATAAAAAATGAATTCACCTATGTTAATTAGTAACTGCTCCAACCAGCGTGCATGCCTGATTTGAACTTTTTATCTGAGGTATCTATGAGTCTGGTTGTGAATCAAACTCACCCTTGTCTCTAGTATTTTTAATCAGACCTAAAAAGTATGTGCAAGTCATGCTAGTTATGTGTTTTGTTTAAGGAGGTGTATATGAGCCTTTATCTATTTGTGTTCTCCCCAACATGTAGTACGTATTTTTGTATGTTTCCTTAGATTTTATCCTTTGAAACAAATAAGCCTAATATCCCTTTCCTTTAGGAATAACAGTCCTAAGTGCCTCCGAGACTGATAGGAATTGGACGGGTAAAAGTTTGCACTAGTAATCAAGACCAATCTGTGCTTTAGTACTTAAACGGGGTGGGAAAAGATCGATATGGATATGATTACTGGTGCACCAATACCACGTGTAGCCCCTCATTTGAGGAGTGATTATCGGGTATTGCATTGATGTGATCCATATTTTAAATAAACCTAGGACCCTCTTTCCCTTATTTCCCTTTTCTTTTAAAAGCATTGCAACTCCTTGTTCAAAAATCATCTTTAATTGCTCTTTCATACTTTGTTCCCTTTCAAACATTTGTTATTTGAAATCCCCTCTTGTTTGAGACTTATTTGTTTATATGTTAATTGCACCCCAAATTCACAATAACTGTCTGGTCGGGAACCACACTAGTGGATCCTAAGGGGTACCTAACACCTTTCCATTAGGATAATTTCAAGCCCATATCCTATCTTTGACTATTCAAATGACTTAGAATTGAATTTCTATTGGTGTCCTAATGCACCTTAGCTCATTAGGTGACAACTATTCAAATGCAAAATCCATCTCCCAAAAGGAACGAGTTGTCCCTACAAATGTCATAAACCTGATTGCCGCAGAGGAAAAATGATGACAATAGGAGAAGCGAATTTCTTTAGTTAAATCAAATAGGATGACAATAGACAATAAGACTGAATCACGAAGTAATTAATTCCAGTTACGCATGCAAGGCGAAACTAATAAGCAGGAACTCAGTCATATCAAGAATAACTACAAACATAGTAAATATAAGAATCAAAGAACCTTAAAAGGGGTAATTCCCCACAAATAAGGCCGAGTAAGCACTTAGCACCTCGCGTACACGAACTACAACCAACACAGAAGACTCAAATTCTAAGGAGAAGTCCCCCCACAAGGTTAGGCAAGATACATACCTCAAAGACGACAAACTAGTAATCTAAAATGCACTTCTCAGGTGAAAAGACCTCCGGACGACTCAAATCCAACCAAATTAACTTCAAAGCATAAATAAAACACATAAGAAACTATTCCCGATCATAAAGTCTCAATCTTTAATAAAAATCAAAAATTGCTTCAAAAGTCGACCCCAGGCCTGCACCTCAGAATCCGAATTTTTTTACAAAATCCGATACCTATTTCAGTATGAGTTCAACCATAAAAAATTTATCAAATTCCGATACCATTTGGTCCCTCAAATTATGATTTTTTATTTTAGGAATTTTCTTCAAAAACTAATATTTTTCTCAACCAAAAATACAATTTAAAAGATAAAAATGAAGATTAAATCATGGAATACGTTAGATTGTAGGTGAAGAAAACTTACCCAATCGATTTTCTTGAAAACCCCCAAATAAGCTCCCAAATTGGAAGTTTAAACTCAAAAATATGAAGAAATGGCCAAACCCTTGACTTATATAATTCTGTCAGGACTTTCACATCTACAGTCAAGTAACCTCATCTGCGAGTCCATATTTGCGAGAGAGAGTCCGCATTTGCGGACAATTAGCCGCATCAGCGGCGATGCAGAAGCAATAACAGGAGCGCAGAAGCGGTAGCTCCTTTGCAGATACGTTTCATCAGCCGCAGATGCAATTGTGCACCTACATTCCAACACTCACAGAAGCGAGCTAACTTCCAGGACTTCATGGTCGCAGAAGCAGTCTGGCTCACATAGAAGTGAAGTCACACATGCGCTCCAAGGTCAGAGGTGCAAAAACACCAGAACCGGACCTGTTTAAAACTATGCAAAACCTCTAAAACTCGTCTGAAATATGCCCGAGGCCCCCCAAGATCCCGTCTAAATACACAAGTTTTATAACCAAAAATGGACTCGCTTGAGGTCTAACATCATATCAAACAACACCGGAAATGCAATCCGCACAATGGATCGAACTATGAACTTCCAAGTCCTCCAATTTTATGAACTCGTGCTGAAACCAATCAAATCAACCCAGAATGATTCCAAATTTTACAGTCAAGTCCCAAATGACAAGATCGAGCTGTTACAACTCTCGAAAGCGCAAGCATAAAAGTCAACTATGGGTCAAACTTCTCCATTTTTTAACTTTCGTCGATTTGCCTCAAATTACTATATGGACCTCCAAATCTCAAATCGGTCACCATACGAAGTTGTTATGACCATCCAAAACCCATTCCATAGTCCTTTACTACAAAGTTCAATTTCAGTCGAATTCTCACCACTTAAGCTTCCAAAACTAGATTTCTTCTCCCAAATTCGACTCTGAATTATCCGCTAACTGAATTCAACCATGCACGCAAGTCGATACTCATATTATAAAGTTGTTCAAGACCTTATGCTGCCTAACAGAGCTTAAATTCTCAAAACGACCGATCGGATCGTTACATTAGAAATATAAGAAACTACTCCTAGGTTCTTTACTTCAATCAGAACTTTGGGGGAAACAAGCTAATTACTTCTTGATATGTGAAAAATCAAATATTGCGGACCGTAATAGAAAGACCAAAAATAACTTAAAGTAGACTGGAGGGAATATTTTTCATCCCATTGGCGTGTTAGAAATGAAACTTTATGTTGCTTTGACCTAAAGTGGATACAGTGGAGTGGGTTTGGAAAAATAAAAAAAAAACAAATGATTGATGAGAATTAAATTGACTAGTGCTCGGGGTATGGTCTGATGGTCTTTTTGAGAATAAAATCATAATTTCACCACAAATGGAATATCATTTCCTTCCTATTAAACATGTTTCCATACGCTTATCGTCTTCGTTATAATATTTGGAAATGGAGATTCAACACTATGTTCATTTATCTACATGCTCGTATATTGACTCTGAAAATCTCTTTGAAACAACTTAAACAAACACCTTTTTTCCTTGATAACTTAATAAATTGAGTTTGCAAACTATAAAACAAATACCAACTGAAATTGACATTTTTGGCACGCTGCCTTACTAATACGTTATGAACAATTGAGAATTCCCTTTTGAGAATGATGCGTTCCAATTTGAGGTCAAATTTAATCAACTAATTCACACTCAGTTTTGGAACTTACAATTTCCAATTGAAACGTTTATTCAGTCCAAGTAGCTCATCGAGCAAGTAGTTTCCACGTTACATTAATCGTAGAAGATAGTAAGGCTTTATTTGTTTTTTTAAGATTAAGACGTTTGAATCTGAATATACATCTGAATATCAAGATGTGTATTAAGATTTAGATATGTGTATCCGAATTAAGGCTGTATTCTGGGCCGGTCCCGGGCCTAAACGGGCCTGGCGGGCCGGTCCAGACGGTCCTGGGCTTGGTGGGCTTATTTTTTGGCAGTCCCGGGCCTGGCAGTCCCGGGCTTGGTGGGTAAGACCAGCCCGTGACGGGCCTAAGCCCACGTGATCCTGGGCCTGGCGGTCTGGGCCTGGCGGGCTTCGTGGGCTTCGTGGGCTTTTAATTAAAAAAATATATTTAATAAGTCTATATATGTTAAGTATATATATATATATATATATATATATATATATATATATATATGGTAAGTATATAAATGTTAAGTATTTATATGCGCTTTCGTAGTAAATAAAGTACTAGATGTGAAGAATCTAGCATAGACATAAAATATTTGAACATGGATTCAGGAGAAACTAGTACTAAAAGTACTAGATTAGAAGAGGTAGATACACCTCTTAATCTTGATTTATTAAATAAATGGACTATTCCTAAAGTCCCTATGAAAACCATTTATGATTATGGTTTGTTTGATAAACTGTCTAATAAACAGTTGATTAAAACGACAGAGCAATCTTTAGCTCTAAACTCATCTGAACAGACAATTCGTTTACTCAGTAAGAGAGATATTTCTTCTTATAGAAACTTGTATAATTATTTGCATATTGGTATGGTTCAAATTGCTTTTAAACCTCTAACCCTTAAAGGGTTACGAGAGACTTTCCTAGCAGCTCTTAGAGATGCTAGAAATTTAAATTTTATACAGTCTCTAATGGGTTCGATTGAATCTACGGTCGCCTATGGTCCAGTATATTTCAATACTCAACCCAATTTACAATTATCTCTTTCTGATGTTAATATTCTTGATGCCTTGACATTAAATGTCAAAACTCATGGTTATAACTATGCTCCAGGTTCGGAACTTATATGTTTGTCTTATAGAATTTATTTTAAATTATTGTCAACTTTGAATCCGAGATGTAAGTTATATGATACATCTGATCAAATGATTTTGATAGAAACTGATTTTGCCAAATCAAGGGTCACCACTAGGAGACCCATTAAGTGGGAAAAAATTAACTTTCCAACCACTTGGACCTTAAATTCGGTCATATCTCCCGAACAGATTACTAATGCTGTTTCTCGGGACGAGTATTCTCATATTACTCAAAATCCTGATGGAAGGATTTGTATCCAGTTTGATAATGAGACCCCTGTTTATAGCAGAAGGTCAATTTCTAGCCATTTCCCGGCTATTCAACATATCTCTCCTATAGAAAAGGTAGTCTATGGACCAGCTCGAAAGAGTGCCGCATCCCTGCATACGATTTCCAGTAGAGATAATAATAGCTACGTTGAAGAGGTACGAATCAATCCTCAAACAAATATTGTCCAGGATAGTAAAAATATCTCTGATAAGGACATTCCTTCTCCATCCGAAATGGATTTTGACCCAGATAGTGTTTAATAATTCCACACCAAATTGATTTTAGTCCGCGTTCTCCGGCAAGAAAGTTTATTCAAAAAGAATTTTCTGATAAAAATGGAACTGGTTTAAAACTTGGTTTTTTGACACTTATAGTGAAAATGATTTAAATTGTATTTCGCAAGAATTCTATGAAACTTGTGCTTTGCATAATCAAATCATATATTTTGTCCCCTGGTTTATAACCACTTATTTGCCTTATTACATTAAGGTACTAACGCCTTCTTATCAAGAAAGCGATGGTAAGATTGTTACCGCAGTATATCCTCCTCAAGCCCCGTTTGTTTTACCAAATAGTACTGGTATAACATTTTTTCTGCTTTTCAAAAATTTATTGAAAAAACTGTCGGGCAAGTTAGTATTAACGAAATTAATAATCTCTTTTCTCAAAATAATTATTTTAGTCTTTATGTTAAAGTTATAGGAGAACATATTAGTTCTCTTGATCAAAAGCTTGATAAGCTTACAGTTTTGATAAAGAATATGAGTAAAAAGACTACTATTGAGGTAACACCTACTTCTAGTGTTGCTTCGACTTCAAATAGTCAAACTGTTCCTACTCATATTCAACGTCCTCCTGAGATTACGGATTTTAAGTCTTCAACTTATAAAACTCTTGAAGATCTTCTCAATGAGAAATTTGCTAATCTCGATCTTAAACCGTTAAATCTTTCAAATGACTTTGCTGATAGAGTATAGTCCACTTCAGACTATAAAGAAGAAATTTGGTCAGAGTTTAATAAACTCAAAGGATCCAGAGGTTTGATTAAACCAAATAGTAGGTATGGTGATAATCCGAGAATGACAAATTTTTATTATTCTCGACCTACTCCTCAAGATGTCTTAATTGAGGAACGTGATTGGAATCAGACTAATACGTCTTATAGTGGTACCCATATTTACGAATGGAATCTAGATGGTTTAACCGATAGACAGTTAACCATCCTTGTTCATAGAATACTAATGTATTCCACGATCTGTAAAGTTACTGGAAAATACAGATAAAACTATTGCTAAAATGATAATCGCTGGCTTTACTGGCCAACTTCGTGGCTGGTGGGATAATAATCTTACTTCCCCTCAAAAGGCTTCAATCATGGAAGCTAAAGCCAAAGAAGCGGGTTTTGATAACCTAGGTCTTCCCCTTGCTGCAGATAGAGAAGATGCAGTATATACTCTTATCTTGAATATTTTAGAGCATTTCAGTGGTAGATTTACCAACCAAAATGAAAATGTTTGTATTCTTTTAAATAGTCTGAGATGTAAGAATCTCGGCGAATTTCGTTGGTATAAAGATACATTTCTTAGTCGGGTTATGGAATTACCCGAAAATGCTACCGATTTTTGGAAGGCAAAGTTTATAGATGGTCTTCCCCCTTGCTCGCCGAAAGAGTAAGAAATACCCTAAGGGGAAATAATACTCATATTCCCTATGAGACCTTTACCTATGGTAATTTGGTAGGACTTTGTACCCAAGAAGGGTTGAAACTTTGTAATGAGCTACATCTAGCTCAACAAATTAAGAATACTAGGCGCCAAGAAAGATCTCAATTAGGAGACTTCTGTACCCAGTTTGGAATGCCTAATAACTTGATAAAAAAGAGTTATAAGCATCATAACGCTGATTATTCCGATAAGCCTTATCGAAAGAGAAAATCTAGATATAGATCGAAAGAAGAGCGTGATACTAGAAAGGCACATCGTAAATCTACTAGATTTACGAAAAATAGATCCAAACGGGATCTTGCCAACATTAAGTGTTACAAATGTGGAAAATTTGGCAACGTAGCTCCAAATTGTAAGCTTTAGAAACTTAAAGCTTTAGAGCTAGACAATGAATCTTACAACAAGGTTTATGGTCTTTTGTACACTACCGGATCTGAATCGGATTATATCTCAGATTCTTCCGAATATGAATCCGAAGCTGACTTGATTAAATTAGATACTAACGAAGATCGTGATATATCTTCCTGTATAACCTGTAATAGCACTGCTTGTACTTGTGAAAATGATGAATTTTATAAATTAGAAGCTGTTTTTCAAGATTTGAATGTGCAAACTATTTCTTCTGAAAATGTCATAGATCTTTTAAAAGAGGTTACGGACGATAAACTTCGTCAAAAAAATATTAATTTTGCTTCAATCTCTAGTAATACCACTGAGTCTTCAAATGATTCCTTTTCTAAGAAAAGGATTGAGTATACTCCCCCTTATACGATAGATGAAATCAATCGACGACGAGGAAATATAGTCAATGTGACTCGCGATGCCTCTTTTAATGATCTAAAGGAGGAAATTAAAAATTTGAAAAGAGATATTAAATCTCTTAAACAGAATCAAATGATTCATGATCACCGGATCATTCAACAAGAAAATTATAATTCCCTAGTTCAGTCACCTACCGATAAAGGTAAAAATACTGCTACTAAGGAAAAAGAACCTCCTTCTCTAGATATCAGTCCTGCTAAGGATATGTTTCTAGGAATGATGCAAATAGTGACTGCTCATAAATGGTACATTAATTGTACTATTCTCGTTAATAACGATTTCACAATTTCTGGTGTTGCTATGATTGATAGTGGTGCAGATGTTAGTTGCATCCAAGAGGGATTAGTTCCCACTAAATATTTCCAAAAAACTACTCATATGGTTAAATCTGCTTCTTGTCATGCTTTAGATATAAAATATAAACTGCCTAACACGCATATTTGTCAAAATAAAGTTTGCATTCCTCACTTCTTTTTTCTGGTTAAAAATCAGTTATATCCTCCTATTATTTTAGGAACTCCTTTTATAAACGCTGTCTATCCTTTTACCAATATTGATGCAAAAGGTTTTAATGCTACTTATAATAATAAAAATATTTATTATTCTTTTGTTACAAATCATGTAACTCGTGATATCAATGCTTTAATTGACATGAAACAAAAGCATGTAGATTCTTTGCAATTAGAACTATTTAGCATGAACATATTTGATACAATAAATTCTTCTAAAACAAAAGAAAAAATCAATTTGATTTCTCAAAAATTGGCTATTGATATTTGGGCCGATCATTCTAGCGCTTTTTGGAACCGAAAAAACATATTGTTACTCTTCCTTACGAAGATACTTTTTCTGAGGATAATATCCCTACAAAATCTCGACCATGCCAGATGAATTCAGAATTGGTCGCCTTTTGTAAAACTGAGATTGATAGTCTCTTACAAAGAGGTCCGATAAAGCCCTCAAAATCCCCTTGGTCTTGTTCGGCATTTTACGTTAATAATGCTGCAGAAAAAGAACGAGGAATTCCCCGATTAGTTATCAATTTCAAACCTCTTAATAAGAGTTTAAAATGGATTAGATATCCGATCCCCAATAAAAAGGATCTTCTTTCTCGTTTAAATGATGCTAATATATTTTCAAAATTTGATTTAAAATCTGGTTATTGGCAGATTCAAAATTTTAAAGAGCATACATATAGAATTGCTTTTAATATTCCTTTTGGACAATATGAATGAAATGTTATGCCATTTGGTCTGAAAAATGCTCCTTCTGAATTTCAAAAAATCATGAATGACATTTTTAATCCATATTTGGATTTTATCATTGTTTATATTGACGATATTTTGGTTTATTCAAAATCCTTTGAAACACATATCAAACATCTTGATATTTTCAAAAAGATTGTTATACAAAACGGTTTGGTAATCTCTAAACCAAAAATGAGTTTATTTCAAACTGATGTTAGATTTTTAGTGTCACGACCCCAAACCCCGGTCGTGATGGCGCCCAACACATTGCTAGGCAAGCCCGACCATCTGATCCAATTAAACCAGCCAAGTATAATTAATACTGATTAATCGGCGTGATTAGCCTGTTTTCATAACAAATCAAGAAGTGTAGAACTGAAATACAAGAATACAGTCCCAACCAAATCGTGGCGTCACAAGTATGAGCCTCTACAAATGAGATCTACTACAAAATCAAGTCTAACTAGAATGGAGACAACAAAATGATAAAAAGAAAGAGGTCAGGTACTGCGGACGTTGGCAGCTACCTCGAAGTCTCCACAGAATGGGGATAATAAAGCAGTTGCGATAGCTCAACTACCCTCCTGAACCTGTATATCTGCTCAAAAAGTGCAGGGGAGTGGGGTGAGTATATTTCAACTCGGTGAGTAACAATAATAAACAATAACTGAAAATAAGAACTCCTGTACTATCACTAAACAGTTCTAAGGTAACCCCCACATGTTAGTCATCACTATAATGAGTACTCTGATCTCCAGTCCACATTTATCTCATCTAGGTCCCACACCGACCCCATCCTCGCTCGTACCACTACGGTATACAGACATCTCAATATATGGAGACATATACATCTGTCTATAACATATAAATATTTTAGTATATATATGAATATGAATAAGTTTAATGTTGCGGCGCGCAGCCCGCTCCAATACATATACCGCTGCGGCGCGCAGCCCGCTCCATTTAACGTCGACGGCGCTCACTGGGGGTGTATACAGACTTCGGAGGGGCTCCCTAGGCCCAAGCACTATAATACTGCGGCGTACAGCACGATCCACACAAATATTACTGCGGCGTGCAGTCCGATCCAATATATGTATATATCTCTATACTGCTGCGGCGTGCAGCCCGATCCCATAATATACACCAGTGCTCACTGAGAATGTGTGCAGACTCAGACTCCGAAGGGGCTCCTACAGCCCAAGCGCAATAGTACTGCGGCGTGCAGTCCGTCCCACTTGTATATTACTGCGGCGTGCAGTCCGATCCACATATATATCACTGCAGCGTGCAGCCCAATCCAACAAGGATATATATATAATACCTCATAGTGGGTCCTCGACCCTATCCCAGTCAGTATATACTTGGCCTCTCAGGTCCAATATAATATCTCACAGTGGGTCCTCGACCCTGTCTCGGTCAATATAGACTTGGCCTTTCAGGCCCAATATATCATCTCATAGTGGGTCCTTGACCCTATCTCATCTCAATCGGTCTAGACTTGGCCTTTCAAGCCCACTCAGCTAGAACAGGGAATTCCACCCTAGATAATCTATCTCAATATACACATCTAGTACGGGCTCATATTATGCTATACAGCTAGAGCTACGGCTGAGTGTATGTTTCCAACACGATATAAGGGTCACCTAGCTCTATTGGTTCCCTAATGCTATTAGCCCAATTGTACAGTTATAATTTCATTAACAATCATACAACACAATATTCTATTAGCCGGGAAGGACCAATCCGAACCCTCAATCACAATGTCACTATGCCCGTCAGAGAACGCGTGTCTCATCTCCATATATCACTGTGAAGTGCTAGTACGGGGTTTCAAACCCTCAGGTACATTATTTACTACTACCACTCACCTCGAACCGGTAGAAGCTTCATGCCCGCGACGCCTTAGCTCCTCGAACCGGCATCCACGCACGTCAAAACTAGCCAAAATCAGTACAAATATATCAAAATAGGCTAATGGAACATAACCCAATCGAAAGAATTCGAAAAATATCAAAAATTACGAAATTGGCAAAACCCGAGCCCCGGGCCCACATCTCAAAAAATTTCAAAATTTATATTTCCGGAATCCTCGCCTCGCCACGAGTCCGTACATACCAAATTCACAAAAATTGGAGTTCATTTGTCCCCCTTAAATCACTATTTCTATCCAAGAGGGTTTTCTACCCCTTTCAACAAAAATTCTCAAATTAAACACTAAAACTTGCAATAGATTCGAGTTATACCACCAAAATTGAGTTAAGAACACTTACCCCGTTGTTCTCTCCAAAAATCCCACGAAAAATCGCCTATCCGAGCTCCAAATCGTCAAAAATGGCAATATATTTTCGAACCTCAAATATATTCTGTCCGGCACTATTCACGGACACTGTTCATGGACACTGTTCACGGACACTATTCACGGACACTGTTCATGGTTACTGTTCATGGTCACTGTTCACCGCAGATTTTTCTGCATTTTCTGCCCATTTTCTAAGTCCGGAATTATTCCGAGACACCTCCGAAACACTTCCGAGCCCTCGGGGCTCCAAACCAAATATGCACATTGACTCTAAAACATCACACGAACTCGCTCGAGTGATCAAATCGCCGAAATAACATCAAAATCATCAATTTTCATCAAATCAAGGCCTAAGTTTCCAAAAACTTCCAAAAATACACTTTCGATCAAAAACCCGACCAAACGATGTCCGAATGACCTGAAAATTTGCGGACATATCCAAAATCACCTAACGAAGCTACTGCAACTGTCAGAATTTCACCCATCGATCAGATTCCGCCAAAATTCCAACTTCGCCAAAATAGGCTAACTTCTTCACCGGACCTCCAAAATTACTTCCAATTGCGCTTCTAAGTCTTAAATCATCCCCCGAAACTAACCAAATCATCGGAATTCAGTTCCGAGACCTCTAATTCATAAGTCAACATTGGGTTGACTTTTCCAACTTAAGCTTTCCTTAAAGAGATTAATTGTCCCTTTTCCTACCAAAATCGATCCAAATTGACTCATAGTTTGCACACAAGTCACATTCGACATTACAGACTTGTACCAACTTTCGGAATCGCATTCTGACCCCGATATCAAAATTTTCACTTCCGGTCGAATTTTCTCATAAACCTTCAAATTCCTATATTTAGCCAAATGACTTTAAAATGACCTCCGGACATCCGAATTCACTTCCGATCACTTTCCCAACTCCAAAATCACCATACGGATCTATTCCCAGACTCGGAATCCCAAATGGACATCTATAACTCTAAAATGCCTTCCAACCCAAATTTATGAAATTTTTCTAAAATACTAACTTCCACCATATACGCCGAAATGCTCACGGGTTATCAAAAACCAAATACGGACATACGCCCTATTTCAAAATCATCATACGAGCATGCTGGAACTTTTAGATCCCAATTTCGAGGTCATTTACTCAAATTTCCAATCCTAGTTCATTTCTTCAACTTTAAGCTTTCAAAATGAGAATTTCCATTTAGATTTGACTCCAAACTTCCTGAATTTTTATTCTGACCGTACATACAAGTCAATATACCTGAGATGAAGTTGTTCATGGCCTCAATCTGCTGAATGACGCGTCGGGGCTCAAAACGACCGGTCGGGTCGTTACAATCTCCCCCACTTAAACGTACGTTCGTCCTCGAACGTGCTGAGAACTACAATGATGTAGTCTCAAATAACTTGTTTAACACATCATGCACCTTCCCGTGCTACCACTACTTAGTTGAGCACATTAGCTATATGATTTTGTAGATATAATTCTTTATTCAAGCGAATAAGCCATTAGGCCAAAATCCAACACCCTGAATTTCCTGCCAAGTCTGTTTCCATCATTCGACCACCATATCAATCTCCACACGTTGTACCCAAACATTAATGCATAACTTTGTTGAATTTACACTTCGCATAACTTTACTCATATGACCACAATAACATTGTTTATTACTACAGTTGCCTACAATACCCAAATACCGATGGAAACCTCTTATTAGTCGAAGTCTTATTCCAACACTTTCATATACTGCCAACGATAAATAAAACACGGGCTAACCCGTAACAATTCCTCAGATCCACCATTTATGAAGCCATTTCTCTTTTGAATGATATTACAACGGATTTTGGAGCCAAACCTCGATATTACCTTTCTATCTAGCTGAAATCATGTATGTTCGCACTCATTAATGACTCCAACGATCATTTCGATTATAACACACCACAGTGGTAATATGACACCTCCTCATCGGCCTAAGCCACGACGAGCAAAACACGGGCTCCAATAAGAAATGATCTGAACATACTCGAATTATGACAACAGACTCACATAAAGAGCTACAATTCAAATTCTTCAATACCATCACAACACATAACTGAGATCTCGTCTCACATCATAGAATTAGAGTACCTGAATCCTCCTCGAAAGGTCATAACATCATGTGGCCTTGCCATAACTCATGATTATATCCAAACACTATTACTCATGGAGCACCTCAAGTCGCAATGCTCAAAACGATCAGCCACACACATATTTAGGTCTGAACTCAAGCAATCAATCACACACGCGGTGATACATTTAGTATATGCTGTCGAATCCTGTATGGGCACAACCGATGTGCTTTCCCCGAGCGATATCCAATACGGACTATTCCTTAAAAGAGAGGAAGTATTGTACACAAGGTACATATAGGAAGCTATATTTCCCACATCACACTGTTGCGGCGTGCAACCAGTTCCAATAACATACCCGTGGCGGCGTGCCACCCGATCCAGATACCATACCTGTGGCGGCGTGCCACCCGATCCTGGTACCATACATGTGGCGGCGTGCCACCCGATCCAAATACTATACTTGTGGCGGCGTGCCATCCGATCCACGAATACATCTAGCAAGGAAAATGCACATCGAGTCAAGTTGATCATTGAAACAAACATATATATATATATATATAGTCTCAAGCTCGGCCACATGAAACGCATCCGACAAAGTTACTCAATACTGGAGTTGAATCAATGGAATGGTAGATTACACTGACATCCGCCACGAAGGCCCAACTGACAAAGTAATACCTACCAGCCGTCCGCTGGCCCTAGGATACATCTACCCTACTGGAGCATGATCTGATGCACTCTGCCACGCAGTTTGTGACATTTTTTTGACATAGTCCATATCACATTAGTCTAGACAACCTGGCTTATGACAACCAGTCTACAATAATATATCATTCAAACTCATCATATTAGGTAACAAGATAGCCACTAGAGCTTCCAATTTCTGATAACCGCTACACTGTGCCGATACACACGATATACCACCGCTGCGTAGGCGGGTTACGAGAACTTCTAGTCTCCAACACATACATAACACAGGAATCACTATGCCTGATTCTGTACTTCACCGTGCGATTACATAACGCACCTCAAGTGTCCATTCATACCACGAAAGCCATTCATAAATTTCACTATGTCATCAACGACTCAATTATTACAGTCGATCCAACGGGAGTATACCACCATATCACTTGATATTATCAGTTTATTTTACCTGGCCCTTTTGACCATAGACTCTGCCGAAATACTAGTATAGCAGTACCATTCTCCTAAATCACCAGGAAGATTGATTCTTAAATCACCTGCAGCTGTCCGCGCTGCTCAATAATTTTATTGACTTCCCATATATTATGAACTGATCTCAAAACCTTGAATATTCCATTATCAACTTTCCATAACACATCGCGTATACCATATCACACTAAGACAACATGGAAATTCATATCCCTTTCCTCCGCAGCAAACATCGGCGCACTCAACTAGTCAAGGACTATCATGATCCTATATAGAGAAAACTCATTACCCATTCCAAGCCTTGTATATCAATAGGAAAAATGCACTCATTTTCAAACCACGGTAATATACATCATAAACTCTTTCTCCTAATTTACATTGCATAAGTTAAACTGCCAGGACTGAGTCCTTATACCCATATCAAGTTACACAACTGCCAGCACTCAAGAGCTTTGCTGCACAATATCTGCAAGACTCATTACTTCAACCACATACCAGGAATTAATCGTATTCCTTTTCATACCATTCTGGTTTATTAACAAATTGTTCCATTTACCCAGTTTCCTTTCTGATTCATCTTTAATTTCATATCAGTCTTTACTGTAGCACGACAATGCCTCAACCCTTTTTTCCATACAAGACTCGTACACAAGACCACACGGTCTAAGGCTCACGGGACGCTGAATACTCTCTCAAATGTTTCCCCGAGTACCACCTTCTACAATACTTTATTTTGAAGAACTTCCAGCGATTTTTTGAATTTGTTATCATTACTTACCAATACTACATAGAATCCCATCATTCACATAATATAACACAAGCCTTGATCTTTTCTAACAAAACCGCCATCTTTAGCCACATACACAATCTTAAGGCACTTGACTGTTACAAGCAAAATCTTGAACACTGCAAAACCATTGTCGGGCATCATTCACCCTTATTCAGCTGTAATTCCAACTGTCCTATTGAGTAGAACCACTCGTGTTTTGTTAGAACTCTAACATCGCAGAACATGATTACTTACAGGTACAATTCGCTATCTTTCTTTTCTATACACCGAACATTCCTTACCAACAGTAGTTCAAAACATCCTAGTATTTCTTCACATCTATGAAGCACCATAACCTTGTCAGAATTTTCCCAACATACTTAAAGACAGTGCCCACATAGCACACAACCGTGCAATTAGTTATTTAATAGCAACCTCCCCAACTTGGCTCGAAACCATTCATCAAAGCACTTTTAACCACTCATATCATTATTATTCAAGTGATGCCGAAATGTTACAATGAGATTAAACTCAAGTCATTTACAAGCCTTGACAGAGACTCGAATCATCAGAGAGCATAACCGTTCTGCAATTCTTGCATTTATACACACACCACCAATAAGCCCATTCCTTAGGCGACAACATCTTTTTTTTTTAAGTCCCAAAATTTTCAAAAGTTTTGGCAGAGTTTCCTTTGTAATTTGGCCTAACCACCTGCCAAAGAATCACCAAACCATTCTAACAATACATCCATAACTCAACAAGACATCGCAATGTATATCAACAACATTAATCTCAACACTATACAAGTTATATTATCAAAATTGATACATGGACATGCGCTGCACCTGCTCGAATCATAACACATATCAAATACCTTTCAATTACACATGAGAATCAACCGACCTACTTTTCCCCAATTTAGCAATTCAGCACAATACCTTCCACCAGGATACACATAGCATAATCACTTTAGTCTTCCTGAGTTTGAACTCGTTCCACTACACATAAGGCACTTTATCTCCCATTATCAAACTGCCATTTGCACAATAAAGATCAATACCGATCATATGAACTTCATAATACCAGCTCGCGAAATTAGTACCTTGGTGCTCAAGCCATAGACAAAGATCTGGCCTCAAGTTCTCCCGACTGGCCCAACATGAATTCACAGAGATTATATCTCGTCCCTCGATTGGGGAATCATAAGTCATCAAGGTAAATTATCACTAAGCACTCGAGTGCGCACATCAACGTGTAGAAGGAATTTCAAGAATCATACCTCAAACTGAATCAAGTACTCACGATAAGAATTTCAAGAATTTGAAGCTTTCCTAAAAGGTTTGCAGCCTCCCGAGGATAAGTACAGGCGTCCCCGTACCGATCCACGAGACTCTACCAACCGGCTCATGACTCGCGAGACCTGTTAACCTAGGCTCCGATACCAACTTGTCACGACCCCAAACCCCGGTCGTGATGGCACCCAACACATTGCTAGGCAAGCTCGACCATCTTATCCAATTAAACCAGCCAAGTATAATTAATACTAATTAATCGGCGTGATTAGCCTGTTTTCATAACAAATCAAGAAGTGTAGAACTGAAATACAAGAACACAGTCCCAACCAAATCGTGGCGTCACAAGTCTGAGCCTCTACAAATGAGATCTACTACAAAATCAAGTCTAAGCAGAATGGAGACAACAAAATGATAAAGAGGAAGAGGTCAGGTACTGCGGACGTCGGCAGCTACCTCGAAGTCTCCACGGAATGGGGATAATAAAGCAATTGCGATAGCTCAACTGCCCTCCTGAACCTGTATATCTGCACAAAAAGTGCAGGGGAGTGGGGTGAGTATATTTCAACTCAGTGAGTAATAATAATAAATAACAACTGGAAGTGAGAACTCCTGTACTATCACTAAACAGTTCTAAGGCAACCCCCACAGGTTAGTCATCACTATAATGAGTACTCTGATCTCCAGTCCACATCTATCTCATCTAGGTCCCACACTAACCTCATCCTCGCTCGTACCACTACGGTATACAGCCATCTCAATATATGGAGACATATACATCTGTCTATAACATATAAATATTTTAGTATATATATGAATATGAATAAGTATAATGTTACGGCGCGCAGCCCGCTCCAATACATATACCGCTGCGGCGCGCAGCCCGCTCCAATACATATACCGCTGCGGCGTGCAGCCCGCTCTATTTAACGTCGACGACGTTCACTGGGGGTGTATACAGACTTCGGAGGGGCTCCCTAGGCCCAAGCACTTTAATACTGCGGCGTACATCACGATCCACACAAATATTACTGCGGCATGCAGTTCGATCCAATATATATATGTATATATATCTATATTGCTGCGGCGTGCAGCCCGATCCCATAATATACACCGGTGCTCACTGAGAATGTATGCAGACTCAGACTCTGAAGGGGCTCCTACAGCCCAAGCACAATAATACTACGGCGTGCAGTCCGTCCCACATGTATATTACATGTATTTTACATGTATATTACTGCGGCGTGCAGTCCGATCCAATATATATACTGCTGCAATCCGATCCAATATAGGTATATATATACACATGTATATTACATGTATATTACTGCGGCGTGCAGTCCAATCCAATATATATACTGCTGCAGCGTGCAGCCCGATCCAATATAGGTATATATATATAATACCTCATAATGGGTCCTCGACCCTATTCCGGTCAGTATATACTTGGCCTCTCAGGCCCAATATAATATATCACAGTGGGTCCTTGACCCTGTCTCAGTCAATATAGACTTGGCCTTTCAGGCCCAATATAACATCTCATAGTGGGTCCTCGACCCTATCTCATCTCAATCGGTATAGACTTGGCCTTTCAGGCCCACTCAGCTAGAACAGGGAATTCCACCCTAGATAATCTCTCTCAATATACACATCTAGTACGGGCTCATATTATGCTATACAGCTAGAGCTACGGCTGAGTGTATGTTTCCAACATGATATAAGGGTCACCTAGCTCTATAGGTTCCCTAATGCTCTACGGATCGGCACAAGGCCCCAAACATGGCTATTAGCCCAATTGTACAGTTATAATCTCATTAGCAGTCATACAACACAGTATTCTATTAGCCGGGAAGGACCAAGTCCGAACCCTCAATCACAATGTCACTACGCCCGTCAAAGAACGCGTGTCTCATCTCAATATAGCACGGTGAAGTGCTAGTACGGGGTTTCAAACCCTCAGTACATTGTTTACTACTACCACTCACCTCGAACCGGTAGAAGCTTCATGCCCGCGACGCCTTAGCTCCTCGAACCGGCATCCACGCACGTCAAAACTAGCCAAAGATCAGTACAAATATATCAAAATAGGCTAATGGAACATAACCCAATCGAAAGAACTCGATAAATATAAAAAATCATGAAATTGGCAAAACCCGAGCCCCGGGCCCACATCTCAAAAAATTTCGCAATTTATATTTCCGGAATCCTCGTCTCACCACGAGTCCGTACATACCAAATTCACAAAAATTGGAGTTCATTTGTCCCCCTTATATCACTATTTCTATCCAAGAGGGTTTTCTACCCTTTTCAACAAAAATTCTCAAATTAAACACTAAAACTTGCAATAGATTCGAGTTATACCACCAAAATTGAGTTAAGAACACTTACCCCGTTGTTCTCTCCATAAATCCCACGAAAAATCGCCCTATCCGAGCTCCAAATCGTCAAAAATGGCAATATATTTTCGGACCTCAAATATATTCTATCCGGCACTATTCACGGATACTGTTCACGGACACTGTTTCACGGACACTATTCACGGACACTGTTCATGGTCACTATTCACAGCAGATTTTTCTGCATTTTCTGCCCATTTTCTAAGTCCGGAATTATTCCGAGACACCTCCGAAACACTCCCGAGCCCTCGGGGCTCCAAACCAAATATGCACATTGACTCTAAAACATCACACGAACTCGCTCGAGTGATCAAATCGCCGAAATAACATCAAAATCATCAATTTTCATGAAATCAAGGCCTAAGTTTCTAAAAACTTCCAAAAATACACTTTCGATCAAAAACCTGACCAAACGATGTCCGAATGACCTCCAAACTCACCTAACGAAGCTACTACAACTGTCGGAATTCCATTCCAACTCCCGGATCAAAATATCACCCATCGATCGGATTCCGCCAAAATTCCAACTTCGCCAAAATAGGCTAACTTCTTCACCGGACCTCCAAAATTACTTCCAATTGCGCTTTTAAGTCTTAAATCATCCCCCGAAACTAATCGAATCATCGGAATTCAGTTCCGAGACCTCTAACTCATAAGTCAATGTTGGGTTGACTTTTCCAACTTAAGCTTTCCTTAAAGAGATTAATTGTCCCTTTTCCTACCAAAATCGATCCGAATTGACTCATAGTTTGTACACAAGTCACATTCGACATTACGGACTTGTACCAACTTTCGGAATCGCATTCTCTGACCCCGATATCAAAATTTTCACTTCCGGTCGAATTTTCTCATAAACCTTCAAATTCCTATATTTAGCCAAATGACTTCAAAATGACCTCCGGACATCCGAATTCACTTCCGATCACTTTCCCAACTCCAAAATCACCATACGGATCTATTCCCAGACTCGGAATCCCAAATGGACATCTATAACTCTAAAATGCCTTCCAACCCAAATTTATGAAATTTTTCTAAAATACTAACTTCCACCATATACGTCGAAATGCTCACGGGTTATCAAAAACCAAATCCGGACATACGCCCTAGTTCAAAATCATCATACGAGCATGCTGGAACTTTTAGATCCCAATTCCGAGGTTATTTACTCAAATTTCCAATCCTAGTTCATTTCTTAAAATTTAAGCTTTCAAAATGAGAATTTCCATTTAGATTTGACTCCAAACTTCCTGAATTTTAATTCTGACCGTACATACAAGTCAATATACCTGAGATGAAGTTGTTCATGGCCTCAATCTGCTCAATGACGTGTCGAGGCTCAAAACGACCGGTCGGGTCGTTACAAGGACATAATATTTGTTAGGGAAAGATAACCCCTATACAACATGCAATTGAATTTGCTTCTAAATTTCCTGATATTATTACTGATAGAACTCAATTACAAAGGTTCTTAGGAAGCCTTAATTATGTCTCCCCTTTTATGAAAGATTTGTCGCGTGATTTAGCCCCATTATACGACCGGCTAAAAAAGACCTACAAACAGCCCTGGACTAATTTACATACAAAAATAGTCTAAAATATTAAGCAAAAGGTAAAAGCTTTACCCTGCTTAACTTTAGCCAATCCTACTTGGCAAAAGATTGTTGAGACTGATGCATCCAACATCGGTTATGGTGGGATTTTGAAACAAATCAATCCCATTGATAAAAGAGAATATCCAATAAGATATCACTCTGGAAAGTGGAACGATGCCCAGAAGAAATATGCTACTGTGGCCCACGAAATGTTGACAATTGTCAAATGTGTTTTAAAATTTCAAGACGATTTGTACAATCATAAGTTTTTAATAAAAACTGATGCCCAATCTGTCAAATATATGTTTGACAAAGATTTTAAGCATGATGTTTCTAAGCTCATGTTTGCTAGATGGCGAGCTCAACTAGCACCTTTTGATTTTGAAATTGTTTATAAAAAGGGAACTGATAACTCTCTTCCTGACTTTTTATCTCGTGAATATCTTGAATAATGAGTTATTACACCAACTTCTTCAATGATGAGATTCTTATTACTATTATAAGAGCGATTCCTTTAAATAAAGACTTACAAAGTCTTATTATTGATAAAGTAATCACTTCAATTATGGTCGATGATTTTGAATTTTCAATTCATGATTATTCTGATGTTTCTAATCAGGATCTTAATTGGTTATACTGTGACGAAGATTTCTACTTTTTTGAATGATTTACTATCTGTGTAGAATGGACCCTCCTTGGGCCACCAGAGGAAGAGGTAAGGGAAAAACACCCTCCCGATCATCCTCAAATTATCAAAATCGATCATATCAAGGATCGTCATATGGATCTTCATCTTCCCCAGTAATACAATCGGGAAGAAAATAATTGATAAATTCAAAAATTGTCCAGCAAGAAGAATCTTCTTCTTCTTCTTCAATACATCTGGAAGATATCCTAGAAGACAGTCCGTTATACGGGCACTTACAAGTATATTTAGCCAGCAAAAAGCAAAGTGATACATTTGCTTCAATCGCTAAAGAGGATGAAGATACTAAATCCTATGAGAAATTGCTCAAGAAAGAAATGATATTTCTTTTGAAAACTCTGAAATTCAAAGAAAAGACGAGTCGTGAAGATGTTCCAGAGATACCTTATTAATGGATTTTATTATCCGGGTGAATCATATAAAACCCGATCTTATTATGAAACTATCCTTACAACTACGGGTAGTGCAGAGATTCAACACTTCTCTGGTTACAATACTTATGAGAATGTTTATAGCTTCTGTGATGACCCAAAGGGTCATCACTTGTCTTATTAATCACTTCGAGCTTCGGAGGTCTTGCAAACCTCATTCTATGTTACCCCGATTTACGTGCACGATCCGAGCATGTAGCCGGAAAGATTTTTGTGATAGAAAATATGAATTCTATGAGAAATTTGGAGAAAAATGATATTAATGTTGATATAGTTGACTTCTGTCAACATTTTTGGTAAACGGACTCGGACCCGAGATTGGATGGTCCCGGAAGGTCTGTAGGAAAATATGGGACTTGGACATGCGTCCGGAGTCGAATTCTGAGGCCTAGAGCCCAAGCTATGAATTTTTCTGTGAAATTGTTTTTTTTGTAATTATTAAAGGAAAATGAATTAATTGACCATAGTATCGGGCTTGTATTTTGGTTCCGACGCCCGGTACAAGTCATAAATATTATATATGTGCTTTCTGCAAAGTTTGGTGACATTTGGATGTCGTTTGATATGTTTTGGACCTTGAGTTTCAAGTTTGAAAGTTTTGAAAACCAAAAGTATGGAAATCATGAACTTGAGGCTTGATTTGATGAAAACGATGTGATATTGGCGATGTGATCGCACGAACAAGTTCGTAATGTGTTTTTGATGTTGTGTACATGTTTGGTTTGGAGCCCGGGGGCTCGGGTAAAGATTTGATAGGCCGTTGGATCAATTTCTGAATTTTTGCACTCTTGGTTTTTCACCCAGCTGTTGTCTTCGCAATTGCGAAGATTTTCTCGCAATTGCGAAAGGTCCCAGGCTGGCCTTGGTTTGCAAATGCGAACCATACTTCGCAAATGCGAAGGCCCCTCAATCCAGCCTTGTTCGTAAATGCAAACAAATGTTCGCAAATGCGAAGGCCCCAGTTATGTCTTGGCTTCGCAATTGCGAACAAAAGTTCACAAATGCGAACTTCCCATCCTTAGCTTATTTTTCAAACTCCGGAATTTGGTCGGGGTTCGCAATTGCGAACCCCTGTTCGCAAATGCGAATACAGAGACCTGTAAATCACGATTTCCAGCTTCATTTTTCACATTTCACAACCCAAAATCATCCATTGGCGATTTTTCACGAACTCCCTCTTCTTCAAAGCAATTGTAAGTCACTTTTTACTTAATTCTTTCAATTCCTAACAACATTAAACATGTTTTTCAATAGAAATCAACGGTTTTCATGGTAGAATTTCTTGTTTTTGGTAGAGTATAGGGTTTTTCATGAATTGGGTAATTGGACCTCGAATAGAGGTCCGATTTTAAAACAAATCATATACTTGAACTCGTGGGGGGATGGGTAACCGGATTTTGGTCCGAACCCCGAGTTCCCACCATGTGGGCCCGGGGTCGATATTCACTATTCCGGGCAAAATGTTGTAAAAGTTGTAATTAGCCTTATGAATTAGTTTATTGAGTAGTATTGATGATATTAAATCAATTGTGTATAGATACGATTGGATTGGAGCCAAATTTGAAAGGAAAAGGCATTGCCATGGATTGAATTGTTCGTAAACATTCGAGGTAAGTGTTTGTTCTATCCTAGCTTGAGGGAATAGGATTATGTGCTATGTGATCGAGTGCGGTGTATGGGCTGTGGTGACGAGCATCCATACACTGCGTCTAGCTTGACCGTGAGTCGTTATTAATACTTGTTGTGAGACATATTTGAAGATAAATTGTTGAACCCTTGTCGGGTTGTAGAATTGCTATTGTTCACCCTTGCCGGGACTTGTTGTGAGATGAGATGTTGATTGCCCTTGCCGGGACTTTGTTGAAATGATTATTGTGACCCTTGTAGGGATGGTTCATGATTTGTTGTTTTCATTCTTTGCCCTTAACTGTGATTGTTATTTGGGTAAGGAAGAGTGATAATGCACGAAGGGTGATGCCGTGCCTTGATTTATTGTTTTTGCATGAAGGTTAATGTCGTGCCTTGTTATTGATTATGCACGAAGGTTAATGTTGTGCCTTGATTTATTGTTTATGCACGAAGGTTAATGCCGTGCCTTGTTATTGATTATGCATGAAGGTTAATGTCGTGCCCTGTTATTAATTATGCACGAAGGTTAATGTCGTGCCATGTTTTATTGATTATGCACGAAGAATCATGCCGTGCCTTGTTATTGAACCATGTACGAAGGGTCATGCCATACCATGGATGTGAGGATGATAGTAAAAGCACGAAGGGTGATGCCGTGCACTTTATTTGCTTATTTGGTGAGGATGATAGTAAAATCACGAAAGGTGATGCCGTGCAACTATTTTCCATTCCTTGACTTGATATTACTTGTTCTTCCATTATACTTTATTTTCCTTGTGGACTTATTGTCTGTTGTTAATTGTTGAGTTCTTTTGAGATATTCCTTGTTGAGTTGTTACTTGATTATTCCTCGTTATCTTGTGGTATACATATATATATAGAACTGCACAGGTTATGTGGGTGTCTGGTCCTAGGCTTGTCACTACTTCGCCGGGATAGGCCAGGCACTTACCAGCACATGGGGTCGGTTGTGCTGATACTGCACTTTTGTGCGTTTTTGCACAGGTCCAGGTTTCGATTAGGAGCAGTAGCAGTAGATCTTTTGCGTGCGAGATGATCATATTTGAGACCGAGGTAGCTTGCAGGCGTCCGCAGGCCCCGTCGTCTCTTCCTTTACTTTTGTTACTAGCTGTAGCCTCTTTGTTCCGAGACAAACAAATTATGTTATATTTTTTTGGACTTTTATGTGTAGTATTCAGTAGTAGTTCTTGAGTTGGTGACTCCATGTCTTGGGTAGAGGATGTCAGTATCAGTTACCTTGAAACTACTTATTTCTATTTTTATAAAGTCTTCCGCACTTGTTTAACTAAGATTTTGGTTTGGTTGTTTAATTGAATATAAAGTATTGCTAAAAACAGGATAGTGTGAATAAAGTGGCTTGCCTAGCTACCACGAGTAGGCGCCATCACGATCCCGATGTTGGGGGAAAATCCGGGTCGTGACAGCTTCTCAAAGATTATTATCAAACAGATAATATCTGTTGACGAATGGGGAATATCTACCATGAAAGAAAGGCAGATAAGCCTAAACAAATCCCTTATGAGTTTCACCTACTGGGATTATATCACAGCATTTGATAAAGTGCTATACTACAATAATGATCGACACAAGCATACCTGGTTTATCAAGATATGTGCAAAGATATTCTCTGCACCTATTCCAAACTGGTTTATAAACTGGTGGTCATATCATGGCCCTACGGTAAATATTTTACTTGAACCTTTTCCAAAGTTATACAAAGAATGGACGAAGATTTCGCCATTTCTTACACAGTTATACTATGCCGATCATATATGTTTTTTAGAACATATAGATCAACTATATTTTTTCATTGAATTCTCTATCCCTTGGATTCATAAATGGATTCCAGAATTCGGTTATATCGAAGATAATATTCCTTGCTTATATCGGGTATTTTACAATAATTTATGGGATAAATTAATGAAGATTGATCCCAAAACAAAGCAGCTTTATGGACAAGAATTATTGGACTCTATTACATCACAAATCCAGTTATACTCGGAGGTGTCTCAAAAAACCGTCTTATATGATGACTGTTCAGTAAGGCACATTGCCAGAAGAATCTCTATTCAGGAAGGAGATAAAACTGAACTAATCTAGCAATACCTGGACGAAGTAAAACGAAATCTGATAGAGACTATTAATAAAACTGAAAAGTATGACTCATCAATGCGAAATGAGACAAGCAACGAAGATATACAAGACTCTCGGCCAATGGAAACTGAGAGAATATTATCTGATAGCGAGATTCGCAAGGTGGAAAATCTCCTCCAGATAATGAAAAAGGACGGAAAAGCCGCCGGACCCACTGACAAGACAAGTAAACAGTAGATATACTGTGCAAAGGCCCGCATGATGGACCTACTTTACTATTCATAAACAGTAGAAACACTGTATAAACAGTAGAAACACTCTATATGGGCCCACATATCGACCCACTTTTACTATTCATAGATTCTTTTTTCTTCTATAAATAAGGAGCCTTCATTCATTACGAAGGCAAGGAAGAAAAATTTTAGTTTTCTTTTCTTAAGCTCTCTCCCCATCTCTCTCTCCATTGTAAAGATCTCTCTCTTTGTAAAGTTTTATTTTCAAGAAAGAATACAGTGATACGTATTCCCAAAAGGGCTGAGGCCTAAGGTACTTCTTTTCTTCTTCTTTTCTGTTTTCTCCTTCTCCTCTCTGTAAGCCGTGACTATGTCTGGCTAAGAATATTCATGTCTATGTTAGTTTTCTAACGTCTTATTCTTGTTTACTATGAAAGATCTAGACTTATCAAAGTATAAAGGAATTTTATAAAGAATTTTTGACTTGGTTCTGAGATGGTGGTACAGTCGGGTACATTACTATCTCTATTAGCTCCGTTTAACAAGCCGTGTTTAAGCCCGCTAAGCTGAGTGCGTTAGGGCATATTCATCACGGTTAGAATGGTTAGACAAGAGCTAATATAGATAACTAGTGTGTTCCAGACAGGCCCCATGCTCGGGTAAAAGGTTACCATACAGTCATTAAACTTTCTCTGTATAGGCATGCTGTAGTCCGCGTAGTCTATACACAGGTACAGTAAATTGTATCCTTTAGCTTAAAGACTAGCGGTAATCCGCTCAATCAATAAGGACTTAATAGTCGAAATATAGAAGAATTTTACAAAGCTTAATGAATGTATGGTAACCTTTTACCCGAGCATGGGGCCTGTCTGGAACACACTAGTTATCTATATTAGCTCTTGTCTAACTGTTCTGACCGTGATGAAGATGTCCTAACGCACTCAGCTTAGCGGGATTAAACACGACTTGTTAAATGGAGCTAATAGAGATAGTAATGTACCCGACTGTATCACCATCTCAGAACCAAGTCAAAAATTCTTTCTAAAATTCCTTTATACTTTGAGAAGTCTAGATCTTTCATAGTAAACAAGAATAAGACGTTAGAAAACTAACATAGACATGAATATTCTTAGCCGGACATAGTCACGGCTTACAGAGAGGAGAAGGAGAAAACAAAAAAGAAGAAGAAAAGAAGTACATTAGGCCTCAGCCCTTTCGGGAATACGTATCACTGTATTCTTTCTTGAAAATAAAACTTTACAAAGAGAGAGATTATTTACTTCAAAATTTGATTTAAAATCTGGTTATTGGCAGATTCAAATTTTTAAAGAGCATCCTTATAGAACTGCTTTTAATGTTCCCTTTGGACAATATGAATGGAATGTTATGCCATTTGGTCTGAAAAATGATCCTTGTGAATTTCAAAAAATCATGAATGACATTTTTAATCCATATTTGGATTTCATCATTCTTTATATTGACGATATTTTGGTTTATTCAAAAACCTTTGAAACACATATTCAAACATCTTGATATTTTCAAAAAGATTGTTATACAAAATGGTTTGGTAATCTCTAAACCAAAAATGAGTTTATTTCAAACTGATGTTAGATTTTTAGGACATAATATTTGTCGGGGAAAGATAACCCCTATACAACGTGCAATTGAATTTGCTTCTAAATTTTCTGATATTATTACTGATAGAACTCAATTACAAAGGTTCTTAGGAAGCCTTAATTATGTCTCCCCTTTTATTAAAGATTTGTCGCGTGATTTAGCCCCATTATACGACCGGCTAAAAAAGACCTACAAACAACCTTGGACTAATTTACATACAAAAATAGTCCAAAATATTAAGCAAAGGGTAAAAGCTTTACCTTGCTTAACTTTGGCCAATCCTACTTGGCAAAAGATTGTTGAGACTGATGCATCCAACATCGGTTATGGTGGGATTTTGAAACAAATCAATCCCATTGATAAAAGAGAATATCCAATAAGATATCACTCTGGAAAGTGGAACGATGCCCAGAAGAAATATGCTACTGTGGCCCACGAAATGTTGACAATTGTCAAATGTGTTTTAAAATTTCAAGACGATTTGTACAATCAAAAGTTTTTAATAAAAACTGATGCCCAATTTGTCAAATATATGTTTGTCAAAGATTTGAAGCATGGTGTTTCTAAGCTCATGTTTGCTAGATGGCAGGCTCAACTAGCACCTTCTGGTTTTGAAATTGTTTATAAAAAGGGAATTGATAACTCTCTTCTTGACTTTTTATCTCGTGAATATCTTGAATAATGAGTTATTACACCAACTTCTTCAACGATGAGACTCTTATTACTATTATAAGAGTGATTCCTTTAAATAACGACTTACAAAGTCTTATTATTGATAAAGTAATCACTTCGATTTTGGTCGATGATTTTGAATTTTCAATTCATGATTATTCTGATGTTTCTAATCAGGATCTTAATTGGTTATACCGTGACGAAGATTTCTACTTTTCTGAATGATTTACTATCTGTGCAGAATGGACCCTCCTTGTGCCACCAGAGGAAGAGGTAAGGGAAAAACACCCTCCTGGTCATCCTCAAATTATCAAAATCAATCATATCAAGGATCGTCATATGGATCCTCATCTTCCCCAGTAATACAATTGGGAAGAAAACAATTGATAAATTCAAAAATTGTCCAGCAAGAAGAATCTTCTTCTTCTTCTTCAATACATCTGGAAGATATCCCAAAAGACAGTCCGTTATACGGGCGCTTACAAGCATATTTAGCCAGCAAAAAGCAAAGTGATACATTTGCTTCAATCGCTAAAGAGGATGAAGATACTAAATCCTATGAGAAATTGCTTAAGAAAGAAATGATATTTCTTTTGGAAAACTCTGAAATTCAGAGAAAAGACGAGACGTGGAAGATATTCCAGAGATACCTTACTAATGGATTATATTATCCGGGTGAATCATATAAAACCCAATCTTATTATGAAACTATCCTTTTAACTACGGGTAGTGCAGAGATTCAGCACTTCACTGGTTACAATACTTCTGAGAATGTTTATAGCTTCTCAAAGATCATTATCAAACAGATAATATCTGTTGACGAATGGGGAATATCTACCATGAAAGAAAGTCTTATTATTGATAAAGTAATCACTTCGATTATGGTCGATGATTTTGAACTTTCAATTCATGATTATTCTGATGTTTCTAATCAGTATCTTAATTGGTTATACCGTGACGAAGATTTCTACTTTTCTGAATGATTTACTATCTGTGCAGAATGGACCCTCCTTGGGCCACCAGAGGAAGAGGTAAGGGAAAAACACCCTCCCGATCATCCTCAAATTATCAAAATCGATCATATGAAGGATCGTCATATGGATCCTCATCTTCCCCAATAATACAATCGGGAAGGAAACAATTGATAAATTCAAAAATTGTCCAGCAAGAAGAATCTTCTTCTTCTTCTTCAATACATCTGGAAGATATCCCAGAAGACAGTCCGTTATACGGGCACTTACAAGCATATTTAGCCAGCAAAAAGCAAAGTGATACATTTGCTTCAATCGCTAAAGAGGATGAAGATAGTAAATCCTATGAGAAATTGCTCAAGAAAGAAAGGATATTTCATTTGGAAAACTCTGAAATTCAGAGAAAAGACGAGCCGTGGAAGATATTCCAGAGATACCTTATTAATGGATTATACTATCCGGGTGAATCATATAAAACCCGATCTTATTATGACACTATCCTTACAACTACGGGTAGTGCAGAGATTTAGCACTTCTCTGGTTACAATACTTCTGAGAATGTTTATAGCTTCTCAAAGATTATTATCAAACAGATAATATCTGTTGACGAATGGGGAATATCTACCATGAAAGAAAGGCAGATAAGCCTAAACAAATCCCTTATGAGTTTCACCTACTGGGATTATATCACAGCATTTGATAAAGTGCTATACTACAATAATGATCGGCACAAATATCAATAGCCAATTTTTGAGAAATCAAATTGATTTTTTCTTTTGTTTTAGCAGAATTTATTGTATCAAATATGTTCATGCTAAATAGTTCTAATTGCAAAGAATCTACATGCTTTTGTTTCATGTCAATTAAAGCATTGATATCACGAGTTACGGGATTTGTAACAAAAGAATAATAAATATTTTTATTATTATAAGTAGCATTAAAACCTTTTGCATCAATATTGGTAAAAGGATAGACAGCGTTTATAAAAGGAGTTCCTAAAATAATAGGAGGATATAACTGATTTTTAACCAGAAAAAAGAAGTGAGGAATGCAAACTTTATTTTGACAAATATGCATGTTAGGAAGTTTATACTTTATATCTAAAGCATGGCCAGAAGTAGATTTAACCATATGAGTAGTTTTTTGGAAATATTTAGTGGGAACTAATCCCTCTTGGATGCAACTAACATCTGCACCACTATCAATCATAGCAACACCAGAAATTGCGAAATCGTTATTAATAAGAATAGTACAATTTATGTACCATTTATGAGCAGTCACTATTTGCATCATTCCTAGAAACATATCATTAGCAGGACTTATATCTAGAGAAGGAGGTTCTTTTTTCTCAGTAGCAGTATTTTTACATTTATCGGTAGGTGACTGAACTAGAGAATTATAATTTTCTAGTTGAATGATCAGGTGATCATGAATCATTTGATTCTGTTTATGAGATTTAATATCTCTTTTTAGATTTTCAATTTCCTCCTTTAGATCATTAAAAGAGGCATCGCGAGTCACATTGACTCTATTTTCTCGTCGTCGATTGATTTTGTAACGACCCGACCTGTCGTTACGGGAATTACCACCCCGTTACCTTGCAATTACATATCTTATGCTTTTATAACAGTATTAGAGTATATCATGTGAGTGTTAGGAGTGATTTGGATTGAAAATGAAACAAATAGCATGTTTGAAGAAAGATTGAATATGGAAAGTCAACCAAGAGTTGACTATTGAGTTAGAGTGCTCGGAACCGGATTCTGATGATTCGACTAGTTCCGGGGGATCATTTATGACTTAGGAGAACAATCGGAATTGAATTCGGAGGTCCGGTGTAGTTTTAGGCTTGAATTGGCGAAGGTTGATTTTTGGCGAAAACCGGATGGTAGGTGATATTTTGATCCGGGGGTCGGAATGGAATTCCGACAATTTTTGTAGCTTCGTTATGTGATTTTGGATATGTCCGCAAATTTTTAGGTCATTCGGACATCGTTTGATCGGGTTTTGGATTGAATGTTAGTTTTGAAAGTTTTGAAGAAACTTAGGCTTGAATCCGTGGATAATTGGTGATTTTGATGTTTAGTATGGTGTTTTTATGATTGGAACAAGTTCGTATCATGCTTTGGAGTATGTTGGTGGTTTTCGTTGGGGTCCCGGGGTCTCGGGATGAATCCGAGGGTCCAAACGGACCATTTTTGGAAGAAAAGAGAAGGCTGGTTGCTGTCATAAACGCAGCAGGTTTTTGCTCTCCGCGATCGCGGGGAGGGGGACGCGATCGCGTAGGGCTGGGGGCTAGGCCATCGCGATCGCAGGACCACCAGTCGCGATCGCGTAGAGTTAGCCGGGTGGTCATCGCGATCGCATGAGCATCTACGCGATCGCGTAGAAGAGAAATGGGTCCAGGGAAAAATGTGCTACGCGATCGCAGGAAGAGGGACGCGATCGCGTGAAGCCGGATGATTTTACATCACGATCGCGTGAGGAGAGTCGCGATCGTGTGAGGCCAAAATTTTGAATATCGCGATCGCATGAGTAGAGTCGCGATCGCGTAGAACATATGGGTCTGGCAGAGAATTTAATCACAGAACAGAGGGTTATGGGTTCATTAACCCAAAACTCAATTTTGAGCCCTAGAGAGAAGAAAACTCGAGGAAATCACTGAGAAGTCATCGGGTATTCGTCGGAGGTAAGATTCTTGACTCAAAAACATCATTTTATGGTAGTATTAACATCAATCTTCATGAAATTGGGTAGAAATCTTGAAGAAATGTGGCCTAAGTATTGAAAACGGGATTTTTGGATTTGGAAGGCCATTTGAACTCCGATTTCGATAAATTTTATATGCACGGACTGGTGGCGAGATGAGGGTCGCGTTGGTACTAATCTCGAAATTTTCCGAGCAGTGGGGCCCGGGGTCGGGTTTTACCAACTTACTGTAATTATGCAAATTTCATGTAAATTGAAGTGGGTTATGATTATTTGACCCGTATTTGATATAATTATTGTGGTTTGACTAGATTCCACGCACGAGGGAGCTAAATTCAAAGGAAAAGGCATCGCGGACGAGTCTACGACCGGCTAGAGTGAGTAGTTTGTGTATATGGTAGCCTGAGGGTTCGAAACCCCGGCTTAGCACATTGTGACGCTAGTAGGCGTGGCTCGCACACCGTGGCAGGTGCGGGATTGATTGTGACTGGGGATTGAGACTTGGTCCATCCCGGAAATGAATAATATGTTGTTAGTGTTGGAAATACACTGTATTTGATATATTTGTGGGCTGTAAGCCTTGTTTGGGGCCTTATGCCGATCTGTAGCGTCCTTAGAGGACAATATTTATGTGATAGCTATAATTGCTTAAATCATTGATCTCAATCCTGGAAATTGAAATCACACTTTTGAAATGCTAAGTCACCGGCCTTTACAAATTTAATAAAGTTAAAGTATTTTTTCATAAATTATGAATTGAGAACTGGAATTAAGAAAAATGAATTATTTTGTGACTTAATTGCTTATTGTGGATTGAGCATGGGATCGGGCTGCACGCCGCAGTGGTTGATATGAGGATCGGGCTGCACGCCGCAACAGTATTGCGCTTGGGCTGTAGGAGCCCCTCCGGAGTCTGTACACACCCCCGGTGAGCGCCGTCGACGTTAAATGGATCGGGCTACACGCCGTAGCGGTTATGTGCATTGCATTGCATCTTTATTTGTTTAAATTATTCTGTGGTAGCTGTATTGTATTGTTGCTGCTAGTTCGTAGGAGATTCGGACTGTAGTGTAGTTTCATATTGTGGTATTTTGTGGATTTCTTACTGTCAGCTACCTATATATATTTGTTACTCACTGAGTAGTTAGTACTCACCCCTACTCCCTGCACCTTTTTGTGTGCAGACTCAGGTACTCAGGAGCAGTAGACAGGCAATTCCAGCGGTTGCGGTGTCATATCGGGTTGCTGAGGTAGCTGCCTACGTTCGCAGAACCTAGCTTCTCCTCTCATTTCCAGTTGTTATTTTGTATTTTGTATTCAGACTTGAGTACTTCTATATAGTACACTCTATTCCTGTTGGGTTTTGTTAGAGGCTCTAGACTTGTGACTCCGGATCTTTGGGAGTGTCAGTATTTTGTTCATTTTTATTATTATTGGAGTTATTAAACTCATATATTCTTCTTGGGATGTCCATTTGGACTGATATCGTTGTGATAATTGAATTGTTGGTCTGGCTGGCCTTGCTTAATTGTTGGGCGCCATCACGACCGGATTTGGGTCGTGACAGATTTCATCTATCGTATAAGGGGGAGTATACTCAATCCTTTTCTTAGAAAAGAAATCATTTGAAGACTCAGTGGTATTACTAGAGTTTGAAGCAAAATTAATAATTGTTTGACGAAGTTTATCGTCCGTAACCTCTTTTAAAAGATCTATGACATTTTCAGAAGAAATAGTTTGCACATTCAAATCTTGAAAAACAACTTGTAATTTATAAATTTCATCATTTTCACAAGTACAAGCAGTGCTATTACAGGTTACACAGGAAGATATATCACGATCTTCGTTAGTATCTAATTTAATCAAGTCAGCTTCGGATTCGTATTCGGAAGAATCTGAGATATAATCCGATTCAGATCCGGGAGTGTACAAAAGTCCATAAACCTTGTTGTAAGATTCATTGTCTAGCTCTAAAGCTTTAAGTTTCTGAAGCTTACAATTTGGAGCTATGTGGCCAAATTTTCCACATTTGTAACACTTAATGTTGGCAAGATCCCGTTTGGATCTATTTTTCGCAAATCTAGTAGATTTACGATGTGCCTTTCTAGTATCACGCTCTTCTTTCGGTCTATATCTTGATCTTCTCTTTCGATAAGGCTTATCGGAATAATCAGCATTATGATGCTTATAACTCTTTTTTCTCGAGTTATTAGGCATTCCAAAATGGGTACAAAAGTCTCCTAATTGAGATCTTTCTTGGCGCCTAGTATTCTTAATTTGTTGAGCTAGATGTAGCTCATTACAAAGTTTCAACCCTTCTTGGGTACAAATTCCTACCAAATTACCATAGGTAAAGGTCTCATAGGGAATATGAGTATTATTTCCCCTTAGAGTATTTCTTACTCTTTCGGCGAACAAGGGGGGAAGACCATCTATAAACTTTGCCTTCCAAAAATCGGTAGACAGTTAACCATCCTTGTTCATAGAATACTAATGTATTCCACGATCTGTAAAGCTACTGGCAATACAGATAAAACTATTGCTAAAATAATAATCGCTGGCTTTACTGGCCAACTTTGTGGCTGTGGGATAATAATCTTGCTTCCCCTCAAAAGGTTTCAATTATGGAAGCTAAAGCCAAAGAAGCGGGTTTTGATAACCTAGGTCTTCCCCTTGCTGCAGATAGAGAAGATGCAGTATATACTCTTATCTTGAATATTTTAGAGCATTTCAGTGGTAGATTTACCAACCAAAATGAAAATGTTCGTATTCTTTTAAATAGTCTGAGATGTAAGAATCTCAGCGAATTTCGTTGGTATAAAGATACATTTCTTAGTCGGGTTATGGACTTACCCGAAAATGCTACCGATTTTTGGAAGGCAAAGTTTATAGATGGTCTTCCCCCCTTGTTCGCCGAAAGAGTAAGAAATACTCTAAGGGGAAATAATACTCATATTCCCTATGAGACCTTTACCTATGGTAATTTGGTAGGAATTTGTACCCAAGAAGGGTTGAAACTTTGTAATGAGCTACATCTAGCTCAACAAATTAATAATACTAGGCGCCAAGAAAGATCTCAATTAGGAGACTTCTGTACCCAGTTTGGAATGCCTAATAACTCGAGAAAGAAGAGTTATAAGCGTCATAACGCTGATTATTCCGATAAGCCTTATCGAAAGAGAAGATCTAGATATAGATCGAAAGAAGAGCGTGATACTAGAAAGGCACATCGTAAATCTACTAGATTTGTGAAAAATAGATCCAAATGGGATCTTGCCAACATTAAGTGTTACAAATGTGGAAAATTTGGCCACATAGCTCCAAATTGTAAGCTTCAGAAACTTAAAGCTTTAGAGCTAGACAATGAATCTTACAATAAGGTTTATGGTCTTTTGTACACTCCCCGATCTGAATCGGATTATATCTCAGATTCTTCCAAATACGAATCCGAAGCTGACTTGATTAAATTAGATACTAACGAAGATCGTGATATATCTTCCTGTGTAACCTGTAATAGCACTGCTTGTACTTGTGAAAATGATGAATTTTATAAATTACAAGTTGTTTTTCAAGATTTGAATGTGCAAACTATTTCTTCTGATAATGTCATAGATCTTTTAAAAGAGGTTACGGACGATAAACTTCGTCAAAAAATTATTAATTTTGCTTCAAGCTCTAGTAATACCACTGAGTCTTCAAATGATTTCTTTTCTAAGAAAAGGATTGAGTATACTCCCCCTTATACGATAGATGAAATCAATCGACGACGAGAAAATAGAGTCAATGTGACTCGCGATGCCTCTTTTAATGATCTAAAGGAGGAAATTGAAATATGAAAAGAGATATTAAATCTCTTAAACAGAATCAAATGATTCATGATCACCGGATCATTCAACTAGAAAATTATAATTCTCTAGTTCAGTCACCTACCGATAAAGGTAAAAATACTGCTACTGAGGAAAAAGAACCTCCTTCTCTAGATATAAGTCCTGCTAAGGATATGTTTCTAGGAATGATGCAAATAGTGACTGCTCATAAATGGTACATTAATTGTACTATTCTCGCTAATATCGATTTCACTATTTCTGGTGTTGCTATGATTGATAGTGGTGCAGATGTTAGTTGCATCCAAGAGGGATTAGTCCCCACTAAATATTTTCAAAAAACTACTCATATGGTTAAATCTGCTTCTGGCCATGCTTTAGATATAAAGTATAAACTGCCTAACACGCATATTTGTCAAAATAAAGTTTGCATTCCTCACTTCTTTTTTCTGGTTAAAAATCAGTTATATCCTCCTATTATTTTAGGAACTCCTTTTATAAGCGATGTCTATCCCTTTACCAATATTGATGCAAAAGGTTTTAATGCTACTTATAATAATAATAATATTTATTATTCTTTTGTTACAAATCCTGTAACTCGTGACATCAATGCTTTAATTGACATGAAACAAAAGCATGTAGATTCTTTGCAATTAGAACTATTTAGCATGAACATATTTGATACGATAAATTCTGCTAAAACAAAAGAAAAAATCAATTTGATTTCTCAAAAATTGGCTACTGATATTTGTGCCGATCATCCTAGCGCTTTTTGGAATCGAAAAAAACATATTGTTAATCTTCCTTAGGAAGATACTTTTTCTGAGGATAATATCCCTGCAAAATCTCGACCATGCCAGATGAATTCAGAATTGGTCGCCTTTTGTAAAACTGAGATTGATAGTCTCTTACAAAGAGGTCTGATAAAGCCCTCAAAATCCGCTTGGTCTTGTTCCGCATTTTATGTTAATAATGCTGCAGAAAAAGAACGAGGAATTCCCCGATTAGTTATCAATTACAATCCTCTTAATAAGAGTTTAAAATGGATTAGATATCCGATGCCCAATAAAAGGGATCTTCTTTCTCGTTTATATGATGCTAATATATTTTCAAAATTTGATTTAAAATTTGGTTATTGGCATATTCAAATTTTTAAAGAGCATACTTATAGAACTGTGTTTAATGTTCCCTTTGGACAATATGAATGGAATGTTATGCCATTTGGTCTGAAAAATACTCCTTCTGAATTCCAAAAAATCATGAATGACATTTTTAATCCATATTTGGATTTCATCATTGTTTATATTGACGATATTTTGGTTTATTCAAAAACCTTTGAAACACATATCAAACATCTTGATATTTTCAAAAAGATTGTTATACAAAATGGTTTGGTATTCTCTAAACCAAAAATGAGTTTATTTCAAACTGATGTTAGATTTTTAGGACATAATATTTTTCAGGGAAAGATAACCCCTATACAACGTGCAATTGAATTTGCTTCTAAATTTCCTGATATTATTACTGATAGAACTTAATTACAAAGGTTCTTAGGAAGCCTTAATTATGTCTCCCCTTTTATTAAAGATTTGTCGCGTGATTTAGCCCCATTATACGACCGGCTAAAAAAGGCCTACAAACAGCCTTGGACTAATTTACATACAAAAATAGTCCAAAATATTAAGCAAAGGGTAAAAGCTTTACCCTGCTTAACTTTAGCCAATCCTACTTGGCAAAAGATTGTTGAGACTGATGCATCCAACATCGGTTATGGTGGGATTTTGAAACAAATCAATCCCATTGATAAAAGAGAATATCCAATAAGATATCACTCTGGAAAGTGGAACGATGCCCAGAAGAAATATGCTACTGTGGCCCACGAAATGTTGACAATTGTCAAATGTGTTTTAAAATTTCAAGAAAATTTGTACAATCATAAGTTTTTAATAAAAACTGATGCCCAATCTGTCAAATATATGTTTGACAAAGATTTTAAGCATGATATTTCTAAGCTTATGTTTGCTAGATGGCAGGCTCAACTAGCACCTTTTGATTTTGAAATTGTTTATAAAAAGGGAATTGATAACTCTCTTCCTGACATTCTATCTCGTGAATATCTTGAATAATGAGTTATTACACCAACTTCTTCAACGATGAGACTCTTATTACTATTATAACAGCGATTCCTTTAAATAAAGACTTACAAAGTCTTATTATTGATAAAGTAATCACTTCGATTATGGTCGATGATTTTGAATTTTCAATTCATGATTATTCTGATGTTTCTAATCGGGATCTTAATTAGTTATACCGTGACGAAGATTTCTACTTTTCTGAATGATTTACTATCTGTGCAGAATGGACCCTCCTTGGGCAACCAGAAGAAGAGGTAAGGGAAAAACACCCTCCCGATCATCCTCAAATTATCAAAATCGATCATATCAAGGATCGTCATATGGATCCTCATCTTCCCCAATAATACAATCGGGAAGAAAACAATTGATAAATTCAAAAATGGTCCAGCAAGAAGAATCTTCTTCTTCTTCTTCAATACATCTGGAAGATATCCCAGAAGACAGTCCATTATACGGGCACTTACAAGCATATTTAGCCAACAAAAAGCAAAGTGATACATTTGCTTCAATCGCTAAAGAGGATGAAGATACTAAATCCTATGAGAAATTGCTCAAGAAAGAAATGATATTTCTTTTGGAAAACTCTGAAATTCAGAGAAAAGACGAGCCATGGAAGATATTCCAAAGATACCTTATTAATGGATTATATTATCCGGGTGAATCATATAAATCCCGATCTTATTATTATGAAACTATCCTTACAACTACGGGTAATGCAGAGATTCAGCACTTCTCTGGTTACAATACTTCTGAGAATGTTTATAGATTCTCAAAGATTATTATCAAACAGATAATATCTGTTGACAAATGGGGAATATCTACCATGAAAGAAAGGCAGATAAGACTAAACAAATCCCTTATGAGTTTCACCTACTGGGATTATATCACAGCATGTGATAAAGTGCTATACTACAATAATGATCGACATAAGCATACGTGGTTTATCAAGATATGTGCAAAGATATTCTCTGCACCTATTCCAAACCGGTTTATAAACTGGTGGTCATATCATGGCCCTACGGTAAATACTTTACCTGAACCTTTTCTAAAGTTATACAAAGAATGGATGAAGATTTCGCCATTTCTTACACAATTATACCATGCCGATCATATATGTTTTTTTGGAACGTATAGATCAACTATATTTTTTCATTGAATTCTCTATCCCTTGGATTCATAAATGGATTCCAGAATTCGGTTATACCGAAGATATATTCCTTGCTTATACCTGGTATTTTACAATAATTTCTGGGATAAATTAATGAAGATTGATCCCAAAACAAAGCAGCTTTATGGAGAAGAATTATTGGACACTATTACATCACAAATCCAGTTATACTCGGAGGTGTCTCAAAAAACCGTCTTATCTGATGACTGTTCAGTAAGGCACATTGCCAGAAGAATCTCTATTCAGGAAGGAGATAAAACTGAACTAATCCAGCAATACTGTCACGACCCTAGTTCACCAATCGTGAATATGTCGTGATGGCACCCAGTCCCCACGACTAGGTAAGCCTAACATGTTGCGGAATATACAAGCTATGAACACTTAAATAAGAAACGACGGAAAGATGGCATAAAAAAATATGTAATCCGTGCCGCTTGGCACATACGTTTGTCAACACAATGAATAAAACGCTACCAAGATCCGGAATCCCACGGTAACACAAACTAAAAGAGAATATACAACTGTGGCTCTATGTGTAAAGAGTATCTAACAATGAAATGAAAGAAAAATGTCAACTAGTACTATTAGAATAGAAGGAAAGCCTCCGGATCCGGACGTAGCAGATCATACCTCGAGGTCTCCCAGAAAGCTGCGGAATCACCTAGCACGAGCCTGCTTTGATGTACCTGGATCTGCACAACAAATTGTGCAGAAGAGTAGCATGAGTACACCACGGCGGTACTCAGTAAGTCCCAAGCCTAACCTCGATGGAGTAGAGACGAGGAAGGTCAGGTCCCTACTGAGAAAACAATAATATAATGATGATAACAATAATAAGCGGTTTAAATGATAATAATTCCGAAATAACAACAATAAAATGATTACTGCAACCGTCTATAATTAAGCTAACAACAAGTAACCAACTCAATAAAACAAGTCCAGGACCTGTGGGAATTGAACCCACAGTCCCATTGACAGTACCCATGGGTCTCCGGGAATCAAACCCGCAGCCCATGTCTCAGTAAATCTCAGGATCTCCGGGAATCGAACCCGCAGTCCACATCTCAATAAATCTCAGGATCTCCGGGAATCGAACCCGCAGTCCACATCTCAATAAATCTCGGGATCTCCGGGAATCGAACCCGCAGTCCACATCTCAATAAATCTCAGGATCTCCGGGAATCGAACCCGCAGTCCACATCTCAATAAATCTCAGGATCTCCGGGAATCGAACCCGCAGTCCACAACAATATCACTCCGGGTCTTTGGGAATCGAACCCACAGCCCTGGGATCTCCGGGAATTGAACCCGCAGACCACAAACACAGCAAGTAAAGGAATACACAGAGAGAATATAATATGCTTAACTATAACTTCACCGATAAACAGTGTCAATAATTATCAAGAAGCTCAAGTAAGACAATTAGGCAACTAGACAGTTAAATACTACCTAATCATGCTTTTCTAACTACTACCGGGTAAGAATATCGAATTAACGGCTAAAAAAATAGGAATATCACTCATCGAACATTTTAAGTAAAGTATGTGTTCAACAACCAGCGCATGTACACGCCCGTCACCTCGCGTACAAGGCGTTTAAACTATCACATAATATCCTAGGGGTGAAAGTTCCCCCACACGAGGTTAGACAAGCCACTTACCTTGACTCCGGTACAAAACCGCTATGAGACAACTCTCTTGCCGTGAATGTCGGCCTCCACAGGTGTAGTATCTGATAAAAATCAATAGAATCACATCAAAATAGGCCAATTGGGCATTACCCAATCAAAATAACTCGAAATACACCAAACCCCACAAGTTGCCAAAACCCGACTTCTGGTACGCTTATCGAAAAATCACAAAAATTATATATTCGGGTTCCTTATCTTAATACGAGTCCGTGCATATAAAATTTATCGAAATCGGACTCCGTTTGCCCATTCAAATCAAAGATTTCCTAAATTTTAGGCCTAGGTTCAAACCCACCTTTAATCTCCCATTTTCAGTGAAATAATCGAGGATTGCATGATAAACTAATGAATTACGGTCAATAAACTTACCCCCGATGATTTCCCGATGATATCCCAGCGTTTCCCCTTCAATTCCCTCTCTTGGAGCTCAACAAATGGCGGTTTTGGTGTGTTAGGCCGCGACTGAAATGTTCTGGACTTAAAGTCACTGCCAGGCCCCAGTGCTCTATGCGTCCGCGAAGGTACTCACGCGTCCGCGACGGTCTGCTCAAATTACCCTTCGCAAACGCGATGCTCCCCATGCGTCCGCGAAGCACAAAATTCCCCGGCGCCAAATTCCACCTCTACGTGAACGCGACAGCAACCACGCGAACGCGATGCTGACTCTCCCCCTTCTACGCATTCGCGAACCCAGGTCACGCGAACGCGAAGCATCACACCACACCACCTACGTGAATGCGTAGGTCTTAACGCGAACGCGATGCCTTGGCATGACTGGCCTACGCGAACGCGGCCACCTTCACGCGAATGCGAAGGCCAAATCCCTGCTGCACTGACCTGCAATTTTCTGCAGGTTTTCAAGGCTTCAAAATGTCTGTTTGAGGGTCCGAATTCATCCCGAGGCCCCCGGGACCCCAACGAAAACCACCAACATACTCCAAAACACGATTCGAACTAATTCCAATCATAAAAACATGTCTAACAACATCAAAACCCATAATTCATATCGAATTCAAGCCTAAATTTCTTAAAACTTTCCGAATTGCACATTCGATCTAAAACCCGACCAAACGACATCCGAATGACCTGAAAATTTGCGGAAATATCCAAAATCACATAACGAAGCTACAGAAATTACCAGAATTCCATTCCGACCTTCGGATCAAAATCTTACCTATCGTTCGGATTCGCCAAAATTTGAAACTTCGGCATTTCAAGCCTAATTGAGCTACGGACCTCCAAAATACATTCCAAACGCGCTCCCAACCCCGAAATCACCCAACGGATCTAATGGAACCATTGGATTCTCGTTTCGATGTCGTTTTAACACTCTTCCGGTAACAGACCATTTTCTAACCTTAAAGCTCTCATTTAGGGACTAAGTGTCCCAAAATGCTCCAAATTTCAGAACCGACTCTCCCGGCAAACCACAATAGCAGAAATGAACTTAGGGGAACAGTTAAATTGGGGATTGGGACGTAATTTTCTAAAATGAACGGCCGGGTCGTTACATCTTCCCACACTTAAAAGATTCATTTGTCCTCGAACGAGCATAGAAAACATACTTGGAGTAGTGAAAAGGTGAGGGTACTGGCTGCGCATATCATGCTCGATCTCCCAAGTCGCCTCCTCGACCGGCTGGCCCCGCCACTGAACCTTTACCAAAGCGATGTTCTTTAACCTTAGCTTTCTGACCTGCGTGTCTAGAATGGCTACTTGCTCCTCAACATAAGACAGATCCTTGCCTAGCTGAACAGAAGTGAAATCCAACACAAGTGACGGGTCACCATGGTATCTCCGGAGCATGGAGACATGAAATACGGAATGAACTCCGGCTATACTGGAAGGTAAGGCCAACTCATAAGCAACCTCCCCAACACGCCTCAAAATTTCAAAAGGGCCAATAAACCTAGGACTCAGCTTTCCTTTCCTCCCAAACCTCATAACGCCCTTCATGGGCGAGACTCGAAGCAGAACCCGCTCACCAACCATAAAAGCCACATCACGAACCTTCTTGTCCGCATAACTCTTCTCTCTAGACTAGGCTGCACGAAGTCTGTCCTGAATCACCTTGACCTTGTCCATAGCCTCTTGAACCATATCAGTACCTAGCAACCTGGCCTCGCCCGGCTCAAACCAACCCACGGGAGACCTGCACCTCCTACCATATAGGGCCTCATACGGTGCCATCTGAATACTAGACTGGTAGCTGTTGTTATAAGCAAACTCCGCCAGCGGCAAGAAGTGATCCCATGAACCTCCAAACTCAATCACGCACGCACGGAGTATATCCTCCAAAATCTGAATAGTGTGCTCGGACTGCCCATAAGTCTGGGGGTGAAATGCTGTGCTCAGCTCCACCCGAGTACCTAACTCCTGCTGTACAGCCCTCCAGAACCGCGAAGTGAATTGAGTGCCTCTATCTGAAATAATGGAAATTGGAATACCGTGCAGCCGAACTACCTCTCTGATATAGATCTCTGCCAATCGCTCCGATAAATATGTAGTGCTCACCGGTATAAAATGGGCGGACTTGGTCAGCCGATCCACAATAACCCAAATGGAATCAAACTTCCTAACAGTCCGTGGAAGCCCGGATACAAAGTCCATGGTGATGCACTCCCCTTTCCACTCTGGAATCTCAATCTGCTGCATCAATCCACCCGGACGCTAATGTTCATACTTCACCTGCTGACAGTTGAGGCATCTGGAAACATAATCAACTATATCCCTCTTCATCCGCCTCCACCAGTAATGCTATTTCAAGTCCTGATACACCTTCGCGGCACCCGGATGGATGGAATACCGCGAACTATGGGCCTCTGCTAGAATCAGCTCTCGAAGATCATCTACATTGGGCACACAGATACGCCCTTGCATCCTCATGACTCCATCATCCCCGATGGTAACATCTCGAGCATCACCACGCCGAACTCTATCCTGAAGGACAAGCAAATGAGAGTCGTCGAACTGACGCTCCCTGATGCGGTCAAATAGAGAAGACCGAGAAACCACACAAGCCAGAACCCGGCTGGGCTCCGAAATATCCAATCTAACAAACTGTCTGGCTAAAGCCTGAACATCCATCGCCATAGGCCTTTCCGAAGCTGGTAGATATGCTAAACTCCCCAAACTCTCTGCCCAACGACTCAAGGCATCAGCAACCACATTAGCCTTGCCCGGATGATAGAGAATAGTAATATCATAGTCCTTCGGTAGTTCCAACCATCTCCTCTGACGCATATTCAGGTCCTTCTGCTTAAGCAAGTGCTGCAAGCTCCGGTGATCAGTGTAGATCTCACAAGGAACCCCATATAAATAATGACGCCAAATCTTCAAGGCATGAACAATGGCAGCTAGCTCCAAATCATGAACAGGGTAATTCTTCTCATGCACCTTCAGCTGTCTCGACGCGTAGGATATCACCCTACCGTCCTGCATCAATACCGCACCGAGTCCAACTCGTGAGGCATCACAAAACACAGTATAGGACCCCGAACCTGTAGGCAACATCAATATAGGGGTCGAAGTCAAAGCCGTCTTGAGCTTCTGAAAGCTCGGCTCACACTCGTCTGTCCACTGAAAAGGGGTACCCTTTTGGGTCAATCTAGTCACAGGTGCTGCAATCGAAGAGAACCCCTCTACAAAACAACAGTAATAGCCCGCCAAGCCAAGGAAACTGCGAATCTCAGTGGCGGAGGAGGGTCTGGGCCAACTCTGCACGACCTCTACCTTCCTCGGATCTACTCGAATACCATCACTCGACACCACGTGGCCCAAAAATGCCACCGAACTCAACCAGAATTCACATTTAGAGAACTTGGCATAAAGCTGCTTCTCCCTCAGAATCTGAAGCACTATCCTCAAATGTTGCTCGTGCTCTTCCCGGCTCCGGGAATATACTAGAATATCATCAATGAAAACAATCATGAACGAGTCCAGATAAGGCCTGAACACACTGTGCATCAAATGCATAAATGCTGCTGGGGCATTAGTCGACCCAAAAGACATCACGAGGAACTCATAGTGACCATACCGGGTCCTGAAGGCAGTCTTCGGGATATCTGGCTCCCGAATCTTCAGCTGGTGATACCCAGAGCGCAAATCAATCTTAGAAAACACCCGTGCGCCCTGTAGCTGGTCAAACAAATCATCAATGCGGGGCAAAGGATACCGGTTCTTCACTGTAACCTTGTTCAGCTGACGATAGTCAATACATATATGCATAGAACCATCCTTTTTCTTCACAAACAACACGAGAGCACCCCAAGGCGAAACACTAGGTCGAATGAAATCCTTACCCAATAACTCCTGTAACTGATCCTTCAACTCCTTCAACTCAGGAGGAGCCACACGGTACGGTGGAATAGAAATGGGCTAAGTGCCCGGCAACAAATCAATGGCAAAATCAATATCTCTGTGGGGCGGCATGCCCGGGAGATCAGCTGGAAATACATCAGCAAAGTCACGTACCACAGGAACAGAATCAATAGAGGGAGTGTCAATACTGACGTCCCGCACATAGGCTAGATAAGTAGCACACCCCTTCTCAACCATACGCTGAGCTCTGAGAAAAGAAATAACACGGCTAGGGGTGTGATCTAGAGTACCACTCCACTCAATACGTGGAATGCCTGGCATAGCCAGCGTCACGGTCTTGGCGTGACAATCAAGAATAGCATAATGGGGCAACAACCAGTCCATGCCCAGAATAATATCAAAATCGACCATCCCGAGCAACAATAGATCCGCTCTGGTCTCAAAATCACAAATGGTAACCAAACACGACCGATATACACGGTCCACAGCCAAAGAATCACCCACTGGAGTGGAAACATAAATGGGGGCACTCAAAGAATCCCGAGGCACACCCAGATGAGAAGCAAAGTAAGAAGACACATATGAAAAAATGGAACCAGGGTCTAATAGAAGACACATAGAAATCGGACTCCGTTTGCCCATTCAAATCAAGGATTTCCTAAATTTTAGGCCTAGGGTTCAAACCCACCTTTAATCTCCCATTTTAAGTGAAATAATCGAGGATTGCATGATAAACTAATGAATTACGGTCAAGAAACTTACCCCCGATGATTTCCCGATGATATCCCAGCGTTTCCCCTTCAATTCCCTCTCTTGGAGCTCAACAAATGGCGGTTTTGGTGTGTTAGGCCGCGACTGAAATGTTCTGGACTTAAAGTCACTGCCAGGCCCCAGTGCTCTACGCGTCCGCGAAGATACTCACGCGTCCGCGAAGGTCTGCTCAAATTACCCTTCGCGAATGCGACGCTCCCCATGCGTCCGCGAAGCACAAAATTTCCCGGCGCCAGATTCCACCTCTAAGCGAATGCGACAGCAACCACGCGAACGCGATGCTGACTCTCCCCCTTCTACGCGTTTGCGAACCCAGGTTACGCGAATGCGAAGCATCACACCACACCACCTACGCGAACGCATAGGTCTTAACGCGAACGCGATGCCTTGGCATGACTGGCCTACGCGAACGGGCCACCTTCACGCGAACGCAAAGGCCAAATCCCTGCTGCACTGACCTGCAATTTTCTGCAGGTTTTCAAGGCTTCAAAATGTCCGTTTGATGGTCCGAATTCATCCTGAGGCCCCCGGGACCCCAACAAAAACCACCAACATACTCCAAAACACAATACGGACTCATTCCAATCATAAAAACATGTCTAACAACATCATAACCCATAATTCATATCGAATTCAAGCCTAAATTTCTTAAAACTTTCCGAATTGCACATTCGATCTAAAACCTGACCAAACAACGTCCGAATGACCTAAAAATTTGCGGACATATCCAAAATCACATAACGAAGCTACAGAAATTATCGGAATTCCATTCCGACCCCCGGATCAAAATCTCACCTATCGTTCGGATTCGCCAAAATTTCAAACTTCGGCATTTCAAGCCTAATTGAGCTACGGACCTCGAAAATACATTTCGAACACGCTCCCAACCCCGAAATCACCCAACGGAGCTAATGGAACCATCGGATTCCCGTTCCGAGGTCGTCTTAGCACTGTTCCAGTAACGGACCATTTTCTAACCTTAAAGCTCTCATTTAGGGACTAAGTGTCCCAAAATGCTCCAAATTTCACAATCGACTCTCCCGGCAAACCACAATAGCAGAAATGAACTTAGGGGAACCGTTAAATTGGGGATTGGGGCGTAATTTGTTAAAACGACCAGCCGGGTCGTTACAAATACCTGGACGAAGTAAAAAGATATCTGATAGAGACTATTAATAAAACTGAAAAGTCTGACTCATCAATGCGAAGTGAGACAAGCAACGAAGATATACAAGACTCTCAGCCAATGGAAACTGAGAGAATATTATCTGATAGCGAGATTCGCAAGGTGGAAAATCTCCTCCAGACAATGAAAAAGGACGGAAAAGCCGCCGGACCCACTAACAAGACAAGTAAACAGTAGATATACTGTGCAAAGGCCTGCATGAGGGACCTACTTTACTATTCATAAACAGTAAAAACACTGTGTAAACAGTAGAAACACTGTGTATGGGCCCACATATGGACCCACTTTTACTATTCATAGATTTTTTTTTTCTATAAATAAGGAGCCTTCATTCATTAGGAAGGCAAGGAAGAAAAATTTTAGTTTTCTTTTCTTAAGCTCTCTCCCTGTCTCTCTCTCCATTGTAAAGATCTCTCTCTTTGTAAAGTTTTATTTTCAAGAAAGAATACAGTGATACGTATTCCCGAAAGGGCTGAGGCCTAAGGTACTTCTTTTCTTCTTCTTTTCTATTTTCTCCTTCTCCTCTCTGTAAGCCGTGACTATGTCCAGCTAAGAATATTCATGTCTATGTTAGTTTTCTAACGTCTTATTCTTGTTTACTATGAAAGATCTAGACTTATCAAAGTATAAAGGAATTTTATAAAGATTTTTTGACTTGGTTCTGAGATGGTGGTACAGACGGGTACATTACTATCTCTATTAGCTCCGTTTAACAAGCCGTGTTTTAAGCCCGCTAAGCTGAGTGCGTTAGGGCATCTTCATCACGGTCAGAACGGTTAGACAAGAGCTAATATAGATAACTAGTGTGTTCCAGACAGGCCCCATGCTCGGGTAAAAGGTTACCATACAGTCATTAAACTTTGTAAAATTCTTCTATAGTTCGACTATTAAGTCCTTATTGATTGAGCGGATTACCGCCAGTCTTTAAGCTAAAGGATACAATTTATTGTATCTGTGTATAGACTAGGACTACCGTATGCCTATACAGAGATCCTGTTAATGGTATCATTATATATATGTTAAGTATATATATATATATATATATATATATATATATATATATATATATATATATATATATATATATATATATATATGTTAAGTTTATATGTTATGTATATATATAATATATATTATGTATATATATTATATGTATATGTATTAAATAGATATATATTATGTATTAAGAGATAAATCAAAAAATTGTGTAATAATTTTTATTACTAAAAAAGACATATCTTTATTAGTCTTCTCTCCCCCAATGGAATGAGCATAACAAGGTACTAATACCACCATTAAAAGGAAAAAAACTAAATAAGATGTGTCAAAGTACAATTTACAACACAATCTACATATCTCTAACAAATCTCATAAATCCTTCAAGATTTGGAGGAGGTTCCATTGGCGGTGGTGGAAAGAAGCTTGTTCATCACCACTTCCCAACGAAGCAGCATCCTCAGCAAGCTCTGCAATCATTTCTTTGTAAGCTTCATCCACATCCGGTTGTGATTCTGCAAGTCCAAAGTTTCTTCTTTCCGAGCGGATCCAATCTCTAAATAGCAATGACTTCTCTAAGCTCTCCCTCATAGCTGCTCTATGATCTCCTATTTGAAGTCTTGCTTGACTGAAGGCGCTCTCTGATGCAACTATTGAAGCTTGAATAGATAATATATCGCGAGCCATCCTTGCAAGAACAGGAAAATGTTTTTCCCGTAACTTCCACCATTCCAAAAGCTCAAAACTCCCGTCTGGATTCTCCTTCTCTAGTCCCTGCGACAAATAAACTTGAAGCTCATTTAGATGGGAAGATTCGTCAAAATTATCTCCTTGAGAACCCCTAAACTCCGTCCAAAATTTAAGTGCCTTCAAGCCCGTGGCTCTTTTGGACGACTGTGAAGTAGACGAAGTAGGGGTTGGAACATTTGGCCTAGAATTTTGTAAGGCTTGTTGGTATGCATTATAAATTGTTTGAGTATTAATTTTAATTGATGTTTTTGCATCTGCAAGAGTAGCACGTTCTTCTACTGTAAAATCTAAAGCTTTATAAATATTTGTATACCAAAAAATGAGGACCTCCTAATTTCATTGTAGGGTTTAAAATTGCTGCTACACCATAAATAGGAGGGATAGGGAAAAAATATTTTTTAAATTTTTCTTTCATTGCATTTATAGCAAGTTCATAAATAGGCCCACCCTCAGCTCGTTATAATCTACAAATAATGCACATAATGCTGCAATATAAACTAAACAATTAGAAATAGTTGGATAATATTGTCCAGAAAATACATTTGTAGCAGCGTGAAAATGTTCTAAAAAATCTATAAGAATTTTAACATTAGTCCAATCTTGGGTTGTAAGCATTTCATCATCATCCACACCCCCAACCCGAGCATTGAACGTTGCATTAATAGGGTTCCTATATTCGTAAACAACTACTAAACTTTCGTACATATAATTCCACCTAGTGGGGCAAGGTTTAGGAACCTTTCTTTCTCTAAGGCCATATTCATCACATTTTTTTATAATACTCCCTAAGTCTACTTCTGCGGTTAGAATAAAAAATCAAATTAAGAGTCATTCTAACCTTTTCAATTTCTACATTTAAAATTCGCATACCATCACCGACAATTAAATGATAAATATGACAAATACATCTAACATGAAATATATTACTAAATGCAGGATTTAATGTGTTTGTAAGAGTGTCTACTGAACTAGTGTTACTAGAAGCATTATCCATAGAAATTGACATTATTTTATCACTAATGCAAAAATATCTACAAATATCACCAACAGTGTTAGCGATAAACTTACCTGTGTGACGGGAGTTAATTATTCTATACGCAAGAATGCGTTTTTGCATTATCCACTCCTCGTCAATCCAGTGACTAGTAACAGTTAGGTAGTCACAATCATTATTACTTCTACCAATATCGGTGGTAATAGAAATTTTATTAGTTATATGACTAAATAAATACCGCAAATATTGTTCGTATTCATGTTTAAATTTATATATATCGGCCTTAACTGTTGCACGAGGACAACCTTATAAGTAGGATTAAAAACTTTTCTAATATAATGCACAAAATTAGGATTAGAAGGAAAAGTATATGGTAAACACATAACGGTAACCATCTTTGCTAATTCTTCCCTATCTTTGTTTAGATCGTAATATATAATATACCTCCGGTGACAGTGTTAATTCCAGGTTGAACTATATTAGAACCTGTACTAGCGTTGCCCACTTTTTCTACACTTGTCCCCTATAACTGTGCTTTTAATCTGTTATATTTAGCTTTTTTAGTAGGGTGTGTTTGTATGTGCCTAGTCAAAGTACCCGTGCCACTACGCTCTCCAGTATATTTATGAACCAATAATTTTTTACAATTTTTACATTTAGCCTTATTTTGATCTTTTAGTTGAGTAAACAATTGCCAAACTAATGAGGTTTCTTGGCGTTTAGAAGGTTGTCTATTAAAAGTCGGTGTTTGTACAGGTGGGTGTTGTGGTTCAGTTGGGTTATTAGCCGGACTAGTAGGTGTGTCATCTAAATTCGGTTGGGTTTCATCTATATCCTATTGAGTTTCATCAAAATCCTCTTGGGTTTCATCAAAATCCAATTGCCTATGAACTTGTAAATTAGGATAAATAGCAGTCATAATTTCATTATCTAGTTGATCTTCTCGTGAAATATTATGACAAAATTCAGTATCGCTAAATTGAAAACAGGGATTATCACTATCAAGAATAATTGCACCACTAGGACGGGTAGGTCGGGGAACCGGGGAACCGGGGGGGAAGGTTAGTTGGTTGATGACTACTTTCACCCATTTTAGCTTTTCCCTTAGCACTAAACATTTTTTTCAATGAAAATGCCATTTTAATTATAATTATGCAAACAAAATCACACAAAATATATTCTTAAAAATTAAGAGTTGGAACGACTTTACCGAATTGACGAACAACTTCTTCAAAATTGAAAATTGCAAATTGTTGAAGACTTGAATACTTCAATTCACCAACTTCACAAAATTTCACAAATTGGAATAATAATATAAGCAATTGAGAGAGGTTGAGAGAGATTAAGATAGATTGATGAATTGGTGAGTTAAAATGAAAGAATGGGGGAGGGGGGTATTTATAGTTGAGAATTGGGAAAAAGTGTAATTATATAAAGTTTGGGGTAATATTGAAGTTGGGGGACCATTTGGCTATTTTTTAAAGCCTAAAACGGATATTTTTGAAGCTTCAACGACTATTTCTTCAATCTGCCCGTTGGGCCATTTTTTAAAAAAAAAATTTTTTTTTTCATTTTTTACCGTTAGGACCGCTAGAGGCCCGCTAAGACTGGCCCAGGACCGCTAGCCGGTCCCGGTCTTCGCGGTTCCGGTCTCGTGATCCTAATGGGTTGGACCGGCCCATCACGGTCTTCAAGCCCACCTGGAGATCGGCACGGTAGGACCGGCCCGCCAGTACCGTTAGGACCGCCAGGCACGCGGTCCCGGTCCGGTCCTGTTCCTGAACCGGCCCACAACACAGCCTTAATCTGAATACACATCTGAATATATTAAAATGTGTATTAAGATCTGAATAGAATTTATTAAGACTGTTTGATTTTTAATATCTGAATGTATAAAATTTATCTTTATTTAAAAATCAATAAACATAAAATTCAAATGAAATACTAACTAATGTAATACTCTATCAATGAAATATTTTTCGTATTCATGTTTAAATTTATATATATCGGCCTTAACTGTTGCACGAGGCCAACCTTTATAAGTAGGATTAAAAACTTTTCTAATATAATGCACAAAATTAGGATTAGAAGGAAAAGTATACGGTAAACACATAACAGTAACCATCTTTGCTAATTCTTCCCTATCTTTTTTTGGATCGTAATATAATATACCTCCGGTGACAGTGTTAATTCCAGGTTGAACTAGATTAGAACCTGTACTAGCGTTACCGCTTTTTCTACACTTGTCCCCTCTAACTGTGCTTTTAATATGTTATATTTAGCTTTTTTAGTAGGGTGTGTTTGTATGTGCCTAGTCAAAGTACCCATGCCACTACGCTCTCCAGTATATTTATGAACCAACAATTTTTTACAATTTTTACATTTAGCCTTATTTTGATCTCTTAGTTGAGTAAAAAATTTTCAAACTAATGAGGTTTCTTGGCGTTTAAAAGGTTGTCTATTAAAAGTCGGTGTTTGTACAGGTGGGTGTTGTGGTTCAGTTGGGTTATTAGCCGGACTAGTAGGTGTGTCATCTAAATACGGTTGGGTTTCATCTATATCCTATTGAGTTTCATCAAAATCCTCTTGGGTTTCATCAAAATCCAATTGCCTATGAACTTGTAAATTAGGATAAAGAGCAGCCATAATTTCATTATCTAGTTGTGTCACGACCCGGATTTTCCCCCAACATCGGGATCGTGATGGCGCCTACTCGTGGTAGCTAGGCAAGCCACCGTATTCATACTATCCCGTTTTTAACACAATCTTAATTAAATAAATGCGGAATACTTTATCGAAATAGAAATAACTAATTACAAGATGAAAATCATACTGAAATCCTCTACCCAAGATGTGGAGTCACCAACTCACGAACTACTACTGAATACTACACATAAGAGTTTGAAAGAAATATAACATAATTTTGTTTGTCTCGGAACAAAGAGACTACAACTAGTAACATAAATCAAGAGAGAGACGCCGGGCCTGCGGACGTCTGCAAGCTACCTCGGTCTCAAATGTGATCAACTCCCACATAATTGAATTACTGCTGCTGCTCCTGATCGTAACCTGGACCTGTGCAAAAACGCACAGAAGTGTAGTATGAGCACAACCGACCCCATGTGCTAGTAAGTGCCTGGCCTATCCCGGCGAAGTAGTGACAAGCCTAAGACCAGACACCCACATAAACCTGTGCAATTGCAATATATATATATATATGTACATAAACATTTATAAGGAAATACTCTGCTCTACAATAACAGCCAATAACTCATAATATCCAGATTAATCTAATCAACATAATTAAGTCTTATACTACATCATTTTAGGCCTACAACCACCCCAGAGAAGTGTGGCCTAAAATGCCAAGAAGTGTAGCATTTGGGCAAAGGCAACACTTTATGTCTTTAGGCAACGCTTTTCCGGGGGTGGCCTAAAGTACCGTAACCTTTGATTATTGGCCACGCTTTCTGGGCGTTGCCTTAGAAGACACACTTTAAAAGTGTGGCCAATACGGTACAAAGGTCACACTTATTTTTCTTATATAGCCACGCTTATTTAACATAAGGCTACACTTATAAAGCGTGATTATTGTCACGTTATAGGCTACACTTACCAAGTGTGGCTTCTAGAGAAACATTTATAATTAGCAAACCAGATTGATATTCCCTATGGCAACACATTTTAAGCGTGGCCATTTTGTCTACTCTACAAAATTATTTTATTAGCCACAATTTTGTGGTAAAAAACTATATCTATTTCCATCAAGTTCTCTCTTTCTATCACACACACACACATACATACATACACACACATATATATATATATATATATATATATATATATATATATATATATATATATATATATATATATATATATGAAGCATTAATTTAAATGATAAATAATAGAATAAAAATAATTCAAATGCATATACTTGAAATAAATTTCAACAAAAGAAACACATTGTGTACTATAGTATTAAAGCAATGTTACTTCAAGAAGTTCACTAGCAAAGACTTCTACAAAACCAAATGTACAAATTTAGTGTCAACAAAAATAAACATCTTGTTCCAAAGGTCTTCACCATTCACTTTAATGATTCAAATTGATTTCTGGCCACCATTCCCAATTGCATCACCTGTATTTTCCTACACATTCAAAACGGAAAAATTAGGAAGAAATGCTTGTAACGAGAACAAGGATTAAAAAAAAGCCTGAAAATACTTGAAATTAATTGGTAAAACCAACAATCTAACACCACACCAGTACAAAAGATTAAAAGAAACTAAGTATTCCTAATTCATCAGTCCCTTTGCTCATGGGAATACGATGAATTAGTGCAAGACATAAAGCAAGCTACGTAACATAAAGCAAACTAAGTATTCCTAATTCATCAGTCCCTTTGCTCATTGGTTTCACTGTAGATCCATGACTAACTGGAAATCCAACAACTAGACCCATGCCCATTCTCCCTAACTGGAAAGTAATAAGGAAAAAGTAAAAGAGAATGATGATAGCAAAGAAGAGAAGAATGAGGGAGATAGCAGAGAGAATGATGAAGTCAACAAAGTATTGGCTGCCTAACAATCAGTGCCAATGCACCACCAGGTGTCCCATTCGCTAGCTACTTGATAGAAGGGGACACAGGTAATCAAAATATCTAATGATAAGAGCAATGATCAAAACAAAAAAATCCAAAGTTTGGACTGTGGTAACCCCGAGAAATTCCCCCACAAAGAAAGGGGGTTCACCATAAAATCAGAACCTGGGTGTTCGACAAAATGCCTTGAACATGCATTCTACTTCAAATTCATTTGATGCTCTTGCAACTACTAAGGACCTTGAAGCTGATACAAATGGTTTAATTGGTAAGGTGGTATCCAAAAATCATGTTCCAAAGGCCAGCAATGAACATGGAGGGCAAGGTAATGTAGATTTTGAAAAAAATTTGAAGGCTCGACCAAATGACTAAAAGAGTAAGGTAGGGATTGAAGTATTGGGCAATCGGTCTCATAGCTCAAGTGCACCTACTTTGCACTTTTCTAATCCTAAGGTTGAACAAATCATTAAAGATGGTCAAAAGGAAATGATGATGAGTAAACAACCAGTGGTTGCCTTAAGCACATCTGTATTCGAGGTCCCTTCACAGTCTATGGAATCTTATGGAGAAGCTGAAGGTGCAACTAGGCAAGCAATGTTATCAGCAGGGAATAACAATGATGTTATACATGCAAATATGAGACTGATGACTATTAATTCCAAACTTTGGAAAGATCAACGAGAAGATGATGATGAAGAAGATTGGGGTGATGGGTTTGGAGGTCATTCATCAGAAGAAGCTGATCATGAGGCATATCATGATAGTGCTGCTCGAGGAGATTGATTCCCTACGGTGATAAAGGCTGATCGAGTGCCAACTGCAAGTTCAAAGAGATCGTTGAACCTCAATGCTCCTATGTTTATTCCCAGAAATTCCTCATCTCCATCTATTCCAAATACAGCTGCTGGAACTTCTATAGGTAACGTGCAGCAAAAAACATCATCAACAAATATTGGGCAGTTACAAGGTGTGCCAACCAATACTCCTACAACAACATCTAAAGGGCAAGGTAATCCAGTTGCTATTTAGATAGCAGATCGAGAAGGAATAACAGTAAAAACTAGACAAACCCAAATTGTTACAACCGTCCCAATGAATTCAAAAGAAGATAGAAAACTTTTGGATGCTATAGTGAGTTCTAATACGTTAAAATAGGTAAATCATACTTCTCTTATTCCTACTTCATTAAGCACGGGTCCTGAAAAGAAGAGTAAGAGAAAATTGCAAAATAGCGGACACCAACAAAGTAAAGTAATGGTGGCAACTACACGTGGAGAATCAGCTTTGGGAGCACTTGATAATGTCAAAAATGTCCCACAACCTGTAAATCTAGGGAGAGAATTTTTTGAACAAGGACCATTTTGATACATGACAGTACTGCAACACATCAGGAACTACACCAGATAAAGAGTGAAATACAATGCAATGGGGATGCACACAACACTGGATACCAATATAGTATATAGATGTGAAGAGCTGGACATCGATATGCACTGCAAATACCTATTGAGATACCAATAACCAACTTGCAAATATTTTTTCTATAGTCTACTTTCAAACATTATGACCCATAGAATCTTTGTCACGACCCAATCCCTGGTCGTGATGGCGCCCAACACAATGCTAGGCAAGCCCGACCATATTATCCTTTTAGCCAGCCAATTATTAAATAAATTAAACTTAAACAGTAATTAGTCATAACAGGTGATAACCGAAACGTCAAAACATACAAAATACGGTCCCAAACATATCGTGGTGTCACGAGACTGAGCCTCTACAGAATAACATCCTAATACAACCAAGTCTAGACAAATAGGAAATCAACAAGATGATAAGGAAGGAGAAAACAAGCTCTGCGGACGCTGGCAGCTACCTCGTAATCTCCGCCAAAGTAGATATAGATCAGCAGCTAAAATGTCTCAACTGCTCTCGGGCACCTGTGGATCTGCACCAAAAAGTGCAGGGGAGTGGGGTGAGTATATTTCAACTCAGTGAGTAACAATAATAAATAATAACTGAAAGTAAGAACTCCTGTGCTATCACTTAGCAGTTCTAAGGCAACCTTCACAAGTACGTCCTCACTATAGTAGTACTTTAACCTCCAATATACATTTATCTCTACAAGATTTCCACACTGAACAAGCCCTCGCTCGTACCCCTACGGTGTACGGCCATCTCAACATATAAAGGCACATACTTATGTTTATAATGTATAAGTATCTAAGTAAATAGTAGGATATGATTAAGTATAATGCTGCGGCGTGCAGCCCGCTCCAATACATATACTGCTGCGGCGCGCAGCCCGCTCCATTTAACGTCGACGGCGCTCACTGGGGGTGTATACGGACTTCGGAGGGGCTCCCTAGGCCCAAGCACTATCATACTGCGGCGTGCAGCCCGATCCACACATGTATTACTGCGGCGTGCAGTCCGATCCACTAATTATATATGTATATATCTCTATACTGCTGCGGCGTGCAGCCCGATCCCATAATATACACCAGTGCTCACTGAGAATGTGTGCAGACTCAGACTCCGAAAGGGCTCCTACAGCCCAAGCGCAATAATACTACGGCGTGCAGTCCGTCCCACATGTATATTACATGTATATTATATGTATATTACTGCAGCGTGCAGTCCGATCCAATATAGGTATATATATATATATAATACCTCATAATGGGTCCTCGACCCTATTCCAGTCAGTATATACTTGCCATCTCAGGCCCAACATAATATATCACAGTGGGTCCTTGACCCTGTCTCAGTCAATATAGACTTGGCCTTTCAGGCCCAATATAACATCTCATAGTGGGTCCTTGACCCTAACTCATCTCAATCGGTATAGACTTGGCCTTTCAGGCCCACTCAGCTAGAACAGGGAATTCCACCCTAGACAATCTCTCTCAATGTACACATTTAGTACGGGCTCATATGATGCTATACAGCTAGAGCTACGGCTGAGTGTATGTCTCCAACACGATATAAGGATCACCTAGCTCTATAGGTTCCCTAATGCTCTACGGATCGGCACAAGGCCCCAAACATGGCTATCAGCCCAATTGCACAGTTATAAACTTATTATCAGTCATAACACACAGTATACTATTAGTCGGGAAGGACCAAGTCCAAGTCCCCAATCACAATATCACCACGCTCGTCACAAGACGCGTGTCTCATCTCAACATAGCACTGTAAAGTGCTAGTACGGGGTTTCAAACCCTCAGTACATTGTTTACTACTACAACTCACCTCGAACCGGTAGAAGCTTCAATCCGCCTTGCGCTTGCCTCGCAAATCAATCTCCTCGGATGCCAACTCTGCTCAAAATCATAGAAAATGCATCAATATACGCTAATTTCACGAAATTCATTCGAAATAACCCAATTTATATCAAAACCCACAAATTGTCAAAACCCGACTTTTGGTACACTTGTCGAAAAATTACAAAAATTACATATTCGGAATCCTCATCTCGATACGAGTCTAGGCATATAAATTTTACCAAAATCGGACTCCATTTGCCCACTCAAATCAGTGTTTTTCTTAAATTTAGGCCTAGGGCTCAAACCCACCTTAAATCTTCCATTTACAGGGATTTAACCAAGGATTTCATGTTAAAATGATGTAATTAAGCCACAAAACTTACCTCCAACGAATCCCCGATGAATTACCAGCAATTCCCGTGAGTTTCTCTCCCTAGAACTCAAAAATGGCGTTTTGGGTTAATGAACCCGAGAGTCCTCTGTTCTGTGATTTTAATTCACTGCCAGACGATTTTACCCTACGCGTTCGCGATGGTCTCCACGCGAACGCGATGCCTTGCTCCGTTCCTTCATCGCGAACGCGACGTAAAGTCACGCGTTCGCGAAGACCAATCTTCCTAGCCCGGATTTTTCCTCTACGCGTTCGCGTCCCATACCACGCGAACGCGATGCTTCGTCTTTTCCTCTTACGCGTCCGCGTCCTTCACCCACGCGAACGCGATGCGTTCCAACCTTCTCCTTCGCGAACGCGGCATGTTACCTCGCGAACGCGAAGGCTTAACTGGTGCCCAGTGGTCTGCAATTTACAGCAGACCATTCCTTGTTCCAAAGTGCCGGATGATGGTCCGGATTCACCCCGAGGCCCCCGGGACCCCAACGAAAACCACCAACATACACCAAAACACGATACGAACTTGTTCCAATCATAAAAACACCATCCTAAACATCAAAATCACCAATTACACACGGATTCAAGCCTAAATTTCTTAAAACTTTCCGAATTACACATTTGATGAAAAACCCGACCAAACGACGTCCGAATGACCTGAAATTTTGCAGGGCACATCCAAAATCACCTAACGGAGCTACTGCAACTGTCGAATTCCATTCCGACTCCCGGATCAAAATCTCACCTACCGTTCGGATTTCGCCAAAATTCAACCTTAGCCAATTCAAGCCTATTTCTACACCGGGCCTCCAAATTCAATTCCGATCGCTCCCCTAAGTCACAAATCACCTTCCGGAACTAACCGAATCATCGAATCCGATTCCGAGCCCTCTAACCAAATAGTCAACTCCGGGTTGACTTTCCTTATTCAAGCTTCCTCCAAAAAGGCTATATGCCTCATTTCCAATTTAATTTCACTCCTAACTCCCCCGATAGACTCTAACACTTATATAAAAGCATGAATTATGTAATTACAACATAACGGGGTGGTAATTCCCGTGACGACGGGCCGGGTCGTCACATTCTCCCCTCTTAAGCAAACGCTCGTCCTCGAGCGGGTCAAGTAACATACCTGAAGTCTCAAATAGCTGAGGGTATCTGCTCCGCATCTCCTGCTCAACCTCCCAAGTAGCCTCCTCCACGGGTCGACCTCTCCACCGAACCTTAACCGATGCAATCTCCTTGGACCTCAATTTTCTCACCCGACGACCCAAAATAGCAATAGGCTCCACATCATAGGACAGATCACCATCAAGCTGGATGGTACTGAAGTCTAATACATGAGACGGATCTCCAATGTACTTCCGGAGCATAGACACATGGAATACCGGATGAACGCCGGATAAACTGGGTGGCAAGGCTAACTCATATGCCACCTCTCCAACTCTCCTGAGTATCTCAAAAGGGCCAATATACCTGGGACTCAGCTTCCCTTTCCTCCCGAACCTCATCACACCCTTCATAGGTGAAATCTTCAACAATACTCTGTCACCAACCATGAACGACAACTCTCGAACTCTACGGTCCGCATAACTCTTCTGACGAGACTGTGCTGTACGAAGCCTCTCCTGGATCAACTTTGCTCTATCCAGAGCATCCTGGACTAACTCAGTCCCTATCAATCTAACCTCACCGGGCTCAAACCATCCCACGGGAGATCTACACCGTCTGCCATACAATGCCTCGTACGGGGCCATCTGAATACTCGACTGGTAGCTGTTGTTGTAGGCAAACTCAGGCAAGTGGTAAGAATTCATCCCACGAACCACCAAAATCAATCACACACGCCCGTAGCATATCCTCCAGGATCTGAATAGTACGCTCAGACTGCCCGTCTGTCTGGGGGTGAAATGCTGTACTCAACTCAACCCTCGTACCCATCTCTCGCTGAAATGCTCTCCAAAACTGGGAAGTGAACTGAGTGCCTCTGTCAGATATAATAGACACTGGGACCCCATGCAACCTGACAATCTCCCGAATAAAGATCACTGCCAACCGCTCCGATGAGTAAGTAGTACTAACCGGGATGAAATGTGCGGACTTAGTCAGCCGATCAACAATCACCCATACAGAATCAAACTTCCTCGCTGTCCGAGGTAGCCCAGTAACAAAATCCATGGTGATCCTCTCCCATTTCCACTCGGGAATAACCATACGCTGAAGAACACCGCCCGGTCTCTGATGCTCATATTTGACCTGCTGGCAATTGAGGCACTTAGCTACATGCCTAACAATATCCATCTTCATTCTCCTCCACCGGTAGTGTTGTCTCAAGTCTTGGTACATCTTTGCGGCACCTGGGTGAATAGAGTACCGCGAACTGTGTGCCTCCTCAAGTATTAACTCCCGCAAACCATCAACATTGGGCACACATATACGGCCCTGCATCCTCAAAACACCATCACTGTCGATAGTCACATCTCTGACATCATTATGCTGCACTCTGTCCTTAAGGACAAGCAAATGTGGGTCATCATACTGTCGCTCTCTGATGCGATCATATAAGGAAGATCGAGAAGCAATACAAGCCAACACTCGACTCGGCTCCGAAATATCTAATCTCACTAGCCGATTGGCTAGGGCCCGAACATCATAAGCAAAAGGCCTCTCCCCAACTGGGATGAAAGCTAAGCTGCCCATGCTAACCGCCTTCCGACTCAAGGCATCGGCCACCACATTGGCCTTCCCGGGATGATACAAAATAGTGATATCATAGTCCTTAAGCAACTCCAACCACCTCCGCTGTCTCAAATTAAGGTCCTTCTGTCTGAATAAGTGCTGAAGGCTGCGATGATCCGTGAACACCTCACATGAGACACCATACGGTAATGCCTCCAAATCTTCAAGGCATGAACTATGGCTGCTAGCTCTAAATCATGAACAGGGTAGTTCTTCTCGTGGGGCTTCAATTGACGAGAAGCATAAGCAATGACCCTACCCTCCTGCATCAACACACAACCAATGCCCACTCCCGAGGCATCACAATAGACAGTATAAGAATCTGAAGCTGTCGGTAGAATCAAGACTGGTGCTGTGGTCAATGCTGTCTTGAGCTTCTGGAAGCTCTCCTCGCACTCCTCGGACCATAAGAAAGGAACACCCTTCTGAGTCAATCTAGTCAAGGGTGAAGCAATAGAAGAGAACCCCTGAACGAATCGACGATAATACCCTGCCAATCCCAGAAAGCTACGGATCTCGGTAACTGAGGTCGGTCTGGGCCAACTCTGCACTGCCTCGACCTTCCTCGGATCTACCTGAATACCATCACAGGACACCACGTGCCCTAAGAATGCCACGGACTCAAGCCGGAACTCACATTTGGAGAACTTGGCATACAGCTTCTCCTCTCTCAATCTCTGCAACACAACACTCAAGTGCCGAGCATGCTCCTCCTGGCTACGAGAGTAGACAAGTATGTCATCAATGAATACGATCACAAATGAATCAATATACGGCCTGAATACACTGTTCATCAGATGCATAAATGCTGCTGGGGCGTTGGTTAGCCCAAAAGACATCACGAGGAACTCATAGTGACCATATCCGGTCCGGAATGCAGTCTTCATAATGTCAGACTCTCTAATCTTCAGCTGGTGGTAGCCTGAACGAAGATCAATCTTCGAGAACACCCTAGCTCCCTGGAGCTGATCAAATAAATCATCGATACGAGGAAGAGGATACTTATTCTTCACTGTTACTTTGTTTAGCGCCTATAGTCAATACACATCCTCATAGATCCGTCCTTCTTCTTAACAAACAGGACCGGTGCACCCCACGGCGACACACTCGGCCGAATAAACCCCTTATCTAGGAGTTCCTGGAGCTGCTCCTTCAATTCCTTCAACTCAGCTGGTGCCATACGATACGGAGGAATAGAAATAGGCTGAGTGCTCGGCACCAAATCGATACCAAAATCAATATCCCTGTCCGGCGGCATGCCCGACAGGTCTGAGGGAAACACATCAGGAAAGTCTCGCACAATGGGAACAGAATCAATACTGGGAGTCTGGGCCTCGACTTCCCGCACAAATGCTAAATAAGAGAGACATCCCTTCTCAACCATTCGTTGGGCCTTGAGGAAAGATATTACCCTGCTAGGTACATACTCGGTCGTGCCTCGCCACTCGATCCTCTGAATGCCCGGCATAGCCAAAGTGACTGTCTTAGCATGACAGTCCAGAATAGCATGACATGGAGATAACCAGTCCATGCCCAGTATAACATCAAAATCAATCATGTTGAGAAGCAACAGGTCTACTCGGGTCTCCAGACCTCCAATAGTGACCAAACAGGACCGGTATACATGGTCCACAACAATAGTATCCCCTACCGGGGTAGATACATGCACTGGCAGCTCAAGACTCCCTCGGGTCGTGCCCAAATGAGGAGCAAAATATGTAGACACATAAGAATAAGTAGAACCGGGATCAAACAATACCGAGGCATCTCCGTGGCAGATTGAAATAATACCTGTAATGACAGCATCAGAAGTAACAGCCTCAGATCGGCCCTGAAAAGCATAGCATCTAGCCTGTCCGCCTGATCGGCCTCCCCCTCGAGAGCGACCCCTAGCTGTCCGACCCTCACCCCTAGCTGGCGGGGCGGGTGCTGAAGTAGAAGGACCAGATGACGAGGGCTGCCCCCTCTGCTGATAAGATCCGGAAACAAGACGGGGACACTCCCTACGGTGATGCCCAAACTCTCCGCACTCGTAGCAACTCCCCGGTGCTGGGTACTGAGACTGATAAGGACCTCTGGCGCTGGACTGGCCAGCTGATGAACTAGGCCGAGATGAACACCGAGCAGATGGGGCCTGTGAAGAACTCTGAGCTGGCATGGCACTGAGAGATGGCTGGCTCTGGTTCGAACCCTGATAACCCTATCTAGAAGACCATCTGCCACGATCGGAGCGACCCGACTGCGAAGATCTGAAAGAGCGACCTCGGCTCTGTTGACTCTGGCCTCTAGTCTGAGTACCACTGGAACTAGCTGCACCTCAAGGCCTCTTGGCCTCCCTCTCATCCCACTGTCTGCGACAATCTGTCTCTATGTCGTGAGCAATATCCACGACATCCTCAAATGTACGACTCAAAACCCTCTCCCGAGTCATCAGAATACGAATGGGATAAATGAGGCCGTCCACGAAGCGCCCAATCCTCTCTCTGTCGGAATGAACCAACCACGGTGCATATCCGGACAACTCTGTAAACCTGATCTCATACTCTGACACTGACATGTCCCCCTGACGGAGACCCTCAAACTGCCTATGCATCTCCTCTCTCTGAGATCGAGGCACCCATTTCTCCAAAAACATAGTGGAGAACTCCGGCCATGATAGTGGTGCTGCTCCGGCTGGCCTGCGGCGCTCATAAGCCTCCCACCAAGCGAAGGCTGGTCCCCGAAACTGAAAGGTAGTGAAAGACACCCACTGGACTCCAATATCCCTGTCGTACGAAGCATCCGACGGCACTTATCCAGAAAACCTTGGGCGTCCTCGCCCGGAGCACCAGTGAACACTGGAGGATATAACCTGGTGAACCTCTCGAGACGACGCTGCTCATCGTCTGTCATAGCTGGGACCCTGTCCCCCTGAATCTGATCTGCTGGCTGAACCAGAACCACAGGCTGAACTGGAGGAGCCTCTGGTGTCTGTATGCCCTGCACTGCCGGCTCTGGAGTGCGTATTGCGGGGGTCTGATGACCACCCCCGATCCCCGATGCAGCTGCTGCAGTAGTAACTGAAACCGCCTGTGCTAGGCCAGTGCAGACTGCTAGTATCCGAGCCAGGGTCTCCTGTAGACCCGGAATAGCAATGGGCACAGCTGGTGCCTGATCTGGTGCTGCTGGCACCTCTGCAACTGGGGGCTGTGGGTCAGCTGGCGCTGCCTCAGCTGCCCTAACTCCGCCACGACCACGACCGCGTCCACGACCTCTAGTAGGTGGTAGTGGTGGTCGTCCTCCACGTCCGGATGATCGAGTTCTCGCCATCCGCGAGAGAATAGAATGTCAAAGTTCAGTTCAAGTCAAAAGTAATCGCACGACAAGAATTCCAAGAATTGAAACTTTTCCTAAAAAGGTTTGCAGGCCTCCCGAGGATAAGTACAGGCGTCCCCGCACCGATCCACGAGACTCTACCAACCGGCTCATGACTCGCGAGACTTGTTAACCTAGGCTCTGATACCAACTTGTCACGACCCAAACCCTGGTCGTGATGGCGCCCAACACAATGCTAGGCAAGCCCGACCATATTATCCTTTTAGCCAGCCAATTATTAAATAAATTAAACTTAAACAGTAATTAGTCATAACAGGTGATAACCGAAACGTCAAAACATACACAATACGGTCCCAAACATATCGTGGTGTCACGAGACTGAGCCTCTACAGAATAGCATCCTAATACAACCAAGTCTAGACAAATAGGAAATCAACAAGATGATAAAGAAGGAGAAAACAAGCTCTGCGGACGCTGGCAGCTACCTCGTAATCTCCGCCAAAGTAGATATAGATCAGCGGCTAAAATGTCTCAACTGCTCTCGGGCACCTGTGGATCTGCACCAAAAAGTGCAGGGGAGTGGGGTGAGTATATTTCAACTCAGTGAGTAACAATAATAAATAATAACTGAAAGTAAGAACTCCTGTGCTATCACTTAGCAGTTCTAAGGCAACCTTCACAAGTACGTCCTCACTATAGTAGTACTTTAACCTCCAATATACATTTATCTCTACAAGATTTCCACACTGAACAAGCCCTCGCTCGTACCCCTACGGTGTACGGCCATCTCAACATATAAAGGCACATACTTATGTTTATAATGTATAAGTATCTAAGTAAATAGTAGGATATGATTAAGTATAATGCTGCGGCGTGCAGCCCGCTCCAATACATATACCGCTGCGGCGCGCAGCCCGCTCCATTTAACGTCGACGGCGCTCACTGGGGGTGTATACGGACTTCGGAGGGGCTCCCTAGGCCCAAGCACTATAATACTGCGGCGTGCAGCACGATCCACACAAATATTACTGCGGCGTGCAGTCCGATCCAATATATATATGTATATATCTCTATACTGCTGCGGCGTGCAGCCCGATCCCATAATATACACCGGTGCTCACTGAGAATGTGTGCAGACTCAGACTCCGAAGGGGCTCCTACAGCCCAAGCGCAATAATACTGCGGCGTGCAGTCCGTCCCACGGTGTGCAGTCCGATCCAATATATATACTGCTGCGGCGTGCAACCCGATCCAATATAGGTATATATATATATATAATACCTCATAATGGGTCCTCGACCCTATTCCGGTCAGTATATACTTGGCCTCTCAGGCCCAATATAATATATCACAATGGGTCCTTGACCCTGTCTCAGTTAATATAGACTTGGCCTTTCAGGCCCGATATAACATCTCATAGTGGGTCCTCGACCCTATCTCATCTCAATCGGTATAAACTTGGCCATTCAGGCCCACTCAGCTAGAACAGGGAATTCCACCCTAGACAATCTCTCTCAATGTACACATTTAGTACGGGCTCATATGATGCTATACAGCTAGAGCTACGGCTGAGTGTATGTCTCCAACACGATATAAGGATCACCTAGCTCTATAGGTTCCCTAATGCTCTACGGATCGGCACAAGGCCCCAAACATGGCTATCAGCCCAATTGCACAGTTATAAACTTATTATCAGTCATAACACACAGTATACTATTAGTCGGGAAGGACCAAGTCCAAGTCCCCAATCACAATATCACCACGCTCGTCACAAGACGCGTGTCTCATCTCAACATAGCACTGTGAAGTGCTAGTACGGGGTTTCAAACCCTCAGTACATTGTTTACTACTACCACTCACCTCGAACCGGTAGAAGCTTCAATCCGCCTTGCGCTTGCCTCGCAAATCAATCTCCTCGGATGCCAACTCTGCTCAAAATCATAGAAAATGCATCAATATACGCTAATTTCACGAAATTCATTCGAAATAACCCAATTTATATCAAAACCCACAAATTGTCAAAACCCGACTTTTGGTACACTTGTCGAAAAATTACAAAAATTACATATTCGGAATCCTCATCTCGATACGAGTCTAGGCATATAAATTTTACCAAAATCGGACTCCATTTGCCCACTCAAATCAGTGTTTTTCTTAAATTTAGGCCTAGGGCTCAAACCCACCTTAAATCTTCCATTTACAGGGATTTAACCAAGGATTTCATGTTAAAATGATGTAATTAAGCCACAAAACTTACCTCCAACGAATCCCCGATGAATTACCAGCAATTCCCGTGAGTTTCTCTCTCTAGAACTCAAAAATGGCGTTTTGGGTTAATGAACCCGAGAGCCCTCTGTTCTGTGATTTTAATTCACTGCCAGACGATTTTACCCTACGCGTTCGCGATGGTCTCCACGCGAACGCGATGCCTTGCTCCGTTCCTTCATCGCGAACGCGACGTAAAGTCACGCGTTCGCGAAGACCAATCTTCCTAGCCCGGATTTTTCCTCTACGCGTTCGCGTCCCATACCACGCGAACGCGATGCTTCGTCTTTTCCTCTTACGCGTCCGCGTCCTTCACCCACGCGAACGCGATGCGTTCCAACCTTCTCCTTCGCGAACGCGGCATGTTACCTCGCGAACGCGAAGGCTTAACTGGTGCCCAGTGGTCTGCAATTTACAGCAGACCATTCCTTGTTCCAAAGTGCCGGATGATGGTCCGGATTCACCCCGAGGGCCCCGGGACCCCAACGAAAACCACCAACATACCCCAAAACACGATACGAACTTGTTCCAATCATAAAAACACCATCCTAAACATCAAAATCACCAATTACACACGGATTCAAGCCTAAATTTCTTAAAACTTTCCGAATTACACATTTGATGAAAAACCCGACCAAACGACGTCCGAATGACCTGAAATTTTGCAGGCACATCCAAAATCACCTAACGGAGCTACTGCAACTGTCGGAATTCCATTCCGACTCCCGGATCAAAATCTCACCTACCGTTCGGATTTCGCCAAAATTCAACCTTAGCCAATTCAAGCCTATTTCTACACCGGGCCTCCAAATTCAATTCCGATCGCTCCCCTAAGTCACAAATCACCTTCCGGAACTAACCGAATCATCAGAATCCGATTCCGAGCCCTCTAACCAAATAGTCAACTCCGGGTTGACTTTCCTTATTCAAGCTTCCTCCAAAAAGGCTATATGCCTCATTTCCAATTTAATTTCACTCCTAACTCCCCCGATAGACTCTAACACTTATATAAAAGCATGAATTATGTAATTACAACATAACGGGGTGGTAATTCCCGTGACGACGGGCCGGGTCGTCACAATCTTAGTCATGGCAATAGATTCAGTTTCTTATCACACACTTATAGAAAGCATGATTTTGTAAGTTACTTAAGATTGAGGTAGTTTTTGGAATTGTAAAATTTAAATACCTTTTCAATATTCGGTGCATGAGTTGAGCCAGAAGAATGTGGTAGATTATTGCCTCTCATAGCTCGTGCACTACTTGCATCAACCGGTGAAGGAATATTAGATCCAACACACCCTTGTATGTCATGAAAATCCAGTCCAGGGTTGTTTTTCACAAACTGACTAAGAAAACATCGCATTTCTTCTCTCATCACTTCCTTCATTTCTTCCTTCAAAGAAGTTATTTCATTGGCATGCTGTTGTTTAAGTTTGGTGATTTCTTCATCTTTTTTAAGAGAGCTTGTCGTTACCGATCGACCATAGCATCTAACCCGACCAGGCTGCTCCTTTCCAAATACAGCCCTAAATGCATCATCTGCTGATTCTCCGGAACTTTGACGATTCTGAAGTTCAGACTGTCAAAAAAATATTATAAAAAAGATTATTAACAACTTTATATCTCAAAAAGCTAGAAAAGTAGATTTCAAATATAATAGAGGTATATTAGAGATGCTATAAAGAGTAGTCCAAAAGACTATCCTTCGCTTAAAGAAACACATTCAGTTAAAGAGAGAAAGTATAATAACAAGACTTAACTTGCAGCATGACTTACTATTGCAACTTGAGTATCTGTATGAACTTCCTTCCCTTTCTTTGTACGAGTTGTAATAAACATTTCAGACTTTGATGGTTCCTCATTGTTCTCTTTGGTTGCGCGCTACAAATTACATCAAAGAAAGATATAAAAAAATCACTATATTCCGACAAAGTTCAAAAAGAAATGAAAGTTAGATTACAAAGTGTCAACTAATATTACCAATGCCACACGCACTCTTGCAAAATTAATAGGTCCCATTCGATGCTGGGGGCAACTATCGATAGATATCCCGTTGGGATTTCCAATCCTAATGCTGCAATTGGTGCTAAACAACAAGTTGGAGCATCAGATTCGAACGATGGGAGTTTAATTTTAAAGGCAGCTAATGTCGTGGATACAATTGGTGTAACTGTTTCTATAGGTACAACTCTATCTACTGCTTCCTTAGTTCCAGGTGAAATTGCTTCAAAAACTACTAATGCTTGATAAGTTACAAAGGAAGTTGGGCAGCATATTATTAAGGATAACTGGACAACAATTTCCAGCAAAAAAGGCACTCCAAACAGCAAAAAACTGCTCAGATTGCAAGAGACAGTCCAGGAATCCTTTTGATGCTTACTCTAAGCTACAACTGAGTGACTGCTAATGACTCCACTAATTCAAATAAGAAGTAATTCAAATAAGATACTATTAAATATCTGTCCGGGGAAGACTTGGCTAAAAAGGAATTAAATTCTTTAAACGTACAAAGACAAAAATATGTCAAATGAACATAGGTGATCAACTGCTTTCTTACTTACATTTCAAACACGAAGTGTCATCAACTGTTAGCATAACATGCATTTAAATGGGAAGGCTAGCTTATGATCTTCTTACTTAGAATAAGGAAAGAAAAGAGGAAAACCATTTGGATTGGATAGCAGCTTCTGATAAATATAGTGTAGAATTGCTAGTGGATTATCATTGTTCTACCTTTAATTACAGAACTGACTACCAAACTGCCTGTAGAATTGATAGCCCACCAAATTACTAAACCACCATATGCTCAATCAAAAACAGAATTTGCTCTTGTTACTGTTGACGAGCAAATGACGAGCAAAACCCCTACACTTTTGTCTGCTCCTCCCCCACCCAAATATATCACTAAGAAATCTCAAATATTCAAAAGAATGAACGATGTACCAGACACTTCTGGTATTCTGAGGCGCGACTTACATGGTAATAGAACAAATCAGCCTAAGACTTAGATTAATCAACAGGAATAGGACAATCAAAAGATAACAAAGCCGATTTATAGAATTAGGCTCACAAATCTGCTAGAATTTTATAATAAATTACTAATATTGGAGACTAGAAGAGGAATAATTAATTTATAGTTCATTATTTTCTAGAATAATGATCAAATTAGATATGAAACTACAACAATCAGAGACCATAAGATGGTAAATTATTGAAATAGAAGAGCACCAACCTGAGATTGGAAGAATTATCCGTTTCTCTTGCTAAATTTCTTCAATTTCGAACGAGGAGGTCTAGAACGTGAAATACAATACCTAAGAGAGAGGGGAAACGAGAATTCTTCAGAAAACAGTTTGAAAACAAAAATACTACCCAAATTAGGGTGAGATGGTGCGGAATTAAGAGTATACTAGCTAGCTACCTAATTAATCTACCCGGTGCCGGTGCAGAAATTCCAGTTCGGCCAGCTTTTTGTTCCAGAAGCCAGAAACCAGAAACCCTAACAACGATTTTAGCGAGGAGAGCTTTTTGTTCTGATAAATTGGAAAAATAACAGCGATTTTAGCGAGGAGAGTATATTGGAGGGAAATATTATATTTTTTGGAGGGAGCCAAATATTTTGTTGGACTTTTAGAGCACATTTATAAAGTGTTGCTTTTCCAATTATATTAAAAGCATGCTTAAAAATAGTACCACATTCTCAAATAAACGTTGCCAATTATTTTATGATTTAGCAACGTTTAATAATGGTAGCCTAATAAATTAAAGAGCACATTTAACAAGCGTAGCCAATTTTTTTGTATCTAAAAGCTCCATGTAAAGGCCACCCCTTAAAAGTGTGCCCAAATATATTTTTGGCCACACTTTTCAGGCGTTGTCTAAAACTAGTGTGGCGTTAGACCATAATTGTTGTAGTGTTACTTTCGTGTCTCAATTCTTTACTTTTTCTTTTCTTATCTCGTGGTAGGCGTACCACCCGCTCCCAAATATATCAATAGGCTACCGGCAACTATGGCCAATGCCAAGATTTAAATCACTTTGTGGTTGGCGTGCCACACGATCCCATTTCTTATCATAAAAGTGGTCGGCGCGCCACATGATCCCAATTCTTTAATATATATATTACCACAATTAACAAGAATTAACCAAGTAATAACACAATAAGGAATATCTCAAAAGAACTCAACAATTAACAACGGTTAATAAGTTCACAAGGAAAACAAAGTATAATGGAAACACAAGTAATATCAAGTCAAGGAATAGCAAATAGTTGCACGGCATCACCCAAATAAAATATAATGGAAAAATAAGTAATATCAAGTCAAGGAATAGCAAATAGTTGCACGGCATCACCCAAATAAAATATAATGGAAAAACAAGTAATATCAAGTCAAGGAATGGCAAATAGTTACACGGCATCACCCTTCGTGCTTTTACTCTCATCCTCACCAAATAAGTAAATAAAGTGCACGGCATCACCCTTCGTGCTTTTACTCTCATCCTCACATCAAATAAGCAAATAAAGTGCACGGCATCACCCTTCGTGCTTTTACTCTCATCCTCACATCCATAGTACGGCATGATCCTTCGTACATGGTTCAATAACAAGGCACGGGATGATCCTTCGTGCATAATCAATAAAACATGGCACGGCATTAACCTTCGTGCATAAATAATAAAACATGGCACGGCATCACCCTTCGTGCATTATCACTCTTCCTCACCCAAATAACAATCACGGTTAAGGGCAGAGAAAGAAAACAACAAATCATGAACCGTCCCGGCAAGGGACACAATAATCATTCTACAACCCGGCAAGGGTTCCACAATTTATCTTCAAAATATCTCACAACAAATATCAACAACGACTCACGGTCATGCTAGACGCCGGTGTATGGATGCTCGTCACCACAGCCCATACACCGCACTCGATCACATAGCACATAATCCTATTCCCTCAAGCTAGGATAGAACAAACACTTACCTCGAATGTTTATGAACAATTCAATCCGTGGCAATGCCTTTTCCTTTCAAATTTGGCTCCAATCTAATCGTATCTATACACAATTGATTTAATATCATCAATACTACTCAACAAACTAATTCATAAGGCTAATTACAACTTTTACAACATTCTGCCCGGAATAGTGAATTTCGACCCCCGGCCCACATGGTCGGAACTCGGGGTTCGGACCAAAATCCGGTTACCCATCCCCCCACGAGTTCATGTATATGATTTGTTTCAAAATCGGACCTCAATTCGAGGTCCAATTTCCCAATTTATGAAAAACCCTATATTCTAACAAAAATAAGAAATTCTACCATGAAAACCTTTGATTTCTATTGAAAAACATGTTTAATGATGTTAGGAATTGAAAAAATTAAGTAAAAAGTGACTTACAATTGTTTTGAAGAAGAAGGAATCCGTGAAGAATCGCAAATGGGTGTTTTTGGTTTGTAAAAAGTGAAGAAATGAACTGAAAATCGTGTTTTACAGGTCTCCCCGACCAATTTCTGGAGTTTGAAAAATAAGCTAAGGCTGGGAAGTTCGCATTTGCGAACATTTATTCGCATTTGCGAAGTCTAGGCAGTTACTGGGGATTTCTCATTTGCGAAATAAGGTTCACATTTGCGAACCAGCAGGCTTCTGGGCTTCTTCGCATTTGCGACACATTCTTCGCAATTGCGAAGACAGGAAATTACCGAAGGCCTCGCATTTGCGAGGTTAAGTTCGCAATTGCGAACTATGGTCCAGGTGTGCCAGTGTCGCATTTGCGACACTTTGTTCGCATTTGCGAACTTGGTTGGTTCTGGCAAGCATCACATTTGCGATAATGGGTTCGCATTTGCGAACCCAGCCTTGAACTGCCTTCTTCGCATTTGCGAGAAATTCTTCGCAAATGCGAAGCCAACAGCTGGGTGAAAAACCAGCAGTGCATAAACTCAGAAATTGATCCTACGGCCTATCAAATCTTTACCCGAGCCCCCGGGCTCCAAACCAAACATGTACACAACCTCAAAAACACATTATGAACTTGTTCGTGCAATCACATCGCCAATATCACATCGTTTTCATCAAATCAAGCCTCAAATTCATGAATTTCATACTTTTGGTTTTCAAAACCTTCAAACTTGGAACTCAAGGTCCAAAACATCTCAAACGACATCCGAATGTCACCAAACTTTACAGAAATCACATATATCATATTTAAGACTTGTACCGGGCGTCGGAACCAAAATACGAGCCCGATACCAAGGTCAATTAATTCATTTCCTTTAACAATTACATCAAAAACAATTTTATAGAAAAATTCATAACTTGGGCTCTAGGCCTCAGAATTCGACTCAGGACGCATGTCCAAGTCCCATATTTTCCAACGGACCTCTCGGGACCATCCAATCTCGGGTCCGGATCCGTTTACCAAAAATGTTGACCGAAGTCAACCATATCAATATTAATATCATTTTTATCCAAATTTCTCATAAAATTCATATTTTCTATCACAAAAATCTTTCCGACTACAAGCTCGGATCGTGCACGTGAATCGAGGCAACATGGAATGAGGTTTTTAAGGCCTCAGGAAGCTCGAAATGATTAATAAAATAAGTGATGACCCTTTGGGTCGTCACAATCTCCACCTCTAAAACAACCGTTCGTCCTCGAACGGACAAAGAAAGAAGTACCTGAGTCAGGAAACAAGTGTGGGTAGCGGCTCCGCATATCAGACTCGGACTCCCAGGTCGATGCCTCAGGAGGCTGAACTCTCCACTGAACACGCACAGAAGGATAACTTTTTGACCTCAACTGTCGAACCTGCCGTCTAGAATGGCCACCGGCTCCTCCTCGTAAGATAGATCATTGTCCAATTGGACAGTACTGACTGAAGTCTAACACATGTGTGGGATCGCCGTGGTATCTCCGAAGCATAGATACGTGAAAAACTAGGTGCACGACTGATAAGCTAGGCGGCAAAGCTAATCTATAAGCCACCCCTCCCACTCTGTCTAGAATCTCAAATGGACCAATATACCTAGGGCTGATCTTGCCCTTCTTCCCGAACCTCATCACGCCCTTCATAGGTGACACTCGGAGCAATACTCGCTCTCCAATCATGAAAGTTATATCTCGAACCTTGCGATCTGCATAGCTCTTTTATCTAGACTGAGCTGTGCGAAGCCTATCTTGAATAATCTTGACCTTTTCTAAGGCCTCCTAGAATAAATCTGTACCGAATAACCGAGTTTCTCCCGGTTCAAACCATCCAACCGGAGAACGACACCGCCTACCATAAAACGCTTCATGAGGAGCCATCTGGATGCTCGATTGATAACTATTATTATAAGCAAACTCTGCCAAAGGTAGGAATTGATCCCATCAGCATCTAAGGTAACCTGATTAGCACCTCCTCGCTGAAACGTGTCTCTAAGGTCACATAAATAGGAATCATTATATTGTTGATCGCGGATACGCTCCAATAATGAAGAGCGAGCGATCGCACAAGCTAGTGCTCGACTAGGCTCAGAAATATCCAACCTCACAAATCGATTGGCCAAGGACTGAACATCCAAAGCAATTGGCCTCTGATTGACTGGAATATAAACAAGACTGCCCATACTGGCCGACTTCCTACTCAAAGCGTCAGCCACCACGTTTGCTTTTTCCCTGATGATATAAAAAGGTGACATCATAATCTTTCCACAATACCAGCCACCTTCTCTGCCTCAAATTCAACTCTTTTGTTTAAACAAATACTGAAGACTCTTATGATCGGTGTATACTTCACATACTACACCATACAAATAATGCCTCCAGATCTTCAATGCGTGAATAATCGCCGCAAATTCTAGATCATGCACTCGGTAATTCTTTTCATGCATCTTCAGCTGCCTCGAAGCATAGGCAATAACCTTGCCATCCTGCATTAACACTGCACCAAGCCCAATATGGGAAGCATCAAAATAATCTGTATAAGCTCCCGTACCTGTGGGTAAAATCAATACCGGTGTTGTGGTCATGGCTGTCTTGAGCTTTTGAAAGCTCACCTCACATTCATCTGACCATTCAAATTGAACACCTTTCTGTGTCAATCTGGTTAGTGGGGTTTCAATAGATGAAAACCCCTCCACGAATCGCCGATAATAACCCGCTAATCCCAAGAAACTCCAAATCTCTGTGGCTGATGTTAGTCTAGGTCAGTCCTTGACTGCCTCAATCTTCTTCGGATCAACCTGAATACCTGCTGCCGTCACAATATGACCCAGAAATGCAACTGAACTTAGCCAAAATTCACACTTCGAAATTTTTGCATATAGTTGGCTATCTTTCAGAGTCTGCAAAGTCACTCTGAGATGTTGCGCATGCTCCTCATGACTGCAGGAGTATGTCAATATGGAAACAATGAAGACTACAACGAACAAGTCTAAATAAGGCACGAACAAACTCATGCGTATGCACATATCCATGACTCTGAAGTCTGGCCATAAGAGTTATTCTTAAATTACAACATTGTCAATTAACCCTGTTATCAAATACTTTATTCTACAAATCCCACTTTACTCAGAATGAGGTATGGTGACCTCGTGATTATTTTCCTGAATTAATGCGTCATATTTATCCTTACCTGGTGCTCGTCTCAAAGGCTAAGCTCAACGGTTTCAAAATAGAAATGGCTAAATCTGAATAGAAACTATACAAGAATTGTCAAATAGTCCTAACGGACATGACTCTTATTTACGAATGCGATACGAAAGTATTAATTCATAAAAGAAGAATTTTACACACATAAACTCTTACTACCAGGACCCAGTCCTCATATGATATCCACCGCAACTTGAAGCTCGGCTTAGAAATATTTCACATTATGCCAAAAATTGGAGGATCTCATCCTCAACTCTGAATCACAGTGCTTGCACATCATATAATCTGAAATTTTTCATTTCCTTTCTTTCTTCCTTTCAATAATTGTCCGTCAAAGATAATCACGACATAAAATGAACCCTCATACCGATAGGGCACACAATTAACGATTAAAATTAGTTATTCCGAGAATTATATCAAAACATACTGTAATAAGTAATATAAAGTCACTCTTAGTCTCATGGATATTTAGTGACTAACACCTAATAATAGGGATGTCTATCCTCATGTAATATCTCAACAGGAGTATTTCCCTAAGTAGTATGATTACGATGCTCGCTCATGAATGGAGCATGTTAAACAGACTCGCCTAAATTTTCTTTCAAAAACCAAATCAAATTAAGGGAAAATTATTCTGTTTATAACAATCTGAATTATACACGTGATGACACCATCCGGTGTAATGACCTCCCTCATACCATAAAAAGTATATCAATGGTTGGGTCTCCACCTCTAGGATTTTCACCTCCACCTCTAACATCCTGACCTATACATCTGGCTGGCCATGTAGGATAAATATTAACCGCAATGGAGCGTGTAGCCTGAGTGCTTTCCTAAAATTATATTTCTCCAAAAATTCCACATTCACAGCAATTCCTTTAAGGCTCAGTTAACTTGTTGTTCATGACAATATATATTCGGACACGGTCATTGTGACCTGGTACAACCGTTCAGATCGCATATACTACATATTGCAGAGAATCTCGGGGTGACGTCTTCATAACATTTTCTAAAAATAGAGTTTAGTAGATAGAGTTGCATTGGCCGGCTTGCCCTCTTGGTAATCTTGTCACAAACATTGATGGCCAATTTTCTCTTTTGCTATGTTGGCTTAACACTGCTGAGCTACCCCGTTTACTCACAAACTCTTCGTTATTCTCTGGGGCGATTTCTTACCCCATGAAAGGAACCAACCTTAAATATGTATAAATTATTTAGAGGACCTTTCTATACCATATATATACAGTCCAATAACTCACCATATTTGTCCTTCACAACTCCAACACATCGACCGGACGTCAAGGTCCGTTGAAACCCAACACGATTTATTAGGTGATCTCCTGATATAATTGCACCTTCCGTTGGGACCATAACTCGTGTGGTAAATACATTATCTTCCCACTACTTCTGTGTGCCTTCCGTAGCACAATAAAATGAACTCCTCGCATTCGACTATTCCCACGTTCTGTAATTCCTCATAAGAACTGTCAAGCACAATCTCGTGGGTTCTCAAAAGATGCACCGCCGAAGGTGGTAGCGAAGACTTTGGTGAAACCTATCCGTCCTCCATAAAACTTTTGAAGGCATAGTTGATCTATCACCAGCCTGTGCCATTGTTCGGCTGGATAAGCAATACGTGACTATGCCATTCGTGGGAAGACAAGAGTGAAAATTTAACTTAACACTTTGAAGAACAAATTCGCACGATAAGAAAGAACAAATGAGAGACTCTTTCCTAACTCAATAGACTCTGGAGGACAAGTACAGACGTCTCCGTACCTACCTCTCAAACTCTACTAAGCTTGTTCGTGAGTGGTGAGACCTATATAACCTAGAGCTCTGATACCAACTTGTCACGACCCGGATTTTCCCCCAACATCGGGATCGTGATGGCGCCTACTCGTGGTAGCTAGGCAAGCCACTGTATTCATACTATCCTGTTTTAACACAATTTTAATTAAATAAATGTGGAATACTTTATTGAAATAGAAATAACTAATTACAAGATAAAAATCATACTGAAATCCTCTACCCAAGACGTGGAGTCACCAACTCACGAACTACTACTGAATACTACACATAAGAGTTTGAAAGAAATATAACATAATTCTGTTTGTCTCGGAACAAAGAGACTACGGCTAGTAACATAAATAAAGAGAGAGACGCCGGGCCTGCGGACGTCTGCAAGCTACCTCGGTCTCAAATGTGATCAACTCTCACACAATCGAATTACTGCTGCTGCTCCTGATCGTAACCTGGACCTCTGCAAAAACGCACAGAAGTGTAGTGTCAGCACAATCGACCCCATGTGCTAGTAAGTGCCTGGCCTATCCCGGCGAAGTAGTGACAAGCCTAAGACCAGACACCCACATAAACCTGTGCAGTTGTAATATATATATATATATATATATATATATATATATATATATATATATATATATATATATATATATGTACATAAACATTTATAAGGAAATACTCTGCTCTGCAATAACAACCAATAACTCATAATATCCAGATTAATCTAATCAACATAATTAAGTCTTACTTTCGTGTCTCAATTCTTTACTTTTCTTTTCTTATCTCGTGGTAGGCGTACCACCCGCTCCCAAATATATCAATAGGCTACCGGCAACTATGGCCAATGCCAAGATTTAAATCACTTTGTGGTTGGCGTGCCACACGATCCCATTTCTTATCATAAAAGTGGTCGGCGCGCCACACGATCCCAATTCTTTAATATATATATTACCACAATTAACAAGAATTAACCAAGTAATAACACAATAAGGAATATCTCAAAAGAACTCAACAATTAACAACGGTTAATAAGTTCACAAGGAAAACAAAGTATATTGGAAACACAAGTAATATCAAGTCAAGGAATAGCAAATAGTTGCACGGCATCACCCAAATAAAATATAATGGAAAAACAAGTAATATCAAGTCAAGGAATAGCAAATAGTTGCACGGCATCACCCAAATAAAATATAATGGAAAAACAAGTAATATCAAGTCAAGGAATGGCAAATAGTTACACGGCATCACCCTTCGTGCTTTTACTCTCATCCTCACCAAATAAGTAAATAAAGTGCATCGAATCACCCTTCGTGCTTTTACTCTCATCCTCACCAAATAAGCAAATAAAGTGCACGGCATCACCCTTCGTGCTTTTACTCTCATCCTCACATCCATAGTACGGCATGATCCTTCGTACATGGTTCAATAATAAGGCACGGCATGATCCTTCGTGCATAATCAATAAAACATGGCACGGCATTAACCTTCGTGCATAAATAATAAAACATGGCACGACATCACCCTTCGTGCATTATCACTCTTCCTCACCCAAATAACAATCACGGTTAAGGGCAGAGAAAGAAAACAACAAATCATGAACCGTCCCGGCAAGGGGCACAATAATCGTTCTACAACCCGGCAAGGGTTCCACAATTTATCTTCAAAATATCTCACAACAAATATAAAAAACGACTCACGGTCATGCTAGACGCCAGTATATGGATGCTCGTCACCACAGCCCATACACCGAACTCGATCACATAGCACATAATCCTATTCCCTCAAGCTAGGATAGAACAAACACTTACCTCGAATGTTTATGAACAATTCAATCCGTGGCAATGCCTTTTCCTTTCAAATTTGGCTCCAATCCAATCATATCTATACACAATTGATTTAATATCATCAATACTACTGAACAAACTAATTCATAAGGCTAATTACAACTTTTACAACATTCTGCCCGGAATAGTGAATTTCGACCCCGGGCCCACATGGTTGGAACTCGGGGTTCGGACCAAAATCCGGTTACCCATCCCCCCACGAGTTGATGTATATGATTTGTTTCAAAATCGGACCTCAATTCGAGGTCCAATTTCCCAATTTATGAAAAAACCTATATTCTAACAAAAACAAGAAATTCTACCATGAAAACCTTTGATTTCTATTGAAAAACATGTTTAATGATGTTAGGAATTGAAAGAATTAAGTAAAAAGTGACTTACAATTGTCTTGAAGAAGAAGGAATCCGTGAAGAATCGCAAATGGGTGTTTTTGGTTTGTAAAAAGTGAAGAAATGAACTGAAAATCGTGTTTTACAGGTCTCGGTGTTCGCATTTGCGAACATGGGTTCGCAATTGCGAACCCCGACCAATTTCTGGAGTTTGAAAAATAAGCTAAGGCCGGGAAGTTCGCATTTGCGAACATTTATTCGCATTTGCGAAGTCTAGGCAGTTACTGGGGATTTCGCATTTGCGAAATAAGGTTCGCATTTGCGAACCAGCAGGCTTCTGGGCTTCTTCGCAATTGCGACACATTCTTCGCAATTGCGAAGACAGGCAATTACTTAAGGCCTCGCATTTGCGAGGTTAAGTTCGCAATTGCGAACTATGGTCCAGGTGTGCCAGTGTCGCATTTGCGACACTTTGTTCGCATTTGCGAACTTGGCTGGTTCTGGCAGGCATCGCATTTGCGATAATGGGTTCGCATTTGCGAACCCAGCCTTGAACTGCCTTCTTCGCATTTGCGAGAAATTCTTCGCAAATGCGAAGCCAGCAGCTGGGTGAAAAACCAACAGTGCATAAACTCAGAAATTGATCCTACGGCCTATCAAATCTTTACCCGAGCCCCCCGGGCTCAAAACCAAACATGTACACAACCTCAAAAACACATTATGAACTTGTTCGTGCGATCACATCGCCAATATCACATCGTTTTCATCAAATCAAGCCTCAAATTCATGAATTTCATACTTTTGGTTTTCAAAACCTTCAAACTTGGAACTCAAGGTCCAAAACATCTCAAACGACATCCGAATGTCACCAAACGTTATAGAAATCACATATATAATATTTAAGACTTGTACCGGGCGTCGGAACCAAAATACGAGCCCGATACCAAGGTCAATTAATTCATTTCCTTTAACAATTACATCAAAAATAATTTTATAGAAAAATTCATAACTTGGGCTCTAGGCCTCAGAATTCGACTTCGGACGCATGTCCAAGTCCCATATTTTCCTACGGACCTCTCGGGACCATCCAATCTCGGGTCCGGATCCGTTTACCAAAAATGTTGACCGAAGTCAACCATATCAATATTAATATCATTTTTATCCAAATTTCTCATAAAATTCATATTTTCTATCACAAAAATCTTTCCGGCTACAAGCTCGGATCGTGCACGTGAATCGAGGCAACATGGAATGAGGTTTTCAAGGCCTCAGAAGCTCGAAATGATTAATAAAATAAGTGATGACCCTTTGGGTCGTCACAAGTTGATCTTCTCGTGAAATATTATGACAAAATTCAGTATCGCTAAATTGAAAATAGGGATTATCACTATCAAGAATAATTGGACCACTAGGACGGGTAGGTTGGGGAACCGGGGGGGGAAGGTTAGTTGGTTGATGACTACTTTCACCCATTTTAGCTTTTCCCTTAGCACTAAACATTTTTTTCAATGAAAATGCCATTATAATTATAATTATGCAAATCAAATCACACAAAATATATTCTTAAAAATTAAGAGTTGGAACGACTTTACCGAATTGACGAACAACTTCTTCAAAATTGAATATTGCAAATTGTTGAAGACTTGAATACTTCAATTCACCAACTTCACAAAATTTAACAAAATTGGAATAATAATATAAGCAATTGAGAGAGATTGAGAGAGATTAAGATAGATTGATGAATTGGTGAGTTAAAATGAAAGAATGGGGGGGGGGGTGTTTATAGTTGAGAATTCGGATAAAGTGTAATTATATAAAGTTTGGGGTTATATTGAAGTTGGAGGACCATTTGGCTATTTTTTAAAGCCTAAAACGACAATTTTTGAGGCTCCAATGGCTATTTCTTCAATCTGCCCGTTGGGCCATTTTTTAAAAAAAAATATTTTTTTTCATTTTTTACCGTTAGGACCACTAGATGCCCGCCAGGCCCGCTAAGACCGGCCCAGGACCGCTAGCCGGTCCCGGTCTTCGCGGTTCCGGTCTCGCGGTCCTAATGGGTTGGACCGGCCCATCACGGTCTTTAAGCCCACCTGGAGCCCGGCACGGTAGAACCGGCCCGCCAGTACCGTTAGGACCGCCAGGCACGCGGTCCCGGTCCGGTCCCGTTCCTGAACCGGCCCACAACACAGCCTTAATCTGAATACACATCTGAATATATTAAGATGTGTATTAAGATCTGAATAGAATTTATTAAGACTGTTTGATTTTTAATATCTGAATGTATAAAATTTATCTTTATTTAAAAATCAATAAACATAAAATTCAAATGAAATACTAACTAATGTAATATTCTATCAATGAAATATTTTTTAAAATATGATAGTTGTTGGTGGTGATGGCTAACAGGTGAATGCGGACTAGAGGCGGTGGTTGGTGGTAGTTTTGGTTGATGATGGTAGTTTATGCTAGTAGCCAATAGTGATTGGTAGTGACGACTGTGATTGAAGATGGTGATGGTGGGGGTGGTAGTAGTTATGATTGAGGAAGGTGGTGGGTGGGTGGGTGAGTGATGATAGGTTATATTGATGGGCAGTGCCGGCTGTGGTTGTTGACGGTGATGTGTGATGGAGGTGGTTAGTTGTGGTAGTTGAGGCGGATGGGTATTCATTATGGGTGAGAATGATGGTGGTTGGAGTGGTGGGGTTAGTAGGTGGTGATGGTCGATAATGGAGGCTATGATTAAGGATGATGGTGGCGTGATGGCGGCGGAGGTAGTAGTGGTGCAGGGTGGTGGTGGTGGTTGAGTATGTTGGTGGTGGTGGCATAGTGGTAGTTGATACTCAAAGGCAGTGGTGGCAGTTAATAATGAATATATAATAGCATCTTAATAAAACTAAGTCCCTATTATATATCTTAATCATACAGACTTATTCAGACCCATTAAGTGATTGTGAAGTAAAAAAACAAACACACATAATGATTAAGATTTGAATAATTAAAACTCAGACTTAAAAAACAAACGCACTTAATATCTGAGATCTGACTTATTCCGTCCGACTTAGCAAACACCAAAATTGATCAAGAAAGAAAAGTTTTAAACTGCTATGAGTAATATTTTACATCAAAGGCTATTATGTAGTTGCATTTCAAGTTTGAGATATGCAATCAATTTTAGATAACTTACAACGGAATAGGGTCAAACTGCCCCTAAACTATTCGATTTGGTATAAAAATGGTCTCCATTCACCTATTGAGGCAAAAATGGCTCTATTATTATCTTAGTGGTTCAATTGTGTCCTTATTAAATAACGGACTTCTTTGGAAAATACTTTTAATTAATATCCATGTGTCACCGTCTCATTGGTCTAAACATAAATCTTCACCAAAAATTTTACCAAAATGAAACCCTCATAGTTTCTTCAGACTCACCCAAAAAAGGACATGCCGCATTGCCAATCCCTCTTATTTCTCCAATCTCCATGAAACTGAATTAGAGGAGGAGGTAATTAATTTTATTCTCATGCACATTTTATGCCCATTTGATTTCATTTAATGAATTAGTTTCTAAGTTATGATCCCGAGTTTTATTCTCATATACATTTCATTTTGTTCGCAACTCAACATTTTCTTGCTTAAATTGTTATTTTTGTTGTTGTTATGATGGCGCAAATTCTTTCGTTGCATAATCTAAAAGATGAAGAAGAAGTTACATTTTCTTTTAAAATTAGATTTGAATTAATAGGTTTTAAACTTTGGGGGGGGGGGGTTCCTTTTATTTTGGGTGGGTCAATCAAAACCTTATGGTTATTCTTTTCAATTTAGCAAGAAATTATATTTAGGCCAATTGTACGGTAACACATGGATATTCATTAGATTTTTTTATTTCTTTTAGATAAGACTGTTAGTAATAGGGTCATAATTGCGTCAATAAAATAACGTTGGGGATATTTTTAGCTCAACAAGGTGGATGGACGTCATTTTTGTGACAAATCAAATAGTTTAAGGACAGTTTTGACCATTTTTCAAACTTACAATTGCATTGTAGTATCCAATTATAAGTTTCAGCCTTTGAAGAAAACTTATCTGAGGTGGTTTCTGTCACGACCCCAAATCCGGTCGTGATGGAGCCCAACACACTGCTAGGCCAGCCTGACCAATTAACAACAATCACGGAGCCATAAGCTCACTTTATCCAATTTAAGCATACGGAAATAATTCAACAGTGATAGATACATATTAAAAACAGGGAACCAAGTCCCAACACGTGCCAACTCCCATAGATCGAAGGGTCAAGAGTCATGAGCCTCTACGGAATATACAAGTGTAAATAGTGAATATAACCGTGCACAAGTGTGGGATGATCAGAACAAAATATAGATAAATTGGAGAATCAGGTCCTGCGAACGCTGGCAGCTACCTCGACTGTCCAAAAGCACTCCCGAACCGTAATGGAATCAACTATGCTGTAATGTACCTGGATCTGCACACAAGGTGCAGGGAGTCGGGTGTGAGTACTTCCAACTCAGCGGTAATAAAAGTAAATAATGCTGAAGGGAAGAAAACCACGCAAGGCACTATCTCTTGCTACACAATACATAACTATCATAAAACTTCAAAACACTATCATTTTATTCCTTTTCAGAGCATATGTGAGTAGATTATTTAGAAATCCAAAGTTTAACTACTTTCTTTCATTATAACATACCAATACCTGGGAATCTCAAGCAGTGCAAGTCAGCACTCAAATCAGCCTCTCGCGCTCAGCACTCCTTAACAATTTATACCAGGAGATCTGGTCAATAAAGCAACAAATGCACATGTGCCAGTAAAGTATGAGTGCTAAAATGTTATGCCACGTAGTACACGTAAACCAATGTATGTATGCCATGTAATGCATATGACTGCTACGGCGTGTAGCCCGATCCTTTGGGTACCCGTGCTCACTGGGGGTGTCCAGACTCCGGAGGGGCTCATACAACCCAAGCACAATATCAATATCACACCTGCTGCGGCGCGCAGCCCGATCCATACACCACTGCGGCGTGCAGTCCGATCCATGCATGTGTATGCATATGCTCACATGAATGTCATGACCTAAGATATGGCCCTCGGCCCCAATCAGTCTAACAAATAATCAAGAAAGCCCTACGGGCAACAATATCATATTAGCTCACAATTAAAAATGTTATTAAGACCTTGTTCAAGTTTTTTTTTCATAATCTTATAAAAATGCTGAATAGCAAAAATACCATTTTAAAACTTAAATTTAGAATAAAATATGCACAGTGTTATCAAAACAGTGATACCAATCCCCGAAGGATTCAAATAATTGGCACGAAGCCCAAACATGATAATTAGTCCAATTCATTTCAACAATTAGGTGTTATTATTTATTACGCGGGACGGACCAAGTCACAATCCCCAATGGTGCTCTACCCCACGCCCGTTATCCGGCGTGCAAGTCACCTCGACACAGCACTAAGATGTGCAAGTCCGGGGTTTACTAACCCTCGGGACATCATTTACAGGTATTACCCACCTCGAACCGACGAAAGCTCATGCCCGCGACGCCTTAGCTCCTCGAACCGGCATCCACGCACGTCAAAACTAGCACAAATCAGCACAAATATATCAAAATAGGCTAATGAAACATAACCCAATCGAAAGAACTCGAAAAATATCAAAAATCACGAAATTGGCAAAACCCGAGCCCCGGGCCCACATCTCGAAAAATCTCGAAACTCATATTTCCAGAACTCTCGTCCCTCCACGAGTCCGTACATATAAAATTTACTAAAATCGGAGTTCAAATGGCCTTCCAAAACTCAAAATCCCGTTTTCAATATCTAGGCCACATTTCTTCAAGATTTCAACCCAATTTCATGAAGATTGATGTTAATTCTACCATAAAATGATGTTTTTGAGTCAAGAATCTTACCTCCGACGAATACCCGATGATTTCTCGGTGATTTCCTTGAGTTTTCTTCTCTCTAGGGCTCAAAATTGTGTTTTTGGGGTATAAACCCGTGAGCCTTCTGTTTCTGCGATTTTATTCACTGCCAGACCCGTTTGCTCTACGCGATCGCGACTCGCCTCACGCGATCGTGATGTTCAAAAATTCGGCCTCACGCGATCGCGACTCGCCTCACGCGATCGCGATTTTCAAACATCCGGCTTCACGCGATCGCGTCTCTCTTCCTGCGATCGCGTAGCACAAATTTCCCTGGACCTCGCCTCACGCGATCGCGATGTTCAAAAATCTGGCCTCACGCGATCGCGTAGCACAAATTTCCCCGGACCCCATTTCTCTTCTACGCGATCGCGTAGATGCTCATGCGATCGCGATGGTCACCCGGTTAACTCTACGCGATCGCGACTGGTGCTCCTGCGATCGCATTGGTCTAGCCCCTAACCCTACGCGATCTCGTCCCCCTCCCCGCGATCGCGGAGAGGAAAATCCTGCTGCATTTATGACAGCAACCAGCCTTCTCATTTTTCCCAAAAATGGTCCATTTGGACCCTCGGATTCATCCCGAGACCCCCGGGACCCCAACGAAAACCACCAACATACTCCAAAACACGATACGAACTTGTTCTAATCATAAAAACACCATACTAAACATCAAAATCACCATTTACACACGAATTCAAGCCTAAGTTTCTTCAAAACTTTCAAAACTAACATTCAATCCAAAACTCGATCAAACGATGTTCGAATGACCTGAAAATTTGCAGACACATCCAAAATCCCATAACGAAGCTACTCAACTGTCGGAATTCCATTCTGACTCCCGGATCAAAATCTCACCTACCATTCGGTTTCCGCCAAAATTCAACCTTAGCAAATTCAAGCCTAAAACTACACCGGACCTCCAAATTCAATTCCGATTGCTCTCCTAAGTCATAAATGATCCCCCGAAACTAGTCGAATCATCAGGAATCCGATTCCGAGCACTCTAACTCGATAGTCAACTCTAGGTTGACTTTCCATATTCAGACTTCCTTCAAACATGCTATTTGCTTCATTTTCAATTCAATTCACTCCTAACTCACATGATATGTTCTAACACTGATATAAAAGCATAAGATATGTGAATGCAACATGACGGGGTGGTAATTCCCGTAACGCCGGGCCGGGTCGTTACATTCTCCCCAACTTAAACAAACGCTCGTCCTCGAGCGGACTCAGAGTTGTACTGGAAGCAACCCAATAGCCGAATGACCTTACCAAGCATATATCCGGGTGATCATACGTCACCCTATCTCACATAATTCTGAAAACACCATATAGTCAAAATTTCACAGACCATCTGAATCATAAATCACATTGCACCTTCTGAAATCATATGCCAAATGCATATCCCATGCCTATACTCAGGATACACTAGAATCCACTGCAATAACTCATACTCACCACTCCGGGTGAGATCATATGATGTATCAAACAACCCAATCACTCGAGACAATAGTCTCTACTCACAATAATTTCTCACGATAGCCAAATACCAACCGAAAAACCTTTTTCATTAGATAGAGTCTTGTTCCAACACCTTCATATCCTGCCCACGGCAGCTGAAACACGCGATATACCGAACCCATCTCTCAGGTTAACCATTCGTGAATCTATTTCCTTTTTTAAAACTCATACCACGATAGGTTTTGGAGCCAAACCTCAATTTTTTTACCTTTCTAACAAGCTAAGATCCAATATGCTCGTATTCATTAATAACTCCAACGGTCATTTCGATTATAACACACCGCACTGGTTATATGACACCTCAACACCGGCCTAAGCCACGACGAGCACAACATAGGCTCCAATAGAAACGTATGCACACACTCGAATCATGACAGCTCAATTCATGACAACTGTCTCCAGCAAAAGAGCTGTAATTCAATTCCTCTGTGTCATCATAACATAGAACTGAGATCGCGTCTTGCATTATAGAAATAGAGTACCTGAATCCTCCTTGAGAGGTCATAACATCACGTGCCTTGCCACGATTCGTGATTCTATCCCAATGCTATTACTCATGAAGCACCTCAAGCCACTAAGCTTAAAACGGTTAGCCACGCACATATCTAGGTCTTGAACCCAAGCAATCAACCTCACCCACGGTGAAACAATTAACGTATGCTATCAAATCCTGAAAGGACACAACCGACGTGCCATTTGTCAAGCGATACTCAAAACGGACTTTCCTCAGAAGTTAGGAAGTATTGTATACCATGTAGCTTATAACTAACTATATTTTCACAATATACTGTTGCGGCGTGCAACTCGCTCCAATGACATACCCGTGGCGGCGTGCCACCCGATCCAGATACCATACATGTGGCGGCGTGCCACCCGATCCAAATAACCCGTGGCGGCGTGCCACCCGATCCACGCATAAATCTCGCAAAAGAAAATGCCTATCGAGTCGAATTTTCTCATTATAGCAAACATATATATATATATATATATATATAAAGAAATGCATATCGAGTCGAATTTTCTCATTACAGCAAACATATATATATATATATATATATATATAGCCTCAAGCTCGGCCACATGAAACGCATCCGACAACGTTTCTCAATACCGGAACTGAATCAATGGTAGATACCTCTACACTGACATCCGCCGCTAAGGTCCAAATGACAAAGCAATGCCTACCAGCCGTTCGCTGGTCCTGGGTACAACTGCTCTGTTGGAGCATACTCTGATGCTCTCTGCTACGCAATTTGTGCTATTTTCCGACATAGTCCATATTACATTAGTCTAGACAATCTAACCCATGACAACCAGTCAGCAATCAAGTATCATAATTCGAATTCGTCTTATCAAGTTAAGAGAGAGCCTCTAGGACTTCGGATCTCCAATAATCACAAACGGTGTCGATACACATGATATACAACCACTGCGTAGGCGGGTTACAAGAACTTCTAGTCTCCAACACACATATAACACATGAATCACCATACTTGATTCGGTACTTCACCATACAAATACATAACACACATCAAGCGTCCATTCATACCACGAAAGCCATTCAGAAATTTCACTATGCCATCAACGACTAAATTATTATAGTCGATCCAACAAGAGAATACCGCCATACCACTGGATATTATCAGTTTACATTACCTTGTCCTTTTTGGATCATATTCCCTGCCAAGTTAATAGAATAGCAGTACCATTTTCTTAAATTATCAGAAAGCTGTCCGCGCTGCTCAATAATTTTATTGACTTCCCATATATTATGAACTGATCTCAAAACCTAGAATATACCATTATCACACTAAGACAACATGGAAATTCATATCCCTTTCCTCCGCCTCAACAGCGGCGCACTCCACTAGTCAAGGACTTTCGTGATCCCATATAGAAGAAAAAACTTATTACACATTCCACGCTTCGCATACCGACAGGAATATACTCGTTTTCAAACCATGATAAAACACATCACAAACTGTTTCTTCCCATTCGTTGCATAAGTTTAACTGCCAGGACCTAGTCCTTATACCCATATCAAGTTACACAACTGCCAGCACTCAAGCTTTGTTGCAATGTCTGCATGACTCATTACTTCAACCACACACCAGGAATCAATCGTATTCCTTTTTATACCATTCTGGTTTACTAACAAGTTGTTCCATTTACCCAGTTTCCTTTCTGATTCACCTCTAATTTCATATCAGTCTTTGCTATAGTACCATAATACATCAACTCATGTTACCACACGAGACTCGTACACAAGACCACACGGTCTAAGACCCATAGGCCACTGAATACTCTCTCAATGTTTCCCAAAAGGATCACATCCTACAATACTTTATTTTGAAGAACCTCTTGCGATTTGGATTCGTTATCATTACCTTCCAATACGGATTACATAGAATCCCATCATTCACATAATATAAAACAAGTCTTGATCCCTTCTAACGAAAACACCGTCTTTATCCACATACATAATCTTAAGACACCTTACCGTTACAAGCAAAATCTGGAACACCACAGGACTATTCTTGGGCGTCATTCACCCTTATTCAGCTGTAATTCAACTGTCTTATGGAACAGAACCACTCGTGCCTTGCTAGAACTCTGACACTGCAAAACATGATTACATACAGATACAATTAGCTATCTTTCTTTTCTATACACCGAGCATTATTTACCAACATAAGTTCACAACATCCTAGTATTTCTTCACATCTACGTAGCACCATAACCCTTATCGAAATTTCCCAACATACCTAGAGACAGAGCCAACACAGCACACAACAGTGCAATTAGTTAATCAATAACAACCTCCCCAACTTAGCTCGGAGCCATACATCAAGGCACTTCTAGCTACTCATAGCATTCTTACTCAAATGATGCCACAAAGTTCTAGTTAGATTAAACTCAAGTCATTTACAAGCTTCGGCGGAGATTCAAATCATCAGAAATATTAACTCTTTTGCAATTCTTGCATTCATTCACACACAACAGTTACGCCCCCTCTTTAGGTGACAAAATCTTTTCTAAGTCCCAAATTTTTCCAAAACTTTCGGCAGAGTTCCCTTTGTAAATTGGCCTATCCACCTGCGAGAGAATCACCAAAACCATCCTAGCAATACATTCACAACTCGACAAGACATCACAATGCATATCGACAACATTAGTCTCAATACTACACAAATCATATTATCATATTTGGTACATGAACATGCGTTGTACCTGCTCGAATCATAACACATATCAACTACCTTTCAATTACACGGGAGAACCAATCCACCTATCTCGCCTCAATTTAGCATTTCAGCACACAATACCTTCCACCAGGATACACATAGCATAATCATTTTAGTCTTCCCGAGTTTGAACTCGTTCCACTACACATAAGGCACTTATATTACTGAGCGCTCGATGCATACACAGACGTGCGGAAGGAATTTCAAAAGCATATCTCAAGCTGAATCAAGTACGCACGATAAGAATTCCAAGAAATGTGAAGTGTTTCCTAAAGGTTCGCAGCCTCCCGAGGATAAGTACGGGCGTCCCCGTACCGATCCACAAGACTCTACTAACCGGCTCAAGACTCATGAGGCCTAGTAAACCTAGGCTCTGATACCAACTTGTCACAACCCCAAATCCGGTCGTGATGGCGCTCAGCACACTGCTAGGCCAGCCTGACCAATTAACAACAATCACGGAGCCATAAGCTCACTTTATCCAATTTAAGCATACGGAAATAATTCAACAGTGATAGATACATATTAAAAACAGGGAACCAAGTCCCAACACGTGCCAACTCCCATAGACCAAAGGGTCAAGAGTCATGAGCCTCTAAGGAATATACAAGTGTAAATAGTAAATATAACTGTGCACAAGTATGGGATGATCAGAACAAAATATAGACATACTGGAGAATCAGGTCCTGCGAACGCTGGCAGCTACCTCGACTGTCCAAAAGCACTCCCGAGCTGCAATGGAATCAGCTCTGCTGTAGTGTACCTGGATCTGCACACAAGGTGCAGGGAGTCGGGTGTGAGTACTTCCAACTCAGCGGTAATAAAAGTAAATAATGCTGAAGGGAAGAAAACCACGCAAGGCACTATCTCTTGCTACACAATACAGAACTATCATAAAACTTCAAAACACTATCATTTTATTCCTTTTCAGCATATGTGAGTAGATTATTTAGAAATCTCAATTTTTAGCTACTTTCTTTCATTATAAAATACCAATACCTGGGAGAATCTCAAGCAGTGCAAGTCAGCACTCAAATCAGCCTCTCGGGCTCAGCACTCCTTAACAATTTATACCAGGAGATCTGGTCAATAAAGCAACAAATGCACACGTGCCAGTAAAGTATGAGTGCTAAAATGTTATGCCACGTAGTACACGTAAACCAATGTATGTATGCCATGCAATGCATATGACTGCTATGGCGTGTAGCCCGATCCTTATGGGTACCCGTGTTCACTGGGGGTGTCCAGACTCCAGAGGGGCTCCTACAGCTCAAGCACAATATCAATATCACACCTGCTCCGGCGCGCAGCCCGATCCATATACCACTGTGGTGTGCAGTCCGATCCATGCATGTGTATGCATATGCTCACATAAAATGTCATGTCCTAACATATGGCCCTCGGCCCCAATCAGTCTAACAAATAATCAAGAAAGCCCTACGGCAGCAATATCATATTAGCTCACAGCTAAAAATGTTATTAAGACCTTGTTCAAGTTTTTCATAACCTTATAAAAATGCTGAATAGCAATAATACCATTTTAAACTTAAATTTAGAATAAAATATGCACAGTGTTATCAAAATAGTGTTACCAATCCCTGAAGGATTCAAATAATTGCCACGAAGCCCAAACATGATAATTAGTCCAATTCATTTCAACAATTAGGTGTTATTATTTATTACGCGGGACGGACCAAGTCACAATCCCCAATGGTGCTCTACCTCACGCCCGTTATCCGGCGTGTAAGTCACATCGACACAACACTAAGATGTGCAAGTCCGGGGTTTACTAACCCTCAGGGACATCATTTACAAGTATTACCCACCTCGAACCGACAAAAGCTCATGCCCGCGACGCCTTAGCTCCTCGAACCGGCATCCACGCACGTCAAAACTAGCACAAATCAGCACAAATATATCAAAATAGGCTAATGGAACATAACCCAATCGAAAGAACTCGAAAAATATCAAAAATCACGAAATTGGCAAAACCTGAGCCCCGGGCCCACATCTCGAAAAATCTCGAAACTCATATTTCCAGAACCCTCGTCCCGCCACGAGTCCGTACATATAAAATTTACTAAAATTGGAGTTCAAATGGCCTTCCAAAACTCAAAATCCCGTTTTCAATATCTAGGCCACATTTCTTCAAGATTTCAACCCAATTTCATGGAGATTGATTTTAATTCTACCATAAAATGATGTTTTTGAGTCAAGAATCTTACCTCCGACGAATACTCGATGATTTCTCAGTGTTCTCCTCGAGTTTTCTTCTCTCTAGGGCTCAAAATTGTGTTTTTGGGGTATAAACCCGTGAGCCTTCTGTTCTGTGATTTAATTCACTGCCAGACCCGTTTGCTCTACGCGGTCGCGACTCGCCTCACGCGATCGCGATGTTCAAAAATTCGGCCTCACGCGATCGCGACTCGCCTCACGCGATCGCGATTTTCAAACATCCGGCTTCACGTGATCGCGTCTCTCTTCCTGCGATCGCGTAGCACAAATTTCCCTGGACCCTATTTCTCTTCTACGCGATCGCGTAGATGCTCATGCGATTGCGATGGCCACCCGGTTAACTCTACGCGATCGCGACTGGTGCTCCTGCGATCGCATTGGTCTAGCCCCTAACCCTACGCGATCGCGTCCCCTCCCCGCGATCGCGGGGGGCAAAATCCTGCTGCATTTATGACAGCAACCAGCCTTCTCATTTTTCCCAAGAAATGGTCCGTTTGGACCCCCGGATTCATCCGTTTGGACCCCCGGATACTAAAATTTGCTCAAAAGCAGCCGGCTTCATCTCCAAAGTCAGATATCAAAATAAAACATGCATATCATGTTTCTTTGAAATTTAATTTTATCGCAAAATTAACATCCGATACTTACCATTTGGTGTAGAATTTGTTTTTTAATAATGCATCAAACATTGTTTATTTTTAGTATAAGCAATATTTATACTGAATTCATAGGTAGTCCTGAACATAAAGTTACAAGTTCAAAAGTTATGGACATGTAGTTCTAAACTTATAGTTACAAGTTCAAAAGTTAAGAACATGCAGACCTGAACTTAGAGTTACAAGCTCAAAAACTAAGGACATGTAATGCTTAACTTAGACTAATAAGCTCATAAATTAAGGACATCTAATCCTAAACTTACAGTAACAAGCTTATAAGTTAAGGACATTTGATCCTTAACTTAGAGTTAGAAGTTCAAAAATTAAGGACATGTAGTCCTTAACTTAGAGTTACAAGCACATAAATTAAGGACATGTAGTCCTGAACTTTGAGTTCCAAGTTCAAAAGTTACGGATATATAGTCTTGAACTTAGGCTTACAAGTCCAAAAATTAAGGCCAGGTAGTCTTAAACTTAGACGTACAAGCTCATAGACTAAGGACAACTAGTTTTGAACTTACAGTAACAAGCTCATAAGTTAAGGATACTTGGTCTTGAACTTTATGAGTAGAAGGGTATTTTTGTCCGGGTGGATAAAAATTTATTAAAGCAGTGGCTAATGACTAAATATATTATAAAGGCAGAATAGCTTGGGAGACACTTGTACTTGTTCTGGTTTGTCATTCCGGTCCTTACACTCCATAAAGTTTTATCTGGATACTTGAACTTAATCAAAATAAGACTTTTAAACCTTTCTGACAATTGATTGAGCTTATGTGGCATTAATATGGCTGAGTTGGACAAATTAAGTGATTTACAAGCACATTAGGTGCGTGAGCTGATGATTTTTCTTTATTAAAAAATAAAAATTAATAAATAAAGAATACTACTCCATTCTTCTTCTTCAGCCCCTAACCCTTTCGTCCCCCCCCCCCCCTTCTTCTTCAGCCTCTACCCCCTTCGTTTTGTGCCCCCCCCCTTTCTTCTTCTTCAGCCACCCTCCCCCCGTTCGCCCCCCCCCCCCCAATTCTCTAGCCCTTTCCCCATTTTGTTCTACGCCCCATCCCCTCCCCTCTCTTTTCTTTAATGTCATCTTCCCCTTCTATATGACTCCTCCATTTTTTTTTTGTTGATTTTAGCTTTCATATTTATTTTTAAATTGGGGTAGAGAAATAAGTTAAAATTCAAAAGACTTAATTCTCTGCTCATATATTTTTCATGGATAACTAACTTTCTTTAAAAGAGGAGTGAAAGAAGTAGTGGTACTTGGTGGAGCCATGGTAGGTGGAGAAGCCATGGCAGGTGGGTATGAAGAAGGGAGGAGGTGTTTTCTTTAATTTTATTTTTTTGCTTATTTTATTTTATTTTTTATTTAAGAAATTAGAATTTTGTTAAATAATATTATTTTAGCATAAAATCTGATGTGGATGCTGATTTGTCATCCTCGTCAAGCAAGTGAGCATCATGCTATTTCAGAGGGTTTTAAAGTCTTGTTTTGATTAAGTTGAAGTGTCCAGATAAAACTTTATGAAGTGTAGGAACCGAGATAACAAACCAAAACAAGTACAAGTGTCTCCCAGGCTATTCTGCCTATTTTAAACAATAACTTAAAAGTAAATACATGTCTTATTAGTGACTAACTGTGCATTTTCCCTTTAATACTTTCCTCATTTGAGATGGGCTATGATACTCACTCGTTTGGGACTTGCCTTATTTGTGTAGAAATAGTACCCACTGGCCATTCGCTCTATTTGGTAAAAATAGTCAGTGCCATAGGGTGTTAAATTGAGCTTTACACATTTGATCGGTACCACTAGTCAAATACACAAAAATATACACCATTTTGTCTAAAGAAATTATATTATTGTTATAAATAGAATTCTATTTATGGTGAATGTCTATATTTGGAGAGATTTAGGGTTTATTACTTGGTGGCTAATTCACCATCTCCCTATAAATAAAGGGTTCTATTCCATTGTAATTGATCCCAAAATTCAATAAGAATTCCCTCGCTCTCTCTTTCTCTGCAAATTGTTCTTATTCTTTTATCATTTCATAACATGCTATCAGCACGAAACTCTAACCAATTGAGTAGAAGCTTTAGGATTGAGCATAATGATTGTCAGTTGCTCCATGAACTTCCTTCATGATTAAATTTTAGATTTAAGGTAAGTATTTTACTTTTCTCTTTCAAATTCTTGACATTCTATTATTTGATTTTGAATACAAGCAAAGACGATAAATTTTGATTGCAACTGTAATGGAGTTTGAAAGAAATTATAACCACCCAAAGTGGTAAAGTTTCTATGCCTTGCCATGATTAAATTCATGTATGATTGTGAGCAAAGAATTAAAAACTCGTCCTATTGAATTTGCTTCATTCTCATTCTCTTTAGAAAATGTGATAGCAGTATGTGATAAGTCTGAAAGAAGACAAAATTTATTACCATGAATGATCAATAGATGTGGACGTGGCAATAGACGAAATTATATTGCCATCATTGTGATAATGAGAATGATAAGGATTCTCAAAATAAACCTTCACTCTGTGAAAGTAATATTTGTCATCGATTTGACATGAGATTTTATGAAGCACACATAGATGATTATGGTCCATTCATGATGTGAATGTGACAACATCTGATTTATGCATACATATTCACTCTTTAAAGAATATGAACGTGCTAGTGGTAGCGGATATACCACACTCACTTCTAGAAGAAGGTTTGAGATGATATAAGAAAATAATGTCATTATTATGGCATGAATGACCATTGCTCACGTACCTATTGTATGCCAAAATATTTTGATTGTGATTATTAAAAGTCAACGGTAATGCAAGAAACAGATCTTGCATATAATTTTGACCACAACCATAATGGTATAACTTTCTCTTTAAAAGAGATATTCACCATATGAATATTGATGAATATATGGTAGTACCAAATTAATTGAGAGCTCTGGAAGAGCCAATTGCCACTATTTTGGAGGAACACAATTAATTACCAATAAGGTATTGTGTTGTAGTACGTCTCAAAGAAACTTATTCAGTTTCCAAAATATACGCGAAAGCGGTTGATTATATTGAGACTATAAATAAAGGAAAGCTTTAATATCTTCTATTACTACAACTTGTAGCAGGGTAATATGTATATGTAACGACCCGGCCCATCGTTACGAGAGTTATAGCTGTGTTTTCCCCGTTTTATACTTCTATATGTTTCATTATATTTGTTTGGAGAATTTAAAGTAATTCAGATAGAGTTCGGTTGGAAATGAGGCACTTAGCCTCTTAGAAGGAACCTTGTTTTGGAAAAGTCAACTGGAAGTTGACTATATAGTTAGAGGGTCGGATGTTACTTTTGGTGGTTCGGGTAGCTTCGGGGTATGATTTATGACTTAGGATAGCAATCGGAATTGAATTCGGAGGTCCAGTGTAGATTTAGACTTGAATTGGCTAAGGTTGGATTTTGGCGAATTTCAGTTAATAGATGAGATTTTGATCCGAGGGTCGGAATGGAATTCCGGGAGTTTTGTAGGTTCGATATGTAATTTGTGATGTGTGGGAAATATTTCAGGTCATTCCGATGTCGTTTGGGTGGGTGTTTGATCGAATGCATGTTTCGGAAGTTTTTGAAAAAAACTTAGGCTTGAATCCGATGTGAATTGATGATTTAATTGTTGTTAGGTGTGTTTTGATGATTGTAATAGGTTCAGATGATATTTTGGGATATGTTGGTGCCTTTGGTTGAGGTCCCGGGGGCCTCGGGTGTGTTTCATGTTGAGATCATGCTTTTATTTGATGTTTCAACGTCGTATCTTTGGACATAAAGGAATACCATATTGAACACATGAGCTTCGATTACTGTTTTGAATGAAGCATTAGATCTGTATCGTAATTACGGACCCGTAGCAAAAAGAATCATCAAATTTGGACATCGTATGAGGATTTTATGGCCATTTTACTAAGGTTGCCCAGATTTTCAGGTTAATGACGAAACTGCCCCTAACGGCGTATTAAAAAACTGCACTATTTGCAAATCTTAAAACCTACATATCGCCTTCATTATAAGGTCAAATTGAGTGATTCAAAAGCCTAAATTTATTAGAATTTCACAAGGAATCCATTGAGAGCAGTAAAACGCATTAAACGTATACTTATAATGAGAAGGCTGAGTTTTCTTTCAATTTTGGAACGGGAAGAAGCTTCCGAGGCAATGTTTAAGAGAGAAATCAATGGGTAGTCGCTGGAGGTAAGTTTCTTGAATCAAAAACATGATTTTATGCTAGAATAAACACCAAAATTTCTGAAATTGGGTAGAATTTGTGAAGAACTAGAGCCTAAATCATGAAAACAAATTTTTGGGTTTTGAAAGGCCATTCGACCTATGATTTCGATAAATTTTATATGCATGGACTTGTGGCGAGACGTGGAATCCGTTGGTATGATTTTTGAAATTTTCCGAGAAGTGGGCCCGGGGCTCGGGTTTTACCAACTTCGTGAATTATTGCATTTTTCGAGTAATTTTGATTGGGTTGTGTTTCTTTGACCCATATTTATGTTATTATTATGGTTTTGACTAGATTCGATGCACGAGGCAGCAAATTTGAAGGGAAAAGATATCGCGGACGAGTCCACGACCGGCTAGAGGTGAGTAGTTAGTGTATATGGTAGCCTGAGGGTTCGTAACCCCAGCTTAGAACATTGTGACGCTAGTAGGGCATGGCTCGCACCCCATGGCAGGTGAAGAATTTATTGTGACTAGGGATTGAGACTTGGTCCATCCCGGATATGAATAATATGTTATATGCGGCTGAAACGCACACTGTGTTAGATATATTTGTGGGCTGTAAGCCATGTTTGGGGCATTATACCGACCTGTAGTATCCCTAGGGGATAGATATATATGTGATAGCTTGGTTTGATTAATCACTAATCTCAGTCCTGGTTTGAAATCACTATTATGAAATGTTAAGTTACCTGTTCTTGGAAAATTAAATAAAATTTAAGTGTTTTCATCATTAATGAACTGGAACCTGGAAATAAATAATTCGAACTGTTGTGTGACTCATATGCATGTTGTAGACTGAGGATGGATCGGGCTGCACGCCGCAACAGATGATATAAGGATCGGGCTGCACGCCGTAGCAGATGATATGATCTTGCACTTGGGCTGAAGGAGCCCCTCCGGAGTCTGTACACACCCCTAGTGAGCGTTGTCGATGTTAAACGGATCGGGCTAAACGCCGTAGTGGTCATGTACATTGCATTGCATTTTATCTGTAGATTATTTGTTGTTGTTGTTAGTTCGTGGTAGGTACCAGACTGTATTTTAGCTTTGCTTTGTGGTATTTTGTGGATTTCCTGCTTTCAGCTATTATTATATACTTTTTACTCACTGAGTACTTAGTACCCACCCCTACTCCATGCACCTTTATGTGCAGATTCAGGTACACGGGAGGGTTAGACGAGCACTCCAGCTTATATCATAGTTATTTCGAGTTGTTGAGGTAGCTGCCGGCGTTCGCAGAACCTAGCTTCTCTTTCCATTCAGTTATTACTATATGTTTCAGACTTGAGTATTTCATTCAGTATTTATGACTATTCAGTTTTGTTTAGAGGCTCCAGACTCGTGACCCCAGATCTTTTGGGAGTGTTATTTTGTTATTCGCACTTCTTAGTATTTATTCATACTATTATTATTGGAGTATCTATTGACTCATATATTCTTCTTGAGTTGGTCCTTCTGGGACTGGTTTTCTAATTGGAAATAGTTGTTGGTCTGGCTCGCCTAGCTTTAGGGCTGGGAGCCATCACGACCGGGTTTGGGTCGCGACAAGTTGGTATCAGATCCTAGGTTACTAGGACTTGCGAGTCATGAGCCGGTTTAGTAGGCTTTTGCGGATCGGTATGTAGACGTCCGTATCTATCCTGGGGAGGCTGCAGGACCTTTAGGAAACACTTCACTTTCTTGGAATTCTTATCGTGCGTATTTGATTCAGCTTGAGATATAACTCTTGAAATTCCTTCCACACGTTTGTACCCGCATGCGAGCATTCAGTAATACATCTGCATCGATGGCTGGTGATTCCCCGATCAAGGGGCATGATGTAATCTCCGTGAGTTCATGTTGGGCCAGTCTGGAGAACTTGAGGCCGAATCTTCGCCTATGGCTTAAGCACCGAGGTGCTGATTTTGCGAGCTGGTATTATGGACCTATAGGTTTAGTATTGTCCCTAACTGTGGGAATGTCAGCTAGATAGCTACGTGGTGAGTATATTGGTATTGTGTTGTGTGTCTATATGACTTGGAAGTGTCGAAGAAGGACTGCTAGATGATAGTTGGACCACTAAGCGTTTGATTTCCCTTGTGTCTGGATGTGTTGCCCAGAGTTGTGTGTGCGGGGAGAATCTTTTCAGTTCCCCTAGTTGGGAGCGAAGTTCATAGCATGTTGCGGGATAAGTTCAGACTCAGAAAGACTAAATTGGCAGTATTTTATATGTTTTATGATTCAAATAAGTGCAATGCATGTCCCTATATCGATTTTGATAATATAATACAGGTAGTATTGAGATTAATGCTGTTGATATACATTTTGATATTTTGTCGAGTTGTTGTTGTGTTGTCAGGATGATTTTGGTGATTCTCTGGCAGGTGGATAGGCCCAATTACAAAGGAAACTCTGCCGAAATTTTTGAAAAATTTGGGACTTAGTAAAAATTTGGACACCTAGAGAATAAACTTAACTGTTATGTGAGTGAATGCAAGAAAAGGGAAGAAGGGTTAAAATGTATGATGATTCGTGTCTCCACAAGTTGTGAAAGAGCGAGTTTAATCTGACCATGGTATTACGACAACAATAGAGTATATATATTGTGACATATATGGCTTCGAGCTCAGTTGGAGAGGTTGCTGTTGATTAGCTGATTGTACAGTTATGTACCACGTTAGTTCTGATTTCATGTATGCTAGCGAACCAGTTCTGATTGCAGAATTGAGCCGAGAACGGCATGAGTGAAGAAAATTTTTTGACAAGATGTCAAGAGATCGGGTGAGCAGGAAGGAATTTTTGATGGTTAAGATAAATTAATATCGTCTTCAATGTCACCTGAGAGCGGTGTTGTGTCCTGGCTAATAATTATTGATCGCTCTTCAGCGTATGTGCGACCGGTAGTTTGGAGGTACGCCCCAAATATTGTTGAGGTAGGTTGTGAGAGTGTGTCCCACTGGAAGATTATATAAGTGTGGCATGCAGTCACTTGACTGGTTAAAGATGTAAACCAAGTAGAATGGTTGTGATAATGTTGTTAAATTGAGGAATTCATGCCTGGAGGGCACTTGGCATATTGAGTTGTGAACTGGGGAGGAATACTCCGATTATGATGGTTGTTCTTGTGTTCTATGAAGAAAATGGAAGTTATTATGGACCTTTGAAAGGTAATTAGACTAGTTCAGTATGATCAGAATCAGATTAAAGTCGGTGGATTGATTTAATGTGAATAATGCCTCTATATCAGGCCAGATGTGTGCATTTTTGTAACGCGGTCCTCGTGGATGAATAGTTAGGTTAATGTTTCTTTGTCATATATTTTGCGTAGTGATGCATTGCATTGTGCGGGTTGTGAGGTGGCTTAAGAAAATTGCTATATGTTAAGAATCCACGTAGGAATTATGCTATATGGGCATCTTGGCTTTTGAAATTCCAATTGTACATCGCACCTCAGTTGTGCTTGAGTTTTGTAGTTTATAACGTTAAATATCCCTCAAGGCTGATATCATGCACTTAGCATGCATACGACCGATACTCGGTATTATGTTTTAATGATCAAATTTGGCTCGATGAGCATGTTCTTATGTGATAGTTATGTGTAGATCAGGTGGCATGCCGCCATGGGTATGCTATCTGGAGCGGGTTGCATGCCACAACAGTGTGGTATCGAGTATAGTTTTCTATATGCCATCGTGGTATGCCTTGCTTCCTGTTTTCCAAGGAAAGTCTGTGTTAGTGCATAGGAATTGATAATTTCCTTTCAAAGCCCATTTTCTTTAGTACCGCATTTGAATCGGTAACCCATTGGCACATTGGGGAATCATATGAGACATTTACTTATGTATGGAGTGGCTTATTGCCCGAGCAGTTCGTACTGAGTGAAACGAGATCATTGAATTCGAGATCAGTGCAATCTGAGTATATGAAGTAAGGTAACGAGCTAAGACCATTGTTTGGTTCAGAATAAGGTGATAGTCCTTGCCAAAGGAATAAAACTAATGAATTTTGTCTCGACGGTGGCTAAGAATGTATACGGATCTCATCTGTCATGTCAGCATTATAAGAATTTGCACAAGGCATGTGTATGTCATGCAGAGCATGAAATGTGTAGTGATTCCTTGTAAGTAATTAGATAATAGAGCTTTATATGATTAGGATGAATGGCCCTCATATGTCCAAGGAAATGGTATTGCTAATCATAGTGAGTTGATGCGAGTATGTGTTTCAGAAAAAGGTAACATGATTAAACTGATTAAATTTCAGTAGTATTGTGGCATGCTCTTGTTGGGTCCACTAGTGGTATTTGGGTTTGCATAGTAGCACATGTATATATTGAGTATCAGTCATGGAATGATTAGGTATCAAATGGGTGCATGTATTCGCACGGTGGAAACTAGGATCGGGTATGATGATGTGTGTGTCATATGGAGTTCTGATGTACAGGCTACGTTATTGCGGTAAATCTTGATTAGCTGCTATGTTATATTGTGGATGTGACATTGGAATTCGGACTGGTTATCATAGTGTTCGGTGATTTTGAACTATTGCATTAGGAGCTATGCCAGAAATGCCACGGGTTAAGTGGTGAAGTACGTTAGAATATGTTTTAGCAGAATGAATTATGTTTTAAAGAACTAGCGGACAGCTGGGAAGCAGTACTTTCTTAATTGGGCAGTTGTGTTAGATGTCAGTGCAGAGGCTGCTATCATTGATACCGTTCCGTATTAAGGGACTTTTTGGATGCGTTTTGTATGGCCGGGCATGTAACTGGGTGATATTGTGGATTTCGGTATTATTTGGTGCCTTCGGTAAAAGTTAGAGAAGTGGAAGAAACATTTCCAGGCTTCTTGGCACTGAATTCGTTGGCAGGCCGATATGGCTATGCATTTAGCTTGAGTTAGCTTGGTTAACCCTGAGTTATTTTTCGATGTTGTAAGACAATGTGATTTGTTAGTTATGGGCACATCTGGTGCGATTTCCATTGAGAATTCATATAGAAAGTCGAGCGGGAAGAGTAATTGAGTGTCGCTCGGTGTATGGAGCAATGGTTATGGTCTATCGGGTTGTGTGTTATGTGTCCTTTGTTTCATCGTGGGTGTAAAGAATTGCATTGGTTTCAGACAATGTGCGTGGTTGTTGATTTTGAGCATAGCGACTTGAGGTGTTTCAAGTGTAACGGTGGTGGGATAGGATTGCGCATTATAGCGAGGCTATGGGAATTATGACCTTTCGAGGTTGATTCAGGCATACTATTTCTATGATGTGAGACGGAGTCTCAACCTTATATTGTAATGGTATTGAAGAGCTTGTGGTACAGCTCTTTCGTTTAAGTCATTGTCCTGATTTGAGTGTGTTCAGATTGTTTCTTACTGGTGCATGTATTATGCAAGATATGGTTTAGACTTGTATCGAGGTATCATATCACCAGAGTGGTGTTGGATTCGAGGTGATTATTGGGTTCATTAATGAATACTGACAGATTTGATCTCAGCTTGTTAGGAAGATAATATCGAGGTTTGACCCGTAAATCTGTTGTGATATCAGTTAAGGGAAGTGGTTTCATGAATGGTTGATCTGAGAGATGATTACGATTTATAGCGTGTTTCATTCATCGTTAGTAGTATAGGAATGTGTGGAAATAAGGCTTTAGCTATTAAGGGGTTCTCAGCCGGCAATTGGTTGTTGGGGACAACTGTTGTGAATAGAAGTTATGATTCCAAGTGTTTGGTTTAGGCGGTATATCATATGTTTTCACCTGAGGGTGCAAGTATGGGTTATCACAGCTGGTTCGGGTTTACACTGAGTTCAGATGTGAATTTCTGATCATGTGTATGATTTTCAGAAAATACAACGTGGTTCTATGGTTTGGCTTATGGATTAAATGGACTGTGAAAGTTCGGCTGTAATGTGTATCGGGTCTATGCGAGATAGGGTGACGAGGGATCACCCCGAATATATGGTTGGTAAGATCATTCAACTACTGGTTGGCTTATAGAACCAGTCTCGATACGCTCGAGGACGAGCATTTGTTTAAGTTGGGGAGCATGTAACGACCCGACCCATCGTTACGGGAGTTATGGCTGCGTTTTCCCCGTTTTATGCTTCTATATGTTTCATTATATGTGTTTGAAGAATTTGAAGTAATTCATATAGAGTTCGGTTAAAAATGAGGCACTTAGCCTCTTAGAAGGAACCTTATTTTGGAAAAGTCAACTAGAAGTTGAATATATAGTTATAGGGCTCGGATGTTAGTTTCGGTGGTTCGGGTAGCTTCGGGGTATGATTTATAACTTAGGAGAGCAATCGGAATTGAATTTGGAGGTCTAGTGTAGATTTAGGCTTGAATTGGCTAAGGTTAGATTTTGGCGAATTTCAGTTGATAGATGAGATTTTGATCCGAGGGTCGGAATGGAATTCTGAGAGTTTTTGTAGGTTCGATATGTAATTCATGATGTGTGTGAAAAAATTCAGGTCATTCGGATGTCGTTTGGGTGGGTTTTTGGTCGAATGCATGTTTCGAAAGTTTTTGAAAAAAAAACTTAGGCTTGAATCCAATGTGAATTCATGATTTAATTATTGTTAGGTGTGTTTTGATCACTGTAACAGGTTTGGATGATATTTTGGGATATGTTGGTGCCTTTGGTTGAGGTCTCGGGGGCCTCGAGTGTGTTTCAGGTTGAGATCATGCTTTTATTTGATGTTTCAGCGTCGTATCTTTGGACATAAAGGGGTACCATATTGAACAAATGAGCTCCGATTACTGTTTTAAATGAAGGATTAGATCCGTATCGTAATTATGGACCCGTATCAAAAAGAATCATCAAATTTGGGCATCGTATGAGGATTTTATGGCCATTTTACTATGGTTGCCCAGATTTTTAGGTTAATAACGAAATTGCCCCTGGTGGCGTATTAAAAATCTGCAATATTTGCAAATCTTAAAACCTACATATCTCCTTCATTATAAGGTCAAATTGAGTGATTCAAAAGCCTAAATTCATTAGAATTGTACAAGGAATCTATTGGGAGCAGTAAAACGCGTAAAAAGTATACCTATAATGAGAGGCTGAGTTTTCTTCCAATTTAGGAACGGGAAGAAGCTTCTGAGGCGATGTTTCAGAGAAAAATCAATGGGTAATCCCTGGAGGTAAGTTTCTTGAATAAAAAATATGATTTTATGCTAGAATAAATACCAAAATTCCTGAATTGGGTAGAATTTGTGAAGAACTAGAGCCTAAATCATAAAAACAAATTTTTGGGTTTTGAAAGGCCATTCGAACTCTGATTTTGATAAATTTTATATTCATGGACTCGTGGTTAGAAGAGGAATCTGTTGGTATGATTTTTGAAATTTTTCGAGAAGTGGGTCCGGGGCTCGGGTTTTACCAACTTCGTGAATTATTGCGTTTTTTGAGTAATTTTGATTGGGTTATTGTCACGACCCCAAATCCGGTCGTGATGGCGCCCAGCACACTGCTAGGCCAGCCCGACCAAGCAACAACAATCATAGAGCTATGAGCTCGCCTTATCCCATTTAAGCATATCAATTGTAAAATAACAGGTGATGTATATATCGAAACAGGGGAACCAAGTCCCAACGCATACCAACTCCCATAGACCGAAAGGTCGAGAGTCATGAGCCTCTACAGAGTATACAAAGTGTAAATAGCGAATATAACTGTGCACAAGTGTGGGATGGTCAAAACAAAATATAGACAAACTGGAGAATCAGGTCATGCGAACGCTGGCAGCTACCTCGATTGTCCAAAAGCACTCCCGAGCCGCAATAGAATCAGCTCTGCTGTGATGTACCTGGATCTGCACACAAGGTGCAGGGAGTGGGGTGTGAGTACTTCCAACTCAGCAGTAATAAAAGTAAATAATGCTGAAGGGAAGAAAACCACGGTAGGCACTATCTCATGCTACACAATACAGAACTATCTTTTTATCCCTTTCTAGCATATGTGAGTAGATTATTTAGAAATCTAAATTTTTAGCTACTTTCTTTCATGATAATATACCAATACCTGGATACAATCTCAAGCAGTGCAAGTCCGCACTCAAGTCAGCCCCTCGGGCTCAGCACTCCTTATCAATTTACACCAGGAGATCTGGTCAATAAGGCAACTAATGCATGTATGCCAGTAATGTATGAGTGCTAAATATTATGTCACGTAGTACACGTAAACCAATGTATGTATGCCATGCAATGCATATGACCGCTACGGCGTGTAGTCCGATCCAATTTGGGTACCCGTGCTCACTGTAGGGGTTCAGACTCCGGAGGGGCTCCTACAGCCCAAGCACAATATTAATATCACACCTGTTGCGGCGCGCAGCCCGATCCGTATACCACTGCGGCGTGCAGTCCGATCCATGCATGTGTATGCATATGCTCACATAAAATGTCATGCCCTAACATATGGCCCTCGGCCCCAATCGGTCTAACAAATAATCAAGAAAGCCGTACGGCAACAATATCATATTAGCTCATAGCTAAAAATGTTATTAAGACCGTGTTCAAGTTTTTCATAACCTTATAAAAATGCTGAATAGCAAAATACCATTTTAAACCTTAAATTTAGAATAAAATATGCACAGTGTTATCAAAACAGTGATACCAATCCCTCAAGGATTCAAATAATTGGCACGAAGCTCAAACATGATAATTAGTCCAATTCATTTCAACAATTAGGTATTATTATTTAATTACACGGGACGGACCAAGTCACTATCCCCAATGGTGCTCTACCCCACGCCCGTTATCCGGCGTGCAAGTCACCTCAACACAGCACTAAGATGTGCAAGTCTGGGGTTTACCAACCCTCAGGACATCATTTACAAGTATTACCCACCTCGAACCGACGAAAGCTCATGCCCGCGATGCCTTATCTCCTCGAACCAGCATCCACGCACGTCAAAACTAGCACAAATCAGCACAAATATATCAAAATAGACTAATGGAACATCACCCAATCGAAAGAACTCAAAAAATATCAGAAATCACGAAATTGGCAAAACCCGAGCCCCGGGCCCACATCATGAAAAATTATGAAACTCACATTTTCGGAATCCTCGTCTCTCCACGAGTCCGTACATACCAAGAACTCCCAATTCGGACCACAAATGGTCCTTCAAATCCCCATTTTAAGATTTTTGCTCAAAGCCCTAATTTTCTTGATTTGTTGCCCAAATTCAGAGAATTAATGGAAGATTCTTTGATAAAATCATGTATTTAACTCATAAAACTTACCTCCAATGATTCCCCATCGAAATCCCTTCAATTCCCGTCCAAAAGCTCTCAAGAATGACCAAAAATGGTGGAAAAATGGGTTGGTTTCGCGACTGGAATGTTTTAAAAACATTCTGCCCAGGCATATTACTCATCGCGATCGCGGGAATGGCTCTGCGATCGCGGAGAACAAAATTTGGCCCAACATTTACCCTTCGCGATCGCGGGAAAGGCTTCGTGATCGCAGTGAACAAACTCCGGTTCCTCCGGACAGGCTTCAGTATAATGGTCATAACTTTTTGCACACAACTCCGAATGATGAATGGTTTGATGTTCTAGAAACTAGACACATAGGGCTATAACTTTAATTTGATGTTCAGTTCCTGAAACCATATACATTTCTAGATATAAGCTTCCCAATTTGTACATGTGTATTAGAGATCCTTTTCGGATACCCTATAGTGTAACGTCCATAACTATTCACAAAGATGTCCAAATAACGATTGCTTTATCTTTTGGAAAACTAGACATGATGAGCTACAACTTTCATTTTTAAATCACCTTAAAATTCCTTGTAGATAAAATGATATGAGCTTCAAAAGTAGGATCAATGCACAGAAATTTTCCTTCTTCGCGATCGCGGAGCATTTCACGTGATCGCGATTCATTAATACTTTTCGCACATTTTACTCACCGCGATCGCGTCCCATTGTCTGCGATCGCGTAGAACACTGCTACAGACATAAACCAGCAGTTAAAAATGGCTTAGAAATGGTCCGAAACCACCCTGAAACTCACCCGAGGCCCCCGGGACCTCAACCAAAAGAACCAACACGTCCTATAACCTTATTCGAACTTGTTCCAATCATCAAAACTCTATCGTTAACATCAAAATCGTCCGTTTTCAACAAATTTAAGTTTAAGTTTAACTTTAACTTCAAAAATTCACATTCAATCAAAAACCCGACCAAACGATGTCCGAATGACCTAAATATTTGCAGGCATATCCAAAATCACCTAGCGGAGCTACTGCAATTGTCGGAATTCCATTACGACTTCCGGATAAAAATCTCACCTATCGATCGGATTTCGCCAAAATTCAACCTTAGCCAATTCAAGCCTATTTCTACACCGGGCCTTCAAATTCAATTCCGATTGCTCTCCTAAGTCATAAATGATCCCTCGAAACTAGTCGAATCATCGGAATCCGATTCCGAGCACTCTAACTCGATAGTCAACTCTAGGTTGACTTTCCATATTCAAACTTCCTTCAAACATGCTATTTGCTTCATTTTTAATTCAATTCACTCCTAACTCACCCGATAGGTTCTAACACCGATATAGAAGCATAAGCTATGTTAATACAAGGTAACGGGGTGGAAATTTCCGTAACGACGGGCCGGGTCGTTACATTCTCCCCAACTTAAACAAACGCTCGTCCTCGAGCAGAATTGGAGTTGTACTGGAAACAACACACTAGCCGAATGACCTTACCAAGCATATATCCGAGCGATCATACGTCACCCTATCTCACATAAGTCCGAAAACACCATATAGTCAGAATTTCACAGACCATCTGAACCATAAATCACATTGCACTTTCTGAAATCATATGCCAAATGCAAATCCCATGCCTATACTCAGGATACACTCGAATCCACTACAATAACCCATATTTACTACTCCGGGTGAGATCATATGCTGTATCGACAACCCAAATCACTCGAGATGATAGTCTCTAATCATAACAACTGGCCACAATAACCAAATACTAGCTGAAAACCTCTTTCATTAGGTAGAGTCTTATTCCAACACCTCCATATCCTACTCACAGCAGCTGAAGCACACGATATACCGAACCCATCTCTCAGGTTAACCATTCGTGAATCTATTTCCCTCTTAAAACTGATACTACAATAGGTTTCGGAGCCAAACCTTGATTTTTACCTTTCTAACAAGCTAAGATCTAATATGCTCGCATTCATTAATGACTCCAACGGTCATTTCGATTATAACACACGGCACTGGTGATAAGACACCTCAACACCGGCCTAAGCCACGACGAGCACAACATAGGCTCCAATAGAAACGTATGCACACACTCGAATCATGACAGCTCAATTCATGACAATTGTCTCCAGCAAATAGAGCTGCAATTCAATTCCTCTGTGCCATCATAACATAGAACTGAGATCGCGTCTCGCATTATAGAAATAGAGTACCTGAATCCTCCTCGAGAGGTCATAACATCACGTAGCCTTGTCGCGATTCATGATTCTACCCCAACATTATTACTCATGAAGCACCTCAATCCACTAAGCTCAAAACGGTTAGCCACGCACAGATCTAGGTCTTGAACCCAAGCAATCAACCTCACCCACGGTGAAACAATTAACGTATGCTATTAAATCCTGAAAGGACACAACCGATGTGCCACTCGCCAAGCGATACCTAATACGGACTTTTCCTCAGAAGCCAGGAAGTATTGTATACAAGGTAACATATAAGTAAGTCTATTTTCACATTACACTGTTGCGGCATGAAACCCGCTCCAATGACATACTCGTGGTGGCGTGCCACCTGATCCAGATACCATACACGTGGCGGCGTGCCACCCGATCCAAATAACCCGTGGCGGCGTGCCACCCGATCCACGCATAAATCTCGCAAAAGGAAATGCATATCGAGTCGAATTTTCTCATTACAGCAAACATGTATATATAGCCTCAAGCTCGGCCACA